>JANRMT010062854.1:127512460-127546764 GCA_026402145.1 Polypterus bichir lapradei | reverse complement strand
TATATATATATATATATATATATGTGTATATATATGTATATATATATATATATATATATGTGTATGTATGTATGTATGTATGTGTATATATATGTATATACTTACAATTGACCCCCTTAAATACTCTTTCTCATTATGGGATTCACCTGTGTGTGTAGGTCAGGGGTCACTGAGCTTACCAAGCCAATTTGAGTTCTAATAATTAGTTCTAAAAGTTTTGGAATCAATAAAATGACAACGGTGCCCAAATTTATGCACCTGCCTGATTTTGTTTGAACAATTATTGCACACTTTCTGTAAATCCAATAAACTTCATTTCACTTCTCAAATATCACTGTGTGTGTTTCCTATATGATATATTTAAGTGACATTTTTTATCGTAACAACCAACGATTTATACAGGAAAATAATGACCTTTAACAAGGTTGCCCAAACTTTTGCATCCCACTGTATGTATACAATCCTAAGCCTAAAACTGCAATGATTTTATGTGACTTTTTGTGTCATTTTTTTGTCACACTATAAATCAGGCTTATTTTAAAACCTGCATATATATATATATATATCAGCATTTATCGCACTTTAATTTGATGTTGTTAGATTTTCAGATTCTTATTCCATTTTTAAATTGTAAACTAAAAAGTATGAAGAACTTGCGAAGACAGGACTTGTGCCAAGAGATTTCACCACGTCTGGGGCCAGAAATAAAAGACGAAGAGTACAGCAGTTGCTGTACAGGCTTTTAAATGCAGATCGAGTAAAGAGGAGGTTAAAATAATTAAAAAAAACTGTCTCCCATTGTATCACTGTTTAAGAGGGGGTTTCAGAGGAGTGACTGCATCTCCTTGGGGTGCGATCAGCCCTCCTCTTCACAACACAAGCAGCAGAGACGCAAAATGGCTGGTGAGTAGCACAGGCCGGGGTATTGGTTAGCGAAGTGTGTGTGTATAATATATATATATGTAATATATATATATATATATATGTACAGTATATATATATATATATATATGTGTATGTGTGTATGTATGTATGTGTATATATCTATATTTCTATATCTACATATAGAACTCCAATAACACTTCGCCTCCTTCCACTGATCTCTGCACAGCTATTTCATGTGCCATGAGGTTTGCTTTGCTTGCTACTAGCCAAGTTACAGTATTCTTTCAGAATCTTTTTTACACCGCAGCTGTCCCACCCAGGATCAATTAACATTTTTCTTTACCAGCTCTATCATTAAGTATGTGTAGCAAACCAAAGGTCATTGGCATAGTCACTTAAAATCGTAATAGAATATGTATATAATATGATACAGAACACTACTGATGGAAATCCAATCCCCTCTGTTCCCAGTCTCAAATCATATACCATAGATGACCACTCTAGTGAATAAAATAGATAACTGATATAGTAAGATCTTTCATTTTAAATGGATGAATGAACATTTTCATTCAGTTTGACAAAATACTTGAGCAAAATACATACATCAGTTGTTTACCAAATATTTCTATAAAAGGGTGTAATGTGTTTCATTCTGCTCTGCTTCAATTAGGTGCATTCATTTCATTTCTCCAGAACAAAATCTCTTAAATTATACTAAACTGCTGTTTATCTCTCCCAGATAAAAATCTCATATATTTCGTAATTTTTGTGTATACAATATGTGTTTTCCTTTTCAGCGATTGCTTTAATAGTATAAGTGGTGCCACAAACATGTTAATTGAGTATTTTGAATAAGTGTCTTCTTTTGCTACCCTCCACTTTTATCAAGTCCTGCTCAGTTCAGCTAACCGTGTCAGCAGTGTTCCTATATTCATATCTGTATTATTATGGATGTCATATGACAGAATTTTACCTTTAGCCAATTCTCTTTAATGAAATGCTAATTCTCAAAAGGTAACTTTTTTTTAACAAATTACTTGCATTTCTTTTGATTTTCCCACTTTTTTCTAATCCCTTGGACTGTGGCAAGATGCTGTCACAAGCATTATTTCTTCTGCAGTTTGCTACACTTTTCTACTGATATTTTAAAACAAGCTTCAATTCCACCAACTTTCCACTTAAGAGGAGCCAGCTCCCCTATTAGTTGTAGCCAGATTGTCAATTTACTAAGCCATAGGGATCCATGGACTAGTGCACAACAACCCCATATTTTGGTTAGTCCCTTTTTCACTAACATTAAAGCAAGCAGCTCAGTACGAGGCTGCATTCCATCTTCATCGCCAGTTGTATCAATCGGGGGGACATGTTCCCTGGTAACGTGTTATTTTTAGAAATGCAGCTCATAGCTTGAACCTATCTATACATATACCCCTTCTATAAACAAAGCAGCAGTATTAAGACAAGAGAAATATGGTACAAAAGAAAGAATATATTTAACTTGCTTTAAGATGCAGCTTTTGCTCTTAATTTACTTTGTAATATAATATATACACTTACAAAAACAGTCAAAGAGAATCCATTAGAATAGTGCAATTGTCTTGCAGTGGGGTCTTTGAGTTCAGTAGCCCCTTCTGCACAGATGTGACATTGACTCACTGCCAAGATCAATACCTCCTGCACTCTATTGACTACAATTTTTATCAGTTTCTTGCTTTATAAAAAGTCATAAAAGCTGTTTTAGATTGAACTGAAACTGAATCATTGTTTGAATTTAGTGATACTGATGACAGTATGAATTAGTCATCAGATATTGACATGGACAGTGAATCTGATGCATGATACAGCACTGGAAATATTTTGGACAATTTTAAATGAGATGTGCGCAGTATAAGATTTTAATATGAATAATTGTTTGCTTTGCGGATATGGAGTTGAGATTGAATTCAGTTTTGAGTTGAGTAAGAGATCCTTTTCTCTCTGCACTCTGGGATCTTTGAAAGGATGGAACTTTAAAATACTTTTATATATTATTGAAATGCTGTCTGAGTCTTCAAGACTAATCAATATCACTTCTGGAACAGAAATAGGTGGGAGGTGAGGAAAACTGGACAGATTTCATTTAGCAAAGTTTATAATTTGGAAATACTGGATATAATGTGCTAAATCTGGAATGTAATTGTTTGTAGGATTAAAGAAAAAATCTCTTAATGATTTAATCCCATATGTTTGTTAATGATTTAATCCCATATGTTTTCCAAAAATTAAAAAGTGTGTAAGTGTCAGAGTGTGGAAAAAGGTGATTATCAAGTAGAGATGCCACAGATAAAAGCTTCTCTGTCTTGATGTGCTTCCTACATTGGTTCCATATTCTGAGTGAATGAAGGACAATTAAGTTGTTAGTATATTGGCAATAACTTGTATTTACTGTGATACAAAGCAAGGCATTTAAAGAAGTACTGCATGATTTTATTTCTATTGTGGAACAAGTGTGTGTGTGTGTGTGTGTTCATCTATTTGTGTCAGTGTCCACGTTTTTATAGCTTGTATGTTTGCCGCCCAGTAATAAAATTGAAAGTTAAGTAGAGCTATGCCACTTTCTGCTTTAGGTCATTGTAGGATTGCCCTTTGGATGTGTGAATGTTTCAAATTCCAAAAAAAAAATGAGGTTATGATTGAATCTAATTTCTTAAGAAATGATTTACTAATGTATATGGGGATGCTTTGAAATAGAAAAAGAATCTTAGGAGGGATATTCATCTTGACAGTGCTAAGCCTCCCTATTAAAGTGAGATGGAGCATCTATGCACATCTTATTTGTTTTTCCATGCACACAGCAAAATTGTGTTGAAAAAGACCTTTATATTTACTTGTGATTTAAACTGATCTGCGATGATAAAAGGGAAGGTGTTCAATCTAATGTTGTATGCTAGATATTTCACTGCAAAAAGAAAAGCTTTTATTCAAATTAATTTTGAGTTCAGATATCTTTTAAAATTCTATTATTGCTGTTAGGACTGTATTTAGGTTGATGATGTATTTACATGTTTCTGTTGCTTCTAATAATATTTTTTACTTGTTGAAAAAATTCAACATTTTTGGCTTGTTTTTCAGGGAGTTAATGCTAAGGAAGTTAACCATGCATCTGTCCACTCCAGTTCTAGTCTTTTTGGAAGCTGTAGCCCTTCTTGACAGCATTTTGGGTATAAGGGAGGGACCAGCCTGGAATGAGGCACCATTTGTGAAGAGCTCTCAAGCTTTTCCTGAACCCAGATATGAGAACAAAACCCATTTATTAATACAAACTAATAATGCAGGGATAGGTAAAAGCAGAAGGAGCCTTACAAAGTGAATAATAAACCTAGTGCCTCTAAGGCCTGTGTAAAACACGTATCCTTTCAACAACAAGTGCAATGGACTCGTCACATAAAGCCCCTTTTAAGTCTCAGGTCATAAATAATTCTAGATTTCAGATAAGGTGCTAGCTTGTTCCCTGATAAGGGATGCCAGGGCTCTCCTTTTACTGCACTTGGTGTACCTGTGACCACACAGAGGTTTGTTCAACATAAATAGCAGGAGCTCCTGACATACCCATTTGAGCCGGATTTCACACAGTTCATCACCGGTCACATTCACAATAGGTCAGTTTAATAACAACAGTCAATTTCAAATGAACACTTTTGGATTATGGGAGGACACCACACAAGCAATGATTGTTCCTGGAGTTCAACTCAGGTGTCTGGAGCCTGAGGATGGAACAGTGTAATTCTACAATGTGCCACCTGCGAAAAATATTAATAATTTTCTTAATTCAGATTAAAGTATTTGCTAAAATAAATTAATTCAAATTGTCACTTACTTTAGAGGTACAGGCAGAAGATCACACAAGACAGGAAGGGGGTTGGAATTTACATATCTTGGATTTCAAACGCAGCTCCCTGTGTTTAAACTGAATGGTGGGAGGTTTCACGTACAATGTTATGTTTTGTAAAAAAAATAAATAAATAAATTTATGATTCAGAAACTGTACATTATAAATGCAAAATCTTGGCTATAAATATTTTTTCTTTGTGGTTTGCAGCTGATTTTGAGGCATAGGTAGGTAAGTAATCCGAAAGGACAGTCTATTTAGAAAAAAAAAATAAGCAAGTGTTGTTGCATTATTTAACCATCAGAGGGCATGAACTGTCTAAAATTGTCACTTTTAGAGTATAGCAGGCCAGTATGTGTGATATTGTGTAGTATATTAAAGTTTTATACAAGAAATCAAATTGTTCTTTTTAAGTCATCACCTTAGTCCTTTATAATTTTCTAGTTTTTTGTTATTATTTACAGGCTTGGAATGAATAATTTGAACACAATTCTTAATTACACATTTGTAGGAAGTGATTTATTTATTTATTTTCAATTTATTTTATATTATACTCTGCACTGCATCTCCAGTCACAGTTTGTCCTGAGCCACATTTGTGAGTTTTCTAAGAAAGATGAGGGGACACTAAATGGTAAGTGTTGTAGTACTGCTTTGTGTAAAGATTGCAGTGAAATTCTTACTTTAATATCTGACCAACATGCAACACATGATTTCTCTTTTGCACCAAGAATACGTGAAAGTTCATTATGTTATTTAATATACAAGACAAATCAGCTCATCTGATATACTTCTTATTCATGTTCACTCATGCTTTTATTACATATATCCTTAAGGGAAATAATCCTGGGGGAAAAAATGTCAACTTTGAAATTACTGCCCTAACTGTTAAGAACATTGCCAAATATTTGTTTCAGATATTTGAGGTTTAACATAATACAGACTGATTATGCTCCATTTAGGTATAGACGTGATTACCACATCTCCTCAAAACCTGCTCAAGTGCAGTCAGTGGCACACACAATAACAGCATAGAGGACAGGTGAACTTTAAATATGAAGTTAACAGAAGAATCGATTTAGGCCAACTTGCAATAACTCATTAAGTAGCCCACTTGGATAAAAATGATACATTTAAAATAGTGAAAATCAAAACCGAAAGTCCACAATCCAGGCCTACTTTCTAAACTACAAGAGAGAGATTCATTTTACCCTTAACATAATTTTAATGTAATGAATATTATAGTGTAAATAAGTGGTCTGCAAAAGATTTTTTGTGACAGAAACCTAACATGTTAATATCCCAATAGACATAATATAAAGTCAGTACAGGTGGCTTTAACTAAATCCTCAGCAAGAGATATTAAAATAATTACTACTTATGGTTGGGTCTACCACTTGGCTTGCCTGATGCTTAAGATTGACAATGCTGGTCACAAAGTACCATATAGTTCTAACACTACTGAAAATCTAATTAAAGTTGGATGTTACTCTTCCTTGGCCAATCAAATATCAGTGCTAGAGTAATGCTGTGTTCCATTTACTTCGGAAGTCGGATGCCAGAGCTGGGAATGACAACACACCCGAGTTGAATGCATTCCAGTAAAATATTTGGAAAACTAGTATGGATGTGCCCAAAAAAATGTTTGTTGTACTTGTTGGATCAGAATAAATAGCAGTTGATAGCAACACATTACGCTGAATTTTGCCATCCAAACATCACAGTAACATGCTCACAGATCGAAGTTGGACAGTACTGTGTGTAATACCGATTTAATGAGACACAAATTGACAGAAGTGCTAATAAACAGTATAATACTACAGCTTTCACTAAAATTTGTAGCGTATGTCACCATTTTGGATTGACATCTTAATCTGAAGTCAGACAAGCTCAAGCTTGAGAGAGTAGCCCTGACTTTCCGAGTTTGATAATTGTAACTAGGAACTTGAAAAGTCCCACTTCAAATGTAACACAGCATAAGAAGCAGGCCCCCCTCTGTATGTTAATTTGATGATTTTAACTGCCAGTCTTCACAAAGCAGCCAGTCTGTGATAATTTCCTTTTTTAAAAAGTGAGACAGCTTGTATTGGTTTTGTGAGATCTTTGAGCATTCTAATTATTTTGCCTGAACTGCATTTAACTTCTGTCTCATTTGATTGCCTACATACTTTTATTAGTACTATTAAACATGCTTTCTGTATTCTCCCTGATGTCTGTAGGTGTATTATACACCAGAAGCTGAACTGTATGCCATTCAGAGGAATGGAAAATAGCCTTTGCCTAGAAATGAGGTACACTAAATCAACATAGCTCAATGGCTGTTCTGAATAAACATTAAATTACATCTGACAAATTTTAATATACAATTTTTAAATAAAATGATCAAAATGTGAAAGCAAAAAGAAAATTGTAAATTGTAAATGGGGTGAAAGATTTAAACTACATGGAGTGCTACAAAGTCCATACATCAGTCAGGTCAGGTTGGTTAGCATCCACTGGCATGTTGCTGCACCCACCACACAATGAAACAGCTCGGGATCCTGGTTGGCAACCCCCCAGGCAAACACACAGTCCAGTCCCCACCCTCCAGAAATGACCATTTATCTGCCACAGCCAGGTATTACGTGGGCATCCCTTTGGCCTGGTCCAACCACTCGAGTTCTCAACAATGATGGCACTGTGAGCCAGATCATCCTTGGGGAATCGCGCCACATGGCTGTAGTGCCATAACTGACGCTCCTCTACAATGTAGGAAATGTGCCTCATTTGGGACTCCATGAGCAATCGCTCATTCAACACAAAGTCAAACCAGTGGTACCCAAGGATTCTCCTAAGAGACACAGCACCGAAGGAGTCCAGTCTTTGTCTCAGGTTATTGGATAGCATCCATGTCTCACAACCATATAGCAAGACAGGAAGCAATAAGGACAAGAGGTCTATGCATCACTTGGAAAAAAATAATGTCCCTAAAAAACTCTTTAGAAAGCAAAGAAAATTAATGAAAATGTAAGATGATGCATGTAACGTTCCCCCACATGACAGATGGTAGTGTTCCTCACGGCTGAACCCAGTTAGGACACCCACAGGGTGACAAGGGAGTTGGAGTCTGGAAACGCAGCCCTGTCTGGGTCTTTGGGTACCTATCGCCAGAGGGCGCTTCCGGATGAGGACTGCCCAGGTCTCCACACAAGCCCAGAAGTGCACCGGACAACATTGGTGTACCACCAGAAGCAGTTCCTGGGTCAGAGTCAAATGGAAACCCTTAGCCTTACTTGATTGAGTCAGGAGGCAGCAGGAAATACTCTATGGGAAGTGGAAGGAGAGAATTTGTATTTCTGCATTGTAGCTGGTGTTTCTGTAAGGAAGGTGGTACAGACAAATACATATCTTTTATTTAAATCGAATTGTGTTTGGGCATTATTTATCTATGGTGTGGGGCTCAGTGGTGCCCCCTTGTGGTTACACCTTGCTTAATTCTCTTTCAGGGCACCTACTATCTTTAGGACATTTTTCTACCCCCTAGCAATGTGATTCTTCCCAAATTGACATGTCAGTTTGCCTGTTTCCTTATAACTGTACTTCATCCTTTCTCTGTTCCAGACCACTCTGTTCCCGTACTGCAGCCATTACTAATCGGGCACCCTATCAAAATAATTTTTTTGGATTTTGATTTTGTAATTCAATTAAGTGAAGGTTTGAATTAATACCATTTGATCACTGATGTTATATTTTAATTTTTAATCCATGATGTTTCATTCCAACTTCCAGTATAAAGGCATTTGTTGAAATATGAGTCCACCAACATGGTAAACATTTGAAAGCTACTCCAAAAAAAATCATAAGTGGACTCCCCTAGACTTTCTCATATATTCAGATATGGGGATGATTATTTAAGGAGTAAACCACAATGATTATATTTTTATATTATGTACATTAAAGAACCATCAAAAAAAATCTTATCAAATTAATAATATATTGAACAATTATTATAAAAATAAAGTTGAATAAATCAGACTCTGCAGCTGCAGGAATAAAATTATGTGTTCAGATAAAGTACCAATTCCCGTTAGTGGACACAGCCCAAAAGGTGACAGATATCTACATTTTGTACCTAATACTTGTATGCAAAATTTGGTTAGCCTAAAGGAAAGAGTAGTCAAATTATCGTGTTTACATAAACACACACACAAACACAGACAGACACACAGACATAATTCCAAAAATGTTTTTTCAGACTCAGAATTTTTGGAGGATTCCAATACTTTAGGAGAAAGTCAGGAAGGTCTAAAACATCGAAATTCATCAAAATTTTGACATCGAATTATTGTACGATTACAATACTATCCCTATACTTAGTATATGAGAAATTAAAAAGGTGAAACACACAACAGGATGTTAAGAGCATGCAATCTGCATTTGGCACTCATATAATTAAACTCCAGGGTCTACAGTTCTATGGTTTTGCATATCAGCATACATTTGTGTAAGTCTACAAATGTATTACCTAGCAGGCTTGTAGTGCAGAGAACCACACAGAAACTGTGTAAGTTAACTGAAATACTAAAATAACACATATGATTATTCACTCTATGAGCTAAAACTTTGTCCAGGAATAGCGTAAAAAAATTAACATTTAGAAAAGTTATTTATCCAAAACTTGAAAACATTAGGATCAACCATTATAAATTGAATTAAACTTTAAGAACAATGGAAGAAAAACAAGGAAAACTAAAATAAATCCACTTCCAGAACCAATAGAATTCCTTCACCTTTTTGATTGCCTGCCTAATGAACATCATCATTTCTTATTGGTCAGAAGAAGTGAATGGGCTAATAAGTTCATGTCACCTGTCCATGTCAGTATGATATCATCAACAATTATCTTATTGAGAGCAACACTGATTCAGGTTAAGCCCCAATACTTTTAGATTAACATTAAATGGGCAGTTTTTAGGTGCAATCACATATAATGCAAGAAGAACCCTACTGTGATAGCCATGTCAAGATTTCGTTGAAATCAGTTACATTTTCATTGAGATGTCTTGAACAGAATGTGCCTTGCAAAGTTCTGAAATTTCAAAATCTAACATTGAGAAGCACTGACAAATCAGCTAGCTCATCACTCTTAATACAGGGAAACATTCTGTGCGACGAACTTGAATATTTTCCAGATTTTCCTCTTTTATTTGTTTGCCTGCCACTTGGATCCCCAGTGCAATGCTAGGGAGAGGGCACATGGAACCAACTCACATAACAGCACCCTTCTCCTGCTGCTTTAGGTAGGTTAACCATAAAAGTACAACAAAAAAGTTGCATTTCAGGAAAGCAATTATGTAATCATACATAAGACTGAATAAACAACCAATACTACCTGTAGATAATTATTATACAGTAAAGAACTGATGTTATCAAACTGCAGCTAAATGTTTGAACTAATTACTAACATGGGAAAGGTGCAGCACACCTTAATTAATATAAACACACACGGTTTAGAAAGGGAACTGCTGAGTAGTTTATCTGTGTGCAGTATATCAGAGAGCAGGGTCTGCATCAAAGGCTGCCCTGTAGTATTCACTTTCTACAATGAATGGATAGCAAGGACAGGGCAGGACTACAGAGTGTTAGTTGCCAAACAGGCAACAGACTGAGTTGGGCTTAAGGGTTTTTCAGTTCACACAAGCTGTTTTTGCTTCCTTGCGTCTTCAGACAGGAATTAATATCTTTAGGCAATTGTCCTTTTTGTTACTCCTATAACACAATAAATAATTTCCTTTCCAGGTTCTTTGTTATTAACATTATTGTAATAAATCACAGGGTTTTTAACAAATGTTAATAGCTAGATGCAGAACTTATTTTAGTTCTTCTTCATCTCTTATAGGGCTATACTGATAGTGACTTTATGATAGCATTGGTCATTTTGTATTAATAGTTTTTTTTTCTTTTTGTAATTATTGGGTATACTTTCCAAAATGTTATGTTTAAGAAAATGTAACAATTAATCACAGATCCTCCACCAATAAATTACATCGATCAATGCCATTTTTTTTACATCACTTGAATTGAAGTCTGTTGTGTGTTAAAGCTGTTGTGCCAGCACAAGTCTATTTAAGCTACCCAATTTTGTAAAGTGCTGTTAAAAAGCACATATTTAATGTAGTCTACTATCACACGTAAATTAATTCTTTTGCTAATATATTTTTGACATCTTTGACAGATGCACTGCTACCTTTGACGATGTGGGTCAGCTCCATGCTCACACTCCCATTTTGGGAACCTCTTGAACCCAACACTGTCGATAGTCATGACCAGGATGAGCCGAGTAAATGAGGACACTCACACAAAGCAAGGGACTGGTGAAAAAGTGCGCTACTGCCTTTATTAAAAACAGTTGAACAAACAGTGGCCCAAAAATTGTGCAGCGCGAAAATTCAATAAATAAATAAACCAATAAAATGTGAATTAGTGGTGGTTAACAACAATCAAAAAAATAATCTGTTAAAAAAACAGAGGAGTCTCTTTAAAACCCTCAGTTCCCGGTGATTTCCAGCTTATCCTACTTGGACCTCGCAGCATGGAGAGATGTCAACCAACAGGCCCAGACACCCTTCAATCCTGGCCCATGTCCCTGTGTCCCTGCTGCCCGATCCACGATATTCCTAGGGGAGCCACCAGACTCTGCTCTGTGCTCAGCGCTGCCTTTCCAGGCTCCATCTGGTGAAACTATTCCATCCTACTGGCGACAGGACACTCCTGAGTGTGATGATCACTCTTGCTCCCAAATCGCTCAACAGGAGTGATCCCGAGACCTGTCCTGGGTGATGACCATGGGCTACTCCCTGGGGCTCTGTTCCCATCTGTCTGGTTCTCTCTCTCTCTCTCTCTCTCACACTCACTTACTGACTCACCCACACCTACACCGGCTCTGATTCTTTCTCATCTGTCCTCTCTCCATTTGTTCCCATGCAGTGACCTTTTAACTGTACTACCTAATTGGGTGCAGAGGAGCGAGGAGCTGTACTCTCCATGGCCCCAATGAGGCACCTAACCAATCCACCCTTCTATGCACGTGCGTGCAGCGCGATCAGCCTGCGCCCCACTTAACCATGGAGGGAAATGCACTCTCATACACCCACACCCTATTGGAAACCTGCACCTTGTCACAGGGGGCTGGGGGTCAGACCCAGCCGGGACGCCTGGAAGGACTGGGAGGTGGTCTATACATCCCCCAGGCCACGAGGGGGCAATTGCCCTGGTTGAGGAGGGGACCATGGGAACAGAGCAAGGAGGCTCAAACCCACTGGGATCCGTGGCCACCGCCAGGGGACAACCTGAGCGTCGTAGAGCCTGGGAGATCGACACTTCCGCTACATCTGGGAAGGTGGAGGAAGGACCTTCCAGGGATGCCCAGAGTGCTTCTGGGTGCAAGGGCAGCACTTCCGCCACACCAGGAAGTCCTGCCGGAGGAACGGCATCAAGCACCTGGAGCACATCCAGGTGGAAATAAAAGGGGCCGCCTTCCTACAGTCAAAGAGCTAGAGTCGGGAGCAGGACGAAGCTCCCGTGAAGAGAGGAAAGGCCTGTGTGGAGGGTGATTGGCGCTGGGAGCACTGTGTGTTATGCGGACTTTATTATTGTAAATATACGTGTGTTGTATAAAGAAGTGGTGTTTGTCTGATGGTGTTCAGACCCGTGCTCACAACCTTTTAAAACATGATTATTTATTTAAAATCAGCACAGCGCCACAGACTACTCCTTACAACATTAATGAAATTAAAATTGCAAGTAATGAATATAGACCAGTTAGAAAATTACTTCAGATTTACCCATCACAGAACAAGAAGAAAAAAAAAACAATGTGTTTATCTATTTTCATATTTTTCAACAATGCTTGGAGATTTCTTTCATGTAATTATTGTGGTTGTATGGGTTCACACAGCTTCAAAGGCAAAATGTAACATAAGACAAAGAGGATTTGGTCACTGCAAGGAGAAAGAGCTACTGGTGGATAAAGAAAAACTGATTGATATGCTGCTTTCTAGATCTTGATACTAAACTTTTATACCAAATGGACTATAATCAATGACGTTGGACTTTTGTATTTTACACAAATAAAAATTTTTTTTGTTTGTTTTTTAGGCACCTTTAGTTTTAGGAGTGCATGTGACTATTTAACTATGTTTTACCTTTCTTAATCTGTTTAACTATACTTAAAGATATATGTGTATGATAGTATAGAGAAGTATACATCTTCCTCCCAATGTTGCTTTGCATTTTACATGCTGATCTGGTTTTACGAGGGGTAGTCAAACTAAAGTTAGAAAATGGGATTTATGATAAAATGGAACAAACCTTATCAAAACTGATAATGTCATTTCTCAATGCCGTCTCCAGCCTTCTCAATCCACACGCACCACCTGCCTGGAAGTGCCTGGATTCCAGCAGAATAAAAGGTTTTGTCTTGTCCTAACAACCACTTGTGCACATCTTTCTTCACGTCATCATCTGTCTTGAATCGACGCCCACACAGATGTTTTTTCCGTGGTCCAAAAAGGTGGAAATCACACGGTGCCAAATCTGACAAATAAGGAGGATGTGGTAATAGCTCAAACTTCAGTTTCTCCAGACAAGCCTTGGTGTTCTTAGCAGTGTGTGGGTGGCCATTGTCTTGCAGCAAAAGGACTCCTTCAGACAGCAGTCTCCACTGCTTGGATCGAATAGTAGACTTTACATTGGTCTCCAGCAAGTCACAGTAACTTGCACTAGTGGCTGTAATACCCCTCAGCATGTAGTGTTTGACAATAACTCTGGTGGATGAGTGGTTGCGAGGACAAGGCAAAACCTTTTATTCTGCTGGAATCCAGGCAGGTGGTGCAAGTGCATTGAGAAGGGTAGAGACTAAATTGAGAAATGACATTATCAGTTTTGATAAGGTTTGTTCCATTTTCTAATAAATCCTATTTTCTAACTTTAGCTTGACTCCCCCTCATATATTTATTTGCTAACTGTATAACTGATTTATGACATGTGCTGTAAAACAAAGATCAAAATCTCTAATCTTCCCCAGGTTAAAAAAAAAGTAAATAATATTTCTCAAAGTGCTATTGAAGTAACATGATAGGTGTATGGTTCTCAATACAAGCTAAGTGTAAGATATTTCAATGAAGTGGAAAATATGATTTTGCTATAAGGGATACAGTTAGCTGTAACTACATTAAATTAAACTGTCATATATTAGAAACAGATGACCTGTCAGCTCAGAATCATTGAATTTAATATTCCTTTAATTCATCAGCTCCATTAATTCATTATAAAACCTGTAGCCTTTGAACTTACTACAGAGACTGAAACCAGTGATGGTTCAATAGCCTATCAAATTAAAATAATTTAATTTAAATATATTTAGTTCAGTATTAATTTGGCTCAAATAAACTGGTTTCCTTAACAGATCTGACAAAATTTAAATCTAAAATCACAATGTGCTAATCACTAACACTTTTTGAAAATGTAGAGTGGAAAGTTCCCTAGCTGATGCTGAAAGCTTGACAAAATGATGTACAGTTTTTTCATCTTTTTTATTATTTGAAGCTTTGACATTTCACCAGGCCAAATATGGTGAGTGGTCTGTTTATTAGGTAAAAAAATAAATAAGTCAAGGTACAATTTAAAAAGCATGACACTCAAATAAAATCACATTGACACCCCCAGTTACTCTGAAGCTGTTGTTTTTGTGTCTCTGGAAAAGCACAGATTAAGAGAATACATTGTTGATATGTTGGAGTGATGCAAAAGATGATAAGCAGGACAGTTTTGCTCTCTGGTAAAGAAGCTCTTAACAGTTTGGGTTATTTAGTAACTGGCTCTAGTAATCAGAAAGAAGAACAGTTAAAATACCTGTTGGTATGAAAGAGAACAAAAGTTGGGCACTGTCTTGTAAATATTGTCCCTATAGCAGTTGTTTGGCCGGCCCTTGTAAGATCTTGCACTTCCAACTCTACACTAAATGGCTGTTGGACTTAAGTATATTGCAACCTGCTTTGACCATACCACATCAAAAATCTGCAGCGGGCAGTAAAAAAAAAAAAGAATTGGGAAATAACCACGACTACCATTAAAGTTAAATAAAGTGTTCTTAAGATACCACCCTGTTTTATATGTAACAAACTGTACTCTATTAAATTTTCACCCCGAATTTTCATGTATTATCTGGATACTCCCCACCTTTATTGGTGCTGTCTCACACCACTAGAAGAATCCTAAACTGTTTATTATACCATCATAATCTTGATGTGAGGGTGTGAGGCAAGCAAGAGTACACCTAAATTAGTATT
Source organism: Polypterus bichir lapradei (assembly GCA_026402145.1). Lineage (NCBI taxonomy): Eukaryota > Metazoa > Chordata > Cladistia > Polypteriformes > Polypteridae > Polypterus > Polypterus bichir. The sequence goes on along the minus strand of JANRMT010062854.1, from coordinate 127,531,684 downwards.
TTGTCCATTTTGATATTGACATTACTGTTAATGAATGTTTGAAGGTATACACTTGCAATACATGAGTACGTTATGAGGGTGAGTTTGAGAAGAATAAATATATTTGTCTCCAAAATTAAAATTCACATTTCTCCTATATGAACTCTGCTATGCTGTTCACTAAAATTCCTGACTATACAAAATCCCAGTTATGACTGGCCAAGGAGATATGCAATTTTGTTTACTTTTTCATTGAGGCAATGTCTACATAGACAGTTACCACTTGTTTTGCAATGTTTCCTGCATCAATATTGTTGACTGTTAACCTATGTTTTTCTTTTCTGCCAGCAGCATTATGAAAGCATTGATATCTTCTCATAATCATCCATTTTAATAGTTTTCTCTAAATAAGATACTGTAAATACTTCAGTTTTCCATCTATCCATCCATTATCTAACCCGCTATATCCTAACTACATCAATAGCATCACTGTCTACTCCCCCAGACTAGAAGAACACCTGCAGGACTTGGAAATTGTCTTCCAACGGGTTTGCCTCATGCTAAATGTGAAGAAATGTCACCTCATTCAATCACAAATTCACTTCTTGGGGAACATAGTGTTAGCAAAGGGAGTTGAAGTGGACTCAGAAAAGTCTTGGGCCATAGAGGACTACCACACACCAATCATCCATCCATCTATTATCCAACCTGCTATATCCTAACACAGGGTCATGGGGGTCTGCTGGAACGAATCCCAGCCAACACAGGGCACAAGGCAGGAAACCAACCCCGGGAAACCCACGCAGACATGGGGAGAACATGCAAACTCCACGCAGGGAGGACCCGGGAAGCAAATCCAGGTCTCCTAACTGTGAGGTAGCAGCACAACCCACTGCGCCACCATGCCGCCTACTTCAGTTTTATATGTAGCAATTCTTTAAATTCATGCACAGATTATAATTATCTTATTCATGTCCTTTACAATGGAATTGTTCAAATTGTCCAATTGTCTCAATGATGGTGTAAGCCTGATGGCTCTGACTGTCTGAAGCCCCAATGAATATCAGGTGGATTACAGGAGAGAAGTTCATAAGCATCTAGACTTGAAAGAAAGAAAAAGTCTGCAGAAATCAGGCAAAATATTGAAAAGCCTGTTGGTTTCTTAGCAACACATTTTTTTTCTATATACAGATTTTACAAAAAATGTGTCTAATTTTCCTAACCTTCCACCAACCTCTATCTCTGTGAAGCAATACTGGGTCTTTTTTGTTAACTGGAAGAATTCTAATCCTCCTGCCATACCTCAATAGAAAAATGAGATTTTATATTAATATAAATTAGAATATGTTCAATCAATGGTTCAGGAATTAGAATATGGTTAAGAATTTGTTAGTGAAAAACAGCTTGCTAGTTTTTTTACTTGATTTATGTCTCAATCTTTTGACACAATGGATTATGCCATTATATTGTTCTTGTGGGTGTATCTTTCCATTATGTTTTATGTGTAATGTTTTCAGAAAGAAAAAGAAAGTCACCATTTATTTTCCTCCCATAATCTATGGGTGGCTGTGTGTGTATGTGGCGTCCTTTTCCTCACAAGCATGAGCATAATTACAAATATATACAATGTAGCTTTTGATTTACTTTGTCAATCCGCTTCAAAGAAAGGAAGGATCATCTATAAAGCATGAATCAATGTGTACATCTTTAAGATATGACAGGGAACTTGAGTACTGTAAGAAAAGCCTAGGGAATTATCGACAAAATGTTCAAACATTACATTGCTGCTGATCAGTTTGGCATTTGAACTTTGGTTCCTGGTGCTCTAAATATCTCTAGCAAAATAAGGAATGGCAACATTTTTAGACAGACAGAGAGACCTTTCTGCTCCAAATGCATGCCAGTCATTTCTCGCTGACGTCTGAAATATAAACTCACAGGACCCAGCTGGCAAGAGTGGGACAATTTTAAGTCTGAGGACTAACAAGAGGCCAATTATTATATCTTGGCTAATTAGTTATCAGCTTCATTGATTGGAAGCTTTCAGATATACAGTAGCTGGTCTTCTCAAAGCTCCTTGGAGTGTTTGAGTGTAGAAAGTTTATGTCCCACTTGAGTTAGTCCAAGCTTGGTATCCCTGCAAGTAGAAAACATATTAGTGTCAGGAGCTGAGAGGAAAGTTTGGCGTGAAGACTCATTAGTAAGAAGGAAAAGCTAAGGTCTTAAAGAAAGAGACAATTGAGAATTGATCAAGGAGAATGTTTTAGTGGTTTTGGAGAGGCGAGAAAAGGACACCATCTAATATAGATGGGTTAAAGACCTGCGGCAGTTAGGCCTAGTGGTGTAGCTTCAGTTTTGTATTGTCTGATTGTTTGCATTTTAACTATTCCTAGCGGAGTGAACTAATTTTATAATTAGCAAAGTATATTTATCCTTTTGGTTTCTTTGGTATTACTCCTGGTATAGTAAAATGTCACAAGTGTGTCCTTGGATGAAATTGGGTATAGGTTTTCACTTTTGCTACTTACTTCTGTTTACTACAGATTCTTGTTATTAATTCATGATCATTCGTTAATCTTCAATACTTAATGATGTACTGGATGACACTGGAAAAAGTGTTTTTTTTTAAATTCTGGACACAAGTAAATACTTTTGATGCAAGGTCATTATTAGTAGATCAGAGACTGGAGCTAATAAGTATAGGCCACTGTGCCCATGAGCTCTCTTGGAAAAGTTAATTTGGAAAAATGAGGCATCATTATTTTTCTACCAATTTACATTGTTTTTATTTTTCTTTATTATGCCCAAAATTTTATTTTGATTTTAAATGTTTTAAATGTAATATATTTGCCACAAGAGAAAGCATTTTAAAATAAACTTAAGCACTGTTTGTATTTCATTGTTGAAATTAGCTATTTGGCACCAATTTAGAAATCTATTCTATTTGCCTTATGCTTTGTTACTACTTATTATTATTAATTTACAATGTTGTCCTAAATTTAAAGTCCTCAAGTCCCTTCATGTTGAATAAATTCCATTATCAAGACTGTCATAGAGGACAGGGTTGCAGTGGGGGGATTGCACTTGGTAGCTTCCTTAGGTTTAAAAAGTTTCAACAGACCTTGCAATTGACCATTTTGCATTTAGATGGAAAGTGAAAACATGAGCTTTAATGATTTGTGTTCATTTACTCTTTTCAAAAAAAGGAAGAACCAAGATCTTTATAAAGAGAATGTGAAATGTAAGCACGAAAGAGGAAAGAGGAATTTTAGATTTACTTGTAACAGCTCCAAGTGGTTGTTAACTTGAGCATGTTTTATTTATTTCCATAAATAAATTACAATGTTTTATTCTGAATGATGTACTTCTTTGAAAAACACACTTAACCATTTGTATGATCTTTTTTGACAGGCATGTGTAGATTGTTGACAAGAGATGGTGAACAACTACTGCCTAGAAAACTTTAGTTGAAAACAGTAGTGGAATCGTCACTGACTGCTGTTGATGAACTTTTGCCCATTCTTCCCCCACTTCTTAAGGGGATAAACACTCATGAACTCCAGTGTTGATGTTTTGTGAATAGCCCCCCATATGCACACATACAGCGCGTGGAGTAGCAGCACATACATGTGCTTCCCTGTGTAGCTTCATCTTCCTCCTCCTCCTTCCACTAATCATCATCTGTGACGTCTTCGCACTAACCAGTTAAACTGTGTTGCCATCTCCAAGTCTGAATAAGGAATTAGGCAACACATCTAGCAGAACAAAAATGATCCCTTGGAAAATGCTGGCATTCCTTCTTTTGCTGAGTGAGTTAACAGTGACTGCCAAAGGTAAGCACAAAATGGAATCTACAGTGTTATAAAAACCCAAAGTTGCTCACTAATTGTGCACAGTTCAAAAGAACAGAGCAGATTTTCTTTAGATTAGTTCTTCATTATGCCAGATAAATGCACACTAAAGCTGATATGTTGTTGTTCAAAAGGAAAGAGTGATACTTCTTTTTATCAGTGTCTCACTCTGCAATCACACTGACCTCTCTTCCATCCATCAGATGAGCTCTTTCTACTCCGTCCACTCCTACCTCCAAGTCTGTTAGAACATGTTTGGTTTGGCTTTGAGCTTTGAGCCCTATCTAGGTGCTGTTTCCAGGCTGGTTTTCCTAACCACTTTCAATGAATGCCCATTAAAACTTCTGAAGTAGTGTTGTTAGAGCTCCACCTGCTGGCCTCAGGTTCTCCTATAATAAAAGGACTAGGCAGCCCTCCAGATACCTGATTACTACAGATTGTAACAGCAGGCTGGTGCCATTAGTAAAGCAGCACTCCTTCCTGCTGCTCTCGATCGGCTTAAGGACTTTTATCTACTGTTGAATGCCCCAGAGTGTCATTCTTTTATTGTACTATTTCCGAATAGTTATCTCTGGTTATTGTTCCCTTATTTCCCAATTTAGCATTCCTGACAATATGTGTTATAAAAGGTATCCTGTTCTAGACAGCCTATGACTCACTGTGCCAGCATTGCTTGGTAGCTCGGCTGTCAACAAGGCTACTTTACGGATTCAGTGCATCTACTAACCAAAGAATGTTATTCTGTGTCTGGGGGAATTTTCTTGCAGGTTTAGGAGTTTCCTATCATGTCAAAGATTTGTGTATTAATTGGTGATTCCGTGTGTATGAGTGGGCGCTGCACTTGACTGGCACCCTATCACGGACTGTTCATGTAGACTTTAGCTATCATGACCCTGAATTTCATTAATCCTCTTTTGAACTCTACATAAACATTAAAGCCGTTTCCGAGCATGTTTATCCGCATGTAACCCCCCCAAATTCTAGTTCATTTGACTAGTTTGCTGGGCCAAACATACAGTGCCCTGGCTCACTTGGAAGAGGTGGGCCCGAGCATGGTTCAGTAACATTCAGGAACAGTTTGATCACTAAACTTGTCCAAGCACGGAAAACAGACATGATGTTAACGATGCGACAAGTCAGATAGTGCATTTCATTTCACTCAATAACTTTTGATTTAAAAACAGGTTTTTATTTTCACCTTACAGATGAGCATGAATTATAGTTGACAAGAAAATCTGAAAATTCCTCCCTTAACGTCATTTGTTATTATAAAAATCATCTCGTAAGTGCCACACAATTAACACCAAAATGCTGTTCTGCACCTTCAATAAATCTGTATAGGGTAGAATGTTATCCCACTCTACACGACTTCAAATAAGCCACAAAATAAATAAAATCATTTTGACATGCTTACTGTCACTCCATGTTTGGATCTTGTTTTGGCTTCACACAAAGTTGCACAGTCCTGACAAAAGCGTGCCCTGGCCCAGAATGTTAAGCACAGTGTGAGTGTAGTTCAGTTGGGGAGTGGTGGGGAGGGGTTTGGGGGTGGCAATCACGCTCGGGCACAGTACAGAACAAACATGCCTGTGTGAGTACACCCTTAGTCTAGTCTTTTATCTCAACATATACATTAAACATATTGAAATACACCTTTTATACCGTATTAATGCAAAGTAATTTGTTTATGTGAACCTAAATTGCAATTTGTTTGGAACATTCATTCAACATACATACTGAGACTATTACTCTCAAAATAACTTGCTTTCAGATTTTATATTCAGCATATGGGCAACAATGGTGGCACAGGGGTTAACAAGGTTACTTCTGGAACTTTGAATTTGACTAACGGCCCATTTCTGAGAAGTATGCATAAAAAGTTTTTGGAAGATTCTAGATCCTCCCAGATCCCACAGGCGCAGGTTAGGTTGACTGGTAACATTAAGCATGTGTGTAGTTTATGTTTATGAGCACTTCATGTAAGTTTACCATATCGATCAGTTTCTGCCATGATTTCAAACAAGCAGAACACTGGCCTCTATTTCGTACTGAATCTTTTCTCAGTTTTCTTCATGGCAATACTTACTTCCTGTCCTTCGAGTCCATTTTTTTTTTTTTTTGCTGGGCTTCATACTACCACCAATGGTGCTCTTAATATCCCACCACAGAATCACTTCCAAGGTTAATGGACATCTTCTGATTTCTTCTGCTGGTCCTGTCCATTTATTCAAGCAATCTGTTTAAAACAATGACAATACACCAAGGCACAGACTTTAATGATGGTCTATCAAGAAACAATCTTCCTATGCTGGAAATTTTAGCAACAGATTTTCTCTTCTAAGCGCAGATTTTGGCCACATTTCCATGTGTAATGGAACAAGGGTTCTTTTTCCTTTTTTTCATGGAGGATTTTATGCAACTGCAAAGGCAATCCCTGTTTTATAATGATTGATTAAATGTAAATGATAAATGATTGTTTCGGAATGACAACTTTGAGGCTATTCCAGGATTAACAGAAAACCAAGGAAATTAGATAGACCTTACAGAGTGATGACTCCTGGCTGAGTTTGATCTTCCATTTTCCATAATAATTGCCAAATAGTTAAGCTCAAGCAGTCTTCCACTGAGCTGCTGGCCAAGAATTAAGTTTGCAATCTAAAGGCATGGATATATCTGAAGAGCTATAAATTTAATCTGATCTAGAGAAGTGACTGGACCTTTTTCAGAATTAATGAACATTATATGCACTGCCAACTTAAGAGTAAAGCTTTTCTGCACCATACCCAACACTAATCTGTTGTTCCTGTTGGGACTGACGACTCACTTTTGTAGCTAATTGTATATCCATCATTTTCATTTTCACTGGTCCAGGATGCAGGGATATTGAACTGACACAATTGAGACCATAGCCTTAGACAACTTGCCCAGTTTTTATCTGTGCACAGTCTCCAAAAGTAGCACACCGGTCTAAAGTAATCATAAGACTTTGGACTGGAAGAAAGCCTCATGAGCATAACAGTAAATGGGAATATCACTGGTGGTAAATCATGGGCCTAAATTGTTGTTCTGCTTGTACAACCCACCGCAGCAGCATCCTGGAAGTTTCCTTTTTAGAATATTTTCAAAATGCATAAAATGCACATTTGACCAGAATAGGTCAACACCTTTGTCCCATACATCATTATTTTACCACCACCAAACTATAGTATAATGTTTTTCATTAAATATATATATATATAGAGAGAGAGAGAGGGAGAGAGAGAGGAAGTGGGATCAAACCGACAGCATTATGTTTTATTGTTCCATTGAACCTTGACATTACAAGGAGAGTCATTCCAATGACACCCAACTAATTTCCTAATTACATAGACCAACTCACATTGGAAGGTCCTCCATGTTTTATATGTGGACTTATTGATAGGTAACTCCATTCAACAATTTAGAACTCTCCATATGCTTTCCAGCATGTCCAATGCACGAGTTACCTGGGTGCAGCTTTTGGTTCACTTTGGGTCAATGTGTCTGTGGAAGTATATTTATTTCTTTGGGTGCTCTCTTCACACTACACTTTCTACCTGCATATCAATGATGTGTTTGTTAGGATAAGTAGTCCAGTTTAATGCATTAGTTTATATGTCCAAGACATTGCTAAATGCTAAAAGAGGAGAAGGATGGCCAGTTTGCCCAAGCGATCATAGGGGGGCTTTGAATGTTATAATTAACAGTAGAACTTGCCCACCCCATCGCCCCCAGAAGAAGAGGAATTTATTTTCCTCAGGAATGCTGCTGTAGATTTTGCTTTTCTTTCCTTCATCAACTGGCCACATGTCAACTAAAATTTGAATGGACTTTATACAGTATTCATGGTTTGTTAATGTTAATTACAGTATTGAGTTTCATTCTGTTTTACTGTGTGTCTAAAATAATTTGCATGTATATGTATATAGATTTGCCATTTTTTTTATTAATTTACTTTTATTTGTAAATATGTGATTTAGCTCTAAGTCTGTACTCATTGCATGATTTCTTACAAAAGTGATAAAAAATTAATTGAATTCTTTGGACTGGCACACTGACTATGACAGTTCTGTCAAGGTAGACTTTGGTTTCCAAAAATCATATTATTACATGAAAGAACATAGAATGGAATGGAGAAGGTTTTATTGCACTGTTGTTTCATGTGTACAGTACATTAAAGCAATGCCCTATGATAAACTGGCATACTGTCCAGGTTTGGTTTCTTTCTTGCACCTGCTGCTGCCAAGATAGGGTATTGCCACCCTAAATTGTATTAACTAGGTTGAGGTCCAGCAAGCCTCTTAATTTTTCTTTCTAGAAAAGGGCATATAAGACGGTGCACATGTAAAATTCACCAGAAAGTGACAATTAGATTTCTGCTACAGCTCAGTTCAATAACTTAATCCCTGACTTGCCAAATGTGCTTCAGGCCTGAAAGTAGGATACAGAATTGTTTTCTAATTAAAAAGTTTGCAAAATGCCACTTTTATTTCACTAAATTGACCCTTTGGCTTTCTTTAGCTGCACCCAAATACAAAAAACCGAAAACAGGAGTTGAAAAGCCCACAGAAGTACCTGATAAGTCGGAAACCTCAAATAAAAAAACTCAACAAGTAAGTCAATAATCTCCTAGCTCTATTGACATTTTATGTTGACTGTACTGTAACTCCCACACAGCATTTGCCGATTTACAATAACAAGGTTGTTTTTTTCTAAAACTGTGTCAGTGCCACAGTTTTAATGCTTGTGAAATGTACAATAGATGTCTCTGCTAAACAAATCTATCCTGAAGCTCCAAAGTCTCTTTGAATTTAATGTTTTATTAGACAGATTTCAGGTTTTATATTTGAAGGATTGCAATATATCCCACTACGGTGGGCCGGCACCCTGCCTGGGATTTGTTCCTGACTTGTGCCCTGTGTTGGCTGGGATTGGCTCCAGCAGACCCCCGTGACCCTGTGTTAGGATATAGCGGGTTGGGTAATGACTGACTGACAGTACAACCCAAGCCCCCAAACTTAGCATAGTGTAAAAGGGGTCAGCAGCCTTCCACATAGATTTTCAATGTAATTCAATTTATGTACGAGCTGAGACCAGTTTAGGGTCCCAGGTATCAAAGCATATCCTGACCGCATCCAGCACAAGGCGGGAACTGACATTGGACACTTGTACATATACACATACACAAATATTAATTCATGTGGGTTCAGCTTAGTTTCCAATCAGCCTAGTATGCACTCTATGCCTTTGGGATGTGAGAGAAAATCTAGAGAACCTTAAGAAAAACCCATGCAGACATGGAGAGAATATACAAACTCCACATAGTCAGTTACCAGACCTAGTATATGAACACTGGCTCATTTAAGGGAGCAGTGTTAACCAGTGTACCTACTGTGTTGTACAAGAGTAGAACCAATAACTGAGAAATACAAAATCTCATTCATATTCATTCTGCAAGCCAAACTTGCATTTACTCAGACTGTACTATGTTTTTCACTCCTCACTCCTCCACTGATTTTCCTGAGAAGTTTATCAGACCCTCCTGATGAAAATTATCACCAGTATGGATGGTGTTTTCTGAGAGATGGTCTAATTTACACCAGGTTTACTCCAATCATAACTCCATGCTTTTACAATGGTCAGTTGGATATGTAAAAGTAGAACACAAGAAACTGGCAAAGAGTTGGGGCGCCGGCTGGAAAGCCCTCTTTAAAAAGGGGAGCAGGAAATTATCGGTAGGCTTTAAGTAGCTAAACTTCATTCAGTCATTTTCAGAGACGATTAACAATTTCTCTTAGAGTTATTTTTAAATGATCCCACCAATGATACAGATGTACTGGTGGGTGATGTCAGTGAGTGGTCGGGGATTTTCTTGACGAGGGTGGTTTTGGAACTGCAAGGGAAACATACACATATGTGAATCTTGTTCTCCTGTGATCTTTTTGGTTTAGTCTTGGTGGGCTTGAGTGAAACAGCAGAAATATGTGGCATGGTTAGTCAAGTTAAAGCCACATGAGCAACTATTAGTATAATTATCATATTTAATCAATGCCAAGACACCACTGATTTTAAAATTGTGTGCAGTTACTACAAATATTCTGGACACACCAGAAAAGTAGTGAATGGGTAGGTCAGCAAAGACCACTCACTGTACCTTCCATTTTCCCAAAAACTTTATCCACCATTTTCTTCTTTATATCAAGGTTAGCAGCTTGGAGAGTTGGTGCTTGATATCTGCTTCTATAAAGCTGATTAAAGAACTTGAAGCACCAAATGGTGAATTACTTGAGCCATTAAACAAACAGCATGCTACGAGTGGTCTGGTGGCCACTTTCTTACATCTCACAGAGGAAAGAAGAAGTCAAATGTGTTGAAAGTAGATAGGTGTCGTCATCCATGTCATTTGGGGTCTACAGTGCAAATGCTTGTTTATACATTGCTTGACCAGATTCTCTGAACATTGTAGTTTTTTCATATATTATAATTCTCTGTTATAGTTTTTACACCGTTATATTGGATCAAACACCTGTATCTTTCATGATAACTCTGGTGAAATGACAAGCAATTCTACAGAACTAGGAGTCCGTACACAGTCACAGAAATCAAATTATACTATTTTATTAGTACAGATAAATATATTAAACATGTCAAAGAAGAATGGGAACCTAGCAGAATCCCAATCACTAAGCACAGAATTTAATGTCAAAACAGTCAGGAATATAACTGACTGCTTCAATTACTGATTTGCAATAATTTTCAAAAAATGGAAACATACAAGCAATATGAGGAATATCTCACGTACACAAGGCCTGTGTGTGGAGTAAGTAGATGAGGCAAAGAGAACTGACAAGGTACAGCCAGGTGTGAGAGACACAAAAGGAGCAGATGGAGTTGTGGACAGAAACATGCAAAAGGATCAGAAAATCATGAGGAGGTCACAAAAACGATTAGTCTAAATAAAGCAAAAAACACAAAAGAACGTCAAAAGAACAAGCAAAAGTCCTAACACTGAAGTCTTCTTGGAAGACACTTCTGCTTCCTGTAACACTAAAGATGGAAAGAGAGAGAGACAGAAAGTAACCCAGTACAGGGATGCCAGAAGCTTGCAAAGGCATCTTTTATAGAAGGGACAAAATATGCCACTACCACAATGACTATAAACAATATTGCCATGCTCTTGCAAAGAATTTCCAGAAATAGCTGGAAACATCCAAAAAATGCAACACAAAATAGTTCAAAAAAGTAAATTACGCATACAGAAAAGGTACAAATCTGAGTACTAGAAGTTCAAACATCAGATTACAACCAGGAAACACCAGCAATTTACTAGTCTTTCATAGATCCTGCTGACTCACACACAGAGGCTCATTCGCATTTTAAGGTCAGGTAAAGTACAGGCACCATTGAGAGGAACCTGGAGCACTCAGGACACAACACTGGGAGAAGATGCACACTCCATACAGATGGTGAATGGGCTGAAATTTAAATTCAGGTCTTCAGAGTTATAAAACAGAAGTATCAATAATTTGGAAAGGAAAGCAGGTAGAATGAGGGAAATATACCCCAATACCTACCCCAAAGGGGATGCATTAACCTCATTGGGATACCATGCAGAAAGCATTTTGTCCCCAGGCTGCTTCAAAAGGAGCTATATACCCACAGTCCAATGGGACTTAGCAGCAGTATATTCTGCAGCTTTATCCTAAGACTCCAACAGAGGCTACTGGGAAATAAAGTTTTTACCAGAGTTTCCATGGAAACCAGGGTTAATTGGAAGTGTTTCCCATCAGATTGGATTGGCAATGGAAGTACTTCCAGGAATAACCTTTTAAGATCCTTCAGTTCCACAGTCAGAAGAACTCGGAGACAAGAGAACAGCTGAGGAAAGGGCTCATCTGGCAAGGATAAACAGGACAGCAGTTATTAGAAGTGATGGGTGGAGGAAGCCCAGTAAAGCTTCTGTTGCTTCTTCCTGATTGTGTCAGGAAAAGATCCCAAGCTTTGAAAATAGTGACATCTAGTGGGTCACAGAAATCATAGCAGCCATGAGTTCAACACAGCCCAAGTATCCTTTGCCTTTGTTGTCTGCATATTTACAAGTGAAAAGGTGCACTAAAACACTAAAAGTTCAATGACAATCATTCATGTTCATTTAGATTTTATGTTAATCATGTTATTAGTCCTAAAGCTGTAATTTGTGGCCATAATGAATATTACAGTACCACACCAGCGCTCCCCTGTGCTTAGGGCCAATGGACTATTGCTCTTTACATCATTCTTTTTTGTACCTTGTAATCCTTAGAAGGGCTGCTTGTGGCTGATGAACTAGATGCAATTAATCTGAGTGTTTCTCAAGTCATTTTCTTAGGCTCCCCAAAATCTGACACTAAAACTGCCCATTTGTGTGATGAAATGCCAACTAATACTGCTGGAGACTCATCCACACAGGCTGATGTAGCTCGTCAGTGCTGTTACAATAGCAATGTAAGCAACAGAAATCCATCAAAGCCACCACTGACTGATAATTATGTGACAACTTTTTAATACTGGTGGATTTTTACTGTGAGGCAATGTGAAAGAATGATATTTTTCATTCAGTGTTTGTGAAATAGTTGCCCTTAGGGGCAAAGAGAATCATAACGGAGTTTAGCAAATGTGCTTGGGGAACTCAGAACACATAAGAAAGTTTGGAGAATATGCCTACAGTAGGCAAGAGTATAAATGACACCTATACGCCGAAGAATAATACAGCATGGCATTTACTTTAGGGCTGGATAACAGGTTCCATACTTAATTCAGTATCTTCTCTGTATGAGATACAAGCAGTAGTTTCACATTTCCTTTCATAGTATGTTGAACAGAGAAAAGCTTTGAAACAGTCTGACTGCTCCCTGTGCTTCAGTGAAGTTTCAAGCTTTGGATGCAATGAGTCACATTGTAAAGCTTCAATACTGAGCTTCAAATCAGTGAGCTTCATTAAACTGATGTAAGCTTCAAAGCCTCGGTTTCAGATGACCCATCCCAAATTATTAGTGAAGAGGAAGATCTGCAATGTAGGAAGGATTGAAGTAATAGTATATTTTGTTAAGTGAGTTTGAGAAATTGTAAGTAGGCCCAATGTATATAGTGTTTATTGTTTTGTTACTCCTTTTCTTTTGTATATTTACACTTTCCATTATACCTTCCTTTTGTGTTTATTTTCCATTAATAATATAGTCTTTTAACTACTTACCTGGACTGTGCTGATGTTTTCTGGGCAAAGTGCTAGCTCTAGAGTGTGCTGGTCTAGTCAGAAACTGCACCACCAATCAGCCCTGGTTCTTCATGATCCACAAAACAAAGTTCACAAAAGCTTTTCCAGACCTCATGAAAAAGCATGCTATTAATGGGAAAAGTGATTTATAAAATAACTAAAATTAAATGGCATAAAAAAGTCAGTTAATGTCATAGTTACTGATTGATTTGATTGATGTCTGTGTTGTTCTTCTTTTACCTCTACCTCTTAGAAATATTACAGTCCCCAAAATGTGTACAATTTTATGTAGAAATAATTTATCAATAGACACTGAAACTGGTTTACTAGAGACAATAGAAATCCAAGTTTAATATCACACACTGTGGCCTAGTGGCTTCATGCTATCAGAGTCCAGGGTTTAAAACTCATCATCCAGTCTTCATCTATGTGAAAATGTTTTAAAAATGGACTGGTTCCTGCTCTAGGGATGGCTCCTTTCTTGTGTAAATTACCACATAGATGGGCTCCGTAACTGCATTAATCAGGTTTTGAGATAGGTAAGTGGATGGATAATATGATCTATATAATGTACTGCACTGCCTGGTACAGATAAACATTAACAGGAGAGCATTATTCAATAATGAAGAGATTGGTTACAGCATAAGCCTTTCATTTAGCATCGATGACCCATATACAGTCAGAAATAAGGTTGTGGAAGTCTAGAAAAAATCATTGTTTTTATGTACAAAGTAAAGAGTGAAATAGACAGCATTTTTCATTTTATTATTGTTGTTAATATTCACTATCAATATTAATGTCAACATCAATATTGTTGTATATGTCTGATTTTAGTGAAGGTTAAAATCTAACAAGAGATAATTTCATGAATTTCAGGGTCATTCCAAAAATCATGAAAATCAGTCTGAGAAGGATGAAGGTGTTAACTCCACCTCTACCATAACACAAGAATTACCAGACTGTATAGCACTTGGGTGCTTTAAAGATAATGAAAATAAAACCGTGGATCTCTTCTTGAGGAGGTTTACATCTTGGGATAATGAAGCAGACTTCCTTGATGATGCTGCTAATGCAAACAATGAAACTGATGAGATGACACCAGCTGATCCACCAGATGATGGTGTCTCTACATTACCTGAATTAAGAGAGGAAGATGAAACTTCCCAAGCAAATGAGGAGGAGGAAGAAGAAGTAGAACCAAGTGCAAAACCTTTCAAGGTGGGCAAACCCATCCCAAACATTTCAGGAAATGTTGCCGGAAAGAACCGGAAAGGTGGGAAGGATACCAAGAAGACTGGTGACAGGCTGATAAAAATTATCCTACGGCTTAAAAGGAGAATGGGTAAACTCTTTCTGCTAGAAGACTGGAGCATTCTGCCCATTTTTCCAAATGTGAGATTTTTCCCTTCATATTTAAAAGACGAGGGAGAGGCATGCCCCATGTGCAGGCCTCGCAAAGGAAAACCATCTAAGATTTCTATGATGTGCATGCTGAAAAAATGTAAACAAATCAAGACACCCTCCAACTCTGATGATGCCAGAGAAAAGTGTCCTTACAGCAACAAAGGAGTTCCTTGCAAGGCCCACTTGGAATAGTGAAAGCGACAACATCCATGATGCATAAGAAAAATCTCAAAATATCTAGAGAGGCAAAAGAGGCTGGGAAAAGAGAGTTGGCTTGGGTTCATAACATAAAAAGAGGCTCAGACAAAAAACACATGGTCAAACAAGAGGGTAGATTTGAACTAGAAAATAAAAACTGAATGGATACCGGCTACTTTGCCAGTTATTTTGAGAGAGGGTAAACATTTCTTTGAGATTGTTCTGCAAGACAATTTGTGGACGGTTATGGTTTAGTGTTGGCTCGTATCTGACTTGACAGCTAAAAAAGCATTTTAACACAAATATGGTACAACATTATTAGCTTGATTAAGAAATATGACATAGGAGGTTAAGCGTCTCATTATCAAGTAGAGCTATTTGGTATCTGGATTTATTTTGAATAAGCACAATAACCACTGATTTTGTTTAAAATTGTTGCAGTTCTTTGGAAACAGAAATGGAATATAGTCTAGTGAGAAGGAAGAAACATCAGAAGATGTCTAGTATAGTGCTTCATGTTTGGCTCCTGTTATTTAAATGTTACTTCTCAGTGGTGTTTTCAGTTTTTAATCCCAAAGTTAATACGTTCGGGGTGACAGAGTGGGTGTTGAATCCCAGTTTTTTTGTAGGTTGTAAGGTTTATACATTGTCGCTGTATCTACTCTGTTCAGTTCAGAAATACTGTTTAGGTTCCTGCAACAGATTAGCTAATTCCGCCGTGTCCCTGCTGACATAGACTAAGATAGCGTATCAGTCAAATGTATTCATTTTTAAAACTTACAGATGGTCATTAAAAGTTTTTGAAGTTTTATTTGTTCTATTATGCTGTTGTTCAAATTTCAACTCGCTGTGATATGTTCTTCGAAAATGAGAAAACTTAAATAGCTAATGTTCAAGACAAAGTGACAGAATAATGTATTCTGGGAAGACTTCCCAAGTACACTAAAAATAATTTACACTTGATTATATATTTCATTCTGTCCCATCAATCTGTCTTTTCCATCTCTGGGTCTAGAGGGCCTAGCCACAGAAACAACAAATGCCAACATTTGAAAACAACTCTCTAGTCCAGTATGACTGAAACTGCTTTTCATTATTTATACCATCTCAATTGTTCACTTACTAAAGACTGACACATCATGAATGCACTGTCTAATTGATGGAAGATGTGGCATTCTATATTTGCATTGGATCTGTATGAAAATATAGCTCTACTGTAGCAGTTGGAATGTTTGGTGTGTTCTTATGGTCTGTCAACAAAATCATTTTATAAGAATGTTCTTAGTATGCTTTGATGTTGGTTACACAAGTATGCATTGGAATTTTACCAATGTTGGGATAGGTTAGGTGCATCTAGCAAAATCTATGGTATTGTGAGAAACTACTGGAGCTTTTTAAGTTATATGAGAAGAAAAATGGATACCTTGCCATTAATGCAAATCACATGTATGTTATTTTTAAAGTATGTTTTTACCTAATTGGCTAACACTTTCATAAAGGACAATACCAACTATAAAACAGGCTAAATCCTGAAGAAAGTGGAACCTGCCAACAGAAGATTTCGGAAACATCTTTTGCTAAACTGAAGAGAAACTTCTCCATGGGCTTCTTTCAGCTTTACTTGGCCATCAGCACTGAAACAAGCCAAGTGGGTACTTTTGTATCCTTTTCCTTTATCAGCCTAAGGAGAAAGACATGTTTAACAGCCAAACATTTCAGTCTATCACTAGTTAAAAGGATTGCATTCCTCAATGTTCGATTCAGGAAAACGATGGAATTGATAGCAAAGTTAAAGCTAAAGTCTATTTGAGCAATTGAGTTAGATAGATGGCACCAGATTGTCCTATGATAAGTTGCATACAAATATGAAATAAAGCTACACACATACCCCCTGCTATGTGCTTTTTCTGTTTCTCTGTGTTGCCTCAATAGGAGTCTTCTTATCTTCAGTACCATTTCGCCAAATCATGTTAATGGATTTTGAAAAAGCACTGATTGAGTGGATGCTATTCCCGTGAGACAAAAGAATTCTCTAGTGTGTGTCTTTTTTGGCAAAGGATATCATTTTCTCTCTTATTGCTTGGCATTCAGAATGATTGCATTAAATATGTGTTGACCACCTCTAGATAAGCTACTTAGCAGTTTAGAATGTAAAACTTGACGCTACCTTTCCAAGAGTTAGTTATAAATTGGTAGAGTGTTCTAATGGGTGAAGAAGTGGCCCATGTTCATAGAAGGTCTTGTTTAACTTTTGTGATATCTAATCTTGTCTGATATGAACTCAAAAAACAAGTTAGTAAGTTCACTATTCTCTTTAATGGAACAATATGTTGCCAAACTGTGATGTTGCTCTAAATTAAATATAATTAAAAATATCACACTGTTAAATATTCAGAAACCACAATAATACCACTTGTCTTGCCTGCCACTTTGATAATGGTTTTTATTGCCTCTTCTGGTTTGTTTTTTTGTCCATTCTGATGCACATACAAGTCAGTGTACTCTGACAACCACTGTGACTTGCTTTATCTCGGGGATGAGCACTGGAAAACCTGTCCATTGTCCTTGGCCAACTTGTAGTCATCTCTACCAGGTTGCATTCCCTTAAAATCAGTAAACATCTCTTTATCAGCAGGTCTAGCAGAAGTACAGTGTAAGATTATTGGTGTTGAGCCTCCTTTTCAAACACTGGCAGGGTTTTTTTTCCATCAGTAGTTTAGGTGGCGTGTGGTGTGGTGAACGCTGGCGTGACTGCTCACCGCTGCCTCCCCCTTTTTTAGAGATTAAATTCTTAAATACCTTTTAATTAACTTCTCTTAAGCATTTTTTGAACACATAACAACTCATAACAACTTTTGTGGACTCTCTGTGAACTCTTCAAGTAAACTTTTAACCAAACTGAACTTGAAACCTTATCGGGATTCGCTGGGTGCGGTCAACAACTCCTAACGATGGCAGGATCAGTGCAAGGAAACTGGATATGCAGGGCTCTTACCTGTCTTGTACTAGCCCTTTGCCTCCTGTCAACGATGATTCAGCTGGTTTCAAGCCTGTATCAATAATCGGCGGCGGATCTTCTTCAACTTCGTCCAAGGACTGGATTTCCTATGGACGTCCTGTTAACCTTCCAGGACATCTTTTTTCAGCCACAACGGAGATATATCCACAGAGGCTCCCGCCGGAATTTTCAATAGGATACTCGAGCTCCAATAAGCTCTTACTGGTCCACTTCTCGTCCACCGCTGAGGCCATCTGGCAGAGCTTCGGATCCGAGTGTGTTAGCCAGCCTAGCTACGGTGGCTAGCGCTCCTGCTCATCTCAGCGAGGATACCATCAACTTTGCTCATCTCAACATCTTTTCCCTCACAGGAAAGACCCATCTCATTCAGGATCTTCTCTCGGATCGTAACATCGACATCCTCTCTCTAAATGAGACGTGGCAACAACCCCAGGACTTTACTTTGCTCAACGAAGCAACACCTCCCGGGTTTGTTTACATGGCGCAACCTTGCAACTCTGGTCGTGGAGGAGGTCTTGCGATACTCTACCGTGAGACAATGCGAGTTACGCCGCTGACAGTTTCTTCCTATGGTTCATTTGAGTCTCTTGTCTGTCAACTACCTGGCTCTATTCCCACCATTGTTGCAACTATTTACCGTCCCCCTAAATTCAACAAAGAGTTTCTGAATGACTTTTCTGCTTTTTTAGCTTATTTGTCCTTGTTATCTTCGAACATAATAATAATGGGTGATTTTAACATTCATTTGGATAACAGTAAGTCCTTGGCGACCAGAGATTTTATCTCCTGCCTTGATAACTTTGACTTTCAGCAGTTTATGGAAACCCCAACACATTCCAAAGGACATATCTTGGATTTAATTTGCTGTACTGGACTTACTCCGAATGACTGCGGAAGAATTTCCCTCTTCAGATCATTTTCTCCTTACATTCAATATGACTCTTACTGTCTACACCATCAAACCTCTTCATGTAATAACTTTTAGGAATCTTAAAAATATCAACATGGATAATTTTCAGTTAGGTATTGATACACTTGTGGAATCTGTAATTTCTCTGTAATTCTCTGTAATTTCTCCGCCAGACTTAGTTAACTTTTATAACGAAGGACTTCTTGACATTTTGAATTCGGTAGCCCCACTCAAAACCCGATCAGTTTCATTTACACACACTGCCCCATGGTTTACACCAACTTTGCGCATTTTAAAATCTAAAGGTCGGCAATTAGAATGGCTGTACAAGAGGACAGATCTTAATGTTCATAAAGAAATGTATTCCAGCCATATGCATCACTATAGGGACAGCATATGGCATGCTAAAGCTGCCTATTTTACTGCCCTAATTTCTTCCAACAAGGAGAACTCTGGAACACTTTTTTCCCTGCTCAGATCGCTAACAAGTCCCCCAGACTCTCTTTCCTTGCACTGCCTTTCTAACGAATTTTGTAACACATTAATGACATTTTTTTTTTTTTTTTTTTTTTTTTTTTTTTTTTTTTTTTTT
>JANRMT010062854.1:127488398-127503719 GCA_026402145.1 Polypterus bichir lapradei | reverse complement strand
TATTATTATTATTATTATTATTATTATTATTATTATTATTATTATTAGATGATCCTTAGACCTTGTGTACACTAGGGGTCACTCCAGCTCCACAAACATCCAACACAAGCAGGTTCAGGACACAAGTTCAAAGCACAAAGAGTCTTTATTTGTAGAAAACTCTTCCCTACAAGCGTTTCACACCACAATCGCAGACACAAGTACAATAAAGCAATAAATCGCACTTTGTCTTCTCTCTCTCAGTCACTCAGTGCCTCCTCCACTCCTCCTCGTTAGAGTCAGGTGGAGGTGGACGAAGCTAACTCATCAATGCAAGGCAGGCAGCTCCTTTTAGCTAATCCTGCAGAAGTGCTTCCTGTGATATGATGCTGCAGTTTGGAGCCCCACAGAATAGGAACTCCTAAATCCTGCAGCTCTCCCTGTCAGACCCCAGGGGACCAGGCAAGGCTGTTCCCTGGGACTACAATACCTGGCATGCCTTGTGGGCACCCATGAAGGTATCCAAGCCTGAGCTCGCTTTTATCTAGCCCTCCAGGGAAGATAATGCCCCATGCACATTCTCTCCCCTGGCCCTTGTATTCCAAGGGCATCTTGGCAGGGTAAGGACCCGAGTTGTCCCTCACAAACTTATGAGTTAGCCTGAGTCCTGTGACTCCAGGGTACCCACTAACGTTTGTGAAAGAATGATTGTGTATACAGTATGTGAAAGTGGTCATGTGTGTAAGTGTGCCCCTGACATACAGTAGAGTAGCACACTCTCCCAAGGCTGGTTCTTGTCTTGAACCCAATGATTTAAGGCAAGAGTTCCCCAAGTGGTTGATATTGACCCCCTGGGGTTGATTTTGAACTTTCTAGGGGTCGACAGCAAAAATAGACCCCCTTACTACTGCTATTTGTTTGTTACTTCAAAATATCTATGATTCCAATAGGTACCTAATTCAAGAAGTAAAATAATTCAAAAAAACACTTTTTTGATAAAAACACATTACATACCAAACTTGTGAACGAAAAGGTAAAATGTGTCATTAAAAGAGTCACACATAAGAATGCATGAAATACATGTAGCATAAACATGTCTGTGCATTGTCTTATCGAATGTATCAAAGTAAGTGCAGACATGAAAAACTTGCATGTGACGAGGGGGTCGACGGTTTTAAAAGTTTTTGGTAAAGGGGTCTGCGGCCGAAAAAAGTTTGGGAACTCCTGATTTAAGGTAAACTCTGGCCCCTCCAACTCTGAACTGGATTAAGCAGGTTTGTAAATGGATGGGTTGCAAAAGGAAACCATGCAGATGTTTACAAGTGCTCTAAATTTCATTGAAAACCAATGACTACACAAGGGCTGGAGTTATAGATTCTTCAAACAATGGTAGATTTGCATGGCTACATTTTTGTGTTTTACAAAAAAATAAGAGGCCCAGCTAGGGTAAAATTGTCATCTTTAGAGGTACAGTATCAATGAGAAATAAGTCCATTTTTGTCTTGAAGATTATAGCTCATATTACTTCCTCTGAAGAGTAAAGAAAAAACTGCCCACAG
Organism: Polypterus bichir lapradei; assembly: GCA_026402145.1. Taxonomy (NCBI): domain Eukaryota; kingdom Metazoa; phylum Chordata; class Cladistia; order Polypteriformes; family Polypteridae; genus Polypterus; species Polypterus bichir. The sequence goes on along the minus strand of JANRMT010062854.1, from coordinate 127,502,181 downwards.
GATAATATTAGAGATTACATTATGTTTAGATTTACACTTTTAATTATATTCTTATTTTGTATATTACTATACCAACTTATTAGTCCTAACCATCAGGCTGAGACAAACTGAGCCGGACAGAGTTAGTCAGGTTAGTTTTATTACACAATAAAGAATAATTTTTGTCTGAATTTTGAAAAATAACTTGAATTCAATTTGTCAAGAGCTATTCCATATGATTTGATGCTATCATCCCATCCTAAAAACTTGTATCTTTGCTGTTTTCTAGAAGTGCTTCAGTTACCGCCGTACTTTTTTTGTTGTATTTTTTTGTATGAAGCCCCTTGACCTAAAGACTGTTTAAGAAATGTATATTAGTAAGTTGATTCTTTTGTTTCAATGATAAAATTGTTCATACATATCTTTCCAAACTCACTTAATCCAATTCAAGGCTGATGGGGCCCTGAGTTTTACCTGGCAGCAATGGCTGTATGACAGAAAACCGGGCAGTAGCCCATTGAAGGGAACAGTCATGCATGCATAACCTACACCGGAGCCAGTTTAGAGTCAACAGCTAACTCTTAGGGATGCAGGAGCAAAATTTGAATACATGGAGCAGAAAGCCCATACAGACATGGAAGAAAAATGTACACTGGCATCTACTAGCTCTATCTATAGTGTCACCCCAGTCAAAACTGGAAACAGACATACAAGTACTTCTGTTATTAAGGCGCTGCACTTTAAAACTTTACAATACAATACAATACAGTTTATTTTTGTATAGCTCAAAATCACACAAGAAGTGCTGCAATGGGCTTTAACAGGCCTTGTCTCTTGACAGCCCCCCAGCCTTGACTCTCTAAGAAGACAAGGAAAAACTCCCAAAAAAACCCCAGTAGGAAAAAAATGGAAGAAACCTTGGGAAAGGCAGTTCAAAGAGAGACCCCTTTCCAGGTAGGTTGGGCGTGCAGTGGATGTCAAAAAGAAGGGGGTCGATACAATACAATATACAGAAGAGAACAAATCCTCTACAGTATACAAACAAAAATTTTAGAAGTACGCAGCAGAGTTTAACAATAGGTGATATCACATAATATGATTTGGATTTGTTTAGAGTCCTGGAGACCTCATCCATCAAGCTGCCTCCCCCATTTGGCCATTCCACGGCTGAAATAGTGCTGGGCCAGCCAATCCGATGAAAGGACCCCTCTTTCCCACGATTCCTGCGATCCTCCATCAGGGATGACTTTACCTTAGGCAGGCAAAACAACTTGACAGGTGGGCCGTGGCACCAATTGCCACATTTGAGTACCGAGAAGAGAAACAGAATAGGTGAGGGTTAGTATCCAATTATAACTATCGTGTTACTTATGTTTTAGTGCTAATGACTAACAACAGAAATGCAGTCTGTACAGTTAATCAGCAGCTCTAGTCAGGATATGCTAAACTGAAGTAGTGAGTCTTCAGCCAGGATTTAAAAGCTGAGACTGAAGGGGCATCTCTTATAGTAGCAGGCAGACCATTCCACAGTTTAGGGGCCCTGTAACTAAAAGCTTGACCTCCCACTGTTATTTTATTGGAATCATAAGCAAACCGGCATCTTGAGATCTTAATGTGCGCTCTGGTTTGTAAGTCACGATAAGTTCAGACAAGTAAGCCGGACCTTGGTCATTTAATGCTTTATATGTTAAAAGGAGAATTTTGAAATCTGCTCTAAACTTATCTGGGAGCCAGTGTAAGGATTTAAGAACTGGAGTTATGTGTTCGTATTTTCTTGTTCTTGTAATAATTCTTGCCGCAGAATTTTGGATTAACTGGAGGCTGTATAAAGAACAGTTTGAACATCCAGTGAACACAGCATTGCAGTAGTCAATCCTACTAGAAATAAATACATGAATTAATTTCTCAGAATCCTGTTTATTTAGAAAGCGCCTTAATTTCTTGACATTTTTAAGATGGAAGAAACATGATTTGGACAACTTTGTAATATGCGCTTTAAATGACATGCTAGAGTCAAAGATAACTCCTAGATTTTGGGCTGATTCAGTGAAATTAATGGGGATTCCAACTGAGTTAAATGATGACAAAATATTGCTGTGATCAGCATCATTCCCTCCAACAATTAACATCTCTGTTTTATCTGTATTTAAAGACAAGTAGTTCTCATCCATCCACTCCTTTAATTCACTAACACAATTAAAGACAACATCGGAGAAACTTCATTTGATCTAAATGAAAGGTATAACTGGGTGTCATCTGCATATGAGTGAAAATTAACATTATGTTTCCTAATGAAAGAAATTCCCCAGTGGAAGCATGTAAAGGTCCCAATACTGAGCCCTGCGGGACACCCTATTGAACTTTTGTGTATAATGATGGAGTACTGTCAGCACATTTCTGTACATACTGGAATCAATTTGATAAATAAGAACTAAACCAAGCGAGCACAGTGCCTGTAAGCCCAACATCATTTTCTAGCCTGTGCAGTAAAATAGAATGGTCAATTATTTACTAACATCAGTAAAATCAAATCAAATGTATTTAAATTAATATTAATATTACAAAGGAGAAACAACTATTTTTAGGTAGTGACACCACCACTGTTAGTTTTTAGAGTAGAGTAGAATTTTATGATTACGCCAAACATTTTCTGTCTTGCACAAGGAAATAATGCTCATGGATGGACAAATTGGTACAAAATTACTGAAATAAGCATAATGCTGATTACACTCTCTGCCTACAGTTGCAGGTTTGAGCCACTGTGTCTCTCAGGCAGTGGATCATCCACATGCAAACCACAGTACCACTAAAAATTCACCTTATTTCCCTCTCTGTCACTTCTTCAGCTATCAACAGCTCTTCTCCTAACCTATCACTCAGTTAGCCTCTGACTGTGAGGTGGTTTTTCACCACAGGTCAGTTTTCAAGTAAGGAGTAGCCTGTCATCTGTTCTAGAGGCACTGAGCTTGTGGTTCCTGGTGCCCCAGCATCCCTTAGGCCCAGGAAGTCTAGGATGTTAAAGGATTCATTTTGATGCACAATAAGATGCTCTTAGCATGCAGTTGAAAAGATGGCTTGGTTGTGGCCTCAGTGTCCCTACTTGGGTGTCTGAGTGCCTCCACACAGTTGCAATGTACGTATTAACACACAATACAACAGATCAAGTTCAAAGATTAACATCCAACGGATGAAGAAAATATAAACTTCATTAAAATTAAAACTGAGATATGGGCAGTTGATCACAGTTAAATACAAAAACTCCAGCATTAGTGTTGAAAATAAGTCTCTTGGAAATCCATGGTTGTTTATAACTAAGTCACAGTTCTAATGGCCTTGGCTATCTGATCTTCCATCCATCCATCTTCCAACCCGCTGAATCCGAACACAGGGTTTTTGGGGGGGGGGGGGGGGTCTGCTGGAGCCAATCCCAGCCAACACAGGGCAGAAGGCAGGAACCAATCCTGGGCAGGGTGCCAACCCAACGCAGGACACACACAAACACACCCACTAGGGCCAATTAAGAATCGCCAATCCACCTAACCCGCCTGTCTTTGGACTGTGGGAGGAAACCCACGCAGACACAGGGAGAACATGCAAACTCCATGCAGGGAGGACCCAGGAAGCGAACCCGGGCCACCTAATTGCGAGGCAGCAGCGCTACCACTGCGCCACCGTGCCTCCTCCATCTGACCTTTCTTTTTGCAATTTCATTAGCAATTTTTAGCATCAGAAGCAGTTAGTACAGTTTTAGCTTTGAATCCAAAGACTCCTATAACCTTGGGTGTCACTTCCAATGTGCAGGGGTATTTACTTCTGTCATCATTGGGATTTGGGTGGGCTGAACACACGCTAAGGAGATGTGGTCTGATCAGCTGCTGTCTTTCTCCTACTGCCGCCAAGCTGCATGTTCTGCTTGTTGCGCTGTGCATCGTTCATTTAAAAGCCTGTACAGCAGTTGTCCTTTTGTCTTACTGCCTTGTCTCGCGTGACATTAAAGTGTCTCTCACCAGTATGCTTTCAGTATTCATGGTGGTCTATTGCAATAGGTCACATCTGTCTGATTATTTTGTCTTTATTCATTTTGCATATGCTGGGCACATTCAGAATAAATATCTGTGCACAGTTGGATTTAGATTGCTTGCAAAATTAATTTGAACAATCAAACAAAAAACTGGATATGAGCAAAAAATGAATATTCAGTCATTTTTATGCCATGTTAATGTAGCCTTAGTTGCATCCTGATTCATAATGTTTAGGCCTGATGAATTAAAAAATGACAGGATCTGGTCATTGTCTGTATTATTATTATAAATACTCATCACTTGCCTAATATTTTTTGTCGACACCAATAATTAAGGACTCATTTTTCCTAAAGGAAAGATATCTGAGCTTCACCTGCATATGAATGAAAAGTAATATTTTTCTAACCATATTCCTGAGTGCTACCATGTAAAGTAACAGTAGGAGGGAGGGGCATCATATGTAGCTGCAAAATGGCATGATGGAGTTCTGTCATCCTAACTTTAATTTCTGTTAATCCTGAAGTCAATTTGATAAATATGAAGCAAACTACACAAGGACAGTGCCAGAGTGAGCAACAGAATTTACAATCCTCTGCAGGAGAACAGAGTACCCAATAGAGAGAAAAGCTGTGGTTAAATGTAATAATAACAACTAACAACCCATTCATATTTGCAGAAGACAATGAAATGTCATTGACAAGATGTTAATGTTGTTTGTGTACTGAAACAGCCAGGCTGCAACTTTTCAGGTAAATTATAATGAGTAAGATGAGACTGCAACTGTAGGGCTACTACTTTAGAAAGTAGAAGTAAATTTGAATTTGGTCTACAATTATTAAGCAGATTTTGGTCTTGACCTGTGTAACCACCAGGGGGTACTACTGGGCCCCAAACCTCAGACATGGTAATACCCAACACACATTTAGGTTTAAATAAAAGATATTTATTAAACCATAGCACCTTCACAAACAATCATCTCATAACGATCAATCACAGTAACAATAAATCAACCAGTTTCTTCCTCCTTCCTTCTTCTGATTGAGTGTTGCCTGATGCCTCCCACCTCTAACTCCCCAATCTGAGGTAGCGGGCTTCTTTTCAAGTCGAACCCTGGAATGTTTCCAGTGCCGCACCGTGTCTTCCTGGAAGCACTATAGAAAGTAGGGAGGCCCTCCCCTGACAGTGCTCTCTATTGGCACCCAGGGACCCCGATTCCCAAACACTCCCAATTGGCCTGCCACAAGTGGACCACTGCCACCTGCCCTGTGGGGGATGGAACTGCTTCCTGCTTCCACTGGTCCAAGCATTATTTTATTTTGGCTGGGCACAAAGTCGTTTCTTTCTCCAGCTGTCCAACTCATCTGTCCTTCTGTTCTGGCCTCCTGTCCGAGTAAGAAACCTTCCTCCTTCCTGGCTGGGATGCCTGTTTTCCTTCTACCCCTGCTTTTTTCAGTATTGATTTCAGGCATGAGGAACTGTGCCTGTTAATAGATATCTATTAATAATGTTAAGAAGGAGTGCCAGCAAAACATTGATTGAGATTTCCACTTGAGCTAAGAAAATGTATAAGTGAGTGCTTACTTTAGTTTCATTTTTGATCCTTTAGTTTTATGTTGCTCTTATTATATCATTCTCTTTGTTTTTTGTTTATATTAAACAAACATTGTGTATCCCACTCTGGCTGGCATTTCTAACTTTTGTGCCAGAGCTACCCAAATATGACAGCTTTTACTGTTACTGCATAATTAGAAAAGTAAAGAAAAAATATTTTATGAACTGTCAAAGCCAAAACATAATACTAAAGAATGCTAAAAAGTTGAAGAAATTAAGCAAAATTTCCTAAGACTAAGTTCTACTTGGAAACTCCTTTTAGCTTCTGCTAGTTTAGGAAAGATCAAAATATTTAAGAAAGGGATCTGAAACTTAGATGTCAGGTGGTGTTAGCCTTCATCTTCAATAGGAGTGATGCAATGATACTACACAACAAGTGAACCACAAGTCACATGATTGGCCATAAACATAAACAAAATGGCTGTGGCCAAGTTAAAACTATCACAAAATAGCAGAGACCATATTAAAACAAAATGCAAAATCTCCAGAATAATGATAAAAAATATAAAAAACCGGGTGGCACGGTGACGCAGTGGGTAGCGCTGCTGCCTCGCAGTAAGGAGACCTGGGTTCGCTTCCTGGGTCCTCCCTGCATGGAGTGTGCATGTTCTCCCTGTGTCTGCGTGGGTTTCCTCCAGGTGCTCCAGTTTCCTCCCACAGTCCAAAGACATGCAGGTTGGGTGCATTGGCAATCCTAAATTGTCCCTAGTGTGTGCTTGGTGTGTGTGCCCTGCGGTGGGCTGGCGCCCTGAAAATGAAAACAAATTGAAAAACACTTGTTTCAATGAGCTTCATCTATTGGGATATAAATCTCCAATCTTGTGAAGTTTCAATTACAAAACATCATACCACAGGACTGGCTCTGACAAAAATATCTTTCACTCACAGTCTTACTGACCATGCTATTCCCACTTGCTACTTTCTGCAGCTGGGCCTGTGAAAATTGCTTCTCTTATTTTAAAGTCTGCTCCAGCAACAGCTTTTTCCATCTAAGCCAGGAGGAGATGACTGAATTCTAACCTTGTTATTCTTCTCTCATTGGAAGAGCTTTACACCACTGAAATGACATGCCAATCATTTCAAAGCCTATGTAGCAGAGAAAACTATCTGTATATGGCTTGATCTAAAACTACCTTACAGCATTAAACCTATGTTACTTATCAGCACCTTAGCATCACAGCTATGGCCTTGGAGATACCCATCTCTGTGCCAGCGATTCTGCATGTCATTGGCAATGTATCTGGTTTCCAGAAGAGTTTTGCAGGGTTGAAGGTTTGCTGCTTAGAGAAGATGACACAACCATTTAGGCTGCAGAATGTTCATGAGACTGTCCGAATGTACTTACAATTGCAGTAACTGCTAAAAAAAGGCTTCTGATACAAGCCAGTTCCAAACAGCCATACTTCAGACCAATGGGGGGATATAAAATCTTCACACCTGCCACCCTCCAAAACCATTTGTTGAGCTAAAGTTTGCCAGTTATGCAGCCTGACTTTCCTATGGAGGTAAACTGAGAGACTTCAGTTCCAACTCTGGCATAAAATTCAAAGATACCCATTCCTAAAAGGCAGGGGTAAACATGAATGCTTCTCACTAATGTAACAATAATATTACATTGTTTTGCCTAAATTACAAATAAAGACAAAATATTTATCAACTTGTATGCAAAATCTCACATCACAACAGCACATCACAGACATTAACTCTGCTTTTATGAATCCCAAACCAAATGACATATAACAGAGTCACAGTGACCAGATGGACACATAGATACACAGACACTTGTCCTTTTATTAAGGTGGACTCTTACATTCTCTTACATCTTAACTGGGCAAAGTGATAATTTAAAAGTCTTTCACTACATCATACAGGTTAACTATACCACACACTAACACAATCTATACCTCATCTGCAAGTGATGAGTGTTGACTTCACACTCCCAGTAATCAAATGATTACAATATTTACAGTTGAATTTTAATCTGCTATCAAATCAAATCAAATCAAATGTGTCATGTTTCATAAATTGTCACAAAAGTATTTGAAAAATAATAGTATTTAATCTGTATAAGGAATATCCAAGTGTCATGCATCAATCAAAAATTCCCAACCAATAGATTTCAACCAATGTGATGAACCCTCTCACTAACTGAGCAAACACAAGTTACAGGTTGAAAACCAGAAACAGCGTTAACACTGCGCTTCTGATTTTTCATGTGCTCTCGCATATTACTTCATAAAACAACAGCAAATATCTATAAGTGACACATCAGTACTTACTGTAGATTCTCCTGATCAAAACAAGTCCAAGCACATTATTACAATGCATCAATCAGGTGTCCTCCAAATAAGAGGAGTCACAAGGTCACATTTGGAAAATAACACCTCACATTTCAAGGTCATTAGCTCAGACTCAATTGGTCAAACACCTGTAAACTTCATACTATTGGATGGCAGCGACTGTGACGTCTCCAACGATATGCAGATGTCCATATATGAACATAACAAGACACAGCTGGGGGCGTGTGTAATGAATAAATACACTATTTGAAGCAGGAGCAAACAATGTAAATAGTTCCATGTAAATGCGTAGGTGGGGTAGGGAGGTTCTTGGGTGTAAGAGTGTGTTAGGGGATAGGGTTCAGAGTTTTTATTTGATTCACTATTTGGATCCCCATTTGGAGAGGTTTTGGAAAGAAGAGGGGGACCCATGGTGCCAAACAACAACATTTATTTATATAGCACATTTTCATACAAATAATGTAGCTCAAAGTGCATCAGGATTAAATTAAAATGAAGTTATGAGAAAGCCATGTTAAAGTAATGTGTTTTTAGCAGTTTTTTAAAGTGCTCCACCATATCAGCCTAAAGAATTCCTATTGGCAGGCTATTCCAGATTTTAGGTGCATAACAGCAGAAGGCAGCCTTACCACTTCTTTTAAGTTTAGCTCTTGGAATTCTGAGCAGACACTCATTTGATGATCTAAGGTTACAATTTTGAAATATAAGATGTCAGGCACTCCGATATATAAGATGGAGTATTTTAAAGTCAATTCTGAATGACACAGGTAACCATTGTAGTGACATCAAAACTGGAGAAATGTGCTCGGATTTTCTTTTCCTAGTTAGGATTCTAGCTGCTGCATTCTGCACTAGCTGTCTTTTTTGGGTAGTCCTGAGAGGAGTACTTTACAGCAATCTAGTCGACTGAAAACAAAAGTGTGAACTAATTTCTCAGCATCTTTCAATGATATAAGAGGTCTAATTTTCACTGTATTTCTTAAGTGAAAAAATGCTGTCCTAGTGATCTGATTAATATGCGATTTAAAATTCAGGTCACAGTCAACAATTACCCCTAAATTCTTTACCTCCGTCTTGACTTTTAATCTTAATGCATCGAGTTTATTTCTAATATCCTCATTATATCCATTATTTCCAATCACTAAAATTTCAGTTTTTTTTTTTATTTAGCTTGAGAAAATTACTACTCATCCACTCAGAAACACAAGTAAGACATTGTGTTAGTGAAACAACAGAGTCGGGGTCATCAGGTGCTATTGATAAATACAGCTGCGTGTCATTAGCATAGCTGTGGTAGTTCATTCTATGCCCCGAGATAATCTGACCTAACGAAAGCATGTAGATCGAAAACAGCAGCGGACCCAGGATAGAGCCTTGTGGAACACCATATAGAATATCATGTGTCTTTGAAGTATAATTACCACAACTAACAAAGAATTTTCTACCTGCCAGGTAGGATTCAAACCAATTTAAGACCCTGCCAGAGAGGCCTACCCACTGACTAAGGTGATTTCTAAGAATATTGTGATCAGTGATATCAAATGCAGCACTTAAATCTAAGAGGATGAGAACAGATAAATGGCCTCTGTCTGCATTTACCCGCAAGTCATTTACTACTTTAACGAGTGCAGTTTCTGTACTGTGATCTGTTCTGAAACCCGACTGAAACTTATCAAGAATAGCATGTTTATTGAGGTGGTTATTTAGCTGCATAATGACTGCCTTCTCTAGAATTTTACATAAGAAAGGCAGGTTAGAAATAGGTCTAAATTTTTCAAAAGCAGAGGAGTTGAGATGCTGCAACTGTTTATTTCTTTGTATTATCATCATGAAATTTTCGGCAGATAAAGTTGACATGTCTGTGAACAACTCAGAGGTGAACAAATGGCACTGGCATTACTTGTACATGAGATATATACTATAAAATTTGAAATTATTACTGTGAACTCCTAATTTTTCCTAGTTCATCAGCAGTTTCAAAATAAAGGAATGTTTAAATTTGACACAAACACAGATTCTATCCCATTTGAGAAGTTATCTGTCAGGTTTTAGTGAAGACTGCCTTTATTGTTTTGAATAATAAGAGTTTATTTTGCAGTACCAAGGTGGAGAATGCAGAAAAATGCCTTCAGGGTGTAAGTGCTGGTAAGAACACTTTGAAATCACTTCCATTTTTTGCCTTGTGCCTCCTGTCTCACCAGTACAAGAAAACCCCCACATATGATAAACCACTTGACTCGTCTTGATGTCTAGTTAAGCAAGACTTTTTTGGGGTTACCCCCAATATTTGTTCCTCTAGACCCAAAATACACACATTTATAAACCATTCCTGGACCATATTTTGTGCAGGAAATTACAATCTTATGATATACTAATAGGTGTCTTCAATACAAATGATGCGAAGGACTTGAAGTTGTATATGACACATCAACCAACCCCAAGAGTTCACCTCTAAATGAAACACAAGTAGTCAAAGTTATTCCTCTTCCCAAAACTTTGGAAAAATGGGGATCAATAATATAGGCATGTTGAGTATCATTTTATACTTTTTCAAGGTTGCTGATCTCAAATATGGTAATGTTTTTGAGATTTGATTATTTACTGGTGGTTCTAGTCCACAAAGAGTTGCTCCCAGAAGGTTAAAAATGACAAATTTCAATCCTAAGCATGTGACTATTTCAGTCACAGACTATAATTTCAGACTATTTAAAGATTGGTGATTACAAAGACAATATTATTTTTGATTTTTGATCCTTTAGTAGGCACCTAGACCTTTATGGAGAGGGGAAGGTTCCTTATCCGGACAGGAGGCCGCAAGTGGATGGATAAGTTTTCCAGCCAAGAGAAAGAAAAAGATGCCGCACCAGAACAAGACTCCCTAGATGTATAGACAGATATTCCAGATGAAGGAGAATAAGATTCCTTACCCAGAGAGGAAGCCCCAGACAGATAGACAAGGTCCCTGCTGGATATATTTGGAGTACCTTCTCTGATTGGGATAAAAAGGAAGGGTTGGGAAGGACTGCCGCTGAGGGCTGTAACCCTGGATATCCGTGTCTGGTCAGAAATCAGTAGAGCATGTAGTCCGGTAACGCATCCCTAAGAAGGATAATAGGTTCCGCAAGACAATGCTGCAGGAAGTTATACTCACTGTTATTGGGCACTCCTGTATTACTTAGAAGTACTTCAAATAGGCAAAAGCCCTGGCACCAGAAGTGCTGTCTTGTCCAGGCAAGTTGGAGCAGGGAGGAAGGGAGGCAACACTCGACTGGAGAAGAGCAGTGCAGTAGAGAGAGGAGAGGAAAAGAGAGAGAGAGAGAGGAGTAGAAACAACCTGTTTGTGCTTGTTTTTACAAGGAATTTGTGTAATAAACACCCTTTATTTGAACCCAGGACTGTGTTGGTGTGTTCCTGTGTGGAGTTTGGTGCTCACTGGCACCCCCTAGCATTCACACCATTTTAAATAAGTCTAAGCTGTGTGTTAGGTTGTTGTATGATATGTGTTGTTGAAAGACTTTCTCCTTTCTGTTAGTTTCTGTTTCAATTTCTTTTCAAGGGTGATTCCGGCTTTACGTTATTCTGACTTGATACCAATGCTTTGACTTTTTAATGTGTTGACCAATGCTAGTATAAATAAATAAAGTAGTCATTTTTAGGTTTCTTTGCATATAATCCAATAGTACCTATTGTCAATGTTATGTCTGTCCGCCTGTCTTTCGATAGGAACTATAGCAATTTCATTAAAATTTCCTTCAAGGAAATTTGTTTTATATGTTCAGTTTTTGTCTACGTTTATGAGTAGAGCATGCTATACACATTTTTTGAAATTTCATAAACTTGCATTAAAAAAGCATTGGCAAATTTTAAAAATGCATTCTGTATGGAATTCTCTGGTGGAAGCTATTTTACTCTGTTTGTGGTCCATTTTAACTATTGTAAAAGAATAAACAGAGGGATGATAAAGGTTTTGGGCATCTAAGTGATCCCCATATATTGTGATGGAAAAAATGAATTGAAACAAAACAAGTCAAGTCTTCTTCAGGTGGGTCTCTCCATAATCTCCCAAGATTGCAGTTTAAGTAGGACACTCATAGGAACAGGTGAGTTTGGCAGCCTGGACACTGTAAGAGATGTCATTTGAGGCTAGTCCGTCAGTCATTCTTACTGCAGAGGGAGGTAGAAGGGAGGCATTAGATGACACCGACATCCCCTCGGTTTGGATGGTAATTACTATCAAATGAGCCCTAAGGTTGTCTCCCAATCACAAGTGTGACACTATGAAATGTAAAATGCTATTAAAAATATGCATATAATTTACTTTATTCATATATTCAATTACATTCAATTAGTATTATTATTCTAATCATGATTCATTGTTACAAAAATATCTATTGTATAAAAAATCCTGCAATGAAACAAGACTTTTTTGAAAAGATTTTTTCAAGTCCCGTGAGATGAGACTTTTGACATGAGATTGTTTCAAGTCACGTACTCCTCTGAACCATATTGAAACACGCACAAGGTCCACTCACATTTCATTCGTGTGAATGCTTTTGACAGACATATTTCCTGCTCTCTCAGCTCTTATACATTTTTATGTTTTCCTCACTTTAAGTTCCCAATTAAAGAAGACATATTATGTACAAATCTTATTGATGAATTTTATGATTACACAGGCAATCCTAGCACAGAGAAACGATGAAGTCAAACGAATTAACTCGGAAATTGTCAATTGGTTACATGGCAAATTGGTTAAATGCATATGAATAGACTATGCTGAAACAGTTGGGTGATGAATGAGGGGTAGATGAATACATCAACTTACAATATTCCACAGAATAATTACAATTTTTAACACCCTGTCTGGTCTTCCATTGCCCAAATTACTGTTGAAAGAAGGATGTATCCAAGAAATGTACTGTAATACATCTTCCCCGGATAACATTAGACAACAAAGGAGATCTTGATACTGTGTGCCATTTGTATTAAAACGTTAACCAGTTCCTGTTAGAATAGATTTTGTAAAGACAATTAACCAAAAATATTTGAAAAAGTCGGTTTATTTATTAGAGAGAAAGAAACGAAATTCTCTCACGGGCAGTTACACGTTGCGTTGTCACAATGTAAGTCCAAACACAGAATCAAAATTCTATGTGATATTTTGAAAATTGAATTCAAAAAATTGTTTTTACTGAAGTTTTACAGTAAAAGTGTAAATTTAAAAAATATTTGCGTGTTAATTTCAAAGCCAAACAGAACAAAATCGCATGACGCAACAAAAAGCTCAACCGCAGCATGAAACATAATTTACTTTCAAATTATTACATTTTACTATTTTTTAATATGGTTAATTACTCGCTGTAATCTAAAATAGTTAGTTCTATTATGCATATGTAACAATTCCCATGAAAATAACAATCTGTTTAAATTGTACATTCACATTCCAATACGCGAGCGTCAGAAAAGCAAAGTGGCTTGCGCGTAGCGCCGGCCCAGGGGTTGGTGAGCAAAGCGAGCAGGGAGCAAAGTCCCCTAGTTTAATAAACAAAAATGTGATCTATACTAATAAAAGGCAAAGCCCTCACTCACTCACTCACTCACTCATCACTAATTCTCCAACTTCCCGTGTAGATAGAAGGCTGAAATTTGGCAGGCTTATTCCTTACAGCTCACTTACAAAAGTTAAGCAGGTTTCATTTCGAAATTCTACACGTAACGGTCGATAACGGTCGACAACGTCCGCCATGTTGAACTTTCTTATTTATGGCCCCATCTTCACGAAATTTGGTAGGCGGCTTCCCTGCGCTAACCGAAACCGATGTATGTACTTATTTCGATGGTATGACGCCACTGTCGGCCGCCATATTGAAC
>JANRMT010062854.1:127389633-127483398 GCA_026402145.1 Polypterus bichir lapradei | reverse complement strand
GAGGAAAACTAGCTGCCTAATAATTCTGCACACCTTGATATAGGGTGTTGATCTCCTTAGGCCACACCCTCCCTCATTACACAAATACACATCACCTGACGTGCTTAAATCCAATAAGCATTCAAGTTAATACAGCTTGGAGTTGGAATATACGCATTAAAAATGATGATATGGTCAAAATACTCACTTGCCTAATAATTGTGCACACAGTGTATTGTATATTTCTGTTTCCACAACAGCTCATGCTACAAACTGTGAGGTTCTGGTGCTAATTTACATTGTTTATTTGTAATCTGACTCAAACAGAATGATTTAAAGAAACCACATTTTTGTGAAAGTTAATTTAATTCATTAGTAAGAAACACCAAAAGTTTGCTTAACCCTGAACCAACATTTTGAAATGCTGTGCAAAGAGTAAACAGGATACCTTAAATAATCTTCAACAAGTACATAATAGGATGCAGCATTTCAGTTATATTCAATATACCATAATAACATTCTCCATCTCTTTTAATTCAATTCAAGGCTGGAGCAAATCCTAACAGCACCAGACACAAGGGAAAAAATAGCCCTGCAGAGGTGGCCAGTCTGTCTCAGGGTCCTCTCATGCACACACCCACACCAACGCTCCTGCACATCTTTGGGGATTTGGGAAAAAAATTTGAGTAAATACCAGGCAGGCACAGACAGAGCATACGTATTAAACAGAGGCAACTTCTGGGAAAAGGATCTGAAACTAAAATGCTGGTCCACTGAGACAGTTGCAATATCCACTATACCAACCAACTTTAATCAGATTATTCCAAAATAATGTAGAGCTTCCTCTTGAATTTCAGCTTTCCTGCACATGCCACAGATGCTTCGGTTAGGTTAATCTTCTACAGGGGGTAGGCAAGAGTACGCTGTAAAAAAAATGGCAACCTGAGCACAGTTGTACAAAGCTGCTTTCATTTCTCAAGATCCTGTCCTGTCAGGAAATGATATAATGGATTTGGTGTGAACACATAGTGAGAACATAATTGAGATTTTATAGAAACACGCTAGACAGGGATTTTATAAATTATATCTAATTAAACACGGCAGATCTCTCTCTTTTGGAGGTAATGGCTAAGACAGCAGCGGTATAGGTCAGTGTCTCCTTTCTTAGCCTTCCTAATCTTTTTTTCTTCTTGGCTAACAAAGAAATTCACTTCAGTTGGCAGTAAATCTATACCTATTCAACCTACGCTTTTTCTATAAGTTCTCTGTTTTCTAATTTTTTTAACTACACAGCCCACACAGGTATGAGTCAGTTAATTTTAATAATTGGTTTAATTCTTGCAGTGGAGCTGATAATGTTTGACTGCCTTCTATGTAATATTTTGCATTTCTGTTCCATTTTCAGCCCTCGCTGTTTTGTACTATGTGATCAGCGTTAGGTGGTAGCAGATGGATATGTGAAAGAGAAGTTAGTTGGTGAAAAGAATTTTTTGCTCCCAATAAACCACAATAAGAGATATTTTCACTTGTCATCTGGTACTAGGGCTTAAAGACCTTAAAGGCTTAAAGAGTAAATCTGAGAAACCTGCCTTTCGTGGCTGCAGTTTAGAGCAATTGAGTAAAGAGCCACAGAATTCTCTACGCAAGTGAAGTACACATTCAAGTTTGCGGCTGTGTGCGTTGTGGAAGAATAGATAGAACTGATAGAAACAGCATAAAGCTTAAATAGCATGTCAAGAACCTGTTCAGGTATATCAGGAAAATAGATGAAGGTCAAGTGAACAACAAGACAAAAATGTAATGCACAAAATGCACTGAAGCATGACTAAGAGATCAGATGACCTGTAATCAATAAGACTGGACATTTGTTATATACACAGAAATTTCAAATGTGGTGGCTGAACCCAAAGGAAATAAGAATAATAAGCATATAGTAAAAGTGACTTTTATTTTGTATAGATCATTTATGTGCAAACCAGCGAACCAACCAGAATAATATGCATTGATTGACACTGTATGTAAATTCAATAGCACTGCACAACAAAGTTTTGCTTCTTAAACACTGTTGGGTGTTTCTTATAGATTTTTGGGTGCTGATCACGAATATCACGTACAATTTCAGAGAAATCTTCAGTTTTGTCATGATTTTTTCTTATATTTGTATCCAAACATTTTCACTCCCATAAGTGACTTATCAACAATGGTTTGTGCAGCCTAGGCATGGAATCAGGCCAGGTTGAAAGCTGTTCTGTGGAAGTTGATATCCTGGGCATGCCTGGGCAGGTCTGTATGAGCTTGACATTGTCTCAGCATGCTATAAAGGTGGCTTGCATACACCAGTCCTGCTCATTTGGTTTATATAGATAGTGTGTATGTATAGTATCAGTATAGTTAAGTATAGTATCTGTAGCAATATAACAGTAAGTAAGCTTGATGCTATAGACGTTTTGGTGTCGGGTGATATGTCTCGTCAATGTCGTAACAGCTGCAATACATTCTGTTATATCTGTGGCGAATATACACTTGCGCCTCAGAGACATTGGATGACTGCTCTTGTGAAGAAAGCTTATGATCTGTATTTCGGCTGCAAAATTGGAGATCAAGACAAGGAATGGGTGCCTCACATTTGCTGTGCAACATGTGCTGTCAGTCTGAGAGCCTGGCTCAGAGGCTGTTCTGATGATATGGCGAGAACAGAAAGACCATGTGACGGACTGTTACTTCTGTTTAACTAATGTGTCTGATTTCTCTGCCAAAATCAAGAAGTCAATTAAATATCCTAATCTGCCTTCAGCTATGAGACCCGTGCCACATGACGACAGTCTTCTAATTCCGAAACCACCAAACGATTGGACCTTAGACAAACCAGATGAAGAAACTGCAATGCAGGGTACTGACAGTGACATTGACCCAGATTTTGAATCGTGTTCATCAGGCGATCCACATCTGATAACACAGTCCAAATTGAACAATTTGGTCAGAGATTTGGGTCTGTCAAAAGCAAAAGACTGGGTTCAAGACTGCAGGAATGGTGTTTGCTGTCACCAGGTACGAAAATTTCTGTGTTTCGAGGCCGACATCATGATATAATCAAATTTTTTGCACAAGTTGACAGTTTCTGTTTCTGTTGTGACATTGAAGGATTGTTCTCGGCCTTGGGTTGTGATTACAACCCGGAAGAGTGGCGTCTCTTCATTGATTCGTCAGCGTTCTCTAATTGAGAATTTTATTTTTTCCAGTTTCAAATAATATAAAACATCAGTTACCCACTGACTTAAAAGAGAAGAGTTAGGAATCTTCCATTTGAGCAAGATAAGGCTGCGTGCCAATAGTGTAGTGAAGGCAATCACAGTTTGTTTGTCCTTCTGCACTTTAAGCCCATCTGGAAGAACCCCAAACACAGCTGTTAATGGGTTAGGAGAGATTGTGACACTAAGGCTGTCTGAATGGTACTTAAAAATTTTTGTCCAGAATGATATTAATTTGGTGCAGGCCCAAAACATGTGACCGAGTGAGGCTGCCCTGGAAACATTTTGAACAATTTTAAGTGAGACAGATGTGCTCGATATATAATTTTGAGTTGAATAATTGTATGCTTTGCGCATATGGAGCTTGAATGAATTCTCTGCATTAATACTTTCCACTCCTTTTCTGATATGTTGACTGAAAGATCTTTTTTCCACTGTCCTCTTGGATCTTTGAAAGGGAGAGACTGTAAAATAATTTTATATATTGCAGAAATGCTGTCTGAGTCTGAGTCCTTGAAACTAAGCAATATTTTTTCCAGCATAGAGGAAGGTGGGAGATGAGGAAAATCAGGTAGGTTCTGTTTAACAAAGTTTCTGATTTGAAGATAGTGAAAGAAATGTGTTGCTGGAAAATTAAATTTGGAATGTAATTGTTCATAGGATACAAAGATGTTGTCTATATAAAGATCTCTAAGCAATTTAATCCTAAATGTTTTCCAGATATTAAAAACTGTAGATGTTTGCGAGGGTTGAAAAAGGTGGTTCTCATGCAGAGGTGCCACAGATAAAAGATTCTCCATCTTAAAATTCTTTCTACATTGGTTCCATATTCTGAGTGAGTGAAGCACAATTGGGTTATTAGTATATTGGTGATAACTTGCATTTATTGGGGCACAAAGCAGGGAATGTAAAGAAGTACTGCAGGATTTTATTTCTATTGCGGACCAAGCCTGCGTATGTTCATCTATTTGTGTCCAGGTTTTTATAGCTTGTATGTTTGCTGCCCAGTAATAAAACTGAAAGTTAGGTAGAGCCATGCCATCTTCTGCCTTAGGTCTTTGTAGGCTCGCTCTTTGGATATGTGGATGTTTTAAGTTCCAAATAAATGAGGTTATGGTTGAATCTGATTGCTTAAAGAATGATTTATTGATGTATATTGGAATGTTTTGAAATAAAAAAAGAAGCTTAGGAAGAATATTCATCTTAACAACATTATTCTTCCAGCTAGAGTGAGATGAAGGGTTGACCATCTATGCAAGTCTTGCTTAATTTTTTCCATACAGATGGCAAAATATTGTTGATAAAGAGCTTTATGTTTACTTGTGATGTTTACCCCTAGGTATTTAAACTGATTTGCAATAATAAAATGGAAGGTGTCCAATCTGATATTGTATGCTTGAGAATTCACTAAGTTCTGAGACCAGAGATCTTTAGAAATTCTGTAAGTGCTGTTAAGACTGCAGGCACAGTATTTTGTGGGTCTGATATATACAAAAATATATCATCTGCAACGTTTATCTTTTAGTACCTGTTGGCTATGCAGCACACATGAAAGAAACGTATGAGAATATGGAACTGTTGCTGAAGCTCGTCCAGTATAGCAGGAACAACTGGAATATCTGTGGAGATCTTAAAGTTGTTGCTCTATTACTAGGACTGCAGCTTGGCTATACAAATTACTGTTGTTTCATCTGTGAATGGGACAGCCATACTAAAGAGTCCCACTATTCTCGACAGAACTGGCCACTCTGTAAAAAGGTAGTTCCAGGACAGAAAAATGTGGCACATGAATCGCTTGTCCACCTGGCAAAGATATTTGTGCCTCCTTTTCACATAAAACTGGGACTCATGAAGAATTTCGTGAAAGCACTGAACAAGGAAGGTGAAGGCTTTCGTTATTTAAGACAGATGTTCCCAAGAATAACTGATGCCAAGATCAAAGAGGGCATTTTTGTTGGCCCCCAGATCAGACATGTTATGAGTGACAAGCGGTTTGAAGATCTGTTAGTTGGGCCAGAAAAAAATTGCCTGGAAAGCCTTCAAAGACATTGTTGACAATTTTCTGGGCAATTACAGAGCCCCAAACTACATTCAGCTGGTAGACAATCTTCTTAAGCATAGAAGACAATGAAGTGCAACATGTCACTCAAGATTAATTTCCTCCACTCACACTTGGAATTCTTCCTCGCAAATCTCAGTGCTGTCAGTGACGAACACGGTGAAAGGTTTCACCAGGACATTGCTACGATGGAGAAATGATAGCAGGGCAACTGGAATCTATCAATGCTTGCTGACTACTGATGGACACTGCAATATGATGCATCAGACATTGAATACAAAAGAAAATCAGGAGCAAAACACTTTTAATTCTGTTGAATTTAATAGCTTATGTGAAAAATAAATGTGACTAAATACATTATTGTCAGTAAACATATAAATGTCTATTTCTCAGAGTTCCTACGTGATGCAGTAAAACCAAAAGTATATTTGTGCATACATAGTAGGTACCTGTCTCAATCAGCAAAACTTTTCAGGAAGCAAGACTTTTCAAAAAAATTGTTGTGCAGTGTAGTTTATAAACTGAACCTGTATCCATTGTTTTGCATCATGTTGTAACAGACTGCTGTGAGAGATGCTCCTTCTTCAGCATGGTGCTGCAAGAGAATAAATGATGCAATGAACAGCTTTTCTCCTGCCTAATTACTAATTCAAAAGTTGTTTTTTTTATTAGACTTGGAAGACTGCAAGGAAGAGTTGGCAAGATTTACTGTACAAAGCAGCTTCTTTAATTCATGAAACATTGAATTCATCCTCCTCTCTTGATGGCTGAAGATTTACCTCCCCTCTACTGGCAATTCACCAATCAAAACACAGTTAGTGCTAGAGCCCACCCTTTCAGCTTTGCTGGTTGAGAATGACAGTTTTCATTTCAAGGTATATTTCATGCTGCATGTGGTGTTACTGAAATAAATAAATAAATAAATAAATAAATACATAAAGAAATGAGCAACAAAACAATTGCATTTCATGACATATTAGGTTATTTATGGTCACATTTAATTTTATTGTTATTTATTTATTGTAACATTTCACAGCAAACAAAGCTCACTTAATCCTGAGTAGGGTCACTGGGGACCAAAGACTATCCTGGCAAGCACAGAGCACAATGCAGGAGTAAGCCCTAGACAAGGTAAACACACTCACAGGCGCATACACAAACACACACCCACACATACTAGGGCCAGTTTCGCTTTGGCAATCCACCAGACCTACACGTTGTCACCCACATGCACATGGGAGGCAACTTAAGGGCTCTGGTGATGGTAATTACTCACCTTAACCAGGGTTTGGTGCTAGAGACTTGTGCCTTCTCTGTTCCCTTCCTGTGCAGGACACAAGACTGGCAGCCGCTGACGTCACTACATGAACCCTCCCTTTCCAGCCAAGTCACAACATAACCCAGGACCAGATATAATCTGCAACCTGCTCTGTGTTTTCATCTTTTGTAATTATATGGGTCACCAAGGTGGTTCCCCCACTCTTTAACATGGTTGAGCCTTCTCGTTTACAATATTTTTGGACTATGTCAAAACTGACACAGACATAGGGAGAACATGCAAACTCCACAAAGGGAGGACCTGTGATGTGAACCCTGGTCTCCTCCCTGCGAGGCAGCAGCGCTACCACTATGCCATCATGTTACCCACATTTGCATATTTATTTATTTATTTATTTATTTGTTTGGTTGTTTATTTTCTGAGATATTCCTCTAAAGAGGTGGCCTTTTAATATTTTAAACAAGCCTTGGAAGCAACATAACATAGAGAATCAGCATTCAAACAACATCCTTTACTGGCTGGACGCTTTCACTGAGTCAAAATCCAGTATATCAGAACAGGATTTATAAATATTAGACATGGTGTGAGGTGACAGATGGTCAAATTAATAGTTGGAATTCCAACCTGAAATTCAAAAGCACAGTTCAACATTAACTAGTCTTCTTCCTCAGATTCCTTGTGGATTCTGATTGAGGAAACTGCTCCTGCTCTGTAATCTTTACAGGAAAAACTGTGGGAAGTTGCTTGCATCTTTGTTTGGTTGAGATAGCAATAACAGCTGAGGTTTATTTTTAGTTCCTGATTCAACAGACTAGTTTGATTCTCAGTACAAATGGAAGTCAGTTGACTCAACTGGAATGCTGTGTTACTGGAGTGGCATGTCAGATAATGAAGGGTGTATCACTGCATCTCCTGTTAGCCCATTCTTGAAAAAATGTTATTTAATAATGAAACATGCTCTTATTGTGTTCTCACTGGTTGTTAAGATTGGAGCTATTACTTATGATGCAAATGTTTACACTAGCTTCCATTTAAGTTTAGGGCAGATTTCAAAGTCCTTCTTCTTCTCTATAAAGCTTACACTGCAAAAATTACATCTAAGCCAACCATAAAGTATTTAAGTTATGATATTAAATCTTGTTTTCTTTATTGTAAGAATTATTGACTTATCCAAAATTTTAATTAGCTTACTTTAAACAAGCTTGTAAAGAAATATTTTGCTTACAAGGTTTTTTTTTGCTAAATACAAGCAAAACATCCCTTTTAAAGTTTTTTTTTGTCCTGTTTTGTATATGCATTTTTTCAGTATACTTATGTGAACTCATCAATACATATTATATATAGTGTAGTACATATTCTGATCTCAAAATCCCAGTCTATTAAAGTTCCCAAGATTAAAAAAAACAACATGCTCCAAAGCTGTGGAATGATCCACCTGCTTATATAAGTGATAAACTCTCTGTCTCGGCATTTAAATTCAGGCTAAAGATTACCTGCATTAGTGTAGCATACCCTGATTAGAGCTGCATATTGCATCTTTGTTTTGGTATCAGTTGCACAAAACTATAAGCATGACAATATTATGAATAATTACTGACACTTCTTTGTTCTATTTTTCTTCTTGGTAACCTACTATAGCACTTTGTGCCACTGCTATACTGATAGACTGGCCCATTGAAAAAGGCATTAGAGATACTGGGAGCCTTAGAAGCAAGGCACGGAAGTGAAGCACCCAGAAAGTTATGGGCACTCATAGTGTTATTGTGAAGAGTTTAAAAGAATAACCAGGTGATAATGCTAAAACTGGGGATTGAAACAGAATAGTAGTCTGCATACTCGCTGATGTAATAGTCTGGAAATCATGTAAACAGCAAATATAAAAGTACCAGATGAAGGGGCAATAGGCACCCTTTGTTTGAGACTGGGATGATAAGTGAAAAGGCAAATTTTCCTGAACAATTCTGTTAAAGTCTATTGTTGACAACTGTCCACAGGACGTGGATATTTACCTGTCCCGCAAAGAAGTAACCTACTTTGAAGATCAAACTGCTTTGACTTAAATCTCATCAACATATAGCACTATGGTAAAGAACTGCCTGCTTCCTTAGAAAATATTTTATTTTGTTTGAAAATTAACGTGTTCTGGGTACATCTTATGTTGGCACTTTTGGTTCATTCCGCCTCATAAATATATTCACTTTCATTTCCGCTTTGGGGCGACACGGTGGTGCAGTGGGTAGCGCTGCTGCCTTGCAGTTAGGAGACCCGGGTTTGCTTCCCAGGTCCACCCTGCTTGGAGTTTGCATGTTCTCGCCGTGTCTGCATGGGTTTCCTCTGGGTATTCCGGTTTCCTCCCACAGTCCAAAGACATGCAGGTTAGGTGCATTGGCGATCCTAAATTGTCCCTAGTGTATACTTGGTGTGTGTGTGTGCACCCTGCAGTGGGCTGGCGCCCTGCCTGGGGTTTGTTTCCTGCCTTGCGCCCTATGTTGGCTGGGACTGGCTCCAGCAGACCCCCGTGACCCTGTAGTTAGGATATAGCAGGTTGGATAATGGATGGATGGATGGATTTCTGCTTTTTAGCAGTTACCAGCATGTACCATGTGAGTTGTTTTTAATCGCAAAGTAATCTACCGATTTTCTGAGATGAATAAAATGAGTAGTTATTATGTGCCATTGAACCACAAGAGAAAAAGCGCAGATGCAGAATTATCTGTTCCTGCAAAAAAATAAAGAAAATGAAACCAACTTTGCTTGAACTGATAGTGTAGATAAAATGGAACACAGTTGTGGTAATGATGGGTCTGATTGCTGGACAGCAACTTAGAAATATTATTTCTTTCAGAGAAATAAGTTGCTTTACACAAAGCATAAGTTGTTAGGTTGTTAAATTTTCAGATATTTTGGAAATCTAGGGCCAGATAAACAGATGGGAATGAACATTTCCACAGACTGTGGCAATGGTAAAATGTGTACCTTTGGTGATTCTCAAAAGTGAACAACAAATGTCCCTGAGAAAGAAGATTTATGACCGCAAGGAAAGCAGAGTCCACAAAATAGCACAAAAGATCAAGTTAGAAGCTAAAAATGAAGCTTTAGAAAAAATATACTTGAAAACTCTGTGTTCTGATAACTATATTATTGCTAAAATTTTTCAAACTAATACTAAAGTAGCCAAAAAGAACCAAGCATTTAATAACTTTGAAGATCAAGTCAACCTTCAGGAACTTAATTGTGTAGATGTTGGACATATACATCACTCTACCAATGCCTGCATCAACATAATTAACCATATTGGAAATGAGATGAGGAAGACTTCAATCAAACAGTTTATGATTTAAACTTCTCTAATTATACACTAATCTACTACTGTCAACACTAAAAGTACTTTAATTGTTTATATTCGTGTAGTCCTTCCAGAACTTTCAGCTCCATTGAATCTTTTCCTTGATTTAATTGAACTTTATGATGTATCAGCCAAAGAAATTTCTAGTACATTAATTAATCATCTAGATCAGTGGTTCCCAAACTCAATCATGGGGACCTACTGTGGCTGCAGGTTTTTGTTCCAAACAGATTCACAATCAATGGTAATAATTGATAACAACTGATCTCATTTAATTAGCTGGTGTTTTTTACTCTTCTCTTATTCTGCATTTAGAAAAACATAACAGTATGGTTTTTACATTTAAAAGACATTTAGAAATGTTTGTTTTTTTCTAAAGCTATAAATGCTTAACTCTCTTTTGTTGTTTTCCAATTATTTTCCCCTTTTTCTGTGTAGTTTGCTCCCTTCATTTAACATTAATAGTGATGTTACCGGTCTCAGGCCTAGGGGAACCTGGGCCAGGTACAAGCCACTGTTAGTAAGTACAGAATGTAAGCACAGCGATATGGTGAACAACATAAAAGAAGCAAGCAGCAGTCCCGAGTCTCAGGCCATTCTTCTCTTTTCTACTTTATTCTCATTTACCCCCAAATATATAAATGCTTCAATCTCTGCATAGATCAACATGACGATCAGTTAAACCAAGAGTTTCCAAACTTTTTTTGGCCGCAGACCCCTTTACCAAAAACTTTTTAAACCGTCAACCCCCTAGTCATTTACTTTACTTACTCAAATTAATAAATTCGTACAGTATTCGATATTAAATATTTCACTAGATATCAAACTTTTCATTTTAATCACTTGTAATTAATGATTGAAAAAGATAAAAGGACTACGGAATATGGCATTATCTTGTGCAACATTTAATATCGAAACCTGCACTAACGAAAATTAAAGCAAAAAATATGAGCAGAGTTTTTTTTACATTTTTGACATTTATGAAATAATTATGTAAATTCATAATAAGTACAAATAGTCTAAGCTGTACTGTCTGCATTTCTTTTTTGGTTCAGTCATATTATCTGAAGAAATAAAAACTTTTATTAACAAACAATTTCGACAGCCCCGTGATTAAAAAAAAACAATAAAGTATGTACTTACTTGAAACAGAAGATTTTTGTTCAAGCTCGAATAAATAAACTGTGTCCTCTGATATTCTTTTTCGTAGTACTGCTTTTCAATAAATAATTATATTCAAAGTTCAAATGACAAATAAGTACATGTCACATCAAACCAACCAATTTATAGTGTTTTATGAAAGCATGACAGTACAAGACTGATAGATTCTGCTAATCTATACTAATAAAAGGCAAAGCCCTCACTGACTGACTGACTCACTCACTCACTCACTCACTCACTCACTCACTCACTGACTCATCACTAATTCTCCAACTTCCCGTGTAGGTAGAAGGCTGAAATTTGGCAGGCTTATTCCTTACAGCTCACTTACAAACGTTAAGCAGGTTTCATTTAGAAATTCTACACGTAACGGTCATAACGGTCGACAACGTCCGCCATGTTGAACTTTCTTATTTATGGCACCATCTTCACGAAATTTGGTAGGTGGCTTCCCTGCACTAACCGAAACCGATGTACGTACTTATTTCGATGGTATGACGCCACTGTCGGCCGCCATATTGAACTTTCCAACGTCACTAATTTTCCAACTTCCCGTGTAGGTAGAAGGCTGACCCCATCTTCACGAAATTTGGTAGGTGGCTTCCCTGCGCTAACCAAAAGCGATGTACGTACTTATTTCGGTGGTATGACGCCACTGTCGGCCGCCATATTGAATTTTCCAAACATCACTAATTCTACAACTTCCCGTGTAGGTAGAAGGCTAAAATTTGGCAGGGTCATTCCTTCCAGCTTACTTACAAAAGTTAAGCAGGTTTCATTTCGAAATTCTACGCGTAACGGTCAACAATGTCCGCCATGTTGAACTTTCTTATTCATGGCCCCATCTTCACGAAATTTGGTAGGTGGCTTCCCTGCGCTAACCAAAACCAATGTACATACTTATTTCGGTGGTATGACGCCACTGTCAGCCGCCATATTGAACTTTCCAATGTCACTAATTCTCCAACTTCCCATCTATGTAGAAGGCTGAAATTTGGCAGGCTCATTCCTTACAGCTTACTTACAAAAGTTAAGCAGGTTTCATTTCGAAATTCTACACGTAACGGTCATAACGGTCGATAACGGTCGACAACGTCCGCCATGTTGAACTTTCTTATTTATGGCCCCATCTTCACGAAATTTGGTAGGCGGATTCCCTGCGCTAACTGAAACTGACGTATGTACTTATTTCGATGGTATGATGCCACTGTCGGCCGCCATATTGAACTTTCCAACGTCACTAATTTTCACAATGTCCGCCATGTTGAACTTTCTTATTCATGGCCCCATCTTCACGAAATTTGGTAGGCGGCTCCCCTGCGCTAACCGAAACCAATGTACATACTTATTTCAGTGGTATGACGCCACTGTCAGCCGCCATATTGAACTTTACAACGTCACTAATTCTCCAACTTCCCGTGTAGGTAGAACACTGAAATTTGGCAAACTCATTCCTTACAGCTTACTTACAAAAGTTAAGCAGGTTTCATTTCGAAATTCTACACATAACGGTCATAACTGTCGATAACGGTCAACAACGTCCGCCATGTTGAACTTTCATATTTATGGCCCCATCTTCACGAAATTTGGTAGGCGGCTTCCCTGCGC
Source organism: Polypterus bichir lapradei (assembly GCA_026402145.1). Lineage (NCBI taxonomy): Eukaryota > Metazoa > Chordata > Cladistia > Polypteriformes > Polypteridae > Polypterus > Polypterus bichir. The sequence goes on along the minus strand of JANRMT010062854.1, from coordinate 127,470,718 downwards.
TAACCAAAACCGATGTACGTACTTATTTCGGTGGTATGACGCCACTGTTGGCCGCTATATTGAACTTTTCAACAGTCTTTGTTACTTATGGACCCATCTTCAAGAAATTTGGTACACAGGTTCCCAACGTTAATGAATCCTACTTACGTACATATATACGTCCATAGCCTGCAGCTCGGTCACCGTGTGAGGCGGCGTTGGGTCCCCCATCCCAACGCCTCCCACGTTGTTGGTTGCCTGCCTATATAAGGCCATCTGTCGCTCCAGTCTCTACATTCCCTTCCTTGCTTCGCCACGGTATTCACGTCTCCCTGCTGATAACTACAGCCTTTTTATTTAATCCACGGCTTCTCTGCTGTTTTATTGTTAGTTTATTACGATTATAGATATTGTGTAGGTATTTTAGACTTACTTTACATTGTTCAGGTACCCATTTCCTTTATCGTTCCAACCATACCCCTATTGACATATCCATCGAGGTGATCACCATCGATCAAAGAACTGTCACTTACCAAGTGGTTTCCATGCCCGGAGATGGCACCTACCTTTTCCATTCTCTTTGTTACATATTGCACGGCCATATCAGGCTCACTCTTGATATCCGGAGGAACATTGTGTCTTATGTATTGAATGACTGGGACAGGTTCAAGGTGTGGACTGATGACGGTACAGGAGATAATTATACTACACAGGAGCACTAGAAGAGTGAAATGCTTAAGTGTACCGAAATGGCCAAATATTTTACACCTTTGGACAACCGCCAATGCCTCTTAAACATCTTAGATTCACAGGTGACGATTTCAGTAGTGGACACTTTGATGTTTAGAAATGTTTAAACTCTCAAAAGCTGGATGTGAAGTTATCAATCAAACTTGTTGTATACTTACAACGCTTGACAGATGCCGAATGTCTCTTCAACACAAGTCCTACAAATACTGTCGTAATTGAAACAAACCATGAAACTCAAACCGATTATGACAGCAGCAATCCAAGCTGTGAGATTTGAAACAAGATTACTGTTCACATGGCCAACTGTATGTTGCATGCTCAAGAGTAAGCTCAGCGCACAGCTACAGCTTGGTCATATTACAACTGGAGGGCCGAACTGACAACGTGGCATACAAAGAGATTCTTAACAAATAATTATTGGTATATTTTCCCTCAGTTTTAAAAAGGTTTAATTGTCTTCTTAATAAAAATTTTAAGGCAGTACTTCGCCGCTGCAAAGCGCGGGTATTTTGCTAGTATCGAATATCCATCATCTCATCCCACTGTGAGCAAGAGCGGACATGCAATGGTTTTTCATGTCCGCACTTGCTTTGATACATTCAATAAGACAATACACAGACATGTTTATGCTACATGTATTTTCATGCATTCTTACGTGTGACTCTTTTAATGACACATTTTACCTTTTCGTTCGCGAGTTTGGTATGTAATGTGTTTTTATCAAAAAATGTTTTTTTTAAATTATTTTACTTCTTAATTAGGTACCTATTGGAATCATAGATATTTTGAAGTAACAAACAAATAGCAGTAGTAAGGGGGTCTATTTTTGCTGTCGTCGACCCCCAAATTTTTTTATTGAAACTATCGACCCCTAGAAAGTTCATATCAACCCTAGAGGGTTGATATCGATCACTTTGGGAACTCCTGAGTTAAACAATGGTGCATTCCAATTTACTCTGCAGAACAAAAGTATAAACACATTTACAGTACTTTGGTTCAACAAGAGTATTGTTGACAGCTATCAAGAAATACCTGATTAGAAACCAATGTCCCCAGAACTTGTTAATTTTCAAAGGAAGCAGGCAGTTCTGCATCACCACATCATGTGTGGATGAGATACTAATCAAAGCAGTCTAATTATTCAAAGCAGGTGACTCTTTTGCAAGACAGGTAAACATTTACAGTATGTGCTGTAGATAGCCATCAACAATAACCTGTAGCAGAATTTTCCAGGAATTTTGTCTTTTCTTTAAAACACTGAGTTCAGGCCCATTACAGTGACAATTAACAACCAAAATAGCAGACACCCAGGATGATGAAAGCTGCAACGACATCAGTGTCAGACAGGCTAGTTAGTAAATAATCAATTAAATAACCAAAACACCTGGAAAAGCAGAATGTAAATTAGATTGAAAATACTGTTAACAACTTAAAAAAACAGACATACAGTAATCCCTCCTCGATCGCGGGGGTTGCGTTCCAGACCCCCCCGCGATAGGTGAAAATCCGCGAAGTAGAAACCATATGTTTGTATGGTTATTTTTATATATTTTAAGCCCTTATAAACTCTCCCGCACTGTTTATAAATATTCCCCGCAGAGTTATACAGCATAATCCCTTTGTATTCTCTTAGATATTAGGTAAGATTCATTGAAATTATGTATATAAACACACTGTTTATATACAGTAAAACCTAAATATTATTTTAAAGATATTGAGTGTCTCTGATATCACATATGTTACAGCCATTACGATAGACAGGTCACCAGCAATAAATACGTACAATGCAAGAAAAATAGTATACAGTAAATGTGTGTACAGTGACACTAAACGTACGTACATGTACTAAGCACTGTAAGAAGAAAATTAATTATGGTTACTCACCAACAATGACACGATGACTTGTCCGATAATAATGAGTTTAATTTTACTGCACAACAAAGGAGAGCGTTACAGCCCTTGTAAAGGAGCCACTTCAGGCGATTCTTCTTGTTCTTCTTCTGGCAGTCTTCAATCCAAATCCCTAAAGCAGATTCCATCCAGACTACTGCCTTATTACATCCACTTACAACTCGTTTTGCACCCTGGTTAAAAGGACACTGCAGCCGTAGATCTTATATTCCTTTCCTACTTTTTAAATAAAAAGAATCGTAGCCTTCAACAAATCCAAAACGTTTACCTTTTCGGCAATCGTTAACATCTTCTTCTTGCGCTTGGGCACAGCCCCTGAAGCAGTAGCAGATTGTTTTGGAGCCATAATGAAGGGCTTGACTATGCACAAAGATAAACACAAAAGAGCACAACTCTTTACACAGCGAAACACGTTGATGCTGAATGAGCGAGATGAGACTTCCTGGTTAACACTGCATTCAGCACGCAGGAGCTCAACTGCGTGCTCTGATTGGTTAGCTTCTCAGCCATCCGCCAATAGCGTCCCTTGTATGAAATCAACTGGGCAAACCAACTGAGGAAGCATATACAGGAAGTAAAAAGACACATTGTCCGCAGAACCCGCAAAACAGCGAAAAATCCGCGTTATATATTTAGTTATGCTTTCATATAAAATCCGCGATAGAGTGAAGCCGCGAAAGTCAAAGCGCGATATAGCGAGGGATTACTGTATTCCCCATTTAACTGCTTATTACATTTTAATAAATATCTACCAAACTTAGTTTGTAATTGCTACATTGACTCAAACACGGAAACTGGGAAGTAATAACTCACTTAATTAGGCTAAGAGTCTAATGAAAAATAGAAGTTGGTTGGAACAAAAACCTTCAGCCACAGTGGGTCCCCAGGATCGAGTTTGGGAACCACTGATGTAAAAAACTTTGGAATATCAAAGGATTAGTTAAAGGTCCACTTTTTCTCTGTCACTTGTGGTGGTGCTGTAGTGATGTTTGGTATGTGTAATGGTGTTTGGAAGTTGCTGCAAGATTTATATACAGGTATTATTGTATGGCATTGTGCTAACCATCGTCTGCAGTTGTCCGTCAGCGATGCAGTGAATAGTGTGGCTTGGGTAAATAAATTTAATAATTTTATGGACAAACTTTATGTGATCTACCAGGTTTCTCTAAAGAGTGCAAGGGAATTACAGGCGTGTGCGGCTTCACTAGAATTTCAACTCCTGCAAATTGGAAGTATCTTGAATTCTCACTGGGTAGCATCAAGCTTCTGTACAGTTAATGCAGTATGACAAGACTATCCAACATTAGTTCATCACTTCCAGCAAGCACAGAAAGATACTAAAAGAAGCAAACAGAGCATTGTCTCTATAAGGGTTTGCTGAAGAAAATCACATTGAGTGATTTTATTCTTATTTTTGATTAATGTATGGTGCTTTTCAATTTTGGTTTGAGTTTGGAGTTGCAAGCAAGAGATATCAACTTGTATACTAATGACAACAAGATAACAAGCACAATGCAAGTGTCTGAAGAACTGGAAATCTGGTCCATACTACAGTATGTCTCTACAAAGTGCGGAAAATCAGAAATTCAGATGTATCGAATTCCACAAAACTGCCTACAGACACAGCTGTCCTCTAAATCCAGGCAATTTCCATGAAAGTTTGAAGGATTCCTTATAAAAAAATGATTGCTAGGAGGTGCAGATGCTTATTTGCCTGACTGTGCTAAAGTGTTAGATCTGTATTACTGACCAGAAAAGAGAGAAAGGCAAATTACATTTGGAGAAACAGATTTGAAAACTGGCACAGAAGTTTCGTCTAAATGAAAGAGAGGTGACTTGTGGTTTTCATGAATATCTTCAAGAAGGTAAAATTTCAGATAGACTGCTTCCTCTAACACACACCTTAAACACCGTTGCTATATTATCACACAAATGTAAAAGAAGATTTTCTCAGATGATAGTCAAGACATCAAGATTGTCTTTGCTAATACAGACAATCTCTGCACTGAAGTTCTCACCAAACACCTGTATGGAGTCTTCTGAGCAGCCCAACCGAAGTGTGTCAGTTAATACTGAGACCAATTTTGTAAAGCTTCAGGAGTGTTTCACAAGTGGGAAAACCTAGAGGGAAGATTGAGGGTGTGAAACACTCTTCCATTTCCAGCCTTAGACTGGAGGCACACCAACTGGGAGAGCTCTGACATCACTTCCAGGAGAAGGTTGATGGATTGACTCTTCAGTCCACACAGCTATTTAAGTGACAGCTTAACCAGAAATTGGCATTCAGTCTGGAACCAGGCACCTAAGGGATCAGCCCTGAGAGTTACTTACCCATTTGAACCCTGGCTGAGAATCGCAGGAACTACTTGCTTGTTTTGGAAATTAAACAGAGCATCCTCCAGACTGTCTGAGTAAGAGATGCCTTTTAGTACAAGACCACAGTTTTTATTTGTATTTCTTACTAGAGGACAGTGCAGTCTAAGCATAATATGCCTAGATTTATATATACAAGTTTTTGAATTAAACTAAGATTTTATTTGCCTTTTCCATTGTTTCCATGCTTTGCTTGGATGAAGAGAATGTTGCATCAACATACACATCTAAGTCATCCTGTTATTTAATCTGTGTTACCCACCCTGACTTTATAATTCCTTTTCTTAAATGTAGACCTTTGCACTTAGCTGCATTAAACTGCATTTTCCAAATGTCTGGAACAGTATCCAGATCTTTTTGAATTGTTTTACCTCCTTTCTTAGTGTCTGGTATTTCTCCCATTTTACTGTCATTTGTGAATTTCACAAGTTTTCTTATTAAACCCTCCTGAGGAACTCAAAAGATGGCCTAACCCCATCTGCAACTCTGTGTCTCTGGCTGATTAACCATCTTAAAAAACTGTATTAAAATCCAGTTTTGTCTGTTACTTCTGATTCCAATGGAATCAGAATTGCACAATTGCTTTGCTTTTCTCAATTTGTCCAGTTGCCTGCCCAAAAACTATGATATATTGGATTTAAGGGACACTTTTCTTTTTATCTATGCTGGATGTTATTTTAGTATCTTATTTTCCAATAGGCAGTCTTCTAATTTATATGTAATTATATTGTATTGACCCGGGGGCCTGAGATACAGAAGAATGGAATTAGCCTCATAACACCAATTGCTGGTGAGTGGCCTTATAAAGGACCGTTGACATCTTCAGTACTCTTTCCACCAGCACTCAGGTCTTCAGCAGCACCACACGCTCCCAGCTGTTTTTCCCTTTGTCCTTGCATGCACACCACCCAGCTCCGACTCACCTGGGGTTACAGGGAACTCATATATCAGACTATTCCATCAGCTTTCTACAAGCAGACCCAAGTCAAGGGTCCAGAATGAGGCTCGTCAGCAGAGATACGCCTGAACCAATGGACTTCACCAGCTGGGAGACATGTTCAATCTAAGTGCTGTGTATCTATACCCCTTATCTGCTGCTCACAGGCTGCTTTATAGCTGGCTTCTCAAGATATTCCCACCCCTCAGACAGTTCATTGCCACCTAAGGAGCATGTCCCAAAGCTCATTACACTATTTTCCATATCCTTGCATATGACAGAAGTCAAGTCTATTGGTATGAAATTGCTGGGATTATTGGAATCTATTTCATTACCCTTCTTGTAGAATAGAGACACATTGACAACTTCCCGGTCAACATGTACAGTAGTTCCCCAGTCTGAACAGATTACCAGAATATGCTTACTAAAAGTTTATAAATCCTGATTTTCATTTTTCAGTATTACTAGTTAAATCTGATTAGGCCTGGTAGATTTGGTAGTATTTGGTAGTTAATATGCTTAAAGCACATCTGACACTTTTAAAGACAATTGACTTTTAGCTTCCTTTAACCTCCTCTAAAACATCATTATTTCTCTTCAACTGTTTCATTCAAGTTCGAATATTTAGGACTTACAATCACATAAAGGGGTTAAAGATATTTTTAAATTCAGCTTTCATTACCTGTTTATTTAAATGAATGAAAATCACTTGGGATGTCAGTTAACATAACCGTGTGATGACTTATCAGCACAGTTGTGCCCTCCCCTTTTTCGGACAGCCAATAACAGGCTGCCTGATGGATTCAGCGCTCTACAAAGGGTAAAAAGGTACAAGGAATTCATCTCTTTGTTCTTTATTCTATTGTGGTGTGTGAAACATAACACATTAGACAGATGAGATTCTCTTCTGTTTATGAGCTCCAAAACACCCATGTTCTTCATTTCTTGTCGCTACTTTAAATGTATTGTGTTTGCAGATGAGCATTAGTTGATTGTCAGCTCACATGCACACAGAGCCCACTCCTATGACCAAAGACAAAATCAAACCTGTTTAATTTTAATGGATTAAGTCGCTGGGTACATCACATTATACAAGTTTTATGTAAATCATATTTTGTAAATGAAGGCTATGACTGAACATTGTTGGAAAATCCATATAATGTGCTCTGGCTATATCTTTATATAATTTCCTCCATAAAGTACATAATTGGCTTGGTACAACGGGCTCCAGCACCTCTTTTCAATGAAGCAGAAGTCTGGTGATTCTGCACTAACTTAGAAAATTGATTCAGTGAAAGAAGTCTTGGAGGCTGAGATACTACTGTCAATTCTACTCTTACAAGATAATCATATATTTCCACATTCCTTTAAGAATGCAATACTTAAATACAGGTTGTACCACAAGGTTGTGCAATCTGCATATCAGTGATGTATTTTTTCCTGATGATGTTTCCAATGATTTATTTTTTCCTTTAAAGTAATTTGCCTTAAATGTATTTCTTCATCAAAACATTTTTTCTGGAGTTGGTCTCGTCCATTACGGTAGAAGGACGTCTGAAGCGGAGCTCCGTTAGCAGCGGCTTTATTTTTTTCACTTATTTCTTATTATTTTGAGGTATCCTGTATTTACCCGACCCGAGGGGTTTCCACTACAATATATAAACATGAGTAACAAGAAAGGGGGTCAGAAAGAACTGGAAAGGAAACTTAAAGCTACATCCAAGACTAGACAAACATCAAGCCCGAGCCCAAGTGCGAGGTATGGCCTTTCAGAGACGGACCTGGAACAGGCAGGCGAATGCACATACTTTCCAGGACCCCATTCCACTGCAAATTCTCCAGTCGAGAGCGAAAATGGGAGCGAAAATGGGAGCGAAGGCGCAAGTGATGCAGGTCACGAGAGCTCGCCAATTCCAGTAGATCACTTGAAGCCAGAAATGGCCTTGCCGTCTGTGCTTTCATTCATTCCTCACGAGCTTGAAACATCGGCTATAACCGGGGTTGCCGCTCCACCTGCGGAGCACGAAAGCCGAAACGATTTCTCTGAACTGAAGGAAATGATTACAACATCGGTCACGGCCATGGCCATGGCCACGGCCATAAGTGGGCTTAAGAAAGACATTCAGAAAAATATGAAGAATGATATTAAAGAACTGGAAATGCGTCTATACAACCATTTTGAGGCGACCTTTAAAGGTATGCTGGAGAAAATTGAGGATCACATCCAAGAAAATATATCTAAACTGAAGAAACTTGCTGATCAGTTGGATGACGTTAAGCAGACATTCATAGCCCAAATTGAAACGGCGGAACAACTGGCATCTAATGCCAATGGAAAAGCTACAGCTGCGAATTCTGAATGCAAGAAACTTGGAGACAGACTTGCTGCTCTGGAAGATGGATGCAGAAGGAATAATATTAGAATCGAAGTTCTAGCTGAGAATCGTGAAAGTCCAAACCCAGTGAAATTCGCAGTTGAACGTTTCTCTAAAATAACTGGAGAAGAATTTAAATCAGATACTGAGATAGCAGCAGCTTATCACATACGCGGATCAAATACCTTTAGACCTAGATCTTTTATTGTCTGCTTCAAGAGATTATTATTTAAGCTAGATATGATGGCACGTCTCAGACACAAGCAAGAGATTATATTTGAAAATAACCACATTCGTATTTTCCCGGATATTTCTCCTGCAACAGCTGCTAAACGTGAACCTTCTACAATATTAAACAGCGGTTACGTCAAGCCGATATCAAATACAGCCTCTTGTGTCCTGCCAAACTGAAAGTGGAATTGCAAGGTCAATTCTATGTCTTTGCCAGCAAGGAAGAAGCAGAAAAGGAATTAAGGAAGCTGATCCCGATACTTTTTTGAAACACAATAGTGAGTCACATCCTGTCATGGCATGGCAAGTACTGTAGATATCATCTGCTGTCTGATCCACTTGTAATGGTACAGGTATTATAATTATACATTCTTTTCATTACTTGGACGCTTTCTGTTTATGTTTTACTTACAGTTATAGACGTGTGTGTGGAAGAAATTAATAATTTTTTTTTTTACTGCCCTAAAGGAGACTGTTTAACATCATACCCTTGGTTTATTGTTACTGTTATTATTGCATTTGCATTTACTATGCTTATTCTGGACCACTTTTTAACACCATTCCCTGGGTTTCTATTATCTTAATACTTTAAAATTGCTGAAGATTATATTTTATGCTTATAGTTTGTTAATGATTATATTTAGGCATATAGTATTTAGACTTTATTGGCAATAGATATCTGTACTTTTAAACCTCAAACGCCGCTGCTGGGGGATTGTTTTGTTTTGGACGTGCTCTGTCTCTAGGTATGTCAGAAGACCGGGACTCTGTGAAGTGGGGTCCAGCCTCACGTGAGGAGGCAAAATGGGGGGGTGGGGGGATAAGGGAGGGAGAGAAAGAGAGCAGGCTATATCTAATCTATCCTTGTAACCCTTATAATTACAACTATCAACGTAACAATAGGCTGCATGGCAATAGCTCGTGGGGAAATTGGAAATTAAGGTTAAAGCTATCTCATTTCCAGTTAAGACTATAAAATGACATCAAAAATTCAGAATCAATGTCTCCATGATGGGACAGTTAACTTTGTGAGCTGGAATGTTAAAGGCCTGAATCACGAATTAAAGAGAAAGTATTCTCTCACCTAACAGGTTTAAAAGCTAAAATAGTATTTTTACAGGAGACCCACTAATACTAAGCAAGGATCAGTTCCGGCTGCAAAAAGACTGGACTGGCCAGGCCAAATGTTCCATTCTATCTTTACAAAGAAAACTAGAGGAGTGGGAATTTTCATACATAGAACAGTCTCATTTGTAGCATCAGATGTAGTATCTGATCCTGAAGAGAGATATGTGATTGTCATGGGCAACTTATTTAATTGTAAAGTGATTTTGATAAATGTTTATGCACCTAATGTTGATGATAAGGAATTCATGCAAAATGTATTTGCATCCATTCCCAATGTGAACACTCATAAAATTATAATGGCTGGGGACTTTAATTGTGTCTTAAACCCACTCTAAGATAGGACTCTTGTCACAGGGGGGATGACATCTAACACCGCTAAGACAATTACACAGTTTGTAACTGACCACAACTTATCAGACCCCTGGAGGTTTCTAAACCCAAACTCAAGAACATATTCATTCTACTCACCAGTACATCATTGCTACTCAAGAATTGATTATTTCTTTATACATAATAATTTCTTGCCTACGATTAAATCTTGCAAGTATGACGCTATTGTTATCTCTGACCATGCACCTCTGATCTTGGAGCTAAAGTCATTATGCCCAACACTCTCACCTCGCAGATGGCGTCTTAATCCGGTTCTATTAGCAGATGAGAACTGTACAGAATTCATATCCAAACAAATCAGTTTCTTCCTAGAGACAAATAGATCCTCAGAGGTGTCTGCAGGAATACTCTGGGAAACTCTCAAGGCCTTCTTAAGAGGACAGATTATTTCATATCTTTCCCACAGGAATAAATTAGAAACCAAGAAAGTATCAGAGCTAAGAAGCGAAATTACTAAAATAGATGAAGAACATGCCAGGTATCCCAGCGAGGCTCTACATAGGAAAAGGCAGGCTCTGCATTCAGAACTCAACCTCCTGACAACTAAAGAAACTGAACAACTAATTTATAAATCAAGACATCACTACTATGAACGTGGAGAGAAAGCTAATAAGCTTTTAGCTCACCAAATCCATAAGCAAGAAGTTCGCAGTGCAATCTCAGTAATTACCAACACGAAGGGAGATGAAATCATTGGCCATAAAAACATAATGTACACATTTAGAGACTACTATAAATCCTTATATTCTACTGAGTTTAAAGAAGACAACACATAATCGAATGCATTTCTGGATACATTACAGATACCACAAAAAGACACTTTTAGTGCGGAGTAACTCGATAAACCTCTGGCGCTATCAGAAATACTAGATGCTATAAAGTCACTTCAAGGCGGGAAAGCAGCATGCCCTGATGGCTACCCTGTAGAATTTTATAAGAAATTCTCCACTCAGCTAGCTTCCCTTTTATTAGCAACATTTACTGAAGCTAGAGACAATCAAATCTTACCTCAAACTTTTCGCCAAGCATTAATCACCATCTTAATAAGGACTTATTACAATGTGCATCATACAGACCGATTTCACTTTTGAATAATGGTGTTAAAATACTCTCAAAAATCATAGCTAGAAGGATGGAGAAAGTGCTGCCTTCGATAATATCACAAGATCAAACTGGATTTATCAAGGGTCGACACATATCTTTCAATCTTCAACGCCTGTTTAATGTAATATACTCACCAGTAAAGTGAAACACCCCAGAAATAATATTATCATTGGATGCAGAAAAAGCATTTGACATGATTGAATGTAAATACATTTTCACAACATTAGAGAAATTTGGGTTTGGCCCAAACATTTGTGCATGGATCAAACTACTGTATACCAATCCAGAAGGTTCAGTCTGTATTAACAACATTTGCTCAGACTACTTTAAACTAGAACGTGGTACCAGACAAGGATGCCTCTTGTCACCACTGCTATTTGCAATCGCCATTGAACCACTGGCGGTTCACTGTCAAAATGCTTATCAGATAAAGTGGATTATCAGAGAGGGACTGGAACAGAAAATTTCTCTATATGCAGATGATATGGTACTGTATATATCAGACCCACAAAATTCTGTGCCTGCAGTCTTAACAGCACTCACAGAATTTCAAAAGATCTCTGGTCTCAGAATTAATTTGAATAAAAGTGTACTCTTTCCAGTGAATTCTCAAGCATATAATATTAGATTAGACACCCTACCTTTTATCATTGCAGATCAATCAATACCAGGGGTTAACATCACAAGTAAACTCAAAGCTCTTTATCAACAAAATTTTGACATCTGTATGGAAATAAGTAAGCAAGACTTGCATAGATGGTCAACCCTTCATCTCACTCTAGCTGGAAGAATTAACATTGTTAAGATGAATATTCTTCCTAAGCTTCTTTTTTATTTCAAAACATTCCAGTATACATTAATAAATCATTTTTTAAGCAATTAGATTCAACAATAACCTCATTTATTTGGAACTCAAAACATCCACGTATCCAAAGAGCAACCCCACAAAGACCTAAGGCAGAAGGTGGCATGGCTCTACCTAACTTTCAGTTCTATTACTGGACAGCAAACATACAAGCTATAAAAACCTGGACACAAATAGAAGAACATACACAGGCTTGGTCCACAATACAAATAAAATCCTGCAGTACTTCATTATATTCCCTGCTCTGTGCCCCAACAAATGTAAGCCATTTTACTAATAATCCATTAGTGCTTCACTCACTCAGAATATGGAACCAATGTAGAAAGCATTTTAAGATGGAGAATCTTTTATCTGTGGCACCTCTGCAAGAGAACTACCTCTTTCAACCCTCACAAACATATGCAGTTTTTAATATCTGGAAAAGATTTGGGATTAACTTGCTTAGAGATCTTCCTATAGACAACATCTTTGCATCCTATGAGCAATTACAATCCAAATTTAACATTCCAGCTACACATTTCTTTCACTATCTTCAAATTAGGAACTTTGTTAAACAGAACCTGTCTGATTTTCCTCATCTTGCACCCCCCTCCAGGCTGGAAGAAATATTGCTCAATTTCGAGAACTTGGGCACTATCTCTGCAATATATAAAATTATTTTACAGTCCCTCCCTTTCAAAGATCCAAGAGGACAATGGGAAAATGATCTCTTAATCAATATATCAGAAAAGGAGTGTAAGGTAGCAATGCAGAGAATTCACTTGAGCTCCATATGTGCAAAGCATACAATTATTCAACTCAAAATTATATATCAAGCTCATCTGTCTCACTTAAAACTGTCCAAAATGTTCCCAGGTCAAGATCCAACCTGTGAACGCTGCAATCAAGTCCCAGCTTCACTTGGTCACATGTTTTGGGCCTGCAGCAAATTAACATTGTTTTGGACCAAAATTTTTACGTGCCTTTCAGACAGCCTTGGTGTCACAATCCCTCCTAACCCATTAACAGCTGTGTTTGGGGTTCTTCCAGATGGGCTTAAAGTGGAGAAGGACAAACAAACTGTGATTGCATTCACTACACTATTGGCACACAGACTTATGTTGCTAAACTGGAAGAATCCTAACTCTCCTCTTTTAAGTCAGTAGGAAACTGATGTTTTATATTATTTGAAACTGGAAAAAATCTAATTCTCAGTTAAAGGATCGGTACAGAATTGTTTCAAAACCTGGCAGGATCTAATCAATAATATTTTAGAATAAGCTCTTAAAGCACCAAGGAAGCAATTCTTTCCACATTTCTTTGTCTTCTCCATTCATCTCTATTGCCCTTTTAAACAAATCAATTTAGGTATGTTTACAAGCTTTAAGTTCTACTCTGTTGGCCATGTTCTCTTTCTTAGAGATGGGGGTTAAGTTGTTTTAATCCTATTTGGTTTTTTTTTTAGTAAAAATTGATTTATTTGTATGGAATGATTACAATAAAATTAATAAAATTTAAAAAAAAAAACATTTCTTCTGGCTAACATTCTAAGTATTTCCCTTTACTACAAGCTTACTCTCAAACTCCAACAGAGTCTGGAGATATCAGGATATATCTCCATAAATGAATTGCTTGAAAATAAAGTTCAAGCTCACATCTATAGGAATGTTTGCTGAAAAACAGACAATTAGGGACAGCGTGTGACAAGCGATCCATGGTATTGGGCAGGATTTAAATAAATAATCGCGCTTCACTTTTTGAGTTGGTTAGGGTATGTGACTGATTGTGAAAACAAAAGCGTGTCAGTCAGGTGCCTCATTCATACCTTGTAGTTGGTGGCCTATCACACCCACGCCCATTTAGGCAAGATAAAAAGGAGTCTGCACGGGACAAGGGGGAGAAAAACAGGACAGAAAAGAAACAAAAGATCGGAAAGAGAGAACAGCGGTTAAATGTAAGAATAGGACTGTACCAGCCTGGGAGTAAGAGCGAGCCATTTTGCAGTGTCTGCAAAGGGACTGACAGTGGGAGACGTGTGCGGCTCAGCACAGCGCCCTAGAAATGGTGAAAGGCTGGCAATGGGGACCCGAGCCAGAAGTTGAAGGTTGACTGCACCTACAGGTTGGGTGTGTCCTCAGTTGCCAGATCTCGTGTGGGGTAAACAGAGGAGACGTCAGGTTTTAGAAGGCAGCATCGAGCCTTACATTTTAGAAAAGCTGTCTCTGGATTTTAACCTCATTTAAATGGATTATTTATTTGGATTTTTAACCTCCATATTTTCACTTGGATTATTTATTTATGTATTGATTGGATGCACTGCACTATTTATTTGCCCAGCCCATCCTAATTCATTGCTATCGACAGTGGTGGATTAAAGATGCTCCCAAAGGGAAGCAGGAGCATGGAACAGACACACACCATCACACAGAATTGGAGTAGATTCTTTCAATTAGATTTTAAAATAACAAATGAAAGTATTTTCTTCCTCTTCATGTGTGTTTGGGAGACAACTTCAGGGCTCATCAAATAGTACATCTACTCCAAGCCAGGGGTTGTCACTGTCATTTAATACCTCTTCTGTTCCTCTCTTTGCAGGTTGGATAATTAGTGGCTCTAATGACATCACTTCTGATTTCCAAACTTCTAAACCTGCCTCTTCAGCTTCTCAGCTTTATAAACCAGCTCCACTGCAGTCTTCAAGTCAGTCCATAGATGACTCACGTCTGAGGAAGACGTTGCTGCATTCATTGTGTCCTCTAGTTTATTTTCAACTTCAGTTACATGTGGATCATCTTTGGGTGCCCCAAACCTTTACAATCTTAGACCACATGTTTTGGGGATGCCTCCATCTAAACTTTCTTGGACTAAAATCTTTGCTTATTTATCAGACAGCTTGAGAATCGCAATAATAAATAATAATTTAATGGCTGTGTTTGGAGCAACACTTAGTATAATTGTAATTCCTTAAAGAACAATCAGTAACTTACACTACGCTGTCTGCTCAACTCTATGACTACCAGGTGTATCTACTACAAAGCAATGGAAAATTGATCTTTCTTTATGTATTTTAATTTAAAATAAAATGAATGCTATTAAAAGAATATTCCACTCATAAGAAATCAGAGTGAAGTACAAAAGAGAAGCACATTTAAATGGGATCTCAAGTGTTTAAATTGAAGACCCATCTCCCCACTATTTTTTTGGTCCAGATTCCTATCTTCAATTTAAAAGATCAAATTTACTTAAATGTGCTTCAGTTTGTGCACTTTTCAAAAGTATTTATTTAACAATGTTTTAGCAAAACATGTCTTGGATGTTGTGAACATAGGACTGAATAACTGAAATGTGGATTAAGAGACACAAGTAACTTGAGATTTTTTCATGGACGTTTTAATATTATTTGCTGGCCCCTGTTAAACTACTTTCTATCAGACATTTTGTTATTGCAGTTTATTAGTTTTTATCTTGACCATCATTACAAAGAAGTGAAAAAAGCAGATTGGGTGAGGTTTTCCTTTAACTAAATAGACCTGCTTAACAGTTGCTAACACTCTGGTTAGTTCACTACCTTTGAATGACCACCTCATATCAAAGTATTTCCTATTATTTCTTGCCTTTACAAACTCATTCTGTTCAGCAGTCACTAAATGGCACATGCTATCTGCTAAGTCTGCAAGGGCACAGCTTTACTTGCCATGTTCCTTGACTAAAGAGTGACAGGCAAAGTGGAGGACTTCACTTCAGGAGCGACCACTTCCAGACACATGGTTGGATGACATGCTGCTGACAGAAAGATATAATACAGGAGTAGGTAAAAAAGGAAGATAATCATACAAGAAAAGTTAACAGCTTTTGTGATAGGCACCTCACAGGACATTGGTCTGAATAAGCAAGTGTCAATTTCAACTCTGAAGAGAAGACATTGAGCTGCAGGTTTGAGAGTCAAGTGTCAAGTGGCAGTGTGAAAGCCATTTCTAAAAATGTTGAACAAGAAAAAGAACCACCATGAGTTTCCATGTACTCCGGAATTAAAGCATAGAACGTGAGGTGTCTAACACACAAGCCGCTGACTCTCAGAAACATGTCTTCTGATTCTGGTTCCTGTCAGAGTTTCCATTTTTCTTTTGATGGTGTAGGAAACTGTATTCACTGACACCTTGGCTTTCTTTACAAGGAGAGACTTATACTTTTAAGGGTTATAATGGTCATTTAATCTTTCTTCATTAATTACCTGTTTTTCACCATGATGATAGCAATATGCAGCGCAAAGATGTCCAAATAAAGCTTCAGAGGGTGCAGCAGCACGCTGCCTTTATACAGACAGAGGGTTTGTAAGTAATCAGAAAAAGCTGGGACACCTGTAAGAATTGTTTGCATCAACTTTCAAGGAACAGTTATCTTCCATTATTGTTAACCCATTACTTCTTCCTTGAAAAGGCATTCTGTAGTACTTTGTATTTCTCTGTATTTCTTCAGTTTTTGCTGACCAAAACTTTTATTAATCTCTGGCAGTTTACTGTTTCTCTTTGTACTATTTCAGGTTATTCATTGGACTTGGAGGTGTTTTAAAATTTGTGACCGGTAGTGTAGGTGTTGATTCCAAATATATGACTTTTATCTAAGCCTACCCAGGACCAACCACTGACTGCACCACCCTGCACATTATTTGTCCTGCATTATTGGCTCTGCAGTTCTCATACTGCCATGCTGAATGAGATTGAGATTAATGGGTAGAATCCATTGCAAACTATGTTCTACCGCCACTGGTGTCATCAGGCTAGTTGCTGTGCTTACTTAGAGAGAAGATGTATAAAGATAATAATAGTCTGCACCTCATTGGTATAATGAGTTTGGAGCAAGTGGAAGTGTGGATGCAGGTTCTGATGTGCATTGAGAGGTGGTCAGGTATGGATGTGATGGTAACAATCCAATAAATGTCCTCAAAAATGCACCACAATGTATTGGGGCTTCCCTTTGTTTTTATCCTTTTTTACTTGTTCATGCATTGGTTGTATATGAAATGAAATCCTCAGTATTTAAAATGTTATCTGGATCCTGTTCAAAGTATTTTACGTGGTTACTAAGGCAACATTCTATCATCCATACTGTACATACTTCTGCATACATGACTTTCTTTGGAAAAGCTACACTAATTAAAATAATAGACTTCGATGTATAACAGCATTAAACTTGAGAATAGATTATGATTTTTTAGATAGGCCGTGAGCTTTACGAATATACTGTACATATGTTTCAGTTAATTTGTAATATATAATCTGTTTATCCGATGCATGAACCTATTTCATCCAATTCAGAGTCTCAGACAGATCTGGTGCCATTCCACCACAAGGCAGATGCACATATACACCCATTTTTGCTCAAACTGAGCTGATTTAGAGTCACCAATGCACTAAACCACTACATCTTTAAGAAAGGGGAGAAAAACACGGAGCAATTAGAGAAAAATACACAGAAACATGTGAGTGCTAGCAGACTTCATGCAGGCAGAGAATAACACCCAGTCTCCTAGAGCTGTGTATTACCATTGTGCTGCTTGCTTTTCCTAATTATGAATAAATGTTTATATTTCTCTGTATGTAGAGAAATAATATTTTATGGTCTTTCTGTAAAACTATTGATTTAGCTCTTTATATACTAAATCACTATAACAGATAATTGATGAAACACGTAATACTGTCATCGTAGAAAATTCATTTTTAGTTTTACATTGTAGATCACAATCATTGAAATGTCTGCTTTATCTGTAAGTGAAACTATTTGCCTTTTATTACACATACTGCACATTACATTTGTCAAAACCTAGATGGTGATGTTCATAATATTTATCATTCCATAAAACATTGTCTGTTGTAGCAAAATGTAAAAATAAAAGGAGCAGAAAATGTCAAAAGTAAACTCTCACCTCCTACACAACTAGAAATCACACAAGGGAGCACACATAAACCATGCATATAAAAAGAAAGAAGTAAAAAGAAATCCTGATTTGCCTCTGGGTTTGGATTTACAGAGGAGTTCAGATTTTTTTCTTGGCTTCCTTTCTTTCTTTCATTTTAGTCCTTCTCTTACAAGGCATTCATGGATCCTTGGTTTCATATTAGATGTTCAATAATCGCAAATAGCTATTTCCATTGTTCAATATAACATATAAACTCAAGTTTATTATTATGTGCATATTGTACAATGAAACTCTTATCCTTTCATATCTTTAGCAGTCTAGTGACAGTAGCAAACGTGTGCCGGTCACATATGAAAAAAGGTATCTAGTTGTGTCTGGAAGCATTTTCATGCACTAATTTCACATGCCTCTGCCTGCCATTTAGTATTTAAATAAAGTTCTCCAGTAGAAAAAAAAAATCACCAAAAGTGTGCACATCCTCGATTAGAAAACGGGGGCTGGCAGAAGCAATTTTCCATGTACTGAGTTTTCCTTTTGAGACAACACAGTAATGTTCATGATTGTGCACTTTACTGTGTCTTTGTGTAGAAAAAACAGAGCATGTCACATTTTTAAAAGTGTGCTGCAGTCCTCAACGGTGATGTGAATGAGATGTGTAAATAGAACTGATTTAGTGGTGTTGTATAAATTTCATGATTTACACGGCTACAGAAAAGAACACAGGTAAACAGCGAAGTGTGAACAAGACTTCCGGGAGCAGTATTCCTTGTTTTCCATTGTTTCCTTTGTAAAATCAACTTCAAAACAAATTTTGTGCAAATGGAAAATTGCCTTTTTCACTCCTTGCTATTCAAGGCTGTAACTCAGGGTCCTCAAACTCCGGTCCTGTTTTTGCTGCTAATAATTTTTTTTAATTAATTGTAATTGACTTGCTCTTGCAGATTTCAGATCCCTTAATTATTTATTTTTCCTTAATTAGCTACCAAACAACAGTGAGATACAAAATGAGTCAAAACATGACCAGTGAACTATGTCCATCATACAGTATGAAAATAAAGAAAGATGAAAGTCTCAGGAATAATGATCTCTTCATGTCCAAAAAACTTTTTAACATTGCTCTTAGAAAAGAGAAAATCAACAAATTCAGAAATGTATGCTATTGCACAATGAGAATGGCAACTAGCCATGGAATTAAAGACTGGGTTTAATTAACATCAAGAATCAGCACCTAATTAAGCAACTGCTTGGAGTGAAATTGTTTGGAGTTTTAGGCCCTGACTTAGTTGGTCTTCTGTTGGCTCACTCACTTCTCATTTCATTTCTGTTTGGGTGCCATTTAAGGAAAGGAATGAAGCAATTCAGGGAAACAAATCTTAAAAAACAAATCAAATAAAATTAATTCAAAAGTAGTTAATTAGCAGCAAAAACAGGTCACTAATTAAGAAAAGGGTTAGAATGAAAACCTGCAGCCACTGGGACCCTCCAGCACCGGAGTTTGAGAACCCTGCTCTAGCCTCACCAATGGACTAAATAAAACACTGCTTAACCCCTCTAGGGAGAATCTATCATTTTTTTGGATTTTGCAATCTTGTTTTCCCTAGCAATAGAAATCCTAAAATAAATTTTGGGATTGGGCTTTCTCATACAGATACACTATGTGCAGATTAAGCAAAGAAGGAAGAAATTCAACTAATACCCTCCTAACGGGTCCGCTTTCTTTTTTAAATTGCTTTTGCAGAAAGATAATTTTTGCCCACTTCTATTTATATTAGAGACCCAAGATGAGTCTATCATTATTTATTCTTTTATGTCTGTGACAGACAGGGATAACTGTGTCATTAGTTGTCTAACTCTGACCAAAAAATCTTGGAGTCACTCACTTTAATAGGTCCAAGTTTCTGTTTTGCCAAGATGAAAGTAGCAAGGCATAGGGCACATTACAGAAAAGACCAGGAAATGAATAAGAGAACTCATCAACCAAAGAAAAAGAAGTGGTCAAAGTAAGATCATTTCACCAAAGTACAAATGTATAATCCAAAAATCAGCATCAAAATACTAGCCAAAGTCCTAACTTCCCAAAAGTGATTTGTTTCTAGCTATTACACAAAGATTTTTTGGATGTTTATCTATATCACATGGTAGCAATGTAGTACCATTGCCAATAACAATATGGCAGTTGTCCCCCCCCCAAAAAATAAAAACAGAAAAAATAATTTTATCACAACACCAAAGCTAAAATTGAAAAATACATAAGAAATGAAGTTCCACAACCTCAAAATCATAAGTAGGGTGGCCCATCCAATAACCTACCATCCAAATAAAACAAATGCACAACTAATATTAAACACGCTTCTGAGTTTTCCTTCTTCTTCTTCTTCTTCTTCTTCTCTTGCAGTCTCTACCATGCTACCTCCCTGCTAGACTGAGCACTGGCCCAATTCTCAATTTGACTCTAAGCAAAGTCATTCTGCCCAATGGGTGGCTGTATACTCCAGATATTTGCAGAGCAATCCCTGTAATGATGTCTGGGAGTCAGGCAGACATTCATAATCCATTTTTTTTACACAGGTCAGGGCTTGCACTGAAACATCCAATAATGGACAAATGGTCAAAGATGCATAATGCTTAATTACTTATTTTAAAGAGAAATGTTTCAAACCTATTAATAAAATGACAGTGAAGAAATATTACAGTGCTTTAAATCACAAAACACAAATAACTTAAACTAAAATTAAACACACATATACCCAACTTACTGTATGTTTAAACATCCTTCAGTTTTTGATAATAGCACAGTACTTTACTGAGCTGGAAAAGCATAATGTTGGCACACAAACCACCATTAACTGGCAACTGATCGACTGTTGTGCTGTCTATGGTGAGGGATCACTAACAGCATCACCTTCCCTGCCTGAGATGACACAGTGAGGACATGTACTTAGGACAGTGGGAACTACAAGTAGCTCAGCTAATGGCCAGCAGCTAATCAAACTGCTTAACTGTTACTGAGCTTACTGCATGGCTACATGTGCTGCTGGTTATGTTCTGCATCATGTGTTCATGAAGACACAAAATAATTTAAAATGGTGGCAAAGTCCATACTGCGCCGTGTTATTTGTCACCACTAGAGACAACTGCTACATACAGTATTCAAATATGTCAAAATTAGTTTGCTTTCTTTATAAGTAAAAAAGGAAAGTCACTAGATGAAAAGTATTTGAAGCGCAGGTTAAAAGAAAATTTGTAGTGTTTTATGTTTATTCATGTAAGTGGAATTGACAAAAATCAAGATCATCATGCCTTTGTATAAATGTTTACATCTATTTTGTTGCTTTTTTAAAATTACCCTAATACCAATAATATTTCATTTTTGCTACTAATTAACTTGTGATGGGAGCCATGCAGGTAAGATTTTCATTGCACCAACTATACCTGACAGTTGATTTGAACTTGATCATAGTTAACAACCAACATGAACGGTCTGTTGTCCCATTTGAAATAGAAAAAGTCTTAATGGTGAAAATGAATGACGTTAAATAAATGGATGGATCTTATTTTAAAAAAATGACAGCAAAGGAAAAGAAACATGACACAAATATTTAACAATAAATAGTGTCGATGGATAGTGAAGAACTGTCCACAAATGAATGTACTATTCCCTCCAGCAGATGGCCCTCCAGGCCATGGTTGTCTTCAGAAAAATTAAATTGTCTATGTTTGGTCATAAAAAAGAAAAAGCTGAATGAAATGATGCTGCTTTTTTATATATGTTACTGAATACTTTTGTAAGAATATTTTCCACTATAGCT
Organism: Polypterus bichir lapradei; assembly: GCA_026402145.1. Taxonomy (NCBI): domain Eukaryota; kingdom Metazoa; phylum Chordata; class Cladistia; order Polypteriformes; family Polypteridae; genus Polypterus; species Polypterus bichir. The sequence goes on along the minus strand of JANRMT010062854.1, from coordinate 127,448,970 downwards.
TATAATATAACTGGTTGTCATATTTGGTTCTCATGGCCCAAGCAAAAATAAACAATTTGCTATTTGCTCTCAGAACTGTGTGAATGTGTTCTGGTGTTGCTTCAACAAGCTAGTAAAAGTGTAATAAAGCAATACACAATGTTTACTCCAGGGTACCCTACAGTGGTGCTTGAAAGTTTGTGAACCCTTTAGAATTTTCAATATTTCTGCATAAATATGACCTAAAACATCATCAGATTTTCACTCGAGTCCTAAAAGTAGATAAAGAGAAACCAGTTAAACAAATGAGACAAAAATATTATACTTGATTATTTATTTATTAAGGAAAATGATTGAATATTACATATTTGTGAGTGGCAAAAGTATGTGAACCTTTGCTTTCAGTATCTGGTGTGACCCCCCTTTGCCGCCATAACTGCAACTAAACGTTTCCGGTAACTTTTGATCATTCCTGCACACCGGCTTGGAGAAATTTCAGCCCATTCCTCCGTAGAGAACAGCTTCACCTCTGGGATGTTGGTGGGTTTCCTCACATTAACTGCTCGCTTCAGGTCCTTCCACAACATTTCGATTGGATTAAGGTCAGGACTTCGACTTGGCCATTCCAAAACAGTAACTTTATTCTTCTTTAACCATTCTTTGGTAGAACAACTTGTGTGCTTACGGTCGTTGTCTTGCTGCACGACCCACCTTCTCTTGAGATTCAGTTCACAGACAGATGTCCTGACATTTTCTTTTAGAATTCTCTGATATAATTCAGAATTCATTGTTCCATCAATGAAGGCAAGCCGTCCTGGCCTAGATGCAGCAAAACAGGCCCAAACCATGATACTACCACCACCATGTTTCACAGATGGGATAAGGTTCTTATGCTGGAATGCAGTGTTTTTCATTCTCCAAACACAACGTTTTTCATTTAAACCAAAAAGTTCTATTTTGGTCTCATCTGTCTGCAAAACATTCTTCCAATAGCCTTCTGGTTTGTCCACGTGATCTTTAGCAAACTGCAGACGAGCAGCAATGTTTTTTTTGGAAAGCAGTGGCTTTCTCCTTGCAGCCCTGCCATGCACACCATTTTTGTTCAGTGTTCTCCTGATGGCGGACTCATGAACATGAACATTAGCCAATGTGAGTGAGGCCTTCAGTTGCTTAGAAGTTACCCTGGGGTCCTTTGTGACCTCGCCGACTATTACACGCCTTGCTCTTGGAGTGATCTTTGTTGGTCGACCACTCCTGGTATTTCCTCCATTTGTGCACAATATATCTGACTGTGGATTGGTGGAGTCCAAACTCTTTAGAGATGGTTTTGTAACCTTTTCCAGCCTGATGAACATGAACAACTCTTTTTCTGAGGTCCTCATAAACCTCCTTTGTTCATGCCATGATACACTTCCTTAAACATGTGTTGTGAAGAGCAGACTTTGATAGATCTCTGTTCTTTAAATAACACAGGGTGCCCACTCACACCTGATTGTCCTCCCATTGTTTGAAAACACCTGACTCTAATTTCACCTTCAAACTAACTGCTAATCCTAGAGGTTCACATACAAATATGTAATATTTGATCATTTTCCTCAATAAATAAATGACCAAGTATAATATTTTTGTCTCATTTGTTTAACTGGTTTCTCTTTATCTACTTTTAGGACTTGAGTGAAAATCTGATGATGTTTTAGGTCATATTTATGCAGAAATATTGAAAATTGTAAAGGGTTCACAAACTTTCAAGCACCACTGTAAATATGCTTCTAATTAGCTCATGATGTTCCTCTGTTCCAAATAGCAAATTTCAATTCAAGTGTACTCTTCGACTGAGATCTGGTGGCCAGGAGGTCATTGCATCAGGCATTTATTTTAAAATTCCGGGAGCCATTCCAGGACTTTCCCAGCCTTGTAAGAATTATTCCCCTCAAAAAGTTCACTCATAGATGAGTTCAATGAGGCTGCAAAGGAATGCACCTGACTATCAGTAATATACCTGTAAATATGCCCTTTGGCATTCAAGCGATGCTCTCCTCATATCAAGACACTCAATGTGTGCATTGTAAACTCAATCTATTGTCAACACCTGAAATGAAGAATCCTTAGTCTTATATGGATTTTTGACAGACAAAATTAGTAAGAATTAAGATTAAACAGACCAGGTGATGTTTTTTCAATTCTTTCAGTGTACTTTGTTTGTATTCTTTAGGCTACTGCAAATGATGGCCATCAAGGTAACTGTGATACCTGAGTAGTTCAGCTCTTGAGCTACAGAAATGGCCTCATCGGAGATACGCCTGGTATCAATGTGAGTTGCTTCCTGATGAATCACAAGGAGTCACAGTGGACAGTACATGGCTAGGCCATCCCAGCTAGTGATGTTGATCCAGTCTTTTATAGAGTATGCTTTGACAGTGTGTTCTGGACACTCTGAGCTCTCAAACCTCACCTCAGTGAAGCTTAAGGGATATGTCTGAGAAGATGGAAGATGAACATTCTGATGCAGTGACCCAACCTGCACTGTTTGTCAATTAGGTTTGTGGCTTCAGGGATGGTTGTCTATGCCTCAGCAAGTAGATTTGGTTTGCTCATGCAATCTTCCCTAGTGGAAGAGAGCAATTTCCAGAGGTGATAGTAATGGGATCTCCCTCGAGAAAGGTAAGTTACTAAAGTCTACCTTTCATAGCAAGAAAGTAGGGATTCAAATGAAGTAATAAACTGTTTGCTTGCTGAACATCTTGCTGTTCTCAAGGACATGATGGCACAATTTTAAGAAAGAAGTGATGGTCGTGCCGGACATCCTTCTCAATTACTGCTTTGTAAGACATTTTACTGCTGAAAGTGAGCAACAATTTTTAGAGTTGCCCAAAATGTGATAACTGTTGAGTGCTCATTTGCTTGGCCAGGGACAATCACTATTTTTGTAGAGACAGTAAGAGATTTAGAGTAGTTTAGAATTCTTCCATGAAGTGATCAAAAATGCCATAATCATCTCAATATTATAGAGGCCAATGACTATTGTCTTAGTCACTTTCCTTACGGTGATGTGCTTAAGGACTACGATTTTTCTGAGAAACCAGTATTAAATCTCAAAGCCACAGGGAGAGTGATTACAGATGAGAAACCAAAAGAGTGAGGGGGTGAAAGATAAAAATGTTTAGTATGACACAGCCCTGTTTGACTCCTATTTTTATGGCGGTGAAGGGATTCATTTCCACCCCACTGTAAATAATTTGTCATGTTGAACCCTCAGAATAATAATGAATATAGCAGGACCTCTGTGTTTAGATGAGATGTTCTGGAGGTTTCCCAGTTCAGTCTTAGGCCTTTCTCAAATGAATTACAGTCTCTGCAAAGTTATCTATGATCAAGGCCACAATTTGGTCAGGTATCCTGAAATGAAGACTGACTGTGAAATGTCCTATCAGAGATGTCATTTTCTGAATAATATGAAAATCCGCTAAACTATTACAAACACTCATAATATACTGTATATTGTACTTTAAAAAACACTGTGTATGTATGTGTATATACTGTTGGCAGCAGGGAGGCATACTCAAAACAGCATGTACATCCACGCACCATCTGTGGCCACATGCCACCCATGTTATGTAGGACTGCTGGATTGCTCACCTTTGTGATATAAAGAATTCAGGAGGGCCGACAGTGGGAGTGGTAGGATGACAGCCGCAGGAGTTCAGTATGGCAGTCCTGACACCAAGAAGCAGTGAATGGGTTTGACCTGGCAGTAGCTCCTGGACAAATCTGAAAACTTTCTTCTGGTTACTAAGGTACCGAGTTTGGCGGGGGGAACATACTAAAGAGGTTTCAAAAGAAAAAGAGAGGAAAGTAAAAAGGAATGCTTTTGAGTGGTCCCCTGTGGGTAAGTGGACATGCCAACCCTAGGAGTAGTGAGGAAATTTTTATTATACTTACAAAGGCTTAGAGGGGTTTTAGGGTTTGTTATTATTTTCCTCGTTTTGTGTAACCTACCACTGTGTATTCACTGTTGCAACTGAGCGACAGACCACTAGAACCCATGAGGAGAGCTTTGAAGCACCAAACTGGTTATTCCCTTTAAACTGAATAAAAAAGAAAGTAAAGGGTGCAGAGTGGCAGTGCAATGTAACACTCAGTGAGATGTTTTAAGAAATTATACTTGAGCTCCGTCTTTGTCCATTGCTAGGTCCCTAAGAAACGACTATAGATTTCCACTGTACAAATGGGGAATTTGTGCAAGGTTTGCCAGAGATGGATTAAAATGGGTGGATTTGTACTCCGGACAAACATAAAATGTATTTCACTGTACTGTACTCTGGACAACAATAACCCTTTAAATCTATGAACTGTCACACACACACAGGTGTGAAACACAGGGAAGGATAAGAGTCTAAAAAAGTGTAGAATTGTTTCTTTCTCCTAAAGTGGAGGACAAACATTCACAAATTATTGTCACATTGGATCTATTGTCCTTTCTTTTCTTTATTGTTTGTTGTTGCTTTATAAGAAACTGCCTTACATTTTATGTGGATATCATCCTGGCACACTAAATCTTTGATCATGTCAGTCCTTATTACAGTATATGTATGCAGCATACTACAGAGTACATATGATTTATACTGTATATTGGGTAGAAGGGATTTTTTGGTTTTCTGGATTTGGGACATCTCTTAAGCCCCCTCTCCTGGCCTCACCGTGTGTAACTTTGTTTGCCGCTCCTATCAGTTCTTTTGTCTTTAACTGATACAGTACATAAGACTCTGTGTTCTCTTTAGGAATAAAATGGAATTACCAACTTCTAGCCAAAAAGGCAAACTTACAGGACTAGGGCTTTACATGCTGTAAATAAAACATTTTAACGGATACTTGTGCAGAACTACACATGTGTATCTCCTAAGTGAAGTGCCATGTTCTCCTTCACAGACCACAAGACATTGGAAGTAGAGCATAACCTGACTGGGACTGAGGCCTGCACACCCAGGTGCCTCTAGGAGGTGATCATTCCCTCAGCTAGTTGTGTTACTTCTTACCCCAACTTCACTTGAGTTCTAATGATGCCTTATTTACTTTTTTTCTGGACATTAAGAATCATTGGACATTTACAGTGGGCAATTTTCATTAAAGCCTATGGGAGTCATTTCTTCATAATTTTTCTGACCTCTGCATTTTTAGTCGATTAACTAATATTTCTTTTGTGATGTCTTCAAAAATAACCAAAGGGGATTAATAGAATTCAGTATGTATTTCCTACTGGCCATCAACAAAGGTCTAAAAGAGAAATGTAAAGAAAATAAAACAATAACTATCATTCAAAACACAGACTTAAATTCCTGAGGGGTATCATTGCCAGTGTTAATTCTTAGAGTGAGCTTTAGTGAAGTTTAGAAAAATACATTCTTTACAAAGAGGCAGTGCGAGGATTTGATAATTTTTGAAAGGGTTGTATAAATGGTCGCCTAAATTAGTCACTTGAGTCACGGCACTGGATAAGGAATAAAGCAGTCAAAAAGAATTCATTTATGCCATCTATTTACCCTGTCTTAAAAAGCAGTCTTTTTTAAATGTAACATGTTTAAAATGAGATCCACCATTAACAATATTGTTTTCATTAAACAATTAAATAAACTGAGTGAAAAAGTTGAGTTGCATGACTAAATTATTACTTAAAGTGTTGGCCTTATTTGTGTTTTATATGGCTGACAAGATGAATATTAATGAAGAATTTAGTAAACAGTCCAGTTTGAAATATTTAAACTGACGCATTTCACTGAAGGCTCCGTTTTACAGCTTGTCTCATCATTTTGATATTTTCTGGTGTTCTTACAGTTCTCAGTGGTCCAACAAACACATTCTTCACAATATCAATAGAATGGAATTTATCAAGCCACTTTAAAGTAGTGTTTGAAGGAGGAATTCACTCTCACCGAGGCACGGTAATCTTACTGCATAATTTTCTTTGCACATCTGTTACAGATTTGTATTCATTCTGCACCATAATGGTGAACATGTGAATAGGCACTGACTGGATGTCTATGGCCACTGAAACTGAGTTTAGCGTGCAACACTGCCACAGCACTATATATATGTCTACCTATTGACTCATCCCCTACAAATCATTACATCCTTGTGCCTCATGGTTTATTTACATTTTGAAATTTCAAATTAGCACCACTTCCCACTTCTGAACATAAGCTTGTCTGTCTCCTTTCTTATGTCTGTCATTTTCTCGTTAGTCATCTCAGTTTGATTGTTACATAGAATGTGTGAGGGATGATGGTGGAGTACAGAATATTTATTATATTTTCATACCATAGAAATGAAATCTGTCTGTGATGAAAGTTCAAGGTCTTTATATTCAGCATAGTCACACACACAAGCAAGGGGAGTGTCTGAAGAGTTGTTTGCATGGGAAACAAAGGGGTAAGATTAAGGTGACGCCAGCACTAACCTCTCTTCTGTTTCCAGTTTCAAAGTGGGGGAACTGTCATACGAATAACCCTTATGAGAATTCTGGAGGATCATTGGTAGCCACGTTTCCTGCCCCAGTTAAACAGTGTGCTGACTAGAAGCTGGTGTTCACTTTAAGACCAGCTGCCAAGGAGATCAGAGCTCTAGAAAGGACCTAATTTTTTGGGCTGCAAAGCCATACCCAGTAACTATGTGTTTTTTCACTTTTTTCTTTAAATTTACTAGTCATTAAATGGGGTATTTCATGTAACCCCAACCATTTATGATTTGTTGCTTTTTTAATTTTTGCAGTAGATACAGTATATGCATATATAGAATACCATTTTCTAAGTCCTATTAATCCTGAGCAAAGTCACAGGGGGCTGGTGCCCATCCCAACAAGCAAGGTACGCAAGGCAGAAACAAACCATGGACAGGACGTCAGTCCATTGCAAGGTGAACACACAAACACACACACACTATGGCCAAGTTAGTATTGCCAATCCACCCAATCTGCATGTCTTTAGACTGTCGGAGGAAACTGGAGCATCTGGCAGAAACCCACATAGACATGGGGAGAAAATGCACACAGGGACACAAACCCTGGTCTCTTTACTACAAGGCAGCAGTGCTACCACTACACTACTGTATATACTGTGTGTAATATATATATATATATATATGTGTGTGCGTAGTATTTAGCAGTATTATTACTTTGTTCTGTACATTTTTGTTTAATCCAGCTTCCTTAGGCAGCTAGCGAATAGGAGTCACTTTTTCATCACAAGCCCTAAATTCCTGGAAATCACTTGTTAGTATATAACAGTCACATGATATTCCCACTCTGTACTTTTTGTAATACAAGTTAATTATATTTCCTAAGGATCAATAACATGTTGAGAAAAAGGCATAGATAAGGAGTAATGTTATTTCCTTCATATTTAAACTATAAAACATCCTGGCTTCTCTTCTGCTTGTTGTGAGTCCTGCTATAGCAGACATCTCAAAATATCCCATATCAAAAGGCCAGATCAACTCTGAATTAGATCCTGGCTCATAAACAGGTTTTACCCCTGGCAGCCAAGCCTTACTCAACAGGCATGCTTCAGCCAACACAGGCCCAGAATGGGGCTTGGCTTTCAAAGTCACAAAATGTCCTGATATGGAAAGGGGAATCATAAAAGGTTCAAGACCAGGACAAACAAAAACAAAGTGCCTTCAAATTTTTATGAATTTATTCAAGAAGTCAGAAAGGGCACAAGAAAGGCTAAGAAGGTGAAAAAGACACAAAAGTAGGTTTTGCCCTAAAATGGTGCAAACCCTAAAGCAAACAAGTCCAAAAGACACAAATACAGAATCAGTACCTTACATGGTAGTAGCTGTCAATAACCAGGACATCTAAACAATATCATTAATCAAAAAAATACCAGAATGTCAAAGCTGGTGTGAGAATTTATACTACAGGAACAGTCCACAACTTCATCATCAGGTGGCTCCACTTCCTAAATAAGCAAAAGTAAACCATCCAAAGTAATACATAATGGCAAAGTAATTAATAAACACAATATTACTAAAAATCATAATTTGATATAAATACAAAGTAAAGATTAAACCAAAAACAGAATTAATAGCAAAACATATTTAATAATGCTTAAATAATAACACAAAAATTAAATGAACAAGCAATAAACTTGAGCCAGGGCAACCACTCTGGGAGCACCATAAGATTGCTTTGCTTGAGGAGAGGAACAGTATGGCACTATGTATAATAAATTATAATTTCGCCAGATGGTTGTAAATGCAGGTATATGCTTTTCCCACTGCTATTATCATCCGTTTGTAAGAGCAATAAAACTGTATTTAAACTTTTAACAACAAAGCCGATTCAGTCAGCTGTTTTCAAGCCATTTCACACTATCGTCAAAATAGAAATGATTCACTGTAGAATCTTTGTAGTTAGTCACAATGGCATTTTATTAATTTACATTTAAATTGAGATTCAGTGAATCCTTTAATCCATAAGAACTCTGAAATGTCAAAAGCAACCATTTGGGCCTGTAGATCTTTTGGTATGTGGCACACTTGTACTCATTCCTCTTGTTGAGACCAAGACGAACAATGGCTCAAATGATCAACTGACTTGTATTCTTTGTGCCACATTATTTATATAAGTCCATTTCATAAGTGTAATTTGATGATAATGTACCACAATCTGCAATTGTGACCCACTGGGCTGGCTACTTTGAGCAGCTGTTTAAAGATGATCCTCCGACTAGGACGATGGACATCCCTGAGTTTATGGCTCTTGATGCTGATCCTCCAATTAGCTGTGAACCACCCAATCTCACTAAGATTGCACAGGTGGTGAACCAGTTGAGGGTAGGGAAGGCTGCAGGGATCTGTGGTACCCTGGGTGAACTTTTCCAGGATGGTGGTAAGGCTGTCCTCCTGGCATTGCAAGCAATCTTTGCTTCCATTTGGGAGCCAGGTGACATCCCATCTGACTGGAAAGCAGGACTTATCATCCCTATCTGGAAAGGGAAGGGTGATTGCCTGGATTGTGGCAACTACAGGGAGATGTCACTGCACTCAGTATTGGGTAAGATCTGTGCTAGGGACATCCTCAATAAGATCCGTGATTACTTGCTCACCTACCAAAGAATGGAGCAGTCTGGTTTTACGCTTAAGTAGTCTACCATCAACGGCATCCTGGCACTGAGGGTTCTCATCGAGTGCAGCCACAAGTATGGACAGAGTTTCTTTGCAGCATTTGTCTATTTTCATAAAGCACTCAGTTAATCAAGCTGCCCTGTGGAACATCCTGATACTTTGTAGGATCCCCCCAAAATTTCTGGATATCATGGCTGTCCTGTACACTGGTACTGTGAGTGCTGTGCGGAGTGGAGGCAGAATCTCTGCATTTTTTCCAGTTGATTCTGGGGTTCGTGAGTAGTGTGTTCTTGCTCCTACCCTGTTCAATGATTGCATGGACTAGGTGTTGGGCAGGGTTATGGTGTCCAGTGACTGTGTGGCATCTGTTGGTGAAGAAAGATTCACTGATCTTGACTTTACCAATAATGTTGTGATCTTCGTGGGATCGATGGAGGCTCTGATTGGGGCTTTTGAGAGACTGAGTGAGGAGTCTGAGTGTCTGGGCTTGCAAGTGTCCTGGATAAAAAAACAAGATCCAGGCCTTTAATGACTTCTTGGGCACAGCCATCAGCAGTGTGTCTGTTTGTGGAGAGAGTGTCGACCTCCTCGAGAGGTTTATTTACATCAGCAGTGACATTCGTGTCTCTGGTGACTCTTCCTATGAAGTCAGTAGACGGAGTGGGAGAGCATGCCCCAAGTCTTTAGAGTCCTGGTGCTTCCTTTTTTGCTAAATGATTGCAAGACATGGACACTATCCAGTGACCGAGCGTTTCTCAACCTTTAAGTATTTGCGACCCGAGTTTTCATAACAGTTTTAATCGCACCCACCCAACATTTTTATGAAATACAGATGCATATTTTATTATACCTACTTAACTTTTATCGACATTTATCTAACTCTATATTTATTGTTCTAGTATCAGAATGTAGTTTAAGTTAATTTGTTTTGGTTTCAACAGATGTTTTTTTCATATTTTTGATTCTTGTTTTCTTTTTTTCACATCTTCGCACCCCCCTTTTTGTTACTTCACGCCCCCGTAGGGGGGCCCGCCCCACAGGTTGAAAACCACTGCAGTGACCTGAAATGAACACTGGACTCCTTTGGTACTGTGTCTATTCAGAGTATCCTTTGGTTTGACTCAGGTTTGACTTGTATTAAATGAGCTGTTGCTCACGGAATCCTGAATGAGACACATTACCTGCATTATGAGTGAGCGTCAGTTACAGCACTACGGCCATGTGGTGCAAATCTCCGAGAGTGACCAGGCTCACGGGATGCTTATTGTTGAATGGAATGAGTAAATGTCCCTTAGCATGATGGGATTCCAATTCCTTAATTATCTTGATGATCACATTTGTGCTTTCAACAGACTTTGAGTTCTCTTTATCTGGGCCATGATCCCTGCATAGCACGTACCTACATGACTTCTGGAATGTAAATTTGGGTCCAGACTCCGCAGACAGCATGTGTACAACAATCATCTTAGCCCATATGGCCAAAGGAGAACTGTGACAGTCCAAGTGACGAATCGATCTTCTGGGTGTCTCTTCTTTACAGCAGACTCATTCTATTTGAGTCCCACTACATATATACAGTAAAATGGCACATTATCAACTTTGAAAGCTTTGAAATTAAATGTTTTTTTAAGACACAGTACTTTAGTATTTTTATAAGGCATTTTACTTTTACACATAGTAATTCTCTCATAGTTGTAATCAATTATCGTCATAGGGCTGCAATGACGGTAGTATCCTTTTATGACCAGCTTCTTCTGCTATGTAGAACTGGAATTTATTTAAATTTAATGGGGGGTGATCACAGCTGAACTAAGGCTCTGTAGTCTAATTGAGTTTTGAGCTCCATTGACAGCAGTCAAGATAGAATGCCAGCTGCTCTCGTAAGAGAAGAATGTCTGTTTGTGTCGCACTTGTAATGTGGCCAAGGTCTGGCACTTGCTCTGAACCCAGTATCGAAGAGTCTGTTAACATTCCTCCTTACAATAGGAAACACTCCAGTCCTCTGTCGTTGTACATGTGATGAAAATGCGTCATGGAATGGCCAGACTACAAAGCTCCTTTTTGAGCGCTAATATGGTAATAATGTTGCCCTGTGCCCAGTGCCAGCTGTTAAGTAGGAGGTGAGGGGGTGAGGGTCACTATTCTGTCCCAAAATGAAACCCCCCGAAAACAAGTGTGCCAGTGTGCAGAGGCTGAATATCCTTATTGATAGACGAAGGAATGCTTTTGTCACACTGTTGGCTATTGAGCTCTGGCCTCATTTTTGACCGCAGCAGCCATTAACTGCATTGTTCTGTTAGCTCAGTTACAGTGTTTAAGTGCACAAAGGGCTGCAACATGTGATTCATTTTTGAAGAAACAGGGTAACACTTTCCCCTAAAAATTAGGAAATATTTAGTGCCTCCAGGTGCACCAACAACTTGTGTCCTTCTTCCCTCCTTCAATCCTGTGACCACTTATTTTTACTCGGGTAACTGGGGAACTGGTGCATGAGTAACATAATCTTTGTAACGAAAATGGGAGAATGTTTCTTGCTGACTGGTATGTGAGTAATATCCACAAGAGACATGTCTCACTGTTAGTAACACTTAGTTTCTTTATTCTCTTTATAAATGTTTCATCAGTTATTGTGGCATTCGCCCTCCTGTCTGCCCAGTCCTTGTCTGAGCAGACAAGGCATGTTTACAATCTCATGGACTATACTGGCCTGGTAGGAGCAAGTGTACCTGCAATGAACTGGTGCCTCATCTAAAGCTATCTGCTTCATTGTCTCATGCTTCCAGAATAAACTCTGTCTACCTGTGGCTCTGAAATTACATTATGAAGATACAGTACAAGAAATGGTTGAAATGCAGCAGAGGTTGGCGATAATGCTTTACAGAGCCAGTGAATACAGAACCTGCTCACGGATTGTGTGAACATTGCATGTTCTCCAGGATTTTTTTTTTTTATTTGTATGACTTTTAAACATGACTAGTACATATTCACAAATTAATATTTAGACTCTGAAAATAGTCTTTTGCAGTGGATGGAAGTTGATGTAGGACATTTAATCCTTTGTCAAATCGCCAGTTTGGACATGTGTATAATATACAGTATGCTGAATTGTCTGCCTCTTGTTTCCATAGTCGCACAATGGTGTTTCTGCGATGCCCCATTTATGAATCAGGATTTTGTGTGGGTTTTCATTTTAGTGCTTTGTTTTCCCTCCCACACCCCAGAGATGTGCAGGTTAGTTTAACTGTTGATTCAAACGTGGCCTATTGTGAGTGTGGGCATGTGAATGTGAGAGTGGGCATTTCATTGGACTGGAGCTCCATGCAAACCTGCTTTTCTGCCTTGCTTGCATGTCTCCTTCAAACAGTGACAACAATACAATCCCAACAGAAAAAGACACACACATGCACCTAAAAAATAAAAAAGTATACAGAGCCTGCTGACGGGTTAGACAATACGACTCTTGAACTTTATTAAGTGCACTTCAGAATGTTATCTTGTGTAATAAATTGATTGATCATTATAATTATCTGTGGTGGGCTGGCACCCTGCCTGGGGTTTGTTTCCTGCCTTGTGCCCTGTGTTGGCTGGGATTGGCTCCAGCAGACCCCCGTGACCCGGTAGTTAGAATATAGCGGGTTGGATAATGGATGGATGGATATATTATCATCCATACACCTTTCTCATACACTTTTTCTATTATAGGTTTTTACTGAGTCTCAGCCAGGCTAGATGGAACTGAGTGCAAGGAAGGACCAGTCCTGATGGAATGCTTCTCACACAGAGACACACACATGTAAATTTGGTAAATTTGCATTTGTTAATCAGCCTAACTGCATGTCATTAGACTGTGAGTTGATGTCAAAAAAACAAAGAATTTATAAACTTGACACAGAAAGCACCCTACCTGGAAATCCAGGTACTAAGGTCTATTAGGCAAGAAACGTTGCCTGTTGCATTTTTTCATTGTTGTTACCATGCAGTCACTGAAAACTAAAAACTGAAGTTCTCCTGTCATGTTTGTGTTAGTCCACTGAATCAAAAGGCTATCTTATAAATTCCTAAAAAATTCTTTAACAGAAATATATCCTGAAAAATGGGGAAATACATCACAGCTTTCAGAAAAGTGTTTAACTGCATCCTCCTAGTTCCTAAATCCTGAGTTTAAATTCTGGTTCAGCCACTTTCTGTGTGGAGTTATTGTGTTCTCTTAGAGTTTGTATGGGTTTTTCATGAAATACTCAGATTTTTTCCTCTTACATTACTAAGACATGTAGGTTAGACTAAAATATGGCTATAATTTTTCTGTTTGCCCTGCAATGGTATCTTCCAGAGTTGGTGGCCACCTTGAAGAGTGCGCTGAGGATGCAATGGCTTCATCAGTACTGAACTGGATTTATCAGGCTTGATAATGTTTAAATTGATTGATATTTTTGGAATGGTGTGTCAGACCGTGAACATGTTTTTGTTGTATAGTCAATTAATAAGTCTATAAGCCCAAATGTTTAAATATTTAGAACTTTATTAGAACACTCTAGTCGAGAACAGGCCATTCAGCCCAACAAAGTCCCTAAAGTCCTACTGTCTACCACACTACTTGGTAGCTTATTCCAAGTGTCTATTGTTCTTTGTGTAAAGAAAAACTTGCTAATGTTTGTGCGAAATTTACCCTTAACAAGTTTCCAACTTTGTCCACATGTTCTTGATGAACTCATTTTAAAATAACAGTCTCGATCCACTGTAATAATTCCCTTCATAATTTTAAACACCTCAATCATGTCACCTCTTAATCTTCTTTTGCTTAAACTGTGTAGGCTCAGCTCTTTTAATCTTTCCTCATACAGTAATTCAACCCCCGCTGCTCGCATCATTATTCGAACCTCATCTATTCACCATATTACTCCGGTCTTGTAGCAGCTTCATTGGCTCCCAATTAAGTTTCGAATTGATTTTAAAATTCTGCTATTAACATTTAAGGCCATTCATAACCTCACCTCTCCATATCTGTCTGACCTTCTCCATGTGGCCATTCCCTCCCGTAACCTTTAGATCCTCTTCCTCCATCCACCTGACCATCCCTCTTGCCCGTCTAACCTCCATGGGGAGCACAGCATTCAGCCGTTCTGCTCCCAAGCTCTGGAACTCACTACCTACTGAGCTTAGAAATATCAAATAATTTTCAACCTTCAGATGTAAACTTAAAACCCATCTGTTTAAAATGCCTTTTTCTCTATGATTACAGTGGCTTTGTTTTAATTTTTATATTTTCTGGATTTTCTGATGTTTTAAGTTTTGTTTATTTTTTGTTTGTTCGGTGTCCTTGAGTGCTTAGAAAGGTGCCTTGTATAAATAAAATGTATTATTATTATTATTATTATTATTATTGTAGCCCTGGAATCAGTCTAGTGGGTTTTCTCTGGAACTTTTCTAGCACTGCTATGTCCTTTTTGTAGCCTGGAGACCAAAACTGCACACAGTACTCCAGATGAGGCCTCACTAGTGCATTATAAAGCTTGACCACAACCTCCTTGGACTTGTACTCCACACATGGTTCAATGTAACCTAACATTCTGTTAGCCTTCTTAATGGCTTCTGAACACTGTCGGGAAGTCGATAGCTTAGAGACCATTATGACTCCTAAATCCTTCTCATAGGGTGTACTCTTGATTTTCAGACCACCCATTGTGTATTCAAATCTAACATTTTTGCTTCCTATGTGTAATACTTTACATTTGCTGACATTAAATTTCATCTGCCACAAATCTGCCCAAGTCTGTATGCTATCCAAGTCCTTCTGTAATGATATAATGGATTCCAAACTATCAGCTAATCCACCTATCTTGGTATCATCTACAAACTTAACCAGCTTGTTACTTATATTCCAATCTAAGTCATTTATATATATTAAAAATAGCAGCGACCCTAGCACTGACCCCTGTGGAACATCACTCTTTACATTGGCCAATTCTGATAAGGTTCTTTGCACCATTACCCTCTGCAAAGCCACATGTTCTCACTAGGTTGGGGCTCATCATCCAACTGAAGAGCACTTAAATTTAAATTCTGTTTGGCATAAACAGCAACCCCACCTCCTTTTCTGTTCCGTCTATCCTTCCTAAAAATGTGTATCCCTCTATGTTACACTCATCCCCATCTTTGTTATTTAGCCAAGTTTCCGTTATTGCTATAATATCATAATTATGCTCTGCTACATACAACTCCGACTCACTTACCTTATTTTTGATACTTCTAGCTTTAAGGCAAGGTATTTTTAAAGTGTTACTACTTCTACATTTAAATGTTTGCTTAGAATTTACATTACTACGCATTTTTATTTCTACACCATTGTTTGTACCTCCATGCATAGATCTAAACTTGGCCTGTCCTAAACTCCCCCAACCCACATTCCCTAGTTTAAACTATCCTCGACTAGCCTACTCATACGGTTCCCCAATACATTGGTGCCCCTCCAGTTCAGATGTAACCTGTCACGGCAGAAAAGGTAACATCTGTTCCAAAAGTGTCCCAATGCCCCATAAACCTTTACCCTTCTACCCTGCACCAATATTTGAGCCACGCGTTAAACCTTCTAATCTCCTCAATCTTACCTGGACTGGCACATGGCACAGGAAGAACTTCAGAGAAGACTACCTTGTCAGTTCTACTCCTCAGCTTGGCACCTAACTCTTTGAATTTGGTTTGCAGAACTAACAGACTACCCTTATGTATGTTATTTGTTCCAACATGGACAATGACAACTGGATCCACCCTCGCTCTGGCCAAGAGCCTATCCACCCTTCCAGAGAGGTCCCCCACCTGTGCACTTGGAAGGCAACACACAGTGTGGGACTCTCGCTGGAGCACACCTGTGCTTCAATCCCCCTAATGATTGAGTCCCCAACTATCACTACCTCTCTCTTTCTGGGAACTGGTTTTGAGGTGGCCGTTGGGGCTCCTCATCCCTGCCTACCACCTCAGAATTATCAGAGACACCATCCAGCTCCGCAACGACATGATAACAGTTTGACTCTTCTAATTCTGGGGTTGATGCCCCCACACAGTGTGCACCCTTTACCTTATGCCTTGTGACCGTGACCCACCTATTTCTACCTGTCTGGTCTGGAATCTCCTCCCACACCACGTTTGGGGTACACACTATCTCTTTAAAGGACACCTGGGCCATGTCCACCAATTCTCTATTACAACGCAGGTCAGTCAACTCCTCCTCCAGTTCAGCGACCCTGAGCTTGAGGTGCTGGATCAGCTGGCATCTCCTGCAGATGTAGCCCTCATACACAACTGGCTCTTCCAAGCCATCATCTAAAAACTCCAACATCCAACAGGACTTGCATTCCACTGGCCTCATTATTAAAATTTGATTTGGGATTAGTAAAAATGCCTTAACATTTTTTTTTCTTAAAACTAAATGATTTAACTTCAATGGTAACACTAAGAACTGCTACAGCTATTTTACACCTTTTCCCCTTAATCTCCTGTACTGTTCTCCCTCTCAGCTGCCTGCTATTTGTCTTTCTATGAGGTTAACTTTACTTTTCCCTCTCTCTTCTCCTAACTTTGCACCCCTCTTACTTATAAGCTCTCCACTCACACTTTTTGTATTCCCCGCGTATTAATGAACCCTTATGCTGTCGCCTGCTTAACTGTTCTACCTCTGGACCACAAAGGGCTGTTCAATCTAAAATAAACAAATAAATAAAACTTTACTACCTTATCTGCTCCTAGAGCCCCTTGTGCCTGATCGGCATCTTAATGATGGCTGCTTACCTGCGCACCACTGAACCTTCCTCTTTACTTCCCTTTTATTTCTATATCAGGTATTGAATGATCCTGAGCTGTACTTTTTATTGCACTGTATCTTTAGCTTTTTTTCTTGCAGACTATTTTGTAAAATTAACACTTATTGTCTGATTGATAATTCAATTTTTTGACCACCAAACTCCTTTCATGCAGCACTGCCATCTGCTGCTAGCTGATGGCAAGCCCAGCACTCATACCTAAAGCCAGTTTCCCTACAGTTATGTGAGCAGCAGTGCTCATCAGGTTGCTTCCTGATGCCAAGTTCTATTCATCCATGTTTTCTTCTGCCTTGAGTACCTCCTGTATTTTTGTCTTCACAGTTGTACTGCCAAGAATTGGAAGAAATGACAGGCAACAAGGGCAGAAAATGACAGGTCACAGACTTGCACACAGACTTGTTAGTTACTTAAAATGTCTCTATTTAAGGCATAATTTCTGGTCAGCTTTCTTCAGAACAGACCGCATGCCTGTCTTAATATGGCTCTTCATTATGTTGTCCTTTTCAGTTCATGGTGTGTGAGATGCTCCTTCATCAGTTGGTAAAAGAGAGAGATAGAGGGGTAAGGCAAGCAAATTTATAGGTACTCTGTCCAAACCCTACAGCCAATAGGGCGTCATGGTACTTAAAGGCTTCTGATACAAGCCAATTCCAAACAGCCATACTTCAGACCAATGGGGCACAGAATATTTTCACACCTGCCCCCAAAACAATGCATTGAGCTGATGTTTGCCAGCTAGGCAGTCTCATTTTCCTGTGGGGGTTGATTGAGAGAGTCCTGCAGAGAATCACTTGCCAAACTGGTTTGAGGCACTTCCCCCGACCCTGTCACAAAATTACAAAGAGACTTAGGCCTTAAAGGGGGTAGGGGTACTCAACCATACAAATAACGACATACAAAATATTTATCAACTTCTATGAAAAAATTTCACACCACAACACTCCGTTAACCAGATTTCTCTAACTTGAATAAGGGTTTACATGGCAATTTAGAAGTCAAGTCTCTGTGAATAACCGATTTATTGAAATGCATATAAAAACACATTGACTGTCAGGGAGAATGTCAACAGCAAGCACACTGTCCGATAACAAATGGCTTTGAATTGTGACCTTGCTAAATGCAGTCAAGAATGATTCGTTTCAAGACAGCTCAGTAGTATAGATGATTGTCATCCTTATAACAGCACAACTATGTGTTTAATTTTTGCCAAACTCATTTAATCTCTTGAATGTGCTGTACAACAATTAGATGAAACTGTTTTAAGTGATTACATAGTTACAGCAACATAAGCGTTATTAGAAGACACTTAAAACCATAAAAATCCAAAAGAGCATAACATGATGATGTGGAAAAGAAGCGATGAGAAACTTAATTTATTTTGTGTGAGACTAATATACTTTAATTAAAGCTACATGTGTGCATTCCTTTAAACTAAATAGAAATTTTGGTCCACTGCAGATGTTTTCAGTTGGCAATGAGACTCATGTGACATTAGCAGCAGCTTTGCAACCTGTAAATTAATATTCAGACATTCCTTTTTGTTATATATTCACTTTTAATGTTTCATTTATTGTATTATTTAAAAATACTCCCTTAGCAGTTTTATTCTGGCATGTTGCAGATAGGAAAACCTGGTCTATATAAATGGAGGCAGTTATTGCAATGAGTTCCAAAATAACTAGTAGTGAATGACAGACAGAATGAAGGGAAACAGGGAATTCCCATTGTCCTCTCTGGAGAGATGGTACAGTATTTTGAATTTACTGTGCTTTGTCCACAAACCTGAATATGTTTTGTTACAGCTATAGTCTGTTCCCTGGATGGCTTATGTTTTTCTGTTTTTTTGTTCATTTTATAATCATTATTTTTCATGTAATTTTTGTCCTTATGTAATTCTGCTAATATAGTTATGATTGATTTAGTATTTATGTGTTGTTTATGTAAGTTTGAATACATCCCTTGTTTTCTGTGTGTGGAAATCCAAGAGGTGGAGTCACCTTTACATCACTGATGAGGGACGGCCCTCAGGCTTTATAGTCAGGCTGGAGAGCGACTCCCTCAGAGGTTCATTGCTGTTGCTGGAACAAAGGTCTTATTGAACAACATTCCCAACTTGAAATGGTTTGATTTGTGGATTTAAATTGCTTTGCTTTGGATTGCCTTTCAGGCAAGTCCTTTTGCCTTATGTTGCAATTTTTCCTAATTTTTTGCACTTTTTTTTAGTTTATTTATATAAAATTTTCATTTATACATTTCTGCTTTGGCCTTGGCCTTCCTAGCCATATGTTGTATTATTTCTTCTCCCTTCAAGGGTATTTTTTTGTATTTTGTTCTTCTGTAAAATTTGTTTTACATATTTGAACTTGAAAGCCAAGCCCTATTTTGAGCCTGTGCAGGCCGAAACCTGTCTGATAAGCTTGCAGCCAGACTGTCCGGAATGAGTCCCCATCTCTAGACAGATCAGTGAAGACTCTGGCCTAGTTTCTGGGTCTTTTTGGAGCCCATCCACCCTTGTCTTTAGTTTTGTTGCTGCTTTCTCAACAGCATACCAATAGTCATTGTAAGAAATTAAATTTTCTTCACAGTATAAACTAGTAGGAACAACAAACAGGTTGAAGTGGGTTGGTTTCCCTGTAGATATTAACTGTTGTTTTAGTTATAGCATTCTGGAGAACATTTAAAATGTTCAAAACTGATTTTCAGTGTTTTTAGATGTGCTTTTTTTATTTATAGACCACATTAAAATGAACTGATGCAAACAATCAGAATTGTCACTAAACTACTGTTCAGTGTTTTGTACTGCCATCACAGATGAAATTAATAACAAGTACTTTCCTTTCAACCATTCATCCATCTTGCATCCATCCATCCTCCAAACCTGCTTATGCTGAGCAAGATCACAAGGAATCAGGAGCCCATTCCATGGACATAAGGCAAGAACAATCCCTGGGCAGGGCTCCAGTCCATCACAGGGTTAGTACTTTAAATATAACCCAAGCATCGTTCAGTTAAAAGGAGGAAGACAAAACGGGCCACAAGCATTCACTGCATGAAAAGTGACATGCAAACAAGCTTTGAAGAGCTTGCTTTACTGCAGAATTTAGTGGAATTTAAAGTAGTAGGTGCAGAGGAGTCAGTAGAGTTACCTTGTGGTGAGAAAGTAAGTGCACAACCCGAAGACATTTATGAATTTAAGCAAACTGATTTTAATTTTAACGATATCAGCAGATTAAGATTAGCAAAATCTAGCACGGTCCACTTATCAAATGCACTTTCAATATAATTATCATTTTGATTTCCGATGTCAGAAAAATTAGCTCTTACTAACATTACATTAGTTATGTAACACTGTTTTTTTTTTTACAGATAGATCAGCTCTTAACACAATTATCTCCTCCAACCTAGTTTGAAATTTTTTATCTGCCATCAACATTAGTAATCAAATTTCTTTTACTTTTGTTTTAAATGCTGGGAGTCAAGAGATGTGCTGCCAGTCCACTTCTGCTTTATCTTGTTGCACACTACAGGGCAGTGACTGTACACTAAAATTTACTGATTATACTTAGTACTAGGGTGTTGTATCCTGTTAGCCGTTATGAATGTATTGAGAAGTCAAGCAAAATAACACATTTTATTGGCTAACTAAAAAGATTACAATATACAAACTCAGGCCCCTTCTTCAGGCAAGACGTAAGCTTGCATATTGTAATCTTTTTAGTTAGCCAATAAAAGGTGTCATTTTGCTTGACTTCTCACTACTGATGATACTTGTAACATAACATCCTTGAATGCACTTATTCTACATAATTTAGGGTCATGGGGGGCAGAGCCTAATCCAGTAGTGCAGAATACAAGTCAAGAAACAGCTGTGGATGGGGTGCCAGTCCATCACAGCACCCACCAACGCACATTCACAGAGAAGCCATCATTGGGGATGTGGGTGGAAAACCCATGCAGACATGGTGAGAAGTTGTAGACTATACACACATGATGTCAGGGTACCGGATGTACACTCTGAATGGCTGATCCTTTAGGTGATACGATAGCCTTGCAACATAAGATGAATGCCGATACTAGAGACAAGTTCAAAGCGTGGTGGAGTGGAGTGGAGTGACTAACAATGATATTAATATTAACAAGACTAAGGTTTTGACTTAATAATAATACATTTTATTTATTCGTGGGCACCTTTCTAAATGCTCAAGGACATCGAACAATACATAAAACACACATTAAAAACAAAACTAAAAAAATACAAAAATTAAAATCAGACAGAGCAATTATAATCAAAGAGAAAAAAACAGTCTTAAACAGATGAGTTTTGAGTTTAGATTTGAAAAGTGAGAATGAATCAATATTTCTAAGCTCAGATGGTAATGAGTTCCAAAGCTAGGGAGCAGAGCAACTGAATGCTCTGCTCCCCATGGCGGTAAGACGGATGAAGGGGACAGTCAAGTGAATGGAGGAAGAGGATCTAAGGGTGCAGGAGGGACTGGCAACATGGAGGGGGTCAGAAAGATATGGAGGGGCAAGGTTGGGATCAGACAGATATGGAGGGACACGGTTGTGGATAGCCTTAAATGTTAACAGGAGAATTTTGGAGTCAATAAGGAACTTAACAAGAAGCCAGTGAAGCTGCTGCAAGACAGGAGTGATACGGTGAATAGAGGGGGTTCTAGTAATGATGCGGGCAACTGAATTCTGGACCAGTTGAAGCTTATCAAGAGATTTGCGAGAAAGACCAAAGAAAAGGGAATTGCAATAATCCAAATGAGAGGTGACAAGGCTTTGAACAAGGATAACAGTGGTGTGGGGAGTGAGGGAGGGGCGAGTACGATTAATGTTACACAGATGGAAATATGCAGACCAGGAGATATTATTGATGTGGGACTGAAAAGATAGAGTACTATCAAGGATGACACCCAGATTCTTAACCTGTGGGGAAGGGAAAACAGAGGAATTATCAATAACAAATGAAAGATTATCAGTTTTGGATAATGTTGATTTTGTCACTATTTAATTTAAGAAAACATAAGCCAATCCATGATGTGATGTTCAAATGATCAACAACAAATGTAGTTGTTTCAAAAAAATTCTAGGAATGTAATGAACAAATTTGACTATGAATGCTGTGGTTGAAGAATCTGAACATTTGCTCTGATTTCTCCAATTCTTTTGAATTTTTATCAAAGTAGAACTGAGGTGTCATCATTTATTTCAGGGGATGGCGTGGTGATACAGTGCTGTTGTCTCACGTTGGGGACTGGGTTCATACATGCTTGACCTTAAACTGGGCCTGTGTGGGTGAATGTTCCTTGCAATTGATTGTTCCTACAATAAGGTATGAATCCTACCTTTATCCAGCTAACACTAGGAAAAGATTTGTTCTGTATAACTGTGAATTAGGTAAGTGGCCTCAGAAAAATGACAGATAGTGTAACAAAGGCACAAGACAGGACAGGAGGTGGGGCACCACAGAATGAACCCCATTTACTTGACAGGTTGATCTGCCAAAAACAAAAAAAACAAAAAAAACTATAGAAAGAGCAACATGGCCAGCTCATTGATCTTCAAGAAAAGTCTAATTCAGACACAGTAGGGTAAGGTCTTATATGTCCAAGGACTTTGGCGGAAGTGACACCATCGTTCCTCCAGCCATCTTTCTTTGGGTCTCATGGCAAAAGTGGGATGGATGGAATTACAAATATTATAGAAGTGTTGAAGATGTCCCCTACTCACACATTTGTGATAATTTATTTCATTAACATCTTTATAATTTATTTAATTAACCTGTAGTACAGAAATAGTTGTGCCAATGAACTCATTCGAAATGTTGCCAACCATATTATTAGTATTAACATGGTATTCAGTGGAGGGCATAAATCCAGAGTCATGTCTCTTGTGGCTCTTCCTATGAAGTCAGTAGACAGATTGGGAGAGCATGGAGGGATCATGAGGTTGCTGGAAAGGGGTGTGTGGCGCTCCTGATATCTTTGCAAAAAGACAAAGGTCCAAGTCTTTAGAGTCCTGGTGCTTCCTGTCTTGCTATATGGTTGTGAGACATGGATGCTATCCAGTGACCTGAGATGAAAACTGGACTCCTTTGGTACTGTGTCTCTTCGGAGAATCCTTCGGTACTGCTGGTTTGACTTTGTGTTGAATGACTGGTTGCTCATGGAAGTACTGAATGAGGCACATTACCTGTATTGAGAGGGAGCATCAGTTACTTTCTCTAAGGGTGATCCAGCTCACAGGATCCTCATTACTGAGCACCCGAACGGCTGCACCAGGCAAAACGGATACCCAAGTCAGACTGCACCGCATGTCTGCCTGGATTGTCAAGCAGGATGCCGAGCTGTTCTGTCATGTGGTGGGTGTGGCAATGTGCTCTACCAGTGAATGCTTCCCAACCTGACTTGACCTGAAAGTAAACATTATTTGACTTTGCAAGCATTTTACGCGTACACAAGCCATAGTTGAAACTATTATCTCTAATTGAAAAGACTATTTTTCGCTAATTTATAAACACACACATGCTGACATTAAAGTAGAATAAGGAGTTATAAAGTCAAAAATAAATGTGTTTTTAAAACTTGCAGTTGTGCTATGAAATTATTATGTGAAAGCATAAAGAAATAAAGATGCAATCAATAAACAGATGAAGAAGTGCAGTCCCAAACACAAATACATTTTGACCTTAGTCACCCTTAATAAAATGCGGTGGAATGGCAGTAAAGGCTAAGTGGAGATTGTTAGTAATGGAAATGGAAATGCAAGAAGACAAACAAAAAACAAAATACAGAAAGTGGGAAGCCCTGACTTGATCCTCATGCTTAAAGATGATGCAAAAAGAGATTTGAAACATACAGTAATGTTAATTTTATGGTTTTAAGTATCTGGAAATAACTAAAAGTCACATAGTCCTCACTAAGTCAGATAAATTAGATAAATCCAACTTCATGTGATAAATAATAAATGTAATTGATTTTATTTGTGTAAAAAACCAGACACACCCTTATTGCTTCCATATTTGTTAAGAAGATTATCAGAGCAATGTACTGCTCATATCAAGTGTACTCAATTAGTAGATTACCTCTGTATAACAGCAGAATCTTTGTCAGTTGGTGGGGAGCATTCAGGTTTGTGGTAACACAATGGCAAGTAGTGCAGAATTCTCAGAGAAGCAATTGGCTTCACTCGTCAGTCTGAGAAGTGTTATGAGTATGGTGCAAAATATGAGGGGATTCAGGGATTCCAGGACACCTTAATAAACTAAGTGAATCATCTGAATAGCTAAAATCTGAATTTTATAGGGCCCCTGAAAAAAAGTAAAACCGTATTATGGCGTTATGAAGCCCACACTGGCTATCGCTGAGTTTGTCAAAAAATACTGCATCAGAGTGCAGAAAGCTATACACAGGAAGGCAACCATCTGTATGTGCTTCAGGCTGGACAATGAAATGTCCAATGTCCAATTTGAGAAAAATGACAGAGACTTTCACAGGAAATGAATAAACCAGAACCCTGCTGAAACACAATACAATGTCCAAAAATGAAATCCAAAGAGAGGTTAAAAACTGAGTAAAAAGGTCAAAATCCAATAAATCACAAAGCACAACAACAAAAATAATCACTATAGTCATCAATTCCCAAGTGCCTTAGAAAGAATAATAAAGGATTGTGGGCTGCCCCCACCTTTATAGGGCTGACGCCAATCTCTTGCAGTGATGGGCAAGTGGTCTTGCTTCTTAAAGAACCACCAACAAAACACAAGGCACACAATAAAGGCATGCATATATATATATATACAAACATGCTACAATGGCACAAAACAATAATTTGAACCCCAGCCAGAGGAACCCTGGATGAAACATAACAATAAAAATGGGATAGAAAAATCATAAACCTTATTATATTCTTAAGGTACAGTGTTGCTCTTTGTGTTGAATAAACAACCTTGTTCTTAGGATGAACTTGTCACTGAGCTACTGAGAGGACTACAATTCCCAGCAGTCCCCTGAAGTGTGCCAGGGCCTATGAGTGGAGGACTTGATCGGTGAGCACTTTAAAGAGAATTGGTGTTCAGAGGAAATGGAAAAGAGCAAAGCTGCAGGAGTCTTTCAAATATAGCAGGGATATTCAATTACAAATTCAGTTGGGACAGACTTTCAAACCAAGGAATTTAGCTTGGCAGCACATTTTCAGTGGATGGTAAGCAGCAGGTAATAAATTTTAAACCAACACAAATGAATGCATTGAAAAACAATGAATGTTTATTCATTGTTTCCCTTTTAAATTTAGTCATATCTGACACAGGCACATCACAAAAAAACAATAAAAAAACTATAATGAAACAAAATCTGTGGTAGTAGCAATCCTTTTCTTCCATGTTTGAAATAAAAAATAAAACAATTTGGTCATATCTGACCTAGGCACATCTCAGAGTGCATATAAACAAAATAGTGCACAGTGTTAACAATAACATTTGTTCCCCTTTTGAAATAAAATAAATATTTTGGTAATATATGACCCAGGCAAATCACAAAATGCATTTAACTGAATTAAAATGAACTATCAATGCTATCAAAGCTATCAGTGCACAAACCCATAAAAACTGATAACAGTGACTAACACACATTAAGACAACGTCTGTTGCACACTGAGAGAACACAGGTTCATTTTAAATCACCAAGTGACCTTTTTTATAAACAAAAAGTTGGCGGTATGCATAAATTGCATTTGAATCAAGTCAGAGCTACTGGGACGTTATATAGAGGCTAAGAGTCCTGGCCCTACATGTTTTGTTTATTTGGTGAAGAAACATAACATTTAAAATTTTAAATTGACAAACAGTCAAGTATGATAATAACTCTTTACATTTATATAGCACTTTTCTCACCTCTCAAAGCACACTAGGGGGACCTGGGACACAAACCCATGATCTCTTTATTACCAGGCAGTGGCGCCACCTGCGCAGGTATACTGTACTGCATAATATTGTGTTTGATATTTTAAAATTACAAACTCAGAATTTACAAAATTGAAGAATATTAACAGCAGGTTAATAACAAGCTGTACATTCTACAAAAAAAGTTATGTAGTTCGGCAAAGCGATCAGCGCTTAATTTGATTGCATTTTAAAGAAAAATCCAAACTTTTTGCATGTTCTCATCAAATGCAGTCTTTCTAATTTGTTCTTTGCTTTGAGTGTCAATGGCCGATCGTTTCCCCCTTAACAGCCATGAAGCGTGTGAATGGAGGGCTAACAAATCATATGAAGAGAAGTTAGGAGACAGCGCTTGTCAGTAACGAGGTTACTCAGTGGAGTAACAATTAGATTCGTTTGCAAAAACCCATATTCGAACTCACTTGATGAAACTGGAATACAACTAAAACTCAGCACACAATTTATTCTAGAATAATATACTGTAATATGTAGTCGATGCAGTGACCAGCTGTCGCGGCCGAGGTGCTGGTACAACGTATTGGTGCATACCATCCACCCCAAAAAAAATCACTGTATCCTAGACTACTACCACCACTTCTAAACACACAATAATTTGCTGCATTGTGTGTTAAATGTTGCTCAGCAATGCAGAGAGTTGCATTCATTGTCTGTACTTCTGTAGAAATTTCTGAAGGCTCCCAAAATGTGTTTTTCTTGGTTTTTCTGTGTTTCTGGTGGGACCACAGGTTCAGCCACTCGGAGATTATTTCCGGGCCACCATTAGAATAGGCCTAAAATACACCATCTACATGTAAAGTGGCTGTTCTGACTGATGAGGTACATTGTGGTATAACCTTTGTTTGCTGAGTGTGCATCCACATCTAAAGCAATTCACTTACTTAATATAGGCACATCCTAACTGATAGTCTTCTCAAACATTCATTTATGGTGTAATAAGAACGACCCAGAGACATTGGGAAGGTTTGGAGCAGCCACCCATATTTCCCAGCTGCAAAATTAATTAAAGAGAATAGACATGTTCACACAACTGAGTCCAAAACAGAACTGATCATTGTCTTAAGACGGCGGCTTTTAAATGCTCGAAGAGGATGTGATGTCATCAGGACCAGAACCGGAAGTGACGTCGTTGGTTGCCCCGAAACCAGGCGAGGTTTCCCAAGAATGGTCTGCAAGGAATTGAGAGAGAGAATTAGTACCCTTTGCCACCCCCCTGGCTCGGCGTGGAATTGCATTTATTCAGGCCCTTTAGTTGTTCCCTAAACACGTGTGTGTGACATTTTCATATTCCATTGTGCCAGAGTAAGGCTTCACCATGCAGCCTAACATTGGGGTACTAACAGAGTAACCCTGGTTACCATTCTGTATTTTGCACATTGGTTGTAAGGCTTATTCCAAACAATCTGATGTCCATCACTCTACAGTGAAAAGGATTATTTCTGTTGAGCCACCGTGCACTCATCTTTTTTTGATTTTCTGGACATCGTTAGTAAACAGGTACCCCAACTTTTCTTTGATTCTCCACTTCCTTATTTGCCTTCCACACTATCTATCTATGAAGGGTGCTAATGGACATCCAAACATTATTACTTTCAGTTTATAGCAGAAATGTGTCAGCCCCCTGCTGTGTTGTGGACTGACTGCCTGTGTGGCTCACCCAAAGATTTGTTACAGTGTGTTGTTGAAATTACACAATAACTGGAGCCTAGCTGCCCTGGGCTAACTAGGGCATTGTCAGGGTAACACACATAAAAGGAACAAAAAGAGCTTGTTAAGAACTCAAGAAATTGACCGCATCACCCTGATGTTCATCTCCTGCCAGCTACTTCAGTCTGTTAAAAGCACCAAGCCTGAATGGTAACTCTATCATCTTGGCTACAGTTACTTGTTTCTGTTATGTACTGCACGCTACTTCATTTTGGTTCTTGAAACACTTTATTGCTCCTTCATTACTTTTCATTTGTATATCTTTGTTGTTATTGGAAGAGCTGAACACAGTCTGTTCTAGTGAACTTAGATATTTGTATTTTTCTCCCAGAAATAAGAGTGTGGCTGAATTTGTTTCATTGCAACATCAGCTCATTATTTACCATCCCCAAGCCACCTTTTACACTCACTTCTGAGCTAGCAGTACATGTTTATTAATGCTTTATCTTCTAACCTAGTTCTGCATTTGCCCACACTGTCTTTGTTGTCAGCGGTGTTTAAGACAAAGGTGCATCCTAGGAAATCAGTTAAAGGAGAACAGAGTGTGTGTGTGAGAGTGTGTGCCCTTTGATGGATTAGCACTCTCCCCCAGTTGGTTTCTGATTACCAGTTCCAGGTATATGCTCCAGTTCCAAACAATCTGACATGGATTAGTGGCTGCAGAAAATGAATGAATGAGTAGGCGACCAGGGTAGGAAAGTGAATGAAACTGAAAAAAGGAATGCGATAAAAGGTTTGTAACTTGAAAATGAAAAAATAAGATTTATGGGATCATTATTTACTCAAATGAAATAAAAATTGGGTCTGGTCTGAAGACATTTTCACTACAAACTAAAAAAAACACCATTGATAGCAAACTCAATGAGGTAGCCAAGTTATGCTCGTATACAAGCTTATCTGTTGTACTGGATAGCATTTTCCATTTCTAGTCTCAAAATCTGCAAGGAATAGATTTAGTCTATTCATAGTGGTGCTTCTTTTATCTAGTTCTAAAATCATAAACATCTAAGAAGTACTCAAGCCATCTGTGCTTTAGATACGTGGGATATTTCTGTGGATGTCCCTGGGCTGTTAGTGTCATTGAAAAAAAAGAATGAGTCAGCCATCAGACCATTACTGAAAAAAATCACAGTTTGGCTTACATACGCTTAATAATTATAGACCTATTTCAAATTTATTTGGAAAAGTAGTCACCAAACAGCTAATTTTAAAGAAATGGCACTAACCTGAAATGTAAACATTATAATATCCTCTGATGAAGGAAATTCCACAGTAACTGTGTTGTTCAATTTAAACATAGCCTTTGATATCATTGACTATCCTATTTTATTGCATATGTTGGAAAATTACATTGGACTCACAGGCACTGCCCTTGTGTTGTTTAATACTCCATCATTATACTCAAAAACTAAATATGGTGTCCCGCAGGGCTCAACACTTAGAACTTTACTGTTTTTACTTTACATGTTTCCATTGGGAACTATCATTAGAAAACATGATATTCATTTTCACTTGTATGCAGATAATGCCTAAGCTCTACCTTTCTTTTAAACCAAATGATGACTCCAATTCACTGGCACTGTCACTGTGTCAACACAGGAAATATAAGCAAGAGGCAGTGGGCTGTTATGCAGATGTGAGTAAGCAATTTGAGTGTTGTAGGTCTCTACAGCTGAATGTCAATATTGTGACAATACATTTACACTATAAGGTGAACAAATACTGTGCCAAGCCTTTTATTCTTCTCTATCATCATGGTGTCTGACTAGGAAGAGGAATCAGAAGTGGACAAGTGTTAACAAATGTCTAGTCAATCTCTCTAAAGGAATCACTTTACTAAAAGAACAACAAGCTTCACATCTATACTCCACATCACATAAAGTTATCAGTTTATTGAACTTCATCATATTCTTGCAAAGCTCTGCTTAATAGGGATGTCACAGCAAGTAAGTTCTTATCTGCTGGTCTCCTTTGCCACGTGCTGTTGCCATTCTAGATTTGGCGAAACATGCACTTTGTATGCCTCAGAATAGCCACCTTAAATAATAAAAAAGACTTTTCTAATTGAGAATTTCATAATGTAGTGCTAAGTGGGGCAATTGTGAATTTGTTTGTTACATTAACTTCATTGCTGAAGTTAACACATCATTGGAAAGCCCAAGGATAGGAATAATCATTAATTAGGAGCTGCCTCGAACATCTCTGGTCCATTCCAGGCAGCCAGAGTCTGACATCTGATCAATATGCCTACTCTTGGTTTACAGAGGGTTGCATAACACCTTCATTCTATTAGGGATTTTATTGGATTTTTGTGTCAATCCATGCTTTTAGCACACATAAAAAATACATGTATAATAGATCTACAGTAGACACAACTAGCAAAGGGTCAATGTGACCCGGCTCAACCCCACAATGTAATAGCATGGAACATGTAATAGCATTCAACAATCCTCAAATGAACCCCCAGCTCACGTTGCAGCTGACACATGAAGCCCTATTAAAAAGGCAACTGTGTTCTCAGCACCTCAATGAACTTTACAAAATGCTTTCAACTATTATGCAAAAGGTCAGCTTAATAACTGCATTACCCGCAAGAGTAATACAGTACATGAGGGAGAAACTGAAGATTAAGATTGAGCAGAGAGAGGTGTGACAACATAGAAATAAGAAAACATCTGCATATCAGTAGCATTTGCTATTATTGTTACTTAGGCCATTTGACAGCTTTAAAAGCACTGGGATTACAGCATTTTCTCACCATCATGAAAGCACATTTCAAAATAGTTGTGAGGTTTTGTGATCACACTTTAACCCTCAGTCCATCCCTTTTTAACCTGTATTCTCCAGCTCTGGGTCTAAAATCTAATACAAGCAATGAAGCACTTCATCACAAGGCACACTTCATCATTCGGAGTTACCGATCAAACGGACACAAAGAACACAAAGGTTTGGCTGCTTCACTGTTATCTATATTGTTATGTGCAGCTTATTTTTCTTTAGTTAGGAATAAAAAGAGTAAGCAAATTAAGTAAAACAGTGAGGTGCAGAATGTGATAAAGACTAAGAAACAGGCAAAGAAGACATGGCACCAATCAGGGAAGGAAGAAGATAGAGAAATGTAAAGAGAGACAAACAAGGAGTCAAAGAGGTCAGTGGCAAAACCAAGGTACAGGTTTTGGACGAGGTGTATGAAATATTGGGGACAAAAGAGGGACAAAGAAAGATTTTTTGAATAGCAAAGACTAGGACCAAGGCTGTGAAGTATTTTAGTCAGATAAAGCAGATGAAACATGAGTAAGGTGTGTTCTTACTAGGATCAAAAAGAGATAGAAAGAGTACTATGAAAAGCTGTTAAATGAAGAAAATTCAAGGGTATCATTTTGGATGGAGTCCCAAATGAAGGGCTAGTACCAAGAATAATGAGGGAGGAAATAAAGGAAGTATGGAAAAGAATGAAAAGGCAACCAGACTGGCTGAGACACCAGTGGAAGTCTGGAAGAGTTAGCAGAAGAGACAACAGATGCATTGTGGATCTAATGCATAAGATAAATGAACAGGAGAAAATGACAGGATTGGAGGAACAATGTGATTGTACCCATTTAAATGAGAGAAGGTTCAGGGAAGAGACCACAATAGGGGAGGAGCAGGTGAGTATTATGCTATACAGAAGAAAAACTAATAGGTTCTGCATTTTTGCATTGAGAAAAACAGAAAGACTTGCATATGTTATAGGGTGCCACAGCAAGAGGTCTGTAAGTGCAAGACGGAGAAAAGAGTCCCAGAGAAGTATGTGTGGAGTGTCCAAGATATGTGTGAGTGAGTGAGGACTTGGTATAAAGCAGTGTTGGGTAACAGACCAGTTACAGTAGGCCTACACCAGCGATCTTCTTTAAAAACTTGCCTCTTTGATCATTATATGGAAAAAAGACCAATTTCCCCAGTGAAAGCTTTAGTTGATGACATTGTGTAGTGTAGCACTAGCAAGCAGGAAGTGGACAGGAAGTTGATAGAATGGAGGAGGTCTTTGGAAGTTAGAGGATTGAAAATGAATAATAAGAAGACAGAATATATGAGGTTTAGTTATGATCAGCATTCAGAGTTTAGCCTGCTGTAAAAGCTATTGAAAACAGTTGATAAGTGTAGATATTGAGGATCAGTGGTAGCCCAAAATGAAGAACTGGATGCAGAGATAACCCACAGAAGTGCTGTATGAATGGAATAAGTGAAAGAAGGACTTCAGAGAATTGGGCAATCCAAACCTCAAGATGAGGGTTAAAAGTTAGAAAATGGAGACTGAAAACTTTGAGATGGATGTGTGGAGTTACAAAGGAGTAAATAAGAAATGAGACATTTAGGGATACAGGAAAATAGGTTGAAGTGGTATGGACATGTGATGAGGAGAGACAATGAACATGGAAGAGAAACCAAGGAAGGCCGAAGTGGAGGTGGACATTTAAATAAAAAATTGATCTGAAGGCCAAGGGTCAGACTGGGGAGGAGGTGCAGGACCAAGCTGTATGGAGAAGACTGGTCAGACACATCGACTTCACATAGAAGTGGGAAAGAATGAAGATAAAGAAGAAGACTTGTTCTGCCTGATATATGTTGACTGATTCAGTTTGTAAGTTTATATTTTATTTTATTTTTTTATTTATTATTTTTAAATATTTATTAATATTTATTGCTTTCTTTAGCTCTTTGTGTCTGCAGTTTTGTTTTTAAACCAGTAAGAATAGTGATACACTGTAAATTATTGAGACAATAAATTGAACTCAACAAATCAAAAGAGAGTGAATAGATGCCCATAATGTAAATGTTATTGCGTGAAAAAAGAATGTCTCTAAAATTCATGAAGGAGTAAACTCAACCTTTTAATAATCTCTGACATTTCAAATAAAGATCTTAGGGGTGCCATTTAATATTCATTAAACAGCAACAACTAGCCTCTGGTTAAAAGGCTTGGCTTAGAGAAATAGTGTCATATAAAGGCCATGCATTTGGTTTTTCTTTGGTCATTGGCTGACATGATCCTATTGAGCAAAGTTGTTCCATGTGAATTCCAACTGTCTTTGTGTTTTGTCTTTGTCTTTTCTTTTTTTTTTAAAGGAGAGTTGATCTGGTGACAAACTAGACAGAGGGTATAGGCCCTACAGTTCAGGTCATGGACCAAAATGGAATGCTTTACTGAGAGACTACTTTAATTTCATAAAAAAGGCTATCATAGATTTTATTTTAATCAAGAACTCAGAAACAGGAGGCAGATCACTGAAATTATTAAAGTAATATGAACCAATATACTGTGGAACCTCGGTTCATGAACGTCTCGGTACACATACAAGCCAGTTTCCCTTTCAGTTTGTACATGTTCAGTCTCTCCCTGTGCAATTCCTGTGCAGCGAGCAAGAGAGAGAGAGCGAGAGAGTGCGACACACACACACACACAGAGGCAGCGAGAGAGAGACAGACGCACACACACAGGCAGCGCGCACACTCACACAGGCAGCGCGAGAGAGACGCGCACATACACAGGTAGCATGAGAGAGAGCGCGACACACACACAGGCAGCGCGAGAGAGACGCGCACACACAGAGGCAACGTGAGAGAGATGTGCACACACGCAGGCAGCGCGAGAGAGAGCGCGACACACACACACACACAGAGGCAGCGTGAGAGAGAGACGCAGACACACAGGCAGCGCGGGAGAGAGCTGGACACATTAAGGTAGGAAGGCAGTTAAAGAATGCACTGGGCTTGATTTTGTTTTCACTTCTGTTTCCAGCGATCGGTTCGTAGTGTGCATTGTTGCAATGTTATTTTTCTCGGTGGTTTATTAAATTATGGATTTTTTCAAATGTTCATTTTTTTCCCTGTGCTTAAAACTCATTAAAAAAAGTGCTTTTAGCCAGTGGCTGGTAGCGCTATAGCACGAACTATTGCAGTGTTAGTTTTCTCTGTTGTTCAAGGTTTTCTCAGTGTTATTCAATGTTTTTACATTTAGTTTACTAGTACGCTGTGCATTCTATGGTTTAATTAACTATATTTGTGCTTAAAAACTAAAAATATATATATATTTACATACAGTTCGTATGGTCTGGAACGAATTAATTGTATTTACATACAATCAATCCTATGGGGGAAATTGCTTCGGTTCACGACCAAATCGGTTCACGACCAGAGTTTTGGAACGAATTATGGTCGTGAACCGAGGTTCTACTGTATTTGTCTTAATTATGGGAAGACTAAAATGAAAAGATAGGGAAAGGGTTTTGTAAACAATAGATCAGGGAAAAGGTCTGAAAATATTTTAGAGATACAGAAATACAGAAACATTATATTTGGGAAATGCTCCTTCTGATATTCTCCATATAATTATGGCATTACAAAGCCCTGTCTGACTACAGAATCACCTGGAATAAAGCATCCTTCCTTCTCTAGATCAATTATGGCACATTTTCTTTATAATCCCCTTCATCTGTTGTGCAGAAGCTTTGAGATACTTGGTTGTGGATATTTTTGTTTCTATACATGACTTTACAGCCTTTAACTACTGTCATATTTTAAAGGGCATCATAACCCTAACCCTTTTTTTAAGAAGCACAAGCAATTCTGCAAAGGTTTACTATGCATCACAACACACTTAACCATCTTATTTCATAGTCAGACTGTTTCAGTTTAATGGAAGATCCTGGAGTGACATTCAGAACAACATTTTCCAGTTAAATTTTTTCATGTTGGTTTATTTTGTCAAGAAAGAATGGTGCTGATTTCATCTTTCAGAATTTAAAATGTTTCCAGAGTCCACTAATAAGTGACTTCCTACAGTTTCAATATCTCAACTTTTTGTCCGCTTCTCACATTTCTGAAAACTGCTTCTCATTTAAAGTGTCACACACGTGCGACTAGGAAGATGTTGTATGGACCAAGCAAAGGTAATTCCACGCCAGGCCAGGGGGTGGCAGGGTGCACTAAACCTTCTCCTGTTATCTCTACAGACCAGCCGTGGGAAAACCTGTCTGATTTAAAACAGATGATGTCACTTCCGGCTCTGGCGCCCAGAAGAATATCACTTCTGGTTCCAGCGCCTAAAAGAATATCACTTCCAGTTATGGCTGACTAATGAAGAACATCACTTCCGGTCCCCTTACATCACTTCCTGTCCTATCCCTTAAAGCTGCCATCTTGTCAAACCTTCATCAGTTCTGTTTTGGACTCAATATAGAGAACATCTCTGTATTTAACAAAGACTCTTTTGCAGCCAGGAATAATATACGGGTGGCTGCCCCAAACCTTTTTAAGTGTGTCGAGTGAATTCCTTTTACAAAAGCTTATTCCTTTCAATAACTGGACAAATGTTTGAGTATTTGTACAAACCTGGCTTTACGCAATTTATTGATTCTTTCTTATGCACATAATAGAAAATGTATGCAAAAGTTATATGCATGTAGTCCATAAACATATAAAAGCTACATGTTCCTGTCATGCTCTGAGACAGCTTCAGACTAGCTTGGTGGCCATGGACACAATCACTCACACTCTGGTAATCTAGAACTTACTTATCCATCTCACAAATCTTGTGGATTGTGTGAAGAAATAGCTTCTCCAAAAGAAACTGAGTACAGAAAGCAATGCTGTCACTGATCAAACTTGACCTACAACCACAGAACACATTAGCTAAATCTAAAGGAAAACAACCTCCACTTTTTGTCAGTAAATACTGTATATCTGCTTAGATGTTTGTCAAAATGGTTTGGTTCAATAAACAAAATGAAAGATTGTAATAAAATATTTCAGTTTAACCTGCCATCTGGTTCCATGATATTGTAAGAGAAGTCACTCTTTAATTTAATATTCACTCTTTAATTTAATATTTATTTTTTTATCAGTATGCTGCTGCTGGAGTATGTGAATTTCCCCTTGGGATTAATAAAGTCTGAAAGCCGACAAAACTGATGACAGAAAGTGCAACAAACAAGCAGCATCTGAAGACAGCAGCAGTGAAGGCCTGGCAAAGTATCACAAGAGTGGAAAGCCAACACTTGGAGATGACCATGGGTTCCAGACTTCAGGCAGTCATTGACTGAAAAGAAGCTTCAATTAAATATTGAAAATGATCATTGTATTTATGATTATGTTTGTTAGTCCAAATACCGTTAAACCCCTGAAAATAGAAGAAGCATGCCTAAAAATGTCTGTTTTTTTTCTAAACAGCTTATTCAATATTTTTGTTGAACCCTTTGAATTAAAGCCTGAAAGTCTATACTTTAATCACATCTTGATTGCTTTGTTTCAAATCCATTGTGGTGGTATACAGAGCCAAAATTATGAAAATGTCCAAATACAGACCTGACTGTAAACAAAGGAATCAAAAAATAAACAAGAAAGGTATAAAAATGGCATCTGAACCCCAGCCAGGGGAGGAACTCTGGCCGAAATACAGCATGTACTTTTTGAACTTGATTTTTGCATTACACAGCATCAGAATGCTGACTACTGCAGTGTCCACTGCCTCTGGACCAGATGCCAGTTCATCAGAGGAAACCCTCACGCACATAAATGGTTTCTCACAAATCAGCCTGACTGCATGCTTTGCACTGTGGGATTATGGGCAGAACAAGAAAATTAGAAAAATACCCCAGTGAGAAATCAAACTAGAGCCTGAGCATTTTGAGGCAGTAATGCTTAGGCTTAGGCAGTGTCATCCTGCTGCTAAGGCTGGTTTAGATCATGAAATTCAGTTTTAAACAGTAGACGTGCACAACTGCAGTGGATATACTGTAGATGCTTCATTTGGCTGGTGAAATAATGGGAGGCTACAACAGTCTCAATCAACTGTAAATAAGACACAATTTTCCCTCTCTGTTTTTGAAATTTACAACATCTATTTCCACTTTGTTGCACATCCAATATCATTCTAGATTCACAAATGGATACAGAGGATCAGATTTTTTGGGGTTAATCCACCCCTTTAAATTAGAATAAATATACTCAGTGTTCACTTTCTGATATATGCTTATGCTTGTACCCAAACTGCTGCCCTGGCTTTGATGGCAGCC
The DNA here is from genome assembly GCA_026402145.1 of Polypterus bichir lapradei. Classification (NCBI taxonomy): domain Eukaryota; kingdom Metazoa; phylum Chordata; class Cladistia; order Polypteriformes; family Polypteridae; genus Polypterus; species Polypterus bichir. The sequence goes on along the minus strand of JANRMT010062854.1, from coordinate 127,412,332 downwards.
CTCATTTAGTTTAATCATACAACCCTATCATTTGCTGCCTTTTTTTTAGATCAGTGTCTGTTTCAAGTTTGACCTAACAGCCCATTGAAACCAGAGCACTACTTTCTGAGATAAAATTTCAATACATTAAAGATGAAACCCAAAAGCAGACACGTTATAGGTTTTTGCTCTTTAACTCGCTAAGCTGTAATGTTCTGAAAAATACTGCAGCTTTTTAACCCTGTCATACATGCCTTCTTCTATTTCCTGAAAGGTGCCCCTCATAAGCATTACTGTCTGTCCAGTATTTGAGCTGCTAGATTTAAGTGAGAGTTATGTTGAGCAAAAGCCCATCCTCGCAACATTGGCAGAAAGGCAGAAACCAGCCTTAAATACAGAATCATTACTACAAACTAAGCTGACTAGTTTTCTTTATATCATGGGAGGTGAGCATAAGAAACTCAGCCTGACTCCACAGAGATGGCATCCCAGCCAGGAAGCAAAGCACAAGACGTAGACATGCTGTGAAGCCCCATTCCATGAACAGGAGTTGGCGCCAAACACAGCAGTAGGACACCAAGAAGAGGAAAAAGAATGACACAGCTGGTCAGCCTGGAAGCAACAATTACAGTCTAGACAAAACATAAATCAACAACATGAACGACCTCACCAGTTTGGAGTATACTCTGGCAAAATGAAACATCTTCAGTCTTGAATTAAATACTGATGCCATATCAAATACTGGCAGCCTATTGTAGAGTTCAAAGCTTCTACAGGTGAAGGTTCTGACCTGAGAAGACAAGTATATTACGACTGTCTACACACTGGAGTACGGACATTATTTATTTTATTAAGGTAAGAGGAGGAAGCTTAAAAATGGCTACATAAGAAATAGAGTGGTGCAGTCATATTACTAGAACACTCTGAGTACACTGTCAGGTAGTGTAAAATGTTTTAAACCAACATTCTGTAATCCTGTCTGTATATAATATTACACTGTATGTTACAGTTGAAGGGTTAAAAGTTATTTTCTGAAGGCGTCAATTAATATGCAACATACTAAAAACTACAAAGATCCTTCAGAAAATATTTAATAACTGCACACAAAACAAATTCACCAGTGTGAATTAACACTTACAGTGTGAACCTTTAAAGTGCATGTCCTCTATGTAAAGTGTAGACCCATATACCGTATATACTGTCACACACGTGTAAGTAGAAGGAAGCTGAGTGGACTGAAAGAAGGTAATTCCATGCCAGGCCAGGGGGTGGCGGGGTACACTAAACCTTTCTCTATTTTCTCTGCAGACCAAACATGGGAAAACCTGCCTGATTTCTCATTAAAGACATCACTTCCGATTCCGACTCCCAATAAGACATCACTTCTCATTCCGGCACCAAGAAAGACGTCACTTCAGGTTCTGGCCCTAAGAGTGATGTCACTTCTGGTTCACTTCCTTTGATGGCCTTTAAAGCCACCATCTTTGCCACTACTCATCAGATCATGTTGAGAACTTGTCCTGGCCACATCTGTGCAATTTCAATTAACCATTGCAGCTAGGTGCAACATATAGGTGGCTGCCCCAAATCTTTTTGTGTGTCCGAGGGTGACTTCTTTCACAACACTTAAAGTGTTCTGCGTACTGTCATATTGACATGTCCTGGCCAGCCATCAAATGATGAACATGTAACAAAGGGAGGTAATGTCACCTTTCATTCATGAGCGAGACTTGCTGTAAAAGATCCATAACTGCTGTTGCGTTTTTTCCTTATGTCTTAAATCAACATACCCTAACCCTAAATTATTAAAGCCCTCCCAATAATACCAAATGTTGAAATTTTACTTTCAGGGGTAACAACAGAATTCATTAATTGGTAACAATTAACAACCAGGTAAGCAAAATTAATAATGAGAAGGAAGAAATTAGGGTTAGGTTTTTTAAAGGACATTCAGTTCCCAAAGTTTTCTCTGAAATGAACAGGAGAGTCATTAGAAAGTGAGAAGGTACTCTCCTTCCAAACTTGGAGCTGTTGCCTTTTATTCCAGCAGGTGTTGTGAGGGCCGTATCTGGTTATAGATGGTGGATAGCTTCCTCAGAGTTATCGGCTTGTTTGCTCTCTTTCTCCAGCCTCCCCTGTGGCCTTGTGGGCTTTGGAGTTGGATTAGGCTCTGGGGTCGTGAGACTTGATACTTATCGTCCAGGCTCCCCAGGCCCTGTAGGTTCTAGGAGGTAGCTTCCTCGCCTCTAAGCTCCAGGGGCTTTTATGTCAGCCTTGTGTGCTGTCCTTATGTGGGCCGTATCTGGGTAAAGGTAGTGAATGGTATCCTTGGAGTTATTGTTATGTTGGCTCTCCAGCCTCAGGGTTAAGCTTAGGTTTAGGGTTATGGGTAGGGGTGATGGACAACGATTCAATAATTTTTTTCCTAAGAACAAAATTTTAAAAAAGAGGAACCAAACATAAAATTAATGAAAACTAGAATTTGCAAAATCTCAAAAGAGGCGCAATACCAGGCCAGGCAAAATCCTACCTTACTGAATAAGCCTGTTAAAATTGTGTGCTGCTTCTAATTTTTATCTCTTCTTCTAGAAATATTCCTGCAGTTAAAACTACAGTTATTAAGATTTTTGGAGTTGCTGAATCTATTTCCAATGTTATATCATGATTTGGTTTCATTTTTCAGAAGTTTAAAAATTTTAGGGTATTTTTTGACACCATCTTGGTTTTTGTTGGTACCACTATTTTAGGGTGTTTCTGGGTCATCTGAGATTTGACTAACATAGTTGAAAGTAGTAAGTGCATTTTGTTTTTGATTTCTTCGTATAACGACTATTTTCTTCTGAACTTTGTCTGTGATTTAGAGGTTTACTTTTGGTTTGCTGATAAGATCTAATTGCACTTACTGACTCAAATTTATTCTCCTGGGGCCTCATGCATAATGTCGTGTGTAGAATTCACACTAAAACATGGCTTATGGACAAAAGTGGAAATGTGCGTACACACAAAAAAATCAAGATGCATAAATCTGTGTGAACGCCAACTTCCATGTTCTCCATAAATCCCGTTCAGCGTGAAAAGTAACGCACATGCACGTGCCTGTTGCCCCACCCGAACTCCTCTCAGAATTATGCCTCTTTGAATATGCAAATTAATATAAATAGCCCTTAAGCTCAGCATTCTGTGAAAAGGCAATGGCAAAAGCAAGGAGGAAAATAGAAGAATTTCAGCAAATATCAAGTGGAGGCAAGGAAAACATATTATTTGTTGGTTAAAACAGTGGTATAAACAACAAAAGGAAGTTGATCGAGTGACATAGAGTGTTGGAGAAACTCGAAAGCTCAAGTTCACAAAGTCGCACAGTGCCCGAAATAAAAATGAAGTTGTCCAGATATTAAAGTCGCCATGAAAAGGCAAGTCATAGCCCACCGTCTGAGTGTCATATGAAAGCTTATTAGGGTACAGAGAAAAGGAAAAAAAAATAGGGACACAGTAAGAAAAAAAGCTTGAAATGTCAACTTTAACCTCGAAATTTCCACTTTAATCACATAGTTGATTTTGTCATTAAAGTAGAACATCATAAACTTCATCTTTAAATCGTTTAATTTACTAGTTTCTCAAATACCATCGTAACTAAAGTAGCACGTTAAATGTTTTGTTTTGTATGTGTTCTTCTATGTGCTCTGTGCGTGAATCACTATGTGCTTCTAAAAACGGGCTTTCTCTTCCTCCGACAGGACACAGAATCCGTTATATTTGTGATATTACAGTTTTCTGAATAATTAAAATACTTAATATACTTAATATCATTTTCTTTTTTTTTAATTAATTTTATTGCAATCCATACAAAGCAATCAAGTTTTTACAAAACGAAAAATTGAGTTAAGAACAGATCGATCCCCACCCCGAGAGAGAGAGAGCAAGCCAAACGGCGTAAAATTTAAGGCTTGTAAACATACCTAAATTAATAAATTCTCTGTGCTTCATGAACTTATTTTAAAATATTACTGATTAGATCCTGCCATGTTTTGAAAAAAGTCTGTACGGATCCTCTAACTGAGTATTTTATTTTTTCCAATTTCAAATTATATAACACATCGGTTTCCCACTGACTTAAAAGAGGAGAGTTTGGGTTCTTCCAGTTTATCAGAATAAGTCTGCGTGCCAAAAGTGTAGTGAATGCAATCACAATTTGTTTGTCTTTCTCCACTTTAAGCCCCTCTGGAAAGACCCCAAACACAGCTGTTAATGGGTTAGGATGGATTGTGAGTCCAAGGCTGTCTGAGAGGTAATGAAAAATTTTTGTCCAGAATAATGTTAATTTGGTGCAGGCCCAGAACATGTGACCCAGTGAGGCTGGGACTTGGTTGCAACGTTCGCAGGTTGGATCATGCCCTGGAAACATTTTGGAGAGTTTTAGTCGAAACAGATGTGCTCGATATATAATTTTAAGTTGTACAATTGTATGCTTTGCGCATATGGAGCTCGAGTGAATTCTCTGCATTGCTACTTTCCACTCCTTTTCTGATATATTAATTGAGAGATCTTTTTCCCAGTGTCCTCTTGGATCTTTGAAAGGGAGGGATTGTAAAATGATTTTATACAGTGGTGTGAAAAACTATTTGCCCCCTTCCTGATTTCTTATTCTTTTGCATGTTTGTCACACAAAATGTTTCTGATCATCAAACACATTTAACCATTAGTCAAATATAACACAAGTAAACACAAAATGTAGTTTTTAAATGATGGTTTTTATTATTTAGGGAGAAAAAAAATCCAAACCTACATGGCCCTGTGTGAAAAAGTAATTGCCCCCTTGTTAAAAAATAACCTAACTGTGGTGTATCACACCTGAGTTCAATTTCCGTAGCCACCCCCAGGCCTGATTACTGCCACACCTGTTTCAATCAAGAAATCACTTAAATAGGAGCTGCCTGACACAGAGAAGTAGACCAAAAGCACCTCAAAAGCTAGACATCATGCCAAGATCCAAAGAAATTCAGGAACAAATGAGAACAGAAGTAATTGAGATCTATCAGTCTGGTAAAGGTTATAAAGCCATTTCTAAAGCTTTGGGACTCCAGCGAACCACAGTGAGAGCCATTATCCACAAATGGCAAAAACATGGAACAGTGGTGAACCTTCCCAGGAGTGGCCGGCCGACCAAAATTACCCCAAGAGCGCAGAGACAAAAGACCCCAGTACAACTTCTAAAGAACTGCAGGCCTCACTTGCCTCAATTAAGGTCAATGTTCACGACTCCACCATAAGAAAGAGACTGGGCAAAAACGGCCTGCATGGCAGATTTCCAAGACGCAAACCACTGTTAAGCAAAAAGAACATTAGGGCTCGTCTCGATTTTGCTAAGAAACATCTCAATGATTGCCAAGACTTTTGGGAAAATACCTTGTGGACTGATGAGACAAAAGTTGAACTTTTTGGAAGGCAAATGTCCCTTTACATCTGGCGTAAAAGGAACACAGCATTTCAGAAAAAGAACATCATACCAACAGTAAAATATGGTGGTGGTAGTGTGATGGTCTGGGGTTGTTTTGCTGCTTCAGGAACTGGAAGGCTTGCTGTGATAGATGGAACCATGAATTCTACTGTCTACCAAAAAATCCTGAAGGAGAATGTCCGGCCATCTGTTCGTCAACTCAAGCTGAAGCGATCTTGGGTGCTGCAACAGGACAATGACCCAAAACACACCAGCAAATCCACCTCTGAATGGCTGAAGAAAAACAAAATGAAGATTTTGGAGTGGCCTAGTCAAAGTCCTGACCTGAATCCAATTGAGATGCTATGGCATGACCTTAAAAAGGCGGTTCATGCTAGAAAACCCTCAAATAAAGCTGAATTACAACAATTCTGCAAAGATGAGTGGGCCAAAATTCCTTCAGAGCGCTGTAAAAGACTCATTGCAAGTTATCGCAAACGCTTGATTGCAGTTATTGCTGCTAAGGGTGGCCCAACCAGTTATTAAGTTCAGGGGGCAATTACTTTTTCACACAGGGCCATGTAGGTTTGGATTTTTTTTTTCTCCCTAAATAATAAAAACCATCATTTAAAAACTGCATTTTGTGTTTACTTGTGCTATATTTGACTAATGGTTAAATGTGTTTGATGATCAGAAACATTTTGTGTGACAAACATGCAAAAGAATAAGAAATCAGGAAGGGGGCAAATAGTTTTTCACACCACTGTATATTGTAGAGATGGAGTCTAAGTCCTTGAGATTGAGCAATATTTTTTCCAGCATGGATGAGGGTGCAAGATTAGGAAAATCTGGAAGGTTCTGTTTAACAAAGTTCCTGATTTAAAGATAGTGAAAGAAATGTGTAGCTGGGATGTTAAATTTGGAATGTAGTTGTTCATATGATGCAAAGACGTTGTCTATATAAAGATCTCTAAGCAAGTTGATTCCAAATTTTTTCCAGATATTAAAAACTGCATATGTTTGTGAAGGTTGAAAGAGGTGGTTCTCTTGCAGAGGTGCCACAGATAGAAGCTTCTCCGTCTTAAAATGCTTTCTACATTGGTTCCAGATTCTAAGTGAGTGGAGCACATTAATATCATACATTAATATCATTATAATACATTAATATCATTTTCATGATTATGCGAGTTAAAGCATGTTATTAAACACAGGAACAAGATGGCACAGTGATAGTGATGAGCTGGCGCCCTGTCCAGAGATTGTTCATGCTTCCAGCAATATGCTTGCTTCACTGTGCGCGACCTTCGATGAAATAATTTATTGCAGCAGTACTGTCTCTTTCAAACGTACTAACCCCCAATTCCTGTCCTTACTTTTCTTTCTCCAAGTAACCAATCGCCACACAATCAGCTCTGTAATAGATGTTAAGCCATCTGTAAGCTTAGAATGCCGATTCTTCAAAACTTTTAAGGAACATTGAAATATCTTTGTAGTACATGTTTAATTATTCTATCCATCTATCCTTCCAGTGTCGCAGAAGCCCCAGGAAGAATACTGTGCGTGGCAGGAACAATCCCTGAACTAGCTAGTGCTGCGACACCATGTCTTCACATGTATTATTATTAACAATATAGATTACTTTAATTATGTTAACATTTTATCTGTTATAACAAGAATGACCCAGAGACATTGGGAAGGGTTGGGGCAGCCACCCGTATAATATTTCCCGGCTGCAAAATCTGTCCAAAAGCAAAGACATGTTCACACAATGGAGTCGAAAACAGAACTGACTATTGTCTTAAGATGGCGTCTTTTAAATGCTCGCAAGGGAAGTGATGTCATCAGGAAGTGACATCATTGGCTGCCCCAGAATAGGGCGGGATTTCCCAAGAATGGTCTGCAAGGAATTGAGAGAGAGAATTAGCGCACTTTGCCACCCCCTGGTTTGGCATGGAACTGCATTTATTCAGGCCCTTTGGATGTCCCCTAATCACATTTGAGTGACAGGACCTCCCCCCCCCCACCCCTCACCCCAGACCCATCGGGTCGGGCAACCTGCACCGAGAGGTCATGAACGTGAGAGGGAGCATCGGCGTTGGTGTGGAGAGAGCCCTTCCGATGAACGAGTGAGATTGCAGATCAAGGAACCACCAAGTGACTCAAGGGTTGGACTCCTTGTGTAGGGCCATCCACTCTAAAAGTGCATGGTCCGTGACAAGTGTAAATTCCCAACCCAGGACGTAGTACCTAAACTGTGTAATCACCCATTTGATCACAAGAGCCTCTCTTTCCACCGCCACATACCTTGTTTCCCAATCCAGCAGTTTCCGTCTGAGGGACATTATGGGGTGTTCAGCACCATCAACAGAGCATCCATCTGGAGAATGAAAGGAAGCACAAAGATAGGTGCTTTCAAAACAGGTGCTGACGTCAGGGCCCGTTTTAAGTCACTTAATGCAGCTTCTGTCATATCAGTCCATACCACAGTGTTGGGGGCCTTCTTCTTTGTTAAATTACTCAAGGGCGCCGCTCTCTCCGAAAAGTGAGGCACAAACTGGCGGTAGTATCTGGCTAAGCCAAGGAATGCTTGGACCTGCCGCTTGGTTAGCAGACGGGGCCATTTCAAAATGGCATCTACTTTGGACTACTGTGGCTTCACAGTACCATGACCAACGAGGTAGCCCAATTATTTGGCTTCCTTCAACATGAAAGAACATTTTGGTTAGCACCACTAGGGGTGCTAAATGCAGTCTTGGCCTTCGCAGAGTCCATTAAAGGAACCTGCCAGTACCCCTTGGTCATGTCAAGTGTGGTCAAATATTCCACCTGTCCAAGCCTCTCAAGGAGGCATAGGATAAGCATCAAATTGGGAGACCTGATTAAGTCGATGGAAGTCGTTGCAAAACCTCCAACTCCCATCGGGCTTAGTAACCAAGACTATTGGGCTGGACCAGGGACTATAACTCTCCTCTATGACTTCTAAGTCCAGCATACGTTTGATTTCAAGTTCCACTTCAGCCTTCTTTGCCTCGGGAAGATGATAGGGGCGCTCTCGGACTAAAACCCTGGGTTCGATCACAATGTCGTGGGTGATCAAAGAGGTCCTTCCGGTTTTTTCATCCACCACCTCCGGAATGGATGAGATAACTGTTTCGAGCTCTTGTCTCTGTCGAGTGTTTAAGTTAGAGCCAAAGTTAAGGGTGTTGGTCTGAGCAAAAAATGAGCGGGGCTGGCCAGAGGAGGAATCGGGATCCCTTTACTCCCATGGTTTCATCATATTTACATGATATATCCGCTCACTCGGCCAACCATTGGGCTGTTTCACCAAATCGCCCTTTCCTCTCCTTAACCTTGTATGGTCCCTGCCAATGGGCAAGTAATTTAGAATGGGATGTGGGAACCAACATCATGACCCGATCCCCCGGTTGGAACTCCCGGAGCGTGGTGCCACGGTTATAATAGCGGGCCCGTGCTGCTTGCACATCCTCCATGTGACTTTTTAGGTCGAATTTTCCTAAATCTATCGTGTAACTTCACAATATATTCTAAAATATTAGTTGAGGGAAGAGCCTCTCCTTCCCAACCTTCTTTCAAAATTTCCAAAATACCCCGGGGTTGTCGTCCGTATTATAATTCAAACAGTGAGAACCCCATCAAGGCTTGAGGGGCTTCCCTGTAAGCAAAGAGCACGAGGGGAAAGAGTTGATCCCAGTTCCTTCCATCCCCACTGACCACCTTGCGAAGCATCTGTTTGAGAGTCTGATTAAATCTCTCAACTAGACCATCAGTTTGAGGATGATATGTTGCGGTCTTTAGATACTTTATTTTAAGTAACTTGGCCGTTTCCCTGAACGTCTCTGAGGTAAATGCCGTTCCTTTGTCCATAAGGACTTCCCTCGGGATTCCGCTTCGCACAACGTCCCCTACCAGTTCCTGTGTGATGGCTTTGGAAGTAGTTGAGCGCAATGGAACAGCTCCTGCATATCGGGTCACATAATCCATCCATCCATCCATTATCCAGCCCACTATATCCTAATTACAGGGTCACGGGGGTCTGCTGGAGCCAATCCCAGCCAACACAGGGTGCAAGGCAGAAAACAAATCCCAGGCAGGGCGCCAGCCCACCGCAGGGCATCACATAATCCACGAGGACTAATATATATTTATGTCTTTGGGCTGAGGGTTCCAATGGTCCTACGATATTGACCTATATTCTCTCAAATGAGGCATCAATTAAGGGAAAGGGAACAAGAGGAGCACGGTCCCTCCTAGGAATTTTCCGCAGTTGACACTCTGGGCAAGAGATACAAAAGTGGTGAACCTCCTCATTAATTCCCGGCCAATAAAATCGGAGCTTGATACACTCTAATGTCTTCTCGGTGCCCAGGTGGGCGTGTGCTAACTCACAAACCTGCTGCCGGAAGGTTCGCGGAATCAGCAACAACTTCCATACCTCCCACTCATGTTCAATGACCCGATATAACAAATCATTTTCAATAACAAAGTGGGGGCCCTGTGGCATGGGTTGATGGGTGTGTTGGCCATTGACTATTATCACTGCATTCTTTGCAAATTTCAGAAAGTCATCATTCCATTGCTCACTTTTAAATGAGGCTGCCGTTTGTCTAAATTGAAAACTTAAATTAGAGACAGGGTCTAGTCTGATCTCAAGGGGCGGGGAGTCAGCTCAATCCTTTGAAACGTACTCTGTTGACGTAATAGTCTGCGACGGACCGGGAACCTCCCCATCCACCTCTTGGCTTCCCACACCGCTCTCCTCCGGCTGAGTACACCGCGTGGAAACAACTTGCGATATATTATTCCCATCTGTTACTAGGCCCAAATTAGTATCGGGAGTGAGTAGTAGTACTTTTAATATCAGACCAGTCCTGCCCTAGAATCACAGCAAAAGGGGATTTCGGAAGGACCGTTACAGGGATTTTTCTTACCAGTTCTCCCTGGCTAATGAAACATCGGGCGGTTTTACAGTATCGGATATCTCACTGTACACAAGTTATACTGGTCTTTACATTTATCCATTGTTGCGGCAGTATGTATCGGTGGTCAACAATAGAGATGTTGCTGCGTGAATCAACTAGGGCTTCTACTTTGAATCCATTAATAATTACGACTCCTGTATGAGGCATTGACAGGGGATTTGAAAGCCTGCACAATCCACCTCCCCCTCTCCACTTGCATCCCGCCTCATCACCAAGTGAGTGGCGTGCCCGCAGATCCGGGGACTCCACCGCAAACTCCGGCTTGTGTCGAGGAAGCAGTCTAGTAGGGATGTAATCTCCATAGCATCCACTAAAGGACTGTTCTGCCCTCTCAGACTGTAAGGCTGTCCGGGTGGTTTCTACGAGCCTGATTAGCTCGTCCATACTAGTGAATTCCTCCCAGACCGGCTGGGTGAAATACTTAGATATATTATTCAAAAAAATAAAGCAGGCCAGCTTTTTTATTATTTGAAAGGTGGAGCACTCAGCAGGATTTAACCACTCCGCCACCTTTTCCCAAAGACCATCAACTTGCTTTCGGGTAAATCTCTCAGGATCTAGTTTTCAGGTCCACAAAAACCTCACCTGCTGGTCTGGGGAATCTCCACCTTTCTCTGAGGCCTTGGCCCCAGCGGGGAGGACATCCCTCTCCCCTGAGAGGGCATAATAAGTTCCTGTCACTTCCCCCACAGAGACCAGCCCACTTCTGTGTGGCCCGGAACTAGACAAAGGGAGCGGAGTCTGCACTGGTTATTTCCGAACCCCGGACGAACTACCCACCCAGAAACTTGGCCCCGGTACTCTCCCACCTGTTCATAATTCAGATCCGATCCTGTTTTCTTCTGGGGTACTTCCATCCTGCTGACTAAGCCATTGTAACAAAAATGACCCAGAGACATTGGGAAGTTTTGGGCCAGCCACTCATATAATATTTCCCGGCTGCAAAATCTGTCCAAAAGCAAAGACATGTTCACACAATGGAGTCCAAAACAGAACTGACTGTTGCCTTAAGATGGCGTCTTTTAAATGCTCGCGGGGAAGTGACGTCATCAGGACCTGAACCGGAAGTGACGTCGTTGGCTGCCCCAGAATAGGGCGGGATTTCCTAAGAATGGTCTGCAAGGAATTGAAAGAGAGAATTAGCACACTTCACCACCCCCGGTTCGGCGTGGAACTGCATTTATTTAGGCCCTTTGGTTGTCCCCTAATCACGCGTGTGTGACACTGTATAATGTAATAAACATATTTTGCAGCATTTAATCTTAAAAATGATATTGTCAACATATGTAAATATGAGCTTTATAAAGTGGCTCAGGTTGTGCAATATTATAACTGTATCGCAAGTTTACAGTGAGGTAATTGTAGTTATAAGTACAAACAGTTCTACAAGGAGCACTTGATGGACTGATTGAGTGAATTTATAGTTCTTGGGATGAAACTGTTTCTGAACTGCGATGTCCTTACAGGAAAGGCTCTACAGTGTTTGCTGTATGGGAGCATGGCTGAGGCAGCGTGTGCTTAATGCTGTGTACCGAAAATTCTCTTTCCGATCAGCTGCTGTAGAGCTGTGATTCTACACTCAGATACAGTGGGTTAAATACTCAGTGGTACACTAAGAGTAACAATGCTAAAGCAGCTATGGTATTTGGAATAGTGTGGCCATTCCATGGACCATTATATTGTTACATGTTAATTACAATCGATGCCTTAAACTAATAAACAATATGCGGTTAATTTCAGTGTATTTGATAAAGCCGCATCAGGGATGTGGATCTAAAAAAGAGAAACCACAACTTGTATACGCCAAGCATTTAGCTGGCTTGAAAATGTGCGTGGCTTTACGCCAAGATTAGGGTTTATACATCTCGATTTGAGCGTGGAAACGGGAGTATGCAACATTTATACATGAGGCCCCGGTCCCTATTTCAATCCATCTGCTCTGCAAAACCAAGCCTTGAACAAATGGGGAAGTGTTTTATCCAGAATAAGTTAAACATTAAAACAAGTAACTAGGCAAAATTTTATCAAACATCCAAAGGGGCTCTTTTAAAATTAATATAATAATAACAAATATAAAATCATGACTAAAGCAGTATCTGATTAAAAGTGTAAACTTTAACAACATCATTTCCAAAAGGAGGTCAAAGTAGGGGGCAGAAGTAAACTCAAGTGTTTTATATGCCTCAGGTAACTGCAGCCCTAATAACTGCAGCTGAGAGCTGTGATCTCATAGAAAGCCCCATTCCTTTTTGCTCCAACTGAAAACACAGTAAAGGGTTAACAAATTTGTGGATAACAGCAAGAGGAAAAAAATGAAGCCAGAGTTAGGGTTATGGGTAGGGGTAGGGTTAGGGAACCCGGCACATGCAGTATGAGTTTGCCCTTTGGTCCACATTTACTGTGAAATGCTAATAAATTTCATTCCAACTTCCAAGTCAAAAATGTCCTTAGCCACTTTTCTTTGTGAAACATCAAATGTTGTGCATCCCTCAAAACTCATGACAATCAGCCATGTCTCAAAATAACTTAAATGGGGGCAGGCACAAAAGGCAATTGAAATGGAAGGTAAATTGCTTAATTATTTTAAATGACCATACCTGCTTTCAATAGAATTTAGCTGTTTCCTTAATAGTGCATATCCAGTTAAGTAACAGTTCTATCTATCTATCTGTATGTGTGTGTAAGAGAGAGAGTGGGTGTAAATAGGTTTCACACAGATAATTTAAATACTTATATAAATATATATTGAAAGCAATATATTAACTTATTATAATTTGAGACAGTGTGATTAGTAAGGTTCTTCTGTTAGAAGTGAAGGTTAAAATGATGATATCAAGAACGCCTAACAAAAGACAAATAATCTCAATACAGATAACGTAATGTATGTTTCTCCCCACCATCTCTGTCTGCCGCTCCCTTCTCTCTTTCTCTCTCTCTCTCTCTCTGCCCCTCACCCAGGCTTGCTTGTCTTGTGCAACTGTCCCAGCCAATCACAGCACCCGCATTACTTCATACCTTATATGGAAGAGATGGACAGCTGGGAGGAGGGTGAGAGAGAGAGAGAGGCACAAAGCCGCATCCATTTTTATTCTTTTCTATGTGGTGACAGAGAGCAGGAGGAGCTGTGGCTTTGAGGAACTCACAGATTACAGCCACTGTACCCTGCAATACTGATGCCAAACTGGGCGTGCGTGTGTGTGTACGTGTGTGTGTGTGAACCCATCGATTTACCCACAGGAGACAGAGGCTGGCCTTTTGTTAGTTAGTCTGTCTCTGCTGACACAAGCACCCATTCTCAAATGTTGCTTTGTCTTGAAGGGAATCCAAAGAAGCAGAGCCTGTTTTTGTTTTTTTCTTTAACATTCAGAATGTACTTAGTGGAAACTGTGATTACAGCTGCTTGTTGGTTTGTACTCCACAGTTTAAAAGGAAGAAAAATTTTAGAAGTTTGCTTCCTGAAGCCTCAGCAGAAAGATAATATAAAGCAACCAGAGACTCAAATAAGTGGGAGCCAATCCACTACAGTATTGTAAACCTGTTAGTAAAACAGAAAATACTGAATGAAGTGTGGTACTGCAGAGACCAAACAACACTGTCTAAAGTGAGGAATGTATTTATGCTGTGCACACAATAATATATAGAGGCTGCACAGTATTAACAAAGCTAGCAAAAAATCTGGGTAGTCCAAGTGCTCGCTTCACCCTTACCCTCCACTGAACTGCTGGTTGCAGAAACAGAAACATTAATGGATGCCTACTTGTCCAGGTCCATACTTCACCTAAGGACTTTCCCATGACAGATTACAAAGAGCCATACAGCAGTATTAATTAAAGAGGATATGGGAAGAGCAAAGAGAGGGGTACTGTAGAAGATATCAGCAACCACAGCTTTCAGACCAGAAATTAGTATAAGCTGGGCAACAATTTGAACAAAAAGTCAGATGCACTGAAAGTAATGTGTCCTCCTTCCTGTCAAAGCAGAAAGGGTTTTCTATCAGAACAAAATTGTTCTGTATTGTTCTAAAATAAAAATGAAATCGGAGTGAATGTGACACTGGTGAGCCATCTTCCATGGAATTCACGGTTGGTCAATTTATCTGTTTTGATTCAGCGTTTCTTTCTAAATCTTAGACCACAATAGACAGGCTTCTCTCGGGAAAGCACAAATCCATGCACCACAAGAAATAGGGTCTGCATGATCTTGACTAGACAGCTGCTGGTTGTTATAATAGGACATCTGAAAAATAATAAAAATGAGGAAAATGTCTCTTTAATTGTGCCTGTGGAAGAGTACAGAGGACAGAACCCACACCATGATGGTCGTTCCTGCTCCTAATGATGATCTAAATTTGCAGGCCACAAATTAAAACAAATCATATTAAAGCTGGCAATCCTATTGATTTTGAGAAATTGATGATCACACATCACAGGGCATTAGAAAAAACAAGAGGAAGATACAGCACAGTGAGTGGATGGATGAACGAAGCATTAGGTGGGCTTGGGAAACAAAACTCCAATGAAGCTTGCTTGTGAGTTTCAAATTATTTATCCAATACTTCAATAAAGAATTGGCAAATCTTCAGGTGAGAAATATGAAACAGAAATCAGCCGAACTGCATTTCAGGAAAAACAGAAAATGTACAACTGAAACAGAAAATGTGGCATAAACATAATGCTTCCTAATGGTTGCCAACAGGGCCAGATTAAGAAAGGCAGGTGCCCCTGGGCTACAGGCATTTTGGGGACCCTACCTACATAAAATACTATGAGTGCTATACACATCAACTTCAATGTCTCAGAGTCACACAGTGTAAAGTAAATGGCTACTAGAGATTCTTAGCTTTAAAATGAATGGTAAAAATCTGAAAAACAGAAATAATGTGGGCTTACTGTCTGAAATTATGAGAGACAATGTATGCTGTACTCAAGCTTATATCTTTAATTAGCCATTGCTGCACAGATGACAAGTAACCAAGTAAAAATCATAAACTAAGGTTTGAAAAGTCAACTATAGACCCTTATTGCAAATGCCTACAAAAGCAGGAATAGCAAATACTGCACAGGACATTCCTTATATTAATTAATATAGTAAATGCTTGATTTTCAAAACTGAACATTTCTGGATTGCTTTGCAGCAAAGGCTTTGATCAAGTCACTAAAATCCACTCTGAATTGACAAAAGACTCATTAGCTTTTTTTTTCTCTCTAATAAACTATAAAAGCTGTGCAGCAGATGAAATGCCTATAGTGCTTATGAATTCTCCAAAGTGGACAATCTGCTAAATACCATGCTGTCTCAAACAACAAAAGACTCAGAGGGAACAACAACCACAAACAAAATTGTAAAAGAATAGTCCTTTATTTCACTTGCAGTAATCTCAGCATCGTTTTGCCCCAGTGATGTTATGCAACGTCACTAATTTAATTCCATCTTTCCTTTTTAATTTAAATTTAATATATTTAATTTATCTATTTGTTAACTTATTGCACAATCTCTTGGGCCGATTCAGGGCACATTTCACTACATGTTGTACTTGTATAACTGGTGAAAAATAAAAAAATCTTGATTCTTGAATCTTGAAGAGAAATGGGAGAAGAAAAATATAATTGCATAAAGGCAAGAAGTTCACAGAACTGACGTTTTGTGTGAGTATCTGTATAATTTGAGGTACTTTTCACCACTGGAAGAAGCAGCTGTTCTCTTTACTACTCAGTCTTCTCCTTTTCCCTAATATGCTGCACTTGGCTATCCTACATCCCTGTTGAAAGCCACAATTCTCTGCCACCCAAGTAAGAGCTCCAAATAACAGGCTGAAGGTGTGCATTTATACCACATGAACAGCTGTGTCATGTTTGGGGTCAGAGGTCATAGTCAAACTACCTCAGATAGAGCCAGTCACTGGCCGTCTCTCCAACTTCACAGGTAACCGGTACTACCTAAATAATGTCTGATAAGGGGTGGTGGCTGGAACACATAACACACACTGGCGTTGCAACAACAATAGGTCTGTCTGCCCTTCACAATACCTGATTCATGATAGTGGTTTTTGTAAATGGGGTGGTGGTTTTATGGATTTAACACAATAAAAATGTAGATGGAAAGTAAAAGAACAATATAAAAACATCTGAAAAAGGTATTCAGAGTTTTGTGAATATTTAAATGCTGTTGGATTACAAATTTGTCCCAATATTCAATATATTTTTATAGATAGATAGATAGATGGATAGATTCAGAAGCATCAGAGAACATAAAGCAGTGCACATTATCACACCATTACGACAAGACACATAACTATATGCATAATATGATAATAATGATACAGTACCATGAGGAATATTATCCCAGCACCAAGGGTTTTATTACCAAACAGTTGCCACAGGAGGATGAAGTCCTTAAATGACACTGGAAATGGCTGTGTCTCACCTGGAGCTAGCTGTAGAAAAAAGCCAAGGACAGACGCACCTGGAAGGTTGTTAATGGTGGCCTATGCCAAGGGTAGCAGGTAGGTAATAAGGGGTTTATTATAAATGACAAAGCTCAAAGGGACACAAATTAGTCATTTCTCAATATACGTATATCTGAAACTTAGTCAAAAACTGCAATATGTCACTCATATAAGTTTACATTTCATCAAGCCATCATGTACCCAACATCAGTTTTAAGCTTTTTTGGACAGGTGTGGTAATAGCAGTGGTTGACATAGTATAGTTACATGGTGTCCGACTGTACACTGTACTATGTGGGATTCTGCCCCTCCATTCTTCTCCTGTATATATCTACTGCATATCTGTTGATACAGAGTGCTGCAGAAGGAAATGTTTATCAACCCATTACTGAACCCACTTAATCAAGTTTTAAAGCCTATATTGACAGTATCAGGTGCCAACCCTAGACATGGAGCCAGTAAGAAGTAAAAGTATTACATGTAATCCTATCTAACGATCAATTTTACTTTATAGATGAAGCTACATAGTCAGCACTATGAGAAATTCTTTACAAAGCATTTCTCATTGCAGTAAATATGAATCCACCCCTAACAGTATTACTGAGGCACATGCCTTATTTTTATTAATGTATAAAGTAGGTAGGCATAAGCAAAGTTGTTTCAAAAAACTGTGTCTCACCACTATTTTTCTTCAACTAAATTGATTGCTTGATTTTTCTGGTTAATCAAATCATCCACTAAATTGCTCCTTTCTGTAAATATTGTAGATTATGCCATTGGAGGGGGGGGGGGGTTCAAACATTGTTCCTGGAGGTCTCCAGGTGCTGGCTGTTTATTTCCTGTTGTACTTTCTATTGAAAGTTAATTTTATCTTTCAGATAAACTTCTGCCTTCTTTAGGATATAATCTCATTAAGGGAGGTTTAAATGAGAGTGGTCATTCCAGCCCCACTCTGACAGGGTTTGATTTTGCAAATCCAAATTCAAGACCTTAAACTAATAAATTAGAAAATCAGGGTCTTAACTAGTCAAACGGATAAAGCATTTATAAGAACATAAGAAATTTGACGAACAAGAGGAGACCATTCAGCCCATCAAGCTTGTTTGTTTCGCTAATAGGTAAGTTGTCTCAATATCTCATTCAGATTCTTCTCAAAGATTATCAAGATTTCTGCTCTAACTACAAGTTTCAGTAGTTTGTTCCAGATTTCCAGAACTCTTTGTGTAAAGAAGTGCTTCCTGGTTTCCTTCTTAAATGCACTTCCATTTACTTCCCACTGTTGTCCTTGAGTATGTGATTCACCCTTAAGCTGAAAGAATTCTGCTGGATCTGCTGTATCAATGCCTTTGAGGATTTTGAGGACCTGATTAGATCCCCACACAGTCTCGTCTACTCGAGACTAAGCAGGTTTAATTCTCTGAGTTCGTTGGAACTGGACATGTTCTTAAGTTCTGGGATGTTCTTTGTTGCTCTTTGTAGAGCTTCAAGTGCTGCTACTGTATGTCTTTCTTGTACCGTGGTGACCAGAACTGCACACAATACTCTAGCTGCGGTCTTACTAGTGTGTTATATAGACTAAGCATAGCACCACTTGATTTATAATTAACAGTTTTTATGATTAAACAACATTTTTTTTTACCTTTTCATTACTTCTGCACATTGCTTAAATGATGAAAACATCATGTCAACATAACACTTTTCAGAGGCTACTTCCTGTATGACAGTGTCTCTCATCTTGTATTTATAACTGGTGTAGCACTTTGCACCTTTTTCCATTTTTTTTTTTTTTTTGCTTGAGTGGCTGCTTTGACTTTTGACTCCCACGGCTGTGAAATCACCTTTACAGCACTCTGAGCCTGCACTCAGTCAAGAGCGCTATACAAAAATAAATCAAATTGAATTTTGTGACAGCTTAAAGGTAAACAGGAATGACAAAACGGACTAAACAAGAGACAGAAGACAGAATGTAAGACAGTGTTGTTAAACAAAAAATTTCACAGTTATTTACAGAATCCAGAAACAGAGAAACAAGAAGTCAAAATGACTTAGATCTGACTAGATAATTAGGGTGGTAGGCAGCAAAGTGCTTGGTGCTGCTCTCTCTCAGATCTAGTGTCTTGCATTCAAAATCCTACATCTGAGTGGAGATTGCATGCTCTCCCTGTGTCTAAATTCTGTATTGTAATCTCACTCCCACATCTGAACAGGTTTGTATATTCATTTAATTGAAGATTCCAATTTGGCTCTGTTTGTGTATGGGGGTTCTACAATTGATTTTTATCCTGCTCAGGGTTGGTTTCTGCCTTCCACCCAAATTCTGCCAGCCCAGTCTTTGGGCCTTCTGTGACCCTGAGACAGAGTGCAGATTTGAGAAAACTGTGTTATGTTATTGGGTTACTTGTAATAAAAGCAGCAGTTCCTTTGGTCTTCCTGGAAGTTCTCTTTGATAATTCAGTCAGGTTTCTTCATTCAGCAACTCATTTCTTTTGAGCAATCAGCTTCCTCAATCTATTTTATACATAGTTTGCATTTGTGTGATTTGAAGCCTGAGTGACTTGAGAACTCCAGCTATCGACAATACCATTTAGTTTATCAGCGCCCAGCAGGCCTTGCAGTAGCTCCTTGTTGTCGGCCTTAAAAGCACGCTGCTAAAAAGCAGCAGACATTTGTTGAAATACCAGGATTTCCATAAGTGATTTTTTAGCATTCTGCTTAGGATTATTTTTTACAATAACAAATTGCAGTCCTGCACTATCACACATAGGATGTGTGGGAAAATTAGATAGCCTTTAGTCTGATCAATACTCATTTTTCTTTTTAAACTGTAACTTTATATGACTTTAAAACAGTGCTTCTGATCTGTTGTTCCTTTACTCTAAGGGGCTCCAAAGAGTGAATCTGAGTGTGTGCGTCTGTGTGTGTGTGTACAAGGTTCACTGTTTTCAACAGTAGATGGAACTCTCTCAGAATTAAAAGCAGTTTGAATGTCTGCAAGGCCCTCTGTTGAGGCTGGGTAGTTCTTCTACTGAGCTGAAGGGGATTCAAGGCTCAGCAGTTCTTTCCATAAATACAAGCGAAGATTTTTTTAAAAATGATAACAGACTGTGGTAGCTGAAATATACTGCATGTACATCAGATAGTCAGGAGGTGGTTTAGCTTGTCCTGAATTAGTAAAGCATTTCTGCATGAGGGCAGCAGTTATTTAAGATTTTAACTAGAAGAACTGAGAACTGTGCTCTAAGAGCGGTAGTGAAATGACTGCTGTGTACAACAGGTCAAAGGTTCAATACTCCCTCTTCTGTGATGCCCATTGTCCCTTTTGTGGAAGAAGGTAAACTAATAAATTACTGGTTGTGTAGATAGAGTAAAAGCTAAAGCTGTAACCTGTCTCGTAAAGTTACTTTTTTGGGAATAAGATGCCCATCAGAATGATATTGTTTGCTACAACATAGAGAAAAAGAAATATAGAGGTACAGTGGTTAGTGCCTCTGCTTCATGGCATCAAATTCTTTGTGCCAAATCCTGACCTGGGCATGGCCAACATGGAGTTTATAATTTCTCTCTGATTTTCCTCCCACATCCCAAAGACATTTATGTTCAGTTCAATGGCATATCTAAGGTAGACCTGTAGAATTACAGTAAGAGGGTTTAAAGGATTTTCTTTCTATTCACATTATCTATTACAAATTTTACAGTAGGACAAACACAAAAATAGGGCTGGGCGATTAATCGAAAAGTAATCGAAATCGACATTTAGAACCTATAATCGATCAAATTTTTCCAGCTCGATTATTTCGATTACTTTCCCTTTAAAAACACTACCGCGTGTGGAGTCATGTTACCCCGATCCGTTACGTTATTCCGCCGACATGTCGAGAATGGAGAGCTTAAACACTGACACAACTGAGCAACAATAGCAGCTTGTACCAAAGAAAAACGCAGTCTCCGTCATTTGGACACATTTTGGCTTCAGTACGAATGACATCGAACAAAATGAAGTCAGATGTAGACACTGTAGAAAAACAGTTTCGACGCCCAAAGGTAACACCACCAATTTCTTTCAACACTTGAAGCACAATCACGTCACTGAATATGAACAGTGCATGGCTCAAAATTAACAAAAAGAGACTGACAAGCGCCCAGCAACAAGTGCCTCCGAAAAGCAGATGTCAATAACACAAACGTTCACAAATGCCACACAGTATGAGAAGAGTTCAAGTAGATGGAAAGAAATAACTGACGCTATTTGTTATTACATCGCAAAGGATATGACTCCCTTGGCTACAGTGGAGCGAAGCGGGTTTAAACACCATGTTAAAACTCTCGACAGAAGATACACTGTGCCATCGCGATCACATTTTTTCTAAAACTGCGCTGCCAGACATGTACAAGACATGTTGTAAAAATGTAGCTGCTGAACTGAAAAGTGTTCAACACTTTGCAGCCACATCTGATCTCTGGTCAAGTAGGACGATGGACCCATTCTTGAGCCTTACTTTGCACTACATTGACGACGATTGGAAGCTGCGCCAGAGATGCCTTGAGACGGCATATTTTCCAGCCGATCACACGGCAGATATAATTGCGCAAGGTCTGAAAGATATGCTTTCTGAATGGGACCTCGCGGAAGAAAAACTTTCAGCCATTACGACAGACAACGGTACAGAGATGAGCAGCTATTTGGTGTCCCCCATGCTGGATAGTGAGGCAAATCCACTGGACTGGTGGAGGAAGCATCATGTACACTTTCCCACTCTAAGTAAGGTGGCAAAAAAATATCTCGGCATACCAGCTACTAGCTCCCCATCAGAGCGAGTTTTCAGTTCGGGCGGAAACATTGTTACATGCCTCAGGTCCTGCCTGAAACCTGAAAAGGTTAACATGCTCGTGTTTCTTAGTAAGAACTTCCGAGTAAATTCATGTTCATATAGTGACATGACAAGATCGCTAAGATCACCTCATGCAACAGTGTTTAGAGAGTTCTATTTTTATTACAACAATCTGTTGTTTACATTGATACATTGCACATTAAAATATTTGTTTACAGAAGATGCAAGAAATGCACTGTTTAAAATATTATTTACAGGATATATGAGTTATTTTATTTAGAAGAGATACTGCTTATTTTCTACGTTTAATAAGAAAAACATTGAAAATAATTTATTTTGTTTCCAAAAGTGCAAGTTATTTCTTAATTTTTTTATAAGAACAAAGTGACTGTTCGTTTTAGGCAATGTGTGCTTTAATTTCAGTTGTTCAACATTGATGTTCAATAAATAATCACAGATAGCAGTGTGTTTCCTTCAATTAGTTTAAAATCAAGTAATGCACCCGTCATTCAAAAATCTCTCACATGTAATATGTGAGCATATTTACTGTACAAAACTTGTCAGTGAACTATGAGGGCAAAAAAAATAAAAAAAAATAAATAAAATAATCGTTCATTAATTGTAATCGAGTTAAAATGTTCAATTAATCGAGATTTTGATTTTAGGCCAAATCGCCCAGCCCTACACAAAAATGTTCATTTTACATTTATTTTATGTTTATATTGGCTTTGGAGCTCACTATTTGTTACTGAAATTAATATTTACTGTATGTCACTCTTTGTTTCCTGAGGGGTAACTTCAGCCAGCCATAAATGTCATTTTGTGGTTTGGATACAATAAAAATGTAGGAGAATAGTGAAAGAACAAAATAAAAATACACATGAAAGAAGTATTCAAATCTTTTGAGAATATTTAAATGCTCTTATATTTTAAATTTGCCATGATAGATAGATAGATAGATAGATAGATAGATAGATAGATAGATAGATAGATAGATAGATAGATAGATAGA
>JANRMT010062854.1:127311888-127387024 GCA_026402145.1 Polypterus bichir lapradei | reverse complement strand
TATCTATCTATCTATCTATCTATCTATCTATCTATCTATCTATCTATCTATCTATCTATCTACATTTGGGAACTCTGAGACTCCTTGTGCATATATTGTGTTCAACAACACGTCTCTGTTTTTCTTTACCTCTCTTACATGCAGACATATGTTCTTACATTTTGTTATGTTGAATTGAGTCAGAGGTGTGCAGCTACTTTATTACATACACCTATTTAGTTTAGTTTCTAGAACTAAATTCCTGATGGCATAGATTCTGCCAAGCAATAGAAATATTCCTCAGACATTTTGGTCCTTGGTGACTCTAAAGCATCACACAGTTTCTACTGATTTCTACTGATCCTCCCATTCCACCGCATCCCAAGGGCGCTATATTGGACTGAGATCAGTGCAGGCCATTGGAGTGAACAGACATTGCTGTTTTTTTCTGGGAGCCTGCATGGAGATGACAGGCTTTTTTACATGACACATTATCCTGTTGGAAGCATCCTTTTAAAAAGGGAAGACTGTGACTGTACAGTAATTCAAATAGTTAGCAACAATGCTTAGGTACATGTGGGATTTAGATAACCTTCACATGGTGTTAAAGTATGCCAAGAAGACCATTACCCTACCAACACGAGACAGTAGCATTGGTACAAGGCAGGATCAACCCATTGATCTGTGCTGCTTCTTCCAAATTCAGACTCTTTCACATGTTTGTCACACCTAAATGTTGAGATTCTTCAAAATTACTGACTTTTTAAAATTTTTAATCTTCTTGTTTTAGTGATTATTTCCCATTTCCTGCTGCACCCTCAATGTGTTTGTAGAGGACAGAAGTAGGTCTCAGTGTGGTGGCCTATCGCTTTGCAATCAAGGATGCCCTTCTTTACCTCCCCACTGTTGTAAAGAGCTGTCATCTGAGTAGCTTGTGGCCTTCCTGTTAGTACAAAACAAGCCTGTCATTTTTCCACTGACCTCTAATAATTAACAATGTGTTTTCATCCATAAAACTGCCATTCACTGGCTGTTTTTGTTTATCACACCATCATCTGTTAACTGTGAAGATTGTAATGCATGAAAAATCCCAGGAGGGCAGCTGTTTATGACATGCTGGAACCAACATGTCTGGCACCAACAATCATACTACTGTCAAAGTCACTTGGATCTTAAATGTAATGTTTGGTCAAACAGCACTTCAGTCTAGTGAGCTATTTTTGTTAACCAGCAGTGCACTGAGTATATATAAAATGTACATTTTTATAAATACAAACCTTTTTACACCATAATTATATTCCTTTCTTTTACAAACATATTTTCTTTGTTTTATATTCAAATACACATACAATGCTGAATAACATGAGTGTGCTCAGTCAAATCTTCTCAAATGTAAAGATCTGTAATAAATAGGTGGCCATTGGTGCCACACTTGTCAGTTCTTTCACTTAATTCTGTATTCTATAAGTTTATGTTGATCTCATTTGGACAGCACATTTAATTAAATATCAAATTTAATGCTTCAGTCATTTAGCAGTGTTCTCAGATGTAAGAGAGCAGTGGAATTCATTTTTATCACCTTTGATTTATCACTATTAAAATCTTTTAATAAACTGTGTTGCAACTGTGGATTCCACTGACACTTTAGTTTATATTTTGTATTTTTTAATGTGTGCCTCAGACAGTTATGATAGTCTTCCTTAGCTTCAGCTTTTCAGGCAGAAGGCTACAGGCTTTGCACCAAAATGTCTTGCTGTTTGGTGCTCATTGAGCTCTGTTGTACAATGCTGCCACCACGATACTTGACAGTAGGCAATGGGATCTTTGGGTGATGTCTTGGGACCAAATACATCTTTTAGAATTAAATCATAAAGATTTACTTTTTATGCCATGCTGAAAATTCTGATGCAGCCATACCAGCACTTTCTTGTATGTGTGTGGGTAGACTTCTTTAACATTTACGCACACTTACCTAACTAATAATATCTGTCTCACTTTTGCTAATAATTAATGAGACCTGCATGGACACAGCACAAAGAATCAATCAAACAATGGGATGCTGGTGCCTGCTCTATCATAACTGACACCAGATCATTGTTATATCCTGTGACACTGTCATCATCTGACAAACGTATTCTGCCAAACTCCCTAAAGTAAAACAGCAATGCCTCAAGTTTAGAATGAAATGGCTTTAAGGTGATAAAGGACAATAACATGGAAAGAATACACAGGTGACCTCAGACTACACCCTGCATGTCCAGTAGCTGCACTAACTACCAGTTGGCCAGTGTTTGCTGGTCAGTATAAGGCTAGAAAACAAATGAAAAACCAATTGTCTACATACGACTCTGCTCTTTGCTCACCAGAATTTTCACCAGGGGCGTTATACTGCTACCCACTTTTCAACAAAGTGGAAGGAGCACAATAAGTCTTCCATGGTGGATTTTTTAAATTTAGTTTGGTCTTCCTCAGCTGTGATTGAGAACCAAGATGTATTGAAATGTCTTGTGAACAAGAGAATTTAAGGGAGACTTTCCATACCTCATCACTGGCATGTGTTGCATGGACTCCACTGTAAAAAGTCTAGACAGGAAGTAGAAACTCAAAATTTAAAACAAACACACACACAACAGTCAGGCCTCATGTTAATATGGGGAATGATCTTCAAATTCCATTGCTAAATTAGAATCTTCAGGTTGCACAAGGATATGCACACCCACTAAGGGTATAGAGGACACTGCAGGGCCAATTGGTTCAGCCCCTCAGCTTGTAACAGCCTTGCGACACTCAGCATGAAGACAATTTCACATACTACAACAGACAAGATATTTCTAGATAATAATTACATTGAATATATGCTAGAAAACTGGAACACAAATTGCTTAGGAAAACAAAGATGAGGGTCGATATAAACATTTTTAAGTTAAATTATTGGGAGAGGTTAATTACTTATTTTACACAAAATCTGGACCTTAATGTACTTTGTATAAACGCCTCTGACCACATCACACCATACAACATTTCATCCATCCATCCATCTTCCAACCCGCTGAATCTAAACACAGGGTCACAGGGGTCTGCTGGAGCCGATCCCAGCCAACACAGGGCAGGAACCAATCCTGGGCAGGGTGCCAACCCACCGCAGGACACACACAAACACCAAGCACACACTAGGGCCAATTTAGAATCACCAATCCACCTAACCGGCATGTCTTTGGACTGTGGGAGGAAACCAGAGCGCCCGGAGGAAACCCACACAGACACGGGGAGAACATGCAAACTCCACGCAGGGAGGACCCGGGAAGCGAACCCAGGTCTCCTAACTGTGAGGCAGCAGCGCTACCGTGCTGCCCCCATACAACATTTTCCAACATAATTCTGTCACATTAAGTGCTGTTGCTGGCTTCTTGTGACCCCTTTTCATTAGCGTTCGCGAAGGTCCTGATCTTTGCAATGTCCTGGTGTTGCTAAGGGTCCTCTGCTACTTATTGAAAGCCTTCAGGGTGTTTCATGACATGTGCAATGCCTTTGAAGATCTTGTAGGTTCCTTTCCTTTTGTTAACTCTCTGAGGATCATACCTATTTCTACACTTAAGTAAACAAGAATGTGTTCTGGGAAATAATTCAGGAAGATCTGATTTAAGTTAATACCAATCAGAAAATCTTAAAATAAAAGTTAAGGGAATGCGGATTGTCATTTGGAGTGTGATTGGTTAAATGTGAGCCCCATTACAAATAGTGTTTATACTTATACAGTGTAACAATAGAGGGCGCTATCGTCCTCTTGAACCCTCGGACAATACGTCAGACACCAAGTAAAAGCCCAATAGTTGACTTTATTAATAAACAACAGTGCACACAGCACCCTCCACTCCGCAATACTCATTAAATAATCAATAATCAATCACAATAACAATCCACCACTCCCAGACGCGTTGCCACCCTTCCACCCAGCTCAGCTCGTCATCTGTGAATTTCCCACAGCCCTTTATAGTCCTTGACCTGGAAGTGTTTCGCTCTCTCTGTCCATGTGACTAGGAACACTTCCGGGTCAGATAAAACTCGTTTTTCTTCAACCCGGAAGCACGTCATTCCTCTTGTCCATGTGACTCGGATGTACTTCCGGGGTGTAGGGCAAATAGTCGCTGCTCCTCCCTGCAGCGCCTTCAAGTGGCCCCTGTGGTATCCAGCAGGGCTGTAAAGGAAAACTCCAACGTTCATAATTCCCTGCTGGCATTCGGGGCACCTCCATGCTGCAGGGAGGGCTCCATCTGGCGGCCTGGGGGTATTGGCCGGGATGAATGGCCGGCCATATATCACAACAGCCTATATAATGAAAGCTTTACATTTTTAATGATTTCCTGTAAATGGTCTATTTTTTCACTTAATTATTGCTGGTTATGAGACCTTACTAAAGATGTAAACATGCCTTACCCACTCAGTTTATTGTAGCATTTACCTTAACAAAATGTGGATGTTTAGACTTTTGACCACCAATATAATATACAGTACTGTACCAATAAATGAACCAATGAACTAAGTTATTTTAAACTGCATGGCTGCAGGTGAGACTAGCTTGCAAGTATCTAGTGTTCATTTCAGCTGTCGTTTTATGATCACGAGCTGCAAATCTGGTCTACCATGTTGGAATCACCTATTTATAAAAGTCAGAAGTTGATTGATGTTGTGTTTGACCTTTAGTACAACCATTTTATGTCTTTTTCTGGACCTTGTAGGCCAGTAGCCATGCTGGCAGTGTTCAGTACAAGTCAGAAACCAGCACTGGACTGGGCATGGCAGTCTGCTGCATACACACACACACACATACACACACTTATTCAAAATGGGACAATTAATGTACTAGGTTCATTTTTGGAAAATGGGAAAAATTATGAAATAGCTGAACAAAAATCCAAATAAACACAGAAAGACTGCATAAAGAACACAGAGGCAGTGACTGAGCTTGGGTTGTGAGCAGTGCTAACCACTGCACCACCATATACATTATTTTTAGTCATGTAATAGTCATGTAATATATGTTACAACTGTAAAACATATGAATGACTTTGTTTAAGGATTTTTTAAACTAAAGATGATGACACTAATTATATACTATAGACAAACATCTGTGGACTCCCCTCCAATGAATGTTCAGGTGTTTGTTAACAAGTACATAAGATCAAGCACATAGTCATGCAATCTCCATTGACACACACTGGCACTATAATGGGTCATACTGGAGAGCTCAGTGACTTAAAACATGGCACTGTCACAGAATGCCAGCTTTGTCATGAATCAGTATGTGAAAATTCTAGACCTGACCAGGTCTTCTGTAAGTGCTATTATTGTGAAGTGTAAGCATCTAAGAGTAACAGCAGTTCGGGCATGAAGTGATAGATCATGCAAGCTCACAGAGCGGGATCACCAACACTAAAATGCATAGCACATGGAAATTACCTATCCTCTATCCTCACTCTGAAGGGCAACATCAGCACAAGTATTGTGCTTCATCAAATGGGCTTCCAGAGCCAAGCAGCTGCACTCAAGCCTAAGATCACTATCTACAATGCCAGGCATTGGTTGGAGTGGTGTAAAGCACACAGCCATTGATCCCTGGAGCAGTGGAAATGTGTTTTCTGGAGTGATAAATCACATCTGGCGGTCTGATTGACTGATCTGGGTTTGGCAGATGCCAGGAGAACACAACCTTCCAGACTGCAAAATGCTTGGTGGAGGTGGGATAGTGGTCTGGGGTTGTTTTTCAGGGTTTGGCCTAGGCCTTTTGGTTCCAGCGAAGAGTTAATGCTACAAACATTTTAGACAACTGTGAGCTCCTTTCATTGTGGCATCAGTTTAGGAAGGCCGTTTTCTTTTCCAGCAATACTGTGCTCCACTGCACAAAACCAGGTCCGGAAAGGCAGGGTGAGATGAGTTTGGTACAGAGAAATTTTAGTGGCCTGCACACAGCCCTGACCTCAACCCTACTGAACAACTTTGGAATAAATTGAAATACTCAAAGCAAGCCAGGTCTCCTTGTCCAACATCAGTTTCTGATCCCACAAATGTTCCATTGGCTCACAATCTTGTGAAAGCCTTCCCAGAGGAATGGAGACTGTTAGAGCAAAGATGGGCAGAGAATTGAAGCCAAAAAGCAGTCCTATCTTTTGAACAAGCCAAATCACTAATCAAGAAATCAAAGTAAAGAAAGCAAAAGTCTAGAACCAGAAAGTCTATATAGCAAAATAATGCACACACAAAGGATGTTTTTTATTTCTTTGAGCGTATGCAAATTTAGATGCTAATTTATCTGAGGACTCGATTCTTATGTAAGTGCACTGATGACATCAATTACATAACTTCCGGGACTGACTTCCAATGAAAGAAAGTCCCCTCATGACAACTGCATCACAAAATGGATGCACCCTGGAAAAAAACAAAATGCTGAATGAAAAAGTGCAAAATAGTTCTCAATAACTAAAAATAATTTCCATTATGAGAATAATTGCAAAACTCATTATCAGAATCTAATAAAACCCAAATTGAGACATAATCAATAA
This sequence comes from Polypterus bichir lapradei, assembly GCA_026402145.1. Lineage (NCBI taxonomy): Eukaryota > Metazoa > Chordata > Cladistia > Polypteriformes > Polypteridae > Polypterus > Polypterus bichir. The sequence goes on along the minus strand of JANRMT010062854.1, from coordinate 127,380,488 downwards.
GAAACATGATTACATCTGGCTAGGATGTTCATGGAGTGGAAGGACCATGGGAGAGAGCATGCATGGAGCACTATCTCCTCTGGATTGTTAGATGGCAACCCCCCGGGTTGTAGTGGTGCCTTGGATTCCCACAGGGCACCATGGGACATGAAGATCTGCAACTCAGCTCTGTTGGGCTCCGTGGGTGCCACCAGGGAGTGCAGCTGGGATTGCACCACCCTACTTTATCAGGCTTCCACCTCACCCAGAAGTGCTTCCAAACCACGCTAATGGGCCACTGGAAGTACTCCAGGGACAGCATAAAAGAAGCCTGCTGCCTTCATTTCAGATTTGGGAAGAAAGTGACAAAGCTGGCTGGATGAGGTGTGGAGACGGACAGAGGCAGAGAGAAAGACAGAAGGATGATAGACCAAGAATGAAAGAAATGCAGTGTGCTTACTGCTGCTTTATACTGTGCATTGCTTTTGCAGGAAACTGTTGGGAAAGAGTAGACTACACCCAACAAAAAGTCTCCAGCGCTTCCTGGGGATGGCTGGGTGGTTTCACAAGTTTATGAAAGGGTTCACTGACATCGCACCTCCATTGTTCCAACTGCTGAGGATTGGGTCCCCTTGGGAATGGTTGCAGGCGTGCCAGGACTCTTTTGAAGTGCTTAAGAAGGCTTTGTCATCACCACCCATCCTGGCACAGCCAGATTGAACACTAACCTTCTAGGTTCACACTGACATAAGTGACCTTGAACTTGGCACCGTCCTCTCCCAAATGAATAAGGGGGAGGAAAGAGTTGTGGCTTATGCTTCACAGTCACTGAAGAGCGCCAAGTACAATTATTCCACCACTGAGAAAGAATGCCTCGCTGTCGTGTGGGCCGTAGAGAAGTGGCATCATTACCTGGTGGGGACATCTGCTCTCATCATCAGGCTCTGACCTGGACATTCAATTGCCTGAATACCATGTCTAGACTAACCAGGTGGGTGTTGTGCCTCCAACAGTTAACGTTCAAGGTATGCTATCATAAGGGCTGTGCTAACGTCATACCAGATGAGCTGTCCCGGGTGCATAAGCCGGTACTTGTGGTATGTGCGGTATCAGTCTCTAACCCTTGGCCTGATCTTCCCCTGAACATGCAGGACATTGTTCAATCACAAGCTGCTAGTCCTGCATGTCAGAGATTGAGAGAGGGCACAGGGGGAGGCCTGAACACATATGGTATAGGGATCTTCAAGGGACACTCTATCACTATTTACCAAGAAAAGATCAGGGTACCATTATCAGTTGGTAGTGCCCGAGACATATGTGCCCAAGTTCCTACAATATTACCATGACAGCCCAATCGTTGGTCACCTTGGACTCATGAAGACACTTTGCAAAATCCTGGAGGATGGCATGGTGGCCAACAATACGCAAAGATGTCTGGTCCCATGTCCAGACTTGTACCACCTGTCAGCAATACAAAACTCTACATGGTCTCCCCTTTGGACAGCTTCAGCCAGGAAGCATCACCACTTCAGGGGAGAGCCTAGATGTGGACCTAATGGGACCATTTCCAGCCAGTAAGGACTGGAAGGCCTACATAATCGTGGCTGTGGATTATTTTACCTGATGGGTGGAACTATTTCTGATAGCTAACACCACAGCAAAGAACATCTGCTCCACCCCAAAGGACAAGATATTTACCCAATGAGGGGCAGTGATTGAAGACGTCTGGAGACTGTGGGGGTGGTTCACCTTAAGACAACAGCATACCACAGCCAATCTAATTGCACTGAGTGGGTGAACCAGACCCTGAAGACAATGATTGCATCCTTCGTCGGAGACCACCATCTGGATTGGACTAACTGACTGCCTGAGCTCCGGTTCGCATTGAACATGACAGTGCATGAGGTTACAGGTGAGACCCCTGCATTGTTAGCTTTAGGCAGACAGCTTAATGGCCCTCTGGAAAGAATACTCAATCACAATCCACCAAATTCAGACAAATTGATTCACGATCATCTACAAACATTAAAGAAAATTACTCAACAAGAGAAGGAGAGGATGGTGATCTTAATCGTACAACCAGAGACATAAGCCTGTACAATTCTCAGTTGGGGAGAAAGTCTGGATCACAACTCATCCCCTCTCCAAATCCTCTGACAAATTCACGGCCAAACTGGCTCCAAAATGGTTCAGTCTAACTGAGATAATACAGAAAAAAAGTCCAATAACCTATTCGGTTAAGTGGGAATTGCCAGGGACCAAAAAGGTAGACACTGTGAACATCTCTAACTTTAAGTGCTGGTTCAGCCGTACACAATGGCCTGGTGGTGGGTATTGTAGTGGCGTCCCTTCAAATCTTGCACCAGCCTCCTTGTTCCCAGCAGCCCCGGCACCCTCAGAAGACAACCAATCAGAGCCTTGGTAGGGACTGCAGAGAACTGAAGTTATCATTCCCCAGTAGCGCCACTACAACATATACTGAAATGATAAAACTATAATGCATAAAACTTTCAGTTTCTGCACTCAACTATGTGGCTCTATTACATGCTGATAGAGGACCCATCTATGAGTTGCTATACTGTATACTGAAATTACAGTAAATATTTTTTAAAATAAATAATACTCAAAGTAGAAAATTAATTCACTTAAATTAAAAAAAAAATTCTCAGAAACTGGTGACAATTCCTACCTTTCATAAATTTAAATAATACCTTTAATAACTTCTTCCTTCAGCACTTCTTGTTCTCCAAATATATAGGAGGAAGCATCTGAATGATTTCTTGCTTGAATTTTTTTTAATGTTATTTTTCACTTGCGCTTCATTAATAGTCAGCAGTGCAAACATAAAGAAGCTTCAGACAGAAGCAGCTCATTCAATGTCAGAGCCACCTGTGCCTGAAAGAGGGAAACTTTAAAAGAATTGGAAAGAGAAAGAAGATTGGGAATTTCTTCTGGAATATAAAGCCAGTATGCATTATCTCTATTTTTTAAGTTTCTTCCTTAATAAAACCCAAGCAGAAGTAAGTTGTCTAATTACACAAGCCTCAGATTACAAAATTATTTAATTTGAAAAGTAGTATCTACCAGGTTAAGAACAAGATTGAGAAACACTGAAAATAATTAATCTTAAAGCTTAATCAGCACCAAACTTCACACATTGAAATGTGTCTAACAGAATTTTAACAAGTGATTTGGTGTGAGCTCTGGTTAAATTCCCTGTTGTTTTTCACTGTTGAACAATTTTTCACATTTTTGTTGATTTACTCTGAGGGACCCACAAATGTATACTGCATGTTTGTGAAATATGAACTGTCTTCAGCAGTGTCACATTGCTGCGCACTCAGCCTTAGTCAAAATTAATCCTAAGCTCCTCTTTGGCGTGCACATTTAGCCTCCCTTAGAGAGCAGGGCCATTTAGAAGCACAAAATACTTGATGGTGCTTGACGGAGTAAAAGCACATGTAGAATATTTTTAAAAGTTGAATTTGTTCTAATAAGAGTGACAGCTGGCTGGAGAGGAGGCATGGTGAAAATAGAAAAAAGTAATAGGACAGAAAAAACAAACTAATACGAAAAGCCAATGAGGACAGAAAAAAAAGGGCATCAAAACGAGTTAATCACAACCCAAATTATTATTAAACAGAACAGAATTCCTAATTGTACAGTGTTCAAAACAAAAAAATGACAAGTCAGGGAAAAGGTACTAATCTCAAATAATCTGTTACTAATGAAGATGAATAGAAGTAGAGATTTGTGGCTACATATTGGTTCTGGTTTCTCGACACTCTTGATCTCCATGTTTCAATTTGACCTGACTACTCTTTCTGATTATTACTTCTTCAGTCTTTATCATTGATCCTTCAATCTCTATTATGGACTATTCAGTCTTTGAGTTTTCCAGACCACTCTTTCTGAGTATTACTAAATAATAAATAAATCAGATCCATTTTGACCTGTCGTCTTTCCAAACATACTTAACATTGTGTACCCAATGCTGCCTGTATAATATTGTTCTTTAAAGGTATGGATGGATTGATGAATCTTTTGTTAACATGCTTTGCAGGATTAATTAAACACATTTACAGTTGTTAGCCTGTGAAATACTCATTATGATGAGTCCTGCCATAATCAAGCACAAAAAGAGAAGCAGACCTTAAAAATTCACGCAAAAGGCCAGACTTGCCTTCTTTACAGGTTTGTGTCCACAGTATAGGCCTCACTCCAAGCAGCCTATCCCTAAATTCAAATGACAGGCTTTAAAAAGTCTCAAAATGTCCCAAAGTGGAGAAAGTCTGGTCCCAATATGAACAAAGCAAAGTTTCTTTAGTAAAGAAAGATTTGAAAAATGGACCACAAACAATCAAATTAGAACAACAGAACAGCAAAAATAGGCAAACAAATCTAAACACACAGTGCCTTAACACAAAGCAGGGAACAAAGCCAGTATATCCAAATTTCAAAAGAAACAAAATCAAAACCTGGAATCCAAAAGAAAGACATATTGAGTTTTGCTTTAAATATTAGCTGCTGGAATAAACCAGTTGCCTGATCGGATGGCTCTGTCTCTGTTGGCTCAACATATTACATAAAACAATAAAGGAAAAACAAAACTTCAAACAGGAATCATAACAAAATATACCAACTAATATTCAAAAAAGAACAAACATTTTCAAATAAAAGTAAACATGTTTGATCCAGGGATGAGACCCTGGCTGAAACATTACAACCATGATATTTTTTTCTCAGTGAAACAAAAAGTACCTGATGGCCTCCTATGACCCATACAGTTAACTGTCAAAAATAAGCTGCCCCCTTGTGAGTGAATGGATTGGAACTGTAATAGCTGGCACCTCATCCAGGCTTTATTTGTGTCTGATCTGGATAGAGAGATTAGGGCATCACAAGGAAAACTAATACTTATGATAAAGCTATTTTTAAACTATGCTGTCTTTTGATGGATGATCTTGGGCTCCATCTACCAGAGGTTGTAGGAAAAGTCAAAAATCTTTGAGAAAGGATCCTTCACTATGGCAAAACTGCACATTATGTTAGTTATCATTTTTGTTACATTATGCTAACTGGTTCTGTAGATGCCTATTTTAACATTCTTGCCAGTTTTGTTGACAGGTCAAAATACATAATACAGTTTTTATTGAACAGTGAGAGGTTATTTGAAGCTTGCAGATTTTATAACATTTAAAACTCAGATAAACTCAGTGACAAATGGTGGATACAATGATACTACAACAAACACATGTAATTAAAGGGGAGTTCGGTCAATGTGATGATAGAAGGTAAATAAGGAGTTTTCACTAATTTTCACATCCTTCCATCTTAATTGTTAACCCACTTCTTCATGGGTCAGATTTATCAAACTTTTGTACGCACAAAAAGAGGTCCAAAATATGAGTACACAATGTTCCACACAAATATCAGGGATCTATAAAAGAAATTTTGACCAGAGAACATGCATATGTTTACAGAAATTCTGACCTATCTATACACAACATTTCAGAGAAACATATGATCATGATCAAGTATGGAAATGTGGTCAAACCAAGTAAATGATGATTCGTGTACACAATAATTCATTTCACAGAGTCATTATTATAATATGTGTTAACATGACAAACATTACACCTCAAAAGTAACGAATATGATGTATAGACTCTGTTTTAGTTCTTCCAATGCTGTGTATTTGCACTGTAGAACTTTTTGTTGTTTTTTCATCAGTTTATATCAGCTACCTGGTGTGACTTCTCAGGGAACTTTTCAATAGATCAGGAATATCTCAGGCAAGCTTCATTCTATCATTTCTACTGCGCTAGAAGATATTAGCTGACCGACAAGGCGTTACATTTGGTTTTCTTATGGTCTGGGGATTCATACATAAAGTTGAACATGTTTTTGCCAAAATAAAAACTGCCAACATAAAAAGTCAATTTGCAGCAGTGTCTGTTTCTCCTAACGTAATTGGAGTAATTTACTACATTCATATTGCAGTAAGGGCACCATGAACAGTGATATTCCATTAATGTACAAGTCACCTGTGATGCCAAGATGAGGCTCACAAAAGTTGTGGCTCAGTGGCCTTGGTCAACCTGTGATTCATTTATTTTGAGGCAAAGTAGCTTTGACAGACATGATGATACTGTACATAGTGGCTGGCTTGTTGTTAAGGTAACTGGCTGAACCCTCAGTGTTTCATATGAGCCTGCACTATTCATTATAACAGCAATCACATTATTACATTTGCCAGGAATAGTGGCTACCTGCTCAGACAGCCGTGCCTTACGTCTTTCCCGACCCCCGGAATGCAGAGAGTCGCTATAATACCACACGTGATCTTGTGCACACAGTGGTGGAGAGCACCATTGAACTTCTCAAGTGCAGGTGGTGATGTCTGATGGCATCAGTTGGGAGGCTGATCTACCAGCCAATGAAGGTCTACAGCATCCTGACTGCATATTTACAAGGTTCATTAACACAGACCATATTTGGTACTTTCAGGGTGGCAACCAGGCAGGGTTTGAGGCATGTTCATGTATGCACATCTCTCTATTATATAAAAAAATCTTGGGACAAGACAAGACTTTTTCAGAGAGTCAAGACATGACTTTCCCAGAGAGACACTTTCATGTCCCGCAAGACAAAGAGTAGATAACAAAGTAGAACGTCGTAACGAATTCAAAAATGTTGGCCTGATACACATGCAGAGCAGGTTAGATATAGAAGTGTAAAAATTCAAACGTCTCCAGAAAATGATAGTAAAGATCGCATTAGTGCAAACAAACGGAAATTATTACTCTGTGAAATAACAGAACAGTGAAAAGAGATCGAATATATTGTTCGGATTTAAACATTAAGTTGGAGAATTGTAGATCATCTAATTCGTATTGCCATCAGAGAAAAGTAGAGTTTCTTCCCAATGAAGAGGCTTATCCACAAGAATTAAAAGATTTCTTGTTTGGTGAAAGTGAAATCCACATACGCTGTCACACTTGGGTCAGAGTTGCACAGATACACAGAGATTTTAGAGACAGAAACGTTATTCAGACACTTCAAACAAACATAAGTCTCTTTCAGGAGTCAATCAAGCTCCGTGTGTAGTCGGAGGGGACAGTTCTGTCTCTCAATTAAAAGAATAGAAAATCTTCTTCTTCATAGGGGCACACCTTGGGAACAGGACCCCCAACAGGAGCAGAGGATGTCTGGGGGAAAAGAGAGACAAGGCAGTGAGACAAAAAGACAGCTGCTGTACAGGCTTTTAAATGTTTGAAGTCAAGCGTGTGAAGTGCAGATCACGCAGCACGGCAGCAGCAGCAAGCCAGCAGCTGATCGAGCCAAGAGGAGGTAAAAAAAAACCTGTATTTGTTTCCTATTGTATCACTGTTTAAGAGGGGGTTTCAGAGGAGTGACCGCGTCTCCTTGGGTTGCATTCAGCCCCCCTCTGCACAACGCAAGTGGCAGAGATGGGGGGGCGATGGGGGGGTTGGCAAGCGAAGCGAGCAGGGGGCAAAGCCCCCTAGTTTATAAGATGATTGTAATTTATAAGGGGTGTCACGGATGTGTGCATGGGGACCAGGTAATCCAGCCAATAGCACTCCAATGTAAAAGGTGGCACTGTTACAAACTGTATCTCCTGTTTCCTCTGCAGCTTCGACCAAACCCCAGGAGATGATTACTAGCCCCACCCATACTTCCACTCCTAAACTCCGCTTTTTACAGGCTTAGGCTTATTTACCTAGATGGCTTACAGAGGGAGATATTCACTTTTGGACTTGGTGCCCCTCTGCAGCTCTGACCAAACCCCAGGAAATGATGACTAGCCCCGACCCCACTTCTGCTCCCAAACTTAGCCTCTTCCCAGCTCAGACTTATTTACCCAGATGGCTTACAGAGGGAGGTGGTCACTTTTGGACCCAGTGTCGCTGGAGACGAAGTTCTAGTGGATGTGTTCCATTCAGTGCCTCAACACTGTCTTTCTTTTGTTATTATTTCTATTACTCAGCCAAGTAGATTATTTTCTGTTATTAATAGATAGATAGATAGATAGATAGATAGATAGATAGATAGATAGATACTTTATTAATCCCAAGGGGAAATTCACATAATCCAGCAGCAGTATACTGATACAAAGAAACAATATTAAATTAAATAGTAATAAAAATGAAAAAAAAAAAAAAAAAAGTTAGCATTTACTCCCCCGGGTGGAATTGAAGAGTCGCATAGTGTGGGGGAGGAACGATCTCCTCAGTCTGTCAGTGGAGCAGGACAGTGACAAAAGTCTGTCACTGAAGCTACTCCTCTGCCTGGAGATGACACTGTTCAGTGGATGCAGTGGATTATTCATGATTGACAGGAGTTTGCTTAGTGCCCGTTGCTCTGCCACAGATGTTAAACTGTCCAACTTTACTCCTACAATAGAGCCTGCCTTCTTAACAAGTTTGTCCAGGCGTGAGGCGTCTTTCATCTTTATGCTGCCACCCCAGCACACCACCGCGTAGAAGAGGGCACTCGCCACAACCGTCTGGTAGAACATCTGCAGCATCTTACTGCAGATGTTGAACGATGCCAACCTTCTCAGAAAGTATAGTCTGCTCTGACCTTTCTTACATAGAGCATCAGTATTGGCAGTCCAGTCCAATTTGTCATCCAGCTGCACTCCCAGGTATTTATAGGTCTGCACCCTCTGCACACAGTCACCTCTGATGATCACAGGGTCCATGAGGGGCCTGGGCCTCCTAAAATCCACCACCAGTTCCTTGGTTTTGCTGGTGTTAAGATGTAAGAGGTTTGAGTCGCACCATTTAACAAAGTCTTTGATTAGCTTCCTGTACTCCTCCTCCTGCCCACTCCTGATGCAGTCCACAATAGCAGTGTCATCAGCGAACATTTGCACGTGACAGGACTCTGAGTCATATTGGAAGTCTGATGTATATAGATTGAACAGGACCGGAGAAAGTACAGTCCCCTGCAGTGCCCCTGTATTGCTGAACACAATGTCAGACCTGCAGTTCCCAAGACGCACATATTGAGGTCTGTCTGTAAGATAGTCCACAATCCATGCCACCAGGTGTGAGTCTACTCCCATCTCAGTCAGCTTGTCTCTAAGGAGCAGAGGTTGGATGGTGTTGAAGGCGCTAGAGAAGTCCAAAAACATAATTCTTACAGCACCACTGCCTCTGTCCAGGTGGGAGAGGGATCGGTGTAGCATATAGATGATGGCATCCTCCGCTCCCACCTTCTCCTGGTATGCGAACTGCAGAGGGTCGAGGGCGTGGCGGACCTGTAGCCTCAGGTGGTGAAGCAGCAGCCGCTCCATGGTCTTCATCAGATGTGACGTCAGAGCAACAGGCCGGAAGTCATTCAGCTCACTAGGACGTGATACCTTTGGGACAGGGGTGATACAAGATGTTTTCCAAAGCCTTGGGACTCTCCCCTGATCCAGGCTCAGGTTGAAGATGCGCTGTAGAGGACTCCCCAGTTCCAACGCACAGGCCTTCAGCAGTCGTGGCGATACACCACCTGGACCCGCTGCTTTGCTGGCACGAAGTCTTTTCAACTCTCTGCTCATATGGGCTGCTGTAATTGTGGGTGGGGATGTCTCACCTATGCTGGTACCAGCAGAAGGATGGTTGGAGGATGCAGTACTTCGAGGTGATAGTGGGTTAGGGTGATCAAACCTATTAAAGAAGTTGTTCATTTGGTTTGCTCTCTCCACGTCTGTCTCGATGGCGGCACCCCGCTTCGAGCTGCAGCCAGTGATAATCTTCATCCCATCCCACACTTCCTTCATGCTGTTGTTCTGCAACTTCTGCTCCAGCTTTCTCCTGTACTGCTCTTTCGCCGCCCTGAGTTGGACTCGGAGTTCCTTCTTAAACATGGCTATCCAGTCTGATACTCCATACCCTTGCACCTGTGTAAATTCTTTACAAGGGTAAATTGTGTAAATTACACATTCTTTTTTTTCACACTTGAATCCACGCAAAATTGTATAAATGTCCACAGGTTAGGACTGAGGGGAAGCTGGAACAAATCCCAGCAATGCAGGAACAATCCCAGCACCATTACCCACTTTTTTGTATTAAATAAATGCTGCTGTATTATTGTTATTCCAGTTCAGAGGTGCTCAAACTTTTTTACACTTTCAAAAAGAGAAAGATGAAAGCATTTTACCATTATCAGAAAAACAGCAAACCTCTCTATTAGTTAGGTGTTGTGCTACCAGTTCCCAATAGGTATCTTTTCTGTTTCATCACGTTACAAAAGATCTTTGTGAAAACTCTGACACAGATTAACAAGAGGTTAAGATCTTCAACATTAAATAGGGAAAACTTAACCTGTCTTTTCAGGAGGGGTTATGATGTCAGCTCTTTTTTCGGATGTAAGACAGCAGTTCCCAGCTCACAGTACTCTAGTTTTAACCTGAAATCACTTTGTTCAAGTATACTTTGGTGCAAGAAAACCAACTTAGATTTTTGTCAACTTTATTTTGACTTCTCTCTTTCTTTTTGGATTTGGCTTTGTTTGATTCTCTGGTTTCTTGAGTCTTGTTTGCCTTTTTTTGCGACAGGCTGTTTATGCCTTGTCCTTTGACACTTCAGTCTCTCTCCTATTTTTTCCCCTGTGTTCTCTGTGTCATTCTATTGATCCTGTCAGTATTCATTTCAAGTTGCTTTGTTGGCAAAAAGTGCTTTCACTTCTTCTCTTTGTTCTCAAATGCCTTTCTATGTGATGTCCTGTCACGTGCACTTTTTTGTGCAAGATTTTCTATGAAAGGTTATTTACTTCTGCATTAATCTGCTGCTTAGGGTAAATGCACAGTCTTTCAGTAGCACAGAAGACCCTTTGAGTTCTCTTTTGACAAAAAGCCATGGGTTACACACCTTCCATTCTTTTCTCCGTAGCTCATAATGCACTGTATATGATAGATCAGTAAGGCTTCGGGTCACAGCAGTTCTTCTACAGAGCTAACACACTCACCAGGCAGGTCCAGCCAAACCAAAATATGGTCTGGACAGCCAGCACCATTCACTGGTGTACCATTATCTGGACACATAAATAAGGCTTATTGTTGTTGCTGGAAAGCCCTAAAGAAAAGAGAAAATAATAAATGTCACTGGTAGCTTTTCATTTTTGTGGGCTAAGAATACTTCATCAAGATTGTGGTGTAAGTGGTTTTCACTTGAAAACTTTAAAAATGCCTTTTAATAATATATAACATATAATAATATTGCAGTTTATGTTAGGGATGGCGCAGCACTGACCTGAAAGCCAATGCACACATAGAGTATGTGAAATGAAAATGCTGCCTACAACAAATATCTGTGATAAAACTAGGCAGGTTTTATTTAATTTAATTTTAAATTTACTTTAGAAACATCAAAAAGTGAACATTCACATTATAATAAAAATTTCACATATGACCTTTTCAGGGAGCTTGTGCTTCATGTGTGGGGTATAAGACCCCCAGCTTCTCATATTGGATTTCATAAAGTAGTTATTTTTATCACACTTAGTTTCTCCACCGTTAAATTTTATATTCATTGTTTTGCTTATTCTTTGTTTTTGCTCACATTTCTCTGTCCATGTTCAGTACCTGCTTTTTGCATAATATCATAATAACTCAGTGGAAAAAGAGCAAGGAGAGGCTGACTCATACAGCCATCAGCCAACAGTAAACGTAACAACATGTCATCAGACGGTGAAGGAAATGAGATTCTCCACTGTGTTCTTATGAACTGAAGCGAAGAACTAGAAAAACTCATTAGAAAAGAAAAAGCTTAGCGGTATAACCCAAACAGAAGAACAACTACAAGATATTTATGTTGACTAAGACACATTTGGTTTTATCCACTTTCCTTTTTTTGCAGAGACATGACTAAAATGTGACTAAAATCTTTTATAGTCTAAAGGCTAAGACTAAACACTGGAGTGCAGAAATTGCCTTGAACTGCGCCTTGGACTTGTGCTAGTGCAGTGCCATTGAGAAACAGCATACTGTCACCATGGCTTGGTATTTTTTCCATTACACATTCATCTATCTGTCTATTTCATCCTGAGCAGGGTCTCATGGGAGATGGAGCCTATTCTAGCAAGCACAGGGCAGGAGCAATTCCTGGACAGGGTGACAGTCCATCATAGACTGAACACCCACACACACATCCAGATGTACATGTAAATCAAGGATAATAATGTAGACATTTCTGACATTAGCTTTTCCACCAATATGAAAAGAACGTTAAAAGTTAAAGTTAAAATTAAACTCTTGGGCTCAACCATCAGCAGTGTGTCTGTCTGTGGAGAGAATGTCAACTGTGTCAAGTGGTTTACTTACCTCAGAAATGACATTCATGTCTCTGGTGACTCTTCCTATGAAGTCAGTAGAAGGATTCGGAGAGCATGCAGGGGGTCATGAGTTCACTGGAAAGGGGTGTGTGGCACTCCCGATATCTATGCAAAAAGACCAAGGCTCAAGTCTTAATAGAATCCTGGTGCTTCCTGTATGGCTATATATATGGTTGTGAGACATGAACGCTATCCAGTGACCCGAGACGAAGACTGGACTCTTTCAGTACTGTGTCTCTTTAGAGAATCCTTGGGTATCTCAGGTTTGGCTTTATGTTTAATGAGTGGTTGCTCACGGAGTCTTGAATGAGGCACATTACCTGCATTGTGAGGGAGCATTAGTTACGGCACTACGGCCATGTGGCACTATTCTCTGAGGGTTATCCGGCTCACAGGATCCTTATTGTTGAGGACCCAAGCGGCTGGACCAGGCCAAGGGGACGCCCACATAACACTTGGCTGCGGCAGATAGATGGTCATTTCCAGATGATGGGACTGGACTGCATGTCTGCCTGGGGAGTTGTCAATTGGGATCCCAAGATGCTTCATTGTGTGATTGGTGCAGAACCACACTTTACCAGTGTATGCACCCCAACCTGACCTGACTGAAGTTAAAGTACCTTTCGTAAACACTTTTACAGAACAAAACAAATGAGCACAATGGAAAATTGTATTGTAGATAAGTAGTTAAAGAAATTCATGATAATGTTGATGACTACTCCAACATATCATCATGTTTACCCACCCCTTCAATTGCATCACATAAAATTAACCAATGGGTCTCATTAAAAGCCTCAAATCTTCAAACCACTAGTCAGAACTGAAAACTTCAGGTGGCACATGCCTACACCCGACTGAAGGTATGGAGGGTCCAAGAACCTGGAAAGAGACTAGCAGTTTACTTAGAAACCTTTTAGCAATACATTAAATGACTGACAGAGTTTACTACTAATTTCATTTTTGCACAACAGCGCCATCTGCTGAGGAATAAAGAGGCAGTGCCTCACCTGTCCTTAATGCATAGACAGAACCAAATGCGCCTCAACACACAGTCGGGGCCTACTCTGGTGCCCACCACCCTAAGCTGATTTAAGTGGCTTTGATGATAAATTTACATCTAAACCTTTTTATATAAATTTCCTGTATATGTCTTTGACAACAAAATATATTTAAACTTTTTAAATTCTGTTTGTTCACCCATTTTCAGCTCAGTATGTGGTATTTGATCACCCCCAAAACTCACCTTGTCCCTGAACTCGGCTCTTCTGCTGTTTTTGCTGCATCTTTGTCCCCATGTTTTTTTTCTATTGCTACTTGATAAATGAGTTTCATTTTCACAGGAGTCAGAACTGTTCACTGATGGCCTGTTCAATTTCATTTTTTTTCCAAGAAATATGTTTTTGCTTGATTGGTGTGCCATAGCACTTTCAAGGGATTTTCTGATACTTTCTGCCTCACAATGACTGTTCAGAGCTAATGTGTCTTCTAAAGCTGACAGGTACCATGATAAAATCTTGTCATCCATCAGTGGAACAGCTGAAGTGTTGATCTATGAAAGTTAATAAATAAATAATTTTTAACCCATTACAATATTCAATATTGGCCATGACAGTCCCACAAGGAGAGCAACATTAATAGTGAGAGAAAGTAAAGCAGGGCAGAGATTTTGTGCTTTTAGCAATGAGCTCTGATTACAAAGTTTGGAACAAAAGAATCACATTTCATAAATGTCAATAAAGTAAACCAATTTGCTTCAGAAGTGATACATGTAAGGCAGTGGAGTCACTAGGGGGATCCTGATCACATCAAGTGACAACATAAGAGAGGGTGACGCCCAAATAACTGTTTTCTGTGCAGTGTTTCAGGCTGAAGCCAGCAAGTAAGACCCCCTAATTGATGAAACAATTGAGTGTCCACACCATTAATAGTGGCAATTACCATTTTACATTAAATGTCTGAGTGTCCACATGCTACATTGTTTAAAGTATTATCAATTCCCATTTAAGGAGCTCCATTCATCAAGTTACCCATGGGCCTATGTGGGATCTTAATTCAGCGTTAGTTACTGCACTGGGTGACACCAACCCTAGTGATGCCACTGATGTTAGGAGTTTGCTGCAGCTCTGCTTCTAGTCCCCTCTCTTGGTTAAGACTGAACTTAGTTCCTGCCTTTCATCTCACCTACTAAATCAGTGTTTCTTTAAATGCCACATGGCAACACAGGTTGCATAGAAGCTATGTGATTTGTTGGCAGGGATAGTTAAACAGGGACTATGGCATCCAATATCCAAAAAGGAGGTTGGAAGCTCAACAAGGGGATCAACACATCAAAGGACAGGCAAAGTTATCAAACCTCTAAAGAAAATGCAAATAAATCCAAAATACAGGCTGAGGGATCCAAGCAAAAAAAAAAAAAATACACTAGGGCTTTGTGAAGTCCAAACAAACCAACACATCAAAGGCTAGAGCAGCAGCGCTTCACCAGCATCCTTATTTTATTGTGTCTGTACCCCCATCATATGACCACCACATGTCCAGTGTTGTAATGCAAAAGATGGAAAATGAGGGGCCAGTGACAGTCAACATTTGGAAGGGTGCAACCCTGGCTAACTTTGATCAAAAGCAATGCCTATTCCTGACCATGTAACCACACCACACCAAAAAAAGCAACTTTTATTTTTATAGCACATATTCATACAAGAAGTTTTGCACAAAGGCTTTACAAACAGAAAAAAAAATACAATTGCAAAATTAAATATGAAATAATTAATAAACATTAAAACAGCCCATAATTAAATTAAACATAAATTAAATTATTGCCAACTACTGTATAAGCAGTTTTTAAATTCCTTCTAGTTACAACGGTGTGGTAGCCGGCCCAGACACAGACAGGCAGACACGTTCAAGTCACCCAACACACGTTTATTTACACCATCCATATTTACAATAGTGCCACACAACCCCCAAGTCCACAAAGTCCAGGCTACCAATCAAATGCCTCACTTCTCTTCAGGCCGCCTCCACTCCTCTCCTCCAAGACCTCATCCTTCTTCCACCCAACTCAAGTCATCATATGGAGGGAGGCAGCCCCTTTTATAATCACCCGGATGTGCTCCAGGTGCCTCCTGACAATCTTCTATCGGGACTCCCCAGTGTGACGGAAGTGCCGGCTGTGCACCCGGAAGCACTCCGGGTGTCTCTGATCCTCTCCTCCCCAGCACTTCCAGGTGTGGCAGAAGTGCTGAGGTCCAGGGCTCCCAAGGCATTGGGGCGCCCCCTGGCGGTGACCACGGGCCCCTACAGGGTTGAGCTTCAAAGCTCTGTACCCGTGGCCCCCATAAGCACCAGGGCGATCACCCCCCCGTGGTCTGGGGAAGGCATAAGCCCACCTCAGATCCTCCTGGGCGTTCCGGCTGGGTACCACACCCAGCCACATGCCACAAGGCCTACTCCATAATTAATTTTTTAAAAATGAAACAAAATATTCACAGAAAAATATATGTGAAAAGTGTATAGCCGTAAAAATAAACTTTTATAAATGTTTTAGAATTAAAAAATGTAACCATTTTCATAACTGAAATATGCTACTGGTCACAAGTTTTAGAAAACCTCGGCTTTTCCAGTTTTTCGTCAAATTTAATCTGTTAAAATGCAATGCCTGACCAAAAATGGTGAAAAGGTAAGCAGTAAAATCGCAGTAGGGTCGCCCCCCCCAGCCACATGTGACAATGGTAAAAGTCAGATTTGATAACATAAGTCAAAAGCAGATGACCAGGGAGAAGAGGAAACCAAAATCTCTGTCTGTCAGTGTGGCTTTGGAACCTCTTTTTTAGAACTTTGTCTCCTTTTCTCCTTATTTGTGTATTCTTTACGATATCCCTTAGTGTTCTGACAAACTTATTTTGAATATATATAATGGTTGCAACCTTATGTTGGATCCTGGCCTCAGCTATACTGGTTACATTCTCTATGTCATAAGACACAGAGACTATGCGACAGCTCAGGTCTCTAGCCCTTGCCTGTTCTTTGACTATTCTTTTTCTCCAACATTCTATCAATCTTCACTTCTCAGTCCTTTTATTCTTACCTCTGCATGGCTGTTCTTTTTCACACAACTGTAACAGGCAGGATGTTGGTAAAATTAAACTGTAAACCTATACATATTCTAAAGCCAAAAGACTGCCTACCCTTGTGGAGCTGGATGGTGTCTCTGAAGATTCTAAGGTGGTAGGGAGGCATGGGGAGCCCCAATGGGCCACCTCAAAGCCAGTTCCTAATAGGAGAGGGTTAGTGATAGTTGGGGACTCAATCAATAGTGGAATTGAAGCACAGGTTGGCTCCAGAGGGTCTGTTGGCTTGATGGTGCACAAGTAGGAAACCTCCCTGAAAGGGTTGATAGGCTCATGGCCAGAGTGAAAGTTGATCCAGGTGTCATTGTCCATTTTGGAATAAATGACATGCGTAAGGGAAGTCTGGTAGTTCTGAGATCCAAATTTAAATAGTTAGGTCCCAGGCTGAGGAGCAGAACTGACAAGGTTGTCTTCTCTGAAGTTCTGCCTAAGCCACACACCAGTCCTGGAAAGACTGAGGAGATTAGAAAGCTTAATGCGTGGCTCAGATCTTGGAGTAGGGCAGAAGGGTATAGGTTTATGGGTCATTGGACTCCTTTTGGAACACATGGGATCTGCTCATCCACAATGGGTTACATTCGCACCAATTTGTTGGGGAGGCATATGAATAGGTTAGTTGAGGATTGATGTAATTAGGGTAAGGGGGTCAGGGTGTTTAGGACAGGCCAGGTTTAGAATTGTACATGATGGGACAAACAATAATATAATAATACAAATGCACAGTAATGCAAATTCTAACCCATCATTAAAATGCAAAAGTAAAATGAATAGCACATTAAAAATAGCTTACCTTAATGTTAGAGGTATCAGAAGTATCAAAAATAAAACAAATGAAAGGAATTATATGTAGGAGAGCATAATTATATTTCAGCAGTAATGGAAACCTGGCTAAGTAACAGAGATGGAGATGAGTATAACATAGAGGGATATACATTTTTGGAAAGGATAGAGCGAACAGAAAAGGAGGTGGGGTTGCTGTTTATGTCAAACAGAATTTAAATATAAGCTTTCTTAAGTTGGACAATGAGCCCGACCTAAATGAGGACATCTGGTTTCGTCTGGAAAGAGGCCTTATTTTAGGCATGTGTTGTAGACAGCCCAATGCAGACAATAATCTCAAAGCACATCTTTTTGGTAATTTTAAAAAGGCAAGTTTACAGGGGGATATTATAGTCATAGGGAACATGAACTACCTGAATATTAACTGGGATAACCTTGCAAATGGTAGAGCACAAGAGCAGAAGGTTTTAGAAGTAATCAGTGACTGTTTTTTTTAACATTGTATGTTAAAGAGCCAACGCAAAGGAAAGCCTGTCTGGATTTAGTATTTTGTAATAATCATGATAGAATTAAGGGTGTAGAGGTGATTGAACTACTAGGATCAAGGGACAAAAATGTAATATACTTCTCAGTGTTTTGAAAAAGTGTGAATGTAAAGACTAAAACTGTTAAGGTTAACTTTGGTAGACCAAATTTTGAGCAGATGCAGAAAAGTCTAAGGAGGATAGACTGGGATACGCTTTTAAGTGCAGAGACAGGTGAGGAGCAGTGGAACAGGTTTAAAAATGTTTTACATATAAAGCAGGACAGGTACATATCTAAAAAAACTTTGCAGTGGGTTAGTAAAGAATTGAAAATGAAACTGCTAAGGAAAAAAATATAGCTGTATAAGATTAATAACTTCAATGATAATTGTATGGCATATTAAAACATGAGGGGAACCATTAAGAAGAATATTAGGGAAACTAAAGGGCAATTAGAGAGGAATATAGAAGGTAAGGCGAAAGACGGCCCAAAGAAATTCTTTCAGTACTTTAGTAGTAAAAGAACAGAAGGAGGAAGTGAAGTGAATAGTAAAGGTGAACATAAAAATACAGACTGTGAAATAGCAGAAGCTCTAAACTTACATTTTTCTGAGGTCTTTACATGTGAGGAAGAAGATAACCTCCCACCGGTAAAAGGGACTACTAAGGAGCTACTGAGTGATTTGGAAATTGTAGAGAGAAAATTACTGCTCAGATTAAATAAGCTGAAATCAAACAAATCTCCAGGACCAGATAATATTTTCCTATGAGTTCCTAAAGAAGCTAGCAAGTACATACATAAACTCTTGACCCATATTTTTAGGAAGTCACTGTGCACTGGGGAAATTCTGAAGGACTGGAAAATGGCAAATATTATCCCGTAATATAAAAAGGGTGACAGGGCAGATCCAAGCCATTATAAACCAGTAATCCTAATGTGCATCACAGGAAAATGAATAAATGGAATTATTAGGGATAAGATTGAGCAACACGTGGTAAGAACAAGAGTTTTATTGAACAGTCAGCATGGGTTCTGAAAAGAGGAGATCATGTTTTACAAGCATTCTAGAATTATATGAGGAAGCAAAAAAAGGGTATGATCAAAATGGAGCTTTTGATATTATTTACCTTGACTTTCAGAAAGCATTTGATAAGGTGCCACATGAGAGGTTGGGCATGAAATTAAAATAAGTTGGAGTTCATGTTGTCATTTGTAGATGGGTGCAGAATTGGCTCCAACACAGAAAGCAGAGAGTTATAGTGTGAGGAACCCTATTAGAATTGGCTGATGTTAAGAGTGGTGTCCCTCAGGGGTCAGTGCTAGGGCTGCTGCTATTTTTAAAATATGTAAATGATTTGGTTAGGCATATAAGTACCAAGCTGGTTAAGTTTGCAGTTGATACCAAGATAGGTGGATGGGCAGATCTGTGACAGATGAAACTTAATGTAAGTAAATGTGAAGTCTTACATGTAGGCAGTACAAATGTTAGGTTTTGATATGCAATAGGAGGTCTGAAAATCGAAAGTACATTTTATGAAGAGGATTTAGGAGTTTTAGTGGACTTGACACTGTCAACTGCCAGCCAGTGTTCAGAAGCCATTAAGAAGTCTAACAGAATGTTCGATCATGTAGCACAATGTGTAAAATACAAGTCACAGGAGGTTATGCTCAAACTTCATAACACACTGGGGAGGCCTCATCTGGAGTGCCGTTACATTCAGTTTTGCTCTCCAGGCTAGAAAAAGGATCTAGCAGAACTGGAAAAAGTCCAGAGAAGAGCAACTAGGCTGATTCCAGGTCTACAGGGGATTAGTAATGAGCTGAGCCTTTTCAGTTTAAGCAAAAGAAGATTAAGAGGAGACATGATTGAAGTGTTTAAAATTATGAAGGGTATTAGTACAATGGATAGAGACCGTTATTTTAAAATGAGTTCATCAAAAACATGGGGAAACTTGTTAAGGGTCAATTATGCACAAGCATTCAGAAATTTTTCTTTACACAGAGAATCATAGATGCTTGGAATAAGCTACCAGGTAGTATGGTGTACAGTAGGACTTTAGAGACTTTTTAAAATAGACTTGATGTTTTTTTAGAAGAGTTAAATGGATAAGAGCAGTGAGCTTTGTTGGACTGAATGGCCTGTTCTTGTCTAGATTGTTCTAATGTACTTCCTGACATTTGAAGATGTCAGAAAAATACAAGTTTAGAGCATCTGTTGTTTACTGTTTAATTCCTCTTACAGTTCCTGATTCACTTCTCCTTCTTGACTGTTCTTTTACTACTACAATTCCAAAATGATCTCTTTTAGTCATTTCCACCTTATCTGCAATATTTCTCACCAACTGTCTTTTTAGCTTCCATGATATCTCCCTAATGGTTACCCCCATGCCCTTATCATGACAAAGCTATGCATTATTGTCTTGATGTACTGGCCTAGAAGAATTGATGCCATAGGTGTTCATCAATGGATCATCCAGATCTTTTTCAACATTTCCTGAAAGCTTTGACCAGGTGGCAGCAGTTAGGAGAGCCGCCACAGAGTTCCCGAAAGAAAAAAATTAAGACAAAAGTAGTACTTAGTAACTGGAAAATCTAAGTGCAATAAAATATTAAAGTTAATGCTTCATTATTCAGTAGAGTAACATTTTCCAAAGAATATTGAATGGCTGTATGTCCGTGTATATGTTATATGTACCCGTATCTGTACAAATATGCTGCATGGCCTTTTTGGCTCTACTTCTATTACTTTGTATTTGGAAAGCCTTTCCACTGAGAAAGGTGCTACAGTAGTTTTTGCTGAATTACTTTCAATTTCTAATTTTAAAAGCATGAACAATTTCCAAAAAATAAATATTCATTATAGCACAAATAAAACGCATCAGTGGAAACACAAGTTTCTACATAGACTCTAAGGGCATAAACTGAGCCATGCTGAAATACTTCAGTACTTCACAAGAAGAGTCACAGCACACCTAGCCAGCCAAAGACAAATGTCTGCAGAAGGATTCTGTTATCTCTCACTACTAACTTGAACACTCACAAAATTATAATTGTGTTTTAAATCCAGACCTGGATAGATCTTCAGCTACAGGGGCAACAACATCTAACACTGCCAAAATGACATATGGGTAATGCTTTTAATTGACCATAACTTATCAAACCCATGGAGATTTTTAAATCCATACTTAAGAGCATATTCCTTCTTATCACCAGTACATCATTGTTACTCCAGAACTGATTATTTCTTTATAGATAATTTCTTGCCTGCAATCAAGTCTTGCAAATATGATGCAATTGTTATATCTGATCATGCCCCTCTGATCATGGAACTCACATCACAATGTCCTACATACCTATCTCACAGCTGGCGTTTTAACCCCCTTTCATTAGCTGACGAGAACTGTACAAAATGTATATCTAAGCAAATGGATTTTTTTTAGAGATAAATGCATTCTTTCTTTTTCTGCAGGAAAACTCTGGAAAACTCTGAATGCAGGCAATGTCTGCTGTCCCGCCCCGTCTCCTCCCAGAATTATGCCTCTTTGAATATGCAAATTAATATAAATAGCCCTTAAGCTCAGCATTCTGTGAAAAGACAATGGCAAAAGCACGAGGGAAATAGAAGAATTTCAGCAAATACTAAGTGGAGGCAAGGGAAAAGTACTATTTGTTGGTTTAAACAGTGGTATAAACATCAAAAGGAAGTTGTCAGAGTGTCATAGAAACTCGAAAGCTCAAGTTCACAAAGTCGCACAGTGCCCGAAATAAAAAAGAAGTTGTCTGATATCAGTCGCTATGAAAACGTGAGTCGTAGCCCACCGTCTGAGTGTCATATGAAACCTTATTAGGGTACAGAGAAAAAAAATAGGCACACAGTGGGAAAAAAGCACGAAATATCAATATTAATCTCTAAATTTCCACTTTAATCACATAGTTTATTTGTCATTAAAGTAGAACATCATAAACTTCATCTTAAAATCATTTAATTTTCCAGTTTCTCAAATACCATCGTAACTAAAGTAGCAAGTTAAATGCTTTGTTTTGTATTTGATCTTCTATGTGCTCTATGTGTGTGAATCGCTACATGCTTCTTAAACCGGCTTTCTCTTCCTCCGACAGGACACAGAATCCATTACATCTGTAATATTGCAGCTCTCTGAATAACTAAAATACTGAGATGTATACTTGATATCATTTTCATGATGATAGGAGTTATTAAGCATGTTATTAAACATGGGAACACGGTGGCGCAGTGATTGTTCATGCCTCACACAAGATGCTTGCTGTGCCGTGTGCTACCTTCGATGAAATAATTTATTGCAGCAGTACTGTCTCTTTCAAACGTACTTACCCCCAATTCCTGTCCTTACTTTTCTTTCTCCAAATACCCAATCAGCTCTGTAATAGACATTAAGCCATCTGTAAGCTTAGAATGCCAATTATTCAAAACTTTTAAGGAACATTGAAATATCTTCATAGTACATGTTTAATTATTCTATCCATCCAGAGTCGCGCCAGTCCGAGCAAAAATACATCGAGAGGCAGGAACAATCCGTGAACGGAGCGCCAGCTCCATGCTAGCACTGAGACACAATGTCCTAACATGCTTATTTATTAACAATATAGATTATTTAAATTAAGTTAAAGTTTTATTTTACTGTATTTCATCTTAAAAATGATATCGTTATCATATGTAAATATGCGCTTTATAAAGTGGCCCAGGTTGTGCAATATTATAACCGTATTGCAAGTTTATTGTGAGGTAATTGTACTCATAAGTACAAACAGTTCTGCAAGGAGCACTTGATGGACTGATTGAGTGTTTATAGTTCCGGGGATGAAACTGTTTCTGATCTGCGAGGAAAGGCTCTGAAGCGTTTGTCGTATGACAGCAGTTCAATAGACAGCATGGCTGAGGCAGCATGTGCTAGATGCTGTATACCGATAATTCTCTTTCTGATCAGCTGCTGTACAGCTGTGATTCCCCACTCAGATACAGTGATATAAATACTCTGAGTGGTGCAGTGAGAGTAACAACACTAAAGCAGCTATTGTATTTAGAATAGTTTGACCATGCTGTGGACCATTATATTGTTACAGGTTAATTACAATCAGATGCATTAAACCAATAATCAATATGTGGTTAATTTCAGTGTATTTATAAAGCCACGTCAGGGATGTGGATCTAAAAAAGAAAGGGAAACCACACTAGAACAGTAGCAGAGCTTTGACGCTGGGTGCCGCCAGTCTGCAAAACTGAGCGCAGAACTTGCGTACGCCAGGGTACGAGCTACCATGGAAATGTGTGTGGCTTTACACCAAGTTTATGTTTTATACATTGCAATTTGAGCATGGAAACGTTTGTACGTAACATTTTTGTGCGTACGCACCGTGTATACATGAAGCCCCAGGTCTTCAAATGAGGCACTTTCTAGGAAAAGACATCCTTTGCAATCAGGACTCAATATTTTGACAACAAAAGAAACAGAACAACTCATTTTTAAAATGCGACATCATTACTATGAACATGGAGAGGAGGCTAATAAGATCTTAGCTCAACAAATTCACAAGCAGGAAGTTTGCAATCCAATATCAGTAATCACCAACACAGGCCGAGATAGAATCATTGATCATAAAACTATAATGCACACATTTAGAGGCTACTATAAGTTCTTATATTCTACTCAGTTTAAAGAATACAAGACATAATGTAATGTGTTTTTTGATTCATTACGGATACCACAGCTAGATACTTTCAGTGCAGAGGAATTGAATAAGTCTCTGACAATATTAGAATTACTAGGCACTATAAACTCACTTCAGAGTGGAAAAGTACCAGGACCTGATGGCTACCTTGCTGGAGTTTATTAAAAAAATTCAATCAAGTTAGCTCCCCTTTTATTAGTAACTTTTAAATTAGCCAGAGACAATACAATTCTATCTCAAACTTTTCACCAAGCATCAATTACCGTTTTTCCTAAGAAAAATAATGACTTATTATTATGTAAATCATACTGACCAATCTCACTTCTTAATAATGATGTTAAAATACTCTCCAAATTCCTAGCTAGAAGGATTGAGAAAGAGCTCCCTTCAGTAATATCACAAGACCAAACCAGATTTATTAAAGGTAGATATCTGGCTTCTAATCTTCGACATCTATTTAATGTAATATATTCACCCATAAAGTCCAACACTCCAGAGATCTTATTATCTTTGGATGCAGAAAAAGCATTTGATATGATTGAATGGGATTACTTTTCACCAATTTGCATAAATTTGGGTTTGGCCCTAACATACATGCATGGATCAAACAACTGTATACCAGTCCAGAAGCTTCAGTTTGTATTAATAACACTGTCTCAGAATACTTCAAACTAGAATGCGGTACTAGACAAGGATGCCCCTTAGCACCACTGCTACTGTATATGCAATCGCCATTGAGCCATTGGCTGTTCACTTTCAAAATGCATCAGAGATAAAAGGGATTTTCAGAGAAGGCCTTGAACAGAAAACATCATTATAAGCAGATGGTATGGTACTGTATATATCAGAACCACAAAATTCAGTGCCTGAAGCTTTAACTGTACTAGCAGAATTTCAAAACATATCTGGACTCAAAATTAATTTGAACAAAAGTGTGCTTTTTCCAGTGAATTCTCTAGCAGCAGCATTAGATTGGGCACCTTCCCCTTTATCATTACAGATCAGTTTAAATATCTAGGAGTAAACATCACAAGTAAATATAAAACTCTTTTTCAACAAAATTTTGCTGCTTGCATGGACAAAATTAAATAAGACATGCATAGATGGTTTACCATCAATCTTACTTTAGCAGGAAGAATTAACATTGTTAAGATGAATATCCTCCCTAAGCTTCTGTTTCTATTTCAAAACATCCCCATATACTGTACATTAACAAATAATTTTTTAAGACATTAGATTCAATCATAACCTCATTTATTTGGAATTCAAAATATCCACGTATCCAAAGGGCAACCCTACAACAACCTAAATCAGAAGGTGACATGGCTCTACCTAATTTTCAGTTTTATTACTGGGCAGCAGACATAGAAGCTATTAAAGCCTGGACACTGACACAAATAGATGAACACACACTAGCTTAGTCTGCAATAGAAATGAAATTTTGCATTACCTCTTGCTTTGTATGCCAGTAAATATAAGTTATTTCCAATATACTAACAACCCAATTGTCCTTCATTCACTCAGAATATGGAACCAATATAGGAAGCACTTCAAGGCAGAGAATATTTTATCTATTGCACGTTTACCTGATATCCACCTTTTTCCTCCCTCTCAAACTTACACAATTTTTAATGTTTGGAAAACGTATGGAATTAAATCGTTACAGATTTGCATATAAATAATGTCTTTGCATCTTATGAATAATTGCACTCTAAATTTAGTTTCCCATCAACACAATTTTTCCACTATTTCCAAAGAAGAAACTTTGCTAAGCAAAATCTGCCCAATTTTCCTCACCTCCCACCTATTTCTATTCTAGAAGAGGTAGTGATCAGTCTTGAAGACTCGGACAGCATTTCTATAATACTGTATATAAAATCATTTTAATGTCCCTTCCTTTTAAAGATCCCAACGTACAGTGGGAAAAGGATCTCTTACTCAATAGAGAGTGGAAAGCAGCCACGCATAGAATTCACTCAATATGTGCAAAGCATCCAACTATTCAACTTAAACTTTTTCATCGAGCATATCTGTCTTGGTTAAAATTGTCCAAAATGTTTCCAGGACAAGATCAAACCTGCAAACATTGCAATCAAGCTCCAACTTCACTAGGCCATATGTTTTGGGCGTTTACCAAATTAATGTCATCCTGGACAAAAATGTTTAAATGCCTATCATACAGCCTTGTTGTCACAATCTCTCCTAATCCATTAACAGCTGTGTTTGTTGTACTCCCAGGTGGACTTAAAGTGGAGAAGGACAAACAAGCTATAGTTGCCTTTAGTTCACTATTAGCACATAGACTTATCTTGCTCAACTGGAAGAATCCTAACCCACCTCTGTTAAGTCAGTAGGTAACTATTGTTATATACTATTTGAATTTGGAAAAAATCTAGTTCTCTCTTAGAGGATCTGTTCAAAACGTTTTTTTTTTAAATCTGGCAGGATCTAATCAATAATATTTTAGAATAAGAACTTATACTGGGGAGAAAGACTCCTTTCCCTCTATAATACTCTCAAAAGTTTTACTCTCTTTCTCATGGGTAGGAGTTGATTTGAATTTAGTTTTATTAAGTTTGACTTGATTGTATGGAATGCTACATGCTTTAAATTAATTAAAAAAATATATACTGTATATATATATATATATCTATTTATAGATATACATGGTGTATATACAGTATGTGACACTTTAGATTTAAAAATGGGACTAGGTTACTCAGTTACGGTTTATTCTAATAATTGTTCCACAGAGACTGTCAGCTGCAGTTGCTGTACACAGAAAAAAGAAATACATGTGATGTTCATAATCTGCTTCTTGTTTGTTGCTTAAGTCAGTTTCTCTTTTTAAATCATCCAAGCTTTGCAACTGACTATATAACATTGAACAAGCCAGCATGGACAAAGTTTAACAAATGATATGGCAGTGCCGGGGTTAGCACTGCTGCCTCTTGTGCCCTGGGTTGGAATCTTGCATGGTTTCTATCTGGATGTCCCCTACACTCCCACCCAAAGACATACAGGTTAAATTCCAAACTTATGCAGCGTTTAAATACCTCAGAATTAAAAGTAACATTTTAGTTTAAGTATTGCAAAAGTCATCTACAGTATTATTCATTTACTGTTATGAAACAAGTCTCAGTAACACTTACAAAGCATCAATAAAGACCCGCTAAGGTAACATCACTTTGGAATGGTCAGAGGTGGGAAAAGTGATACTTATTTCTCTTGATAAAACATATTTCAGTATATGACCTGTGAATCCATCATATTCACAAATAATTTTACAGGCATATCAAAAAGCTTTTAATATACAACTCCTAGCTCACTGGGGCAATGTAAAGTAGTGACATTAAAAATCCTTCTTGAAGGCCTGGGATGTGACAGATTGGATTTTGGAGGCCTTCAGTGACTCAAGGGCTTAGCAGAAGCAGACAGCATTTGCCAAATTGTTTTTGCTCAGTGAATATATATTTTTGTAACAATCCCTCACTTTTCCTTAACAAAGTAGATCACATAATTTGAAACTAAAGGTTGTTATAATTTTTAAAAAACGTAATGTACAGTAAATGATTAATCAGTCTCATAAATTCAAACATGATTTTTTTATAACATTTCCATTTTGTAATGTTTTAGCCAGCGTTTCTTCCCTGGCTTGTTTATATTCCTTTTCCTTGTTTTTTTCATTCATTTTTCAATACAGTTTATTGGTAATGATAGTTTCTGTTAACATTGTTGCCCCCAGCTATTATTTAATAGATAGGTTTAATATTTTATTGCTTTTGTTTTGTTTACATATATTTATATATTGTCTTTTTAAATGTGGTGGAACTCCAAGAAGCATGGCTATCCATTCCATCACTGGTAGGTATCATGATTTATGCTGAAATTTGAGATTTTACTGCCTTTTCTTGTTTTGGAAGCCATTTTGCATACTGTTCTCAGGAGGGTGGTCTCTGGGGTCGTGACCTTCAATTAATCAGCAGACAGGATTAAAGGTCAACCTTTTGAATGAGTCTTATCCAATCTGTGGATAAAACCTTAGTTTAAATTTTAACTTCTCATGTGAATTTTCTTCTTTTCTTGCCTGGTTTCCAACATCTTGACTGTTATTTGACCTTCATTTTTGCCACTCGTATGGGTTTCGGTCACATCGTTTTATTTTTAATTCCTTTTAGTTTGCCTTTTGCGTGCATCTACTGGTTTACTCTAGGAACTTTATCTGTTTTCCTGACGAGTCAGGACACTAGGTACCACCCACAGCCCGTTAAAGCAGGTTGGTCAGTGAGTCCTGTGTGGTTCATTGTTGAGGGTAGTTTGGAGTTGGTTTGTGTAAGTATTGCTTGTTTCTTCAATTTTCATGTTTGCCTCTGGATTCTGCTTTTGGTTTGTTGGTTACCATTTGTTCAATAAGGTTTGCCTTTTAGGTGACTTTTTCTGCTCATTTAAGTATTTCTGCTGCTTTTCTTGTTATTATTTTTTTGTATTTTGTTAAAAAAAAAACACTTTGTAGGAAACTTGTCTAGAAATTACCTTACAGCTATTTTATTTTCTTACTGTTTCTCCCCCCTGTAAGATATGGTTGATCTTCTTATATATTTCAGGACATTTCTAATTATTTCCTCAAAGCTTATTTTTTTCTAGTGTCTGGCTTCCCTAATTTTGGGCAGGTATTTTGGATCCTGGCCTACTTTCTATGGGTATTTTTGAAGGCCTCCGATAATTTAGTCTAGTTTGGTACATGAATGACAAAACACTGAAGGAAGACTTTGAAAACTTTAATGATGTGTCAGTGCTTTATCTCGTCCTTCACAGTCTAACCCTTTACTGAAATTGGTCACTATATTGTAAGATTCATCCACTAAGGTGCCATCACTAATAATACCTCTTGTTTTGTACAAGTCTGTGGGAGAAAATGTCAATTGAGGTAATAATGAAAAAAATTGCTGGTTGGTAGAATTCATATTTTTCTACAATGAAACTTCTCAGGATGCCCTATGAAACAGTAAGCCTTTCATGAGAAAGTTTTAGATATGAAAATGTTTTCATCTCACAACTTGTTTCTATATAGGATAATAAATATACTGGTCAAATGTTTTAGAACACTTCAGTTTTTCCAGTTATTCTACAAATTTAATCAGTCGAAATGCAATGAATGGCCTAAAACGGTGAACAGGTAAGCAGTAAAATGCCAGAGGTTTAAATTTAAAGTTTAGGTTAACAAAAACTGAAAAAAAGAAATATCAGAATATTACAAATGGGCCTTCCTCAGGAACAACTAATAGGCTACAATCTACAGATGTTCTGCAGTAATTAAAGTATATTAAGCCTTGTAAGTTGAAGCAAACAATTTGCACCTGTGACCCAACTTCTACTAATTACTTAAAAAAACCCTCTGTCTGCCTTAAAGCACAGTTGGAACAGACTATGTTACTACACCCTCTGAGGTACTACTTGGACAAAATTACACTGGCATAGGACAAATAAATAATGGCAAATAAAAAAAATAAGTCAAGGTGTCATTAAGTGTAGAAAAATTATTTCAGATTTTTGATTCATCAAAGTATCCATCCACCTTTTGCTGATATAACAGCCAGTCACACATGTGGCATTCTTTCGATAAGAGAAATCAAATATTGGTCAGAAACATCTTCCCAGCACTGTTGCAGGAGTTCCAAACAAATGGGTTGAACTTGTAGGTTGCTTTACCTTTCACCCTTCTGTCCAGTTCATCCCAAACTAACACAATGGTGTTTAATATGGAGACTGTGCTGGCCATTCCATGTTTTGAAGTGTACCTTCTTGTTCTTTTCGTTTAACGTATAGTTCTATAGTTCTATAAGTAAGCTATAGTTCTGACATAGCCTGAATAGTATGTTTTGGGGTATTGTCTTGCTAAAGGATGAACCCCTGACCTACTAGATGCAGACCGGAAGGTATTGTGTGGAGCTGCAAAATGCTGTGGTAACACTTTTAATTCAGAATGCCAGTCACTCTGTGCAAGTCACCAACTCTGCCTCCAGCAAAAGAACTCCAGACCATCACACATGTTTGACAGCTGGTGTCACATACTGAGGAACCATGCTTTCACAAATTAGACGGTGCACAAACACCCTGCATGATGAAACAAAGATTTCAAATTTTGATTCACTGGTCTGTGAGTCTTTCTTCCAGTCAGCAGTAGTCCACAGCTGGTATTTTAAGGCCCTATTTTGTCCTTTACAGAATGGCTTTCTTACTGCCATTCGCCCTGTCAAACCTGCAACACAAAGTCTCCTCTTCACAGTAGAAACTGAGACTTGCTTTATCCGACCACTGTTAAGCTGTTGTGCTGTGAGGCACCTATCACGCCAGCTCGTGACCCACAGGAACTTGTCTTCTTATTGGGTTGTGACTTTGGGTCAGCCAGATCTCTTCCTATTAGAGTTTCTTTCAGTTTCAAATTGCTTTTGGATTGTTTAGAACACAGTACTCATTGACACTTTTTTTTTTGCAATTTTTCTAAATGAAAAGCCTACACTTCTAAGGGTAGTAATGCTATGTCTCATTTCATTTGTTAATTGCCATTTCCTTGCCATTATCTATGGAATTTTCAACTTTAGACAGTGTAATTTTGTCCAAGTAGTACTTCAGAAGGTATAGTAGCACAGTCTGTCTCAACTCTCCTTCAGACAGACTGAGCTGTCAACAGTAATCAACAGAAGTTGGGACACTTGTGCAAATTGTTTGCTTCAACTTGCAAGGCTTAATTAACTTTAATTACTGCAAAACATGTGTAGGTTGTAACCAATTAGTTGTTCCCTGAGGAAGGCCCATTTGTTATATTCTGCTATTGTCTTTTTTCAGTTTTTGCTAAACTAAATTTTAAATTTAAACCTCTGGCATTTTACTGCTTACCTTTTCACCATTTTTGGTCAGGCTTTGCATTTTAACAGATTAAATTTGAAGAAAATTGGAAAAGCTGAGGTGTTCTAAAACTTGTGACCAGTAGGGTATTTCAGTTATAATAATGGTTACATTTTTTAATTCTAAAACATTTATAAAAGTTTATTTTTACGGCTATAAACTTTTCATATATATTTTTCTGTGAATATTTTGTTTCATTTTTAAAAAATAAATTACGGAGTAGGCCTTGTGGCACACGGCTGGGGGTGGTACCCAGCCGGGACGTCCAGGAGGACTGGAGGAGGGCTTGTGCCTCCTCCAGACCACAAGGGGGCGACTGCCCTGGTTGTGTTGGGGGTCACGGGTACAGAGCTGGGAAGCTCAACCCTCTAGGGGCCTGTGGTCACCGGCAGGGGGCGACCCGATGCCTTGGGAGACTTGGACCTCAGCACTTCCGCCACACCCGGAAGTGCTGGGGGGAAGAGGATCAGGGACACCCGGAGGGCTTCTGGGAACACAGCCGGTGCTTCCGCCACACGGGGGTGTGTCGGCGGAGCCTTATCTGAAAGCACCTGGAGCCCATCCGGGGGTGAATAAAAGAGGCCACCTCCCTTCATTCGGGGCTGGAGTTGGGTGGAAGAGGACGGAGCTCGGAGGAGAGGAGTGGAGGCGGTCTGAAGACTGTGAAAGGGATTGTGTTGGCCAGGACTTAAAGGGGTGATTGGTGCTGAGGCACTGGGGTTGTGCTCACTTAATTGTAAATAATAACTGTAAATAAACGTGTGTGTGGTGAAACAACATGTCTGCCTGTCTGTGTCCTGGCTGTACCCCACAGCCTTAACAAAATAGCACTGGAGATCTGGCTGGGTGTTAATAAAACCCAACTCTATTTATAGGCACCTATAGCACTGACAAAGCAGGCATTGTGTTGGGCCAGTTGCTCGTCTCACAGTGCAATATATATGCCATTGAAATATTGTTAGCATTAAGTCACACAGACATTGTCTGTTCAAACCAGCCTGCAAATGAGGAAAACATTGAGGCGGAACGGCAATTATGGCAGGCAAAAATGAAAAGATCTGACAACATCAGTATCTGTCCAAGGAGAATGACAAATATGAAAATGTGAAAATATGAAGCCATGGTCCACAATCTTCCAACTCAAAAACATCAAGTACATGTTAAAAGAAAAGGCTGCAGCAAACAAGTAAATAATGTGAACACATTTGATATTAATTATGGAACGATACACACATGCAGCAGAATCAGAAAAATAAAAAGCACCCATTAGATATTTGAATATAAAAATGTCCTGAATCATATACTTTCTGTGGATCAATGTCTAAATATTTAATATAACAAAAATGAGTACAAATGTTATTTTTATTAATAAACAATATATAAACATAGAATCAACAAATCATTTACAGCACACAATCTAAGCTGAGATCTGTCTGCATGTGGTTAACATTACATTTCATGATTTATTTCACTCAGGCTTTTCATAATGCAAGGAAAATACAAAAAGAGTTTTTAGGGAAGGTGGGGAATTGCTGGAACTAACAGTTTTATTCAACTGGACAACGCCTGAGCTCTGAAATGCATTGTGTGTATTTTTTTTCACGTGAATCATTTTTTGTTTTCATGTGAGCCATTTATTAAGGATTTATTATTGGCAAATTTCCCTTTCCCTGCTTTTTAGGAAATAACAGAAATGGAGGACAGGAAGTTTTGTGAGTCGAATGGAGATTCAAGGATTTGCAGATATGGTGTCTCAGTAGGTAAAAGCCACCTGGCTTCTGCTGGGTTGCTCCTTCCACTTTAATGTTTTGTTTTTTTTTACACATATTTCAGCCAGGTTCACAATGCAGTCTGCTTGCTCCAATTTGTTTGAAGCGAATTGGGACAACAAGCTATAAATCCTGTCCATGTCAATGACTATGTTAAAAGCTCTGATTACTTTGCAACATCTTTCTTCTCCTAAAGGTGCATTACAGTCATTTAGGCTATTGGTACTCCAAAGAATGTTACCATATTGCTTCTAATATAAACTTTGCTTTAATCAAAATATGTTAGCATATAATGGGTAAACATGTCTAACAGAAAGACCACAAATCTGAACCAGCAATCCCATAGTCCTTTGTCTGTCTTTGAGTCTCTGCCACATCTTCTGCATCTATGAATATCTGCTGGTCTGCACCCCCTTGATTGTCCTGGCTGTACATTTGTTGTTTGGATTATTTATTTGTCTGCCTGCTTTTTATATGAACCAACCTGCAATTTCTGGTTTGTAATAGGGCCAATGGGAGATACCATTCTGAGGACAACTGTAAAATAACCTTCCACTAATTCTGCTTCTTCAGATATCAAATCTTAACATCCCAAGAAGAACTGACACCACGGTGTCAGCTACCTGAGGCTTTTTTGACATTTCAGTGTCATGACCACAGCCAGAACTCCAGGAGCAGAAAACTAATGGTAAGCACAGTAATTTGCTTCATGCAGTAATGTAGATGATTCTGACATTTGTGAAACTATTTCCATAAATTATATTCACATTTACCATTTGGGAAATGGCCCCATCATGCCCTCGATGGACTTCAACTCCCCTGGAATTCTGCTAGTCATGTTTGATTACCCCTTGACATGTGCTGGTGGTTGATAATTGTGAACTTTGTAACTCACTTTGAAGTATGCTAAATCTGCACATAAATGTATAAGCACTGTCATAGCTAAGGGGCATGGAGGGGGAAGTCCAACCAGGGTGGCACATTTTTAGGGGCAGCACTTTGTAATATACTTTAGTATTAGATGTTTTAGATTTTTTGACAATTTTGTTTGAAAGGGCTTTGACAAGCTAATGTGTGTTATCTATGTCAAAGTGACATTTTTTAATGTTTAAAAATTGTTACAAATACATATGTTACAAAATTATATTTTACAAATTAAAATTTTGACCAGTTTACTGAAGACTCTCTCCATTGACTTATTCTGACCGAAAGGGATAAATCATTCAATCTCATCTCTCAATTAAAAGAGTCCTTTTAAAATGATTACCCATTGGTATTTCAGGAATCTGATACCATCTATTTGTGGTTTTTTGCTGTATGGACCCTGTTACTTATCTAAATAAATAAAGTTTCTTTCTGGATCCTTCATGTGGATGTGTCTTTTGGGAACCAAATATACAGTAGTTCTACAGTGGTGCCATTCTGAGGAATCACTCTAGCATCTTTATTCTTAAGAGTGAAGTCCACCATTGACGCAGCAAGAAGTCAAAGCACCAGCTCAGAAATGCTGGCCCATACTGTACACAGGGCACCTCTGATTAGCTGGTGGTCGACTCGGCTCTAAACAGTCTCATGACTGGATTGAGATCTGCTGACTAAACTCAACTACAACCACATTTCTATGAACCATCCCAGAACATTCACCACCATTGTGTGGTTTGGAATAATGGTTCATTTAAAATATAGTGGATCCAAGGCTCAGAAGAAAAGCCCAGTTTTTAAAAAGATAATTGCGGCTTATAGAGGGGGTGTGGTAGTGTGGCTGGAGCGGTTCTTGGATGGCGTGTGATGTGGGCGTTTCCTCACTTAAATGCACAGGTGAGGAGTTGTCTGTAATTGAAGCCGGGAACTGCTAATCGCCACAACTGAGCCATGTCCCCATTATATATAGTAGGAGCACGAGTGTGGAGGGGGGATAAAAAAAAGAAAAAAAAAAAGATTGGAAAGAGAACGGAGGTTAAAGGAGGAAGAAAGGGAGGCAGGAAAAGAAGGAGCCGGTGTGAGCGAGTGAGAGCAGGCTGCCCACATCAGGCCGAGGAAGGCAGCGGGAGTCAGATTTGGGATCAGAACGCCAGCGTGAGTGCCCTGGCCATTGGTGGAACCCAAGTCTCGGCCCGGGTAGTGGTGCCGTGCAGAGCCAGAGGACAAAAGGCAACCGGACGGAAGGACAGCTGCAGGTAGGGCGACTCCAGGTGCACAACCCGGATGGAGAAGCAGGGGAGCCGCTAGCTAAGGAAGGCACCGGGTTTTGTTTTTAAAAGGACCTCTTCCATCCAGCTATTTTAACCTTGTTTTTATTGGAATTATTTTAACCTCCACATTCCACTTGCTTTGTTTGTTGTCGTCATTGTCCAGCTCATCCGGTTATCGACGGTGTTGGGTTCAAGAGGCTCCCTGAAAAGTAAGAAGGGAGCAAGGAGCTGAACCCACATCTTCACAATGTGATCCTGATGTGGTCCTAGTAATGAGGTGAAAGATAAAGCCTGAGTTGAGCTCACAGCTTTGGTGATTCTCCTGCTTAATCCAAAATAAAACCCACTTCAAGTTTCTGCTGCCTGATAGAGATACAGCAGGTCCATAAGCAGCCACTTGTCTCTAAAGCAGCATCAAGTAGAATAAAGAGACTGTAACAGTCAGTTAATACACAAAAATGGACACAGTATATGCAAACCTCTCTGAAAACATGTTGTCACTTTGTCATTATGGGTTATTGAGGGTGACTTGATGGGCACAAATGTATCCATTTAAAGTTAAATCAACAACACAATAAAGTGTGCAGAAAGTGAAGGGGTCTGAATACTTTATGGATTCACTGTATGTTAACAGTAAATAGAAAGATTAAAAAGTTTGGAATTTAATACCACACTGCCTTATCCTCATCTGTATTTTAATAATAAATGTAAACTCCGAACTGAGTTTTGATTAAATTAGCTATTTCCAAACTTGGTTTATTAATATTTAATGTAAGGCTTGAAGCCAGATTTCTGTTAAGTGCTTTGCAGGTCGTATTTAGTGGACAGTTGACGTGAAGTGGGGTGTTAGAGAGGCCCATTAGGCTGATAGCTTCTGTAACATGCAACTTCAGAGATTCGATTTGCTTTAGATTAAAATGTTTCCATATTTAAATGTGCTGTTTTGATGCATCTCTGCTTGGGAATTCTGCTACTGGTTGCACAAAAAATACACAGAAGATGGGGTCTTGATGTTTCTATTTGCTGCACTTTAGATTTTGATTTTTTTTCTTTCTTTCTGAATATCCTTTAGAAATCACTTCATAATGAACTGTCATTGGTTAATAAAATGATGATTTAATGGCACCTTTTTTATCCTGTGGTATATACATTAACTAAACAGCTTCTTTATTTAAAAAAAAAGAAATGAAAGCAAGATCTTAGATGACAATTGAAGTAACAAGTGCTTAAGGCTTTGGATTTCAGTCCCCCGATTCATAAGTCTGTGCCTGTGTGCCTGCTATAGACTAATTGTCTTCATCTTTATATATTACATAAATACAAGATATGCTACCCGTCCTAGACAGGTTGAAATCTACATAACAAACATATAACTGAGAGTTAACATTTGCAGTGCATCATGGAATTCCTATTGTGACAGATAGGGGAGGCCCAAACCACAGAAACAACTAACAAACAGACAGTCACAGGTTCAAAAACAGAGCTGTTATAAAATACCTCACAACAGGTTTCTTGGTCACACAAGCACCAATACACAGTACAGTCTTCTTTCTTCCTCCTTCATTCCATCTACCTCCCTCTAGCGATTGTTGCCTTCCTTCCTCTCAGCTCTGACTCTCTGGATGAGTCCTGACGGCTTCCTTTTATGTCAGACCTGAGAGTACTTCTGGTGCCAGGGCATAGCGCAAAGGAAGCAGAGGGCCCAAAAGTAAGGATCTCAAATTCTTACAGCAACCCCATAGTGACTCACATGGGATCCAGCAGGGCTGACTCTTCCATCCTGCCCCGCTTGGTTCCATATGGTTACAATGGTCCTGGGATGTTTCCATCTAGCAGTTGTGGGATGAAAATATTTATATTTTAGAAGCTTTCCTTCACTGTTTGCATATCTAGTCCTCCCATCTGAGTAAGGGTCTCATATCCATCCCGTCCGGGATGCCAGCTAATCTTGGTTGATACTTACAATATATCTCTGTTATATGCCACTTAGCATGGGATTAATAAAAGCAGTGTTTATGTTTGTGAGGGACCATCTGTTAGAATGACAAGTGCAATGCATTTTATTACTAAAAACATTTTTTGATGCACCATCTTTGAAATGACAGAGACATGGCAACTTGACGGACACACAGCTAGACAGAGATCCTTTTATTAAGGGGGATGTCTGTCTGTATGTTCCCTATACAATCCTAAACCCTTTCACCAATCTGGATTAAATTTTGCATAGTTACCCTCTACAACAACAACATTTATTTATATAGCACATCTTCATACAATTAATGTAGCCCAAAGTGCTATACAAGACAAGAAAAAGATAGTTATATGAAATGAAATTTAAAAAAAAAAGATTTGGCAATAATACTAAAGAATAAGTAACAAAAGAAAAAGGTAAGGTCAGATAGGATCATATGGGCAAGATACGTTACCATGACACCTGAACATCCCACCACCTCCTCCTGATTTCATCTCCTTGCTTCGTGAATACTGTAGGTAATGTTTCTTTATTAACCGATTTCAACCAAAATTGGTACCTGGGTTTCTTCTGAGTTGCAGATTACAAATTTGTAATTGTCTTTTCTAAATTCAAGATGGCAGATCCAATATGGCAGACCAAACTTTTTCAACATTAAAAATGTAGGAACTGTATCGGGGCCGGGGGCACTACTTATTATTATTTTTTTTTTAATTTAACCACTATTTCATAGATATGGTTCTTTCATAAAGTGTTTTTCAATCCACACTGCCCCAAAAAAATGTTAAAAACATGTTGTCTGTTGGGGTCTCTTCTCCATACCACCGACTTCACACTGCTGTTTAAAATGCACCCAAAGGTTCACTTCATTACTGATTCTTAACATTTGGATGTAGGTGACATTCAGGTCACTGATGCTTCTGTCTATAACACCTCTGGGCACTTCCCTCCACTTCTCACCATGCTTCTCAACTCCCACCACTTGGCATAGACTGAAAGTTTTGGGGCTGTTGGAGGCCAACAGG
Organism: Polypterus bichir lapradei; assembly: GCA_026402145.1. Classification (NCBI taxonomy): domain Eukaryota; kingdom Metazoa; phylum Chordata; class Cladistia; order Polypteriformes; family Polypteridae; genus Polypterus; species Polypterus bichir. Next base: position 127,343,153 of record JANRMT010062854.1, on the reverse strand, counting down.
GAAAACCAAAAATATTATACTTCGCAAGCATCCGATAAAGCAATTAGCCATATTGCAATAATACATATATTTAGTTAGTACAGAAGAACAAAATAATACACTACATGAATTTGTAAATGAAACATCACAAATTCCTGTTAATATGTTATTGTTTCATTTTCACATTTCCACAAATGCTAATGCTCCAGATCTAACCAAACAAATCACCAGGACCAGATAATATTTATCCTCGTGTTCTTAAGGAGGCTAGTGAGTACATATATAAACCCTTGACACGTATTTTTAGGAAGTCACTGCGCACTGGAGAGATTCCAAAGGACTGGAAAATGGCAAATATCATCCCATTATATAAAAAGGGTGACAGGGCAGATCCAAGCAACTATAGGCCAGTAAGCTTAACATGTATCACAGGAAAATTAATGGAAGGAATTATTAAGGATAAGATTGAGCAACACATGACAAGGACAGGAGTTCTTCTGAACAGTCAGCATGGGTTCAGAAGAGGGAGGTCGTGTTTTACTAACATGTTGGAATTCTATGAGGAGGCAACAAAAGGATACGATCAAAGTGACGCTTATGATATTATTTATCTGGACTTTCAGAAAGCATTTGATAAGGTGCCACATGAGAGGTTGGGCATCAAGTTAAAAGAAGTGGGAGTTCAGGGTGATGTTTTGAGATGGGTGCAGAATTGGCTCAGACATAGGAAGCAGAGGGTGATGGTGCAAGGAACCTCATCAGAACTGGCCGATGTAAAGAGTGATGTTCCACAGGGGTCAGTGGTAGGGTCGCTGCTATTTTTAATATAAATAAATGATTTAGATAGGAATATAAGTAACAAGCTGGTTAAGTTTGCAGATGATACCAAGATAGGTGGATTAGCAGATAATTTGGAATCCGTTATATCATTACAGAAGGACTTGGATAGCATACAGGCTTGGGCAGATTTGTGGCAGATGAAATTTCATGTCAGTAAATGTAAAGTATTACACATAAGAAGTAAAAATGTTAGGTTTGAATACACAATGGGTGGTCGGAAAATCGAAAGTACACCTTATGAGAAGGATTTAGGAGTCATAGTGGACTCTAAGCTATCAACTTCCCAACAGTGTTCAGAAGCCATTAAGAAGGTTAACAGAATGCTAGGTTATATAGCACGATCTGTGGAGTACAAGTCCAAGGAGGTTATGCTCAGCCTTTATAATGCACTGGTGAGGCCTCATCTTGAGTACTGTGTGCAGTTTTGGTCTCCAGGCTACAAAAAGTACATAGCAGCGCTAGAAAAGGTCCAGAGAAGAGCGACTAGGCTGATTCCAGGGCTACAGGGGTTGAATTATGAGGAAAGATTAAAAGAGCTGAGTTTTTACAGTTTAAGCAAAAGAAGATTAAGAGGTGACATGATTGAAGTGTTTAAAATTATGAAGGGAATTAGTACAGTGGATCGAGACTTGTATTTTAAAATGAGTTTATCAAGAACACGGGGACACAGTTGGAAACTTGTTAAGGGTAAATTTTGCACAAACATTAGGAAGTTTTTCTTTACACAAAGAACGATAGACACTTGGAATAAGCTACCAAGTAGTGTGGTAGACAGTAAGACGTTAGGGACTTTCAAAACTCGACTCAATGTTTTCTTGGAGGAAATAAGTGGATAGGACTGGCGAGCTTTGTTGGGCTGAATGGCCTGTTCTCGTCTAGAGTGTTCTAATGTTCTAAGAAGCCCAGACAATGCCAGATAGTTTAAGCTAATAGAACATACCCATTATTTGTTTGTGTCACGGAGATAATGTAAGTTAGAAAGAGCTCACACTAAGATTTGTCACCCTGGCTTGCTTATTTTAGTGTTTTTAATTTAGCAATAACAACAAAGGAACCAGCAGTTCTCCATCTAACTTGTCCCCATTTATACCTGTGTGTACTCAGCATCAGATTGAATCAAATATTTGGAAGGAAATTCTAGAGAAAAAAAGTGAAGGACTGAGAATTATACATCTGTTTAAGGCTTCAAACCATTTGGATGATATCCTTGGAAAGGAGAAAACTCTGCGATATAAGAATGACCTGACATGGCAGATTTAAAACAGTAAGAAGCCATGAAATAAAATAAGATCTGTTATTGGCAAGGATTGTTTTCTAATTATCAGCTGGGTTGGAACAAAAACCTGTAGTCACGTTGAAACCAGGACTGACGTTGCTCACCACTGTTAGAACATGGGTCAATATTCTGTATGTACTACTGAATGTAAATGCTCTTCTAGACCCTCACCACAGAACTCTTACTATGTATGTCCTGTTGCCTGTTTTAAACACTTGCTTCTGAGGATTCTCAATTAAATTGCTTGTTTAAATTTAGAAAAGGAGTTTGTAATCATGAGTAGCATGTGTATTCAGTCGCAATGCAGCCTCATAACACTTGAACTCTTAATCCGATTCCCAGCTCGGTGTTTCCTGTGTGTGCACTGGTGTAGCAATGGATTGTGCAAATTGTGCAAAGCACAAGGGCCTACAAGCTTGGGGGGGCCACTCAGGGCTGTATAGATTTTTTTAAAAATTTTAATTACTTAACTAAAACTGCGGTTTCACAGTCTCAATGCAGTGGCTTCAACATTCCATGCCTTGTTACCATCAACTCTGACCTCAATGGCTGACAACGAACTGTATGGCGCTGCCGATCTTCTCATTGAACGCTATAACACCAACATTTCACTGCCGTATTCCGCTCAATTGTTGTCGTTAGAATTGAATCGGGGCCAAGTTATGGGGGTGCCAAAGGGGTCCTAGATGGCCCAAGCTCCCTCCCCATTCAGAAGCCTGACCCACCCAAATCATGAGTCATTGTTAACTGAATACTGACAACTAATAATATTAAAAGAGCTAGTAAAGTTACAATGGCTGATCCTGCACTCTGACCTCCAAATGTCATACAAAAAGACCATTTCCACACAGTGATTAATAAAGTATACCAAATCAAAATCAAAAAGTCACACTATTGGTGGTCCAACTCCACACCCAACTCAGAAACATTGGAAACTTGATGTTCTTAGTTCAACACAGTCATTCCAATGTGGCAGCACTGGACAAACAAGCCACATAACCAAGGCTGGTAAAATTTCTACTTACTATAATATTTGGAAAATCCTGCAGTTTTTCTTCCTTCTGGTATTTTAAGTATGACTGACTGCAATACATCATGGGTAGAGAAGCAGTATATTGTAAACTGTTGTGGTGGACAGCCAGGGCCCTTACGTGGCCAGGAAGCCCCCATGGTAGAAGCACTGTGGGAGAGAGCATGCAAAATGCACTACTTCCCTTGGAGTACTAGATGGCAGCCCCCTTGGGGTGCAATGATGTGGCAAATTCCCACAGGGCTTCATGGGAGTTAGAGTTTGGCACAGCCCTGTTGGATTACGTGGGTGCCGCCAGGGGTTGCTGCGGGGACTGCAGAGCCGTACTTTGTCGGGTTTCTGCCTCACCCAGAAGTGTTTCCGGATCATGCTAACACCGGTGCTGAATAAAAGAAGCCCGTTGCCACTGCTCCAGGAGCCAGAGTCGGGAGGGAGAAGGCAAAGTTTCCTGGAGGAGGAGTGGAGGCATACAGAGAGACAAGAAGAAACAGAGATGGAGAAGAGAAAGGCATTGCTGTGTGCTATATTGAACTTTGTACTGTGCTGTGGGAAACATTTGGGAAAGAGTTTCCCACTGAATAAAGGCAGTGTGTGTTGCTGAACTTGTGTCTGCGTCTGTCTGTGTCAGGTTTGCGGAGCTGGTGTGCTCACTGCAGGCCACACTGTGTAGACATTTTCCCTGAGATAAACAGTGGTAAGCAAACTACATTCGTGAAAGACGAATTCAGAGATTAGAAACATTTCCAGGTCAGTAAAAAGCACATGGATGTGCAAGCAAGTTTTGGTGCAAGGATCAAGCACAATTTTAATTCAACTTCAAAGATATTGTCAGCTATTTTGTACTAACTGGTTAGCAGTGGTTCACCGTTTTTATAATGTGCTTTTAACGAGAGTTCTACAACTTCATTCTGTGGTTGTAATTTGTGGCTTACCCACCCAGTTGTTTCCAGGGCACTCCAATTTGCAATTTGTGGCTTCACCTCTGGATTGAATAAGCTTCTTAAGTGAACGTAGTCACCACAATCTTCGTTAAACATATCGCATGGCCCAGGGACGAGTTTGTGAAACCTGCTGTAAATGTAAGGATTGAGTTAATCTGGGCTAAAGACACAAACTAAACAAAATAAAAATGGCTATGTGCCCTTCTGAGTTAGCAAAACCACCAAACACAGCAACTGCTGACAAACAATTCACACTGAACATGCTGTACGACCATTGCAATGTGGTGCTTCTTTGCACTCAGTTAAGAATCTGCTTTGCTTCCCAGAAACCATCCTGTCGATAACTAACCGTCTGAAAGTACCTTGTGCTGAAGCAGAAGCCATCCCCAAGCTGTTGAGTAAGAGACACCATTCACACACACCGGCATGAGTCATGCAGGACTAAAGAGATAGTGACAGTACAGTCAGTGGAAGATGAAATCTCACCAATAACATCTCCCAGTGGGCAGAACAGACAGGCTTTACAAGTTTAAAAAAAAGCTCATTTATCATCACGCTGAAGCTGCAGGCAGCGTAGCAGTGGGCCTTCGGCATGTCACTTTCAGCCTGGTGCGTGGGTTTTCCCTGAGTACTCCAGTTAACCTCCCACATCCCAGAGACGTGCATGAGAGGTTAATGGCTGACTCAGAAATGGCCTACTATGAACACGTGTAGGTGTGGGCTCGGCAGTGGGCTGGCATCCCACCCAGGGTTGGTTCCTGCCTTGTCTCTGATGCTGGCTCTCACTGAGTAAAAATGGATGGATGACTGATACCACATTTGACATCCAAAGCCATTCAGTGGCAATTTTTATTGTCACTCTGTAAGAAATAATAGAGTGTTCAACCCTGAGGCATACTTGGAAAAGGCTGCAAACTGAATTGATAGTTATGACAAGACACCATAAGGTATAATAGGAGAAAATAAAGTAAGTAAGTAATATAAGTCAGGGACTGACGGATATGTAGACAGCTGCAGAGGCTGACATTTTTCCAGTTCTTCTCTTTATAGTAATGACAATAATAATAATAATTCTTTACATTTATATAGCTTTTTTCTCACTGCTCAAAGCACTTTACATAGCGAGGCACTGGATCTTGCAATGGCAATAATTCTGCACCAGTAGCTCACCACACATTAGCTTTTAGGTGGTGAAGGGGTGAGACAGTTAGCCAATTAAAGACAGGGGATGATTAGGGGGCCAGAATGACTGGGCCATGGTGGGCAATCTAACCAGAACATCAGGAGATACACCCAACTCTTTAGGAAGGATGTTCAGAGATCTTTCTTTAATGACTACAGAGAGTCAGAACCTCGATTTTACATCTCTCCTAAAGGATGACACCATTTTTGCAGCACAATGTTCCTGACACTGTTTGGCTCCCACATTCAGACCTCAGGGTAAGCGCTCCCTGCTGGCCTCACCCAAGTTTTCCCTGGTTAGTACTGGCCGGGCCTGAATATGCTTAACTTCAAGTGGATTACGTGTTTTGAAGTACATGTGGTATGGCTGCTGGCTATAATAGCAATAACAATACGTTTTATTTATATTGCACCTTTCATACAATCTTGCAACTCAAAGCACTTATTACAAAAAGGAGTAGGGTTATTAACAATAGATAAATAAAAAAATATAAGAAGCATAAAATTATCGTATATACTCACATAGAAGTCGGGTCTTGAAACCCAAAAAATCGATCATAATAATCAGACCCTGACTTATACGCCCATTCAAAAATGCAACACTTATTTATTTTTTTTTACATCTTCGTGCTTCCTCCAATCTCGCACCAGTTTCTCAGACACATTGAATTTTATTGCAGCAGTGCAGTTACCAATTCCTTTTGCCACTTCAATGACTTTTAATTTAAAACAAGCTTCATGTTTTCTTCTGATCGAACACTCCATCGTAGATAAGGGATGCTCTTACAATAAAGGTGTATGAGGGTGTGAGATACAAAAAACACGAAACAGTGCAAAAGTCGCTTTGGAATAATTTGGGTATTACCGTGTGGTCACATAGGCACCATACATAGAAAAAAAGGCAGTGTGCTCCGTGGTTACTCTCTCGCTCGCCAGGAGTTTTGTTGGGTTGGACTGGCGAGCTATGTTGGGCTGAATGGCCTGTTCTTGTCAAGATTGTTCTACTGTTCTAATGTTCTAATGTTAGCATATCATAATTTCTTGGACCAATAGTGTGAGTTTTCCACATTTGACTTATACGACCAACATTATAAAATACTGGAAATTATACGGTAAAATCAAGCCCTGACTTATCCACGGGAGAACTTAAACACAAGTATATACAGTAAGAATGAATAATGTAACAGTGAGCCAGTGGAATGAGGCTATTGACTGAATGAAGTGGTGCACATCAGAAGCATATCCAGGAATTAAAGTCAGGGAGATCAGAAAGTGCAGGAATCCTAATTCCCTCTGATCAATCATTTGGAACTGTCATAAAATATACATCAGGGGTTTAAACCTGGAATTCCACACCCCAGGTACACTTATGGTACACACCAACACATTTATTTAGTATATTAGCAGGTCCTCCTTGTGCTTTTCATAGATTGGCAGCCTCCTGGTCTGCTGAGTTTTGACTTGCTGAACTGAAGAACGTTCCTAAAGCCCAGGAAGGCACTGCATCTTCAGTAAGAAGACGCAACAAAACAATGCTATGGATTTGTTCTGTGAGTATAAATATCTAAAAATAATTTTATCACTTCAAAGGGTGTCTGAAATGGATAGTTCAAAATCTATGCATTTACAGTTACTTACATATGGTAAGTCATTTTTATCCAAAGCAGTAGATGTCAAAATGAGAAGTCTAACGAGTACTTTGAAGGAACTGTTACAGGACAAGTTGAGAAATGAACCTTCACACATGAAGAGCTCATAAACACAAGTGATTAAAAAAAACAAAACAAACAATTCTCATCTACAGTCACAGGGCATCTCCTATTTCTTGTGCATCATGTAATGCACATTTATCCACTAGAGGAGTGTTTGCTGTTGCTGCTGCCACACAGCTCGACTGCCAGGCTGGTCCCTCACTGCCCCGTGGGGTATTTGCATGTTCTTCCCATTTCTAAATGGTTCTTTCTCCCTCATCCAAAAGATGTGCAATTTGGATAAAGTGGCAGCCCTAATGTGCTTGAGTTTGAAGTGCAGTGCACACCAGGACTGGCTCCTGCTTTGTTTCTGATGCTACCACACTAGGCTGCATCTTCTCACAGCCCTGACAAGCAGATTCAGGGAAATGGGTGGAGGACATTTTTGAATGAATTAATACTGATTTTAGTAAATGGTAAGCATTTTATGAACACTATCGAATCACTTCTTGTCTTTTTTGTGCATCCCCTCTTGACTCGTGAAAACCCCCACATATGATATACCATTTGACCCATCTTGATGTCTGGTTATGCAAGACATCAAGCTTTTTGATAATTACTTCTTTTCAGAAAACTTTGAAAAAAATATGGATCAGTAAAACATGAACGTGGAGCGTCGTTTTGAGGTTGCTGGTCACAAAAACGATAATATTTTTGATATTTGATTCCTTTTCCAGTGGACCTAACACTTACTCCCAAAAGGTTAAAAATTTCAAACTTAAGCATGTGGGGTATCGTTTTAGACTACTTCCAGGTTAATGATTTTTTAATTTTTGATCCTCTACTAGAGGTATACTCGTAGACCTTTATGGACCTTTATCAGAAGGTGGAAAATGACAGAGTTCTATTAAAATTGAGATTTTTTTTTTATTTTTGAAGTGAATCAATACAATCTTATGAACACCCTGAATTAGGGCGGGTAACAATAATTCACAGTTTTATTACATTAAACTGAACATTGTAGTGAAGTATTTTTGATTGTGAATTCTCTCTGACTTTTTTTGGTATTTCATTATCATGTCCATGTCCAGATCTCAGGTACATTTTGTATTTATTCATTCCCTAATAGGACAGTTACAGTATATGATTACTTATCAGTAGTGTTCATAAAAATGTGAATGCAGCAGTTTGGGAGCATGTTATGTGTATATGTGGGCTACGACATTTGTGCCTCCCTCTCCTGCATTGTGCATTGCAGTTTCCTGCCGGCTCTGAGATGTGAGAGATTCCCCTTTTGTCACCAAAGTCATCTCCTAAAAATACCCTGAAATCTAAGCTGAGGAGATGGAGTACCACTAAGTTGTTGTATTTACTTCACCAGCCTCTGATTAATCCTAAAGTTTGGTCATTTTATTTGCTGCAGACACACTGGAACTTTGTCTGATCAGTTCATAGAAAATGTAACTTTTGAAATTGGATCAATTGTTACAGCAGGTGCAGTGGAAGAAAAAGATGATCCAAAGAGTTAAAACTGTCGCCACTTGTGATACATTAGCAGTGCTCAGGAGTGTTGCTATCAAGTCCTAAATACGCAGCATTATGAAGCCACAGCAGACATTTATCATCCTCCACACTCATCCAGTCAGTACAGAAGCCATGCATGACAATTCTTTAAAATCTCTCAATGCGCTAATCATTCAGGCCAGTTAAACCTTTTGTAAAAGCAGGCACCACATTTCTCTTTTCACTTACAACCATTTGAATATGTGTATAATATTTCTGTTTTCTAGTGATTCACTTGTTCCTTTTCAACCTGTCACCCCCGTCCTGCCTACCTCTCCTGTTAAAAACCTCTTGTTTAGAAACATTAGGCTTCATCCAAACACCCCAGAGATCCATTTGTGGACAGATGGCCCCAGGTGCAGAGAAAATCCAATTAATGCAACAAGGAAAAGGTTTGGTTAAAAGCGACGCCACAATGTACTGCTGAGTGAGGCAGAGGTCACAGAGCACGGATGTCTTCTGCTAGTGAGCCATGTGTGTTGTCTTAAAATAAGCAATCAATGCACAAAATCTTCATTAAATCAGCATAAAAGCAGTAATGGGAGTAAACAATAAGCAGAACAATCTAATAAAGATAGGCACAGAAGTGCTCATGGCAACTCTAAAACGTGACTGACAGCATCCTCCTCAGAAATCTAGAAAGTGATTGACATCACTCAGTTCAGGAAATTTCAGTGAGTGATGTTATATGATTGGAATCCAAATTTTTGTCGAATTGTAATTGGTGCTTTGAGGAGCCACTCCTATCCATCAAAAGCACAGTGTACATATTCCCCAAGTTTCTAGTCTTTTAGAGATATCGGTGAGTGGTTACTGATGACTTGTGTTAATTGATAAAATTCGCCAAAGCATTTTTCGCAGTGAATAAGCTGTGTTCACCATTGACCTTGGAGCAATGGCCGTTGTTCTCTTTTCTCGATTGCATGAATTTTATCATCTGAACGCATCTCAGTGAAGGACAAAATCTTATGATATTTGACAATGAAAGGAAAGGACCAATTAGAAACATGCACTGCCAGTAGGGGGTGGAGCCTAGGCACAGAACAGATGTGATAAATACAGCAATGGTAATAAAGGAAAACTAGCAGCTTTTTGGAAAAGAAGAGTTACAGCAAACCAGATAGAGAATAGGAAAAGACAGCATGATTTAAGACAGCTAAAGCAAAGTATTCTTGATTTTTTTTTTTTAACTCTTGGAAGGAAGCTGCTTGAGTATTCCCTTAGCGGTAGAGCGAACTGTTTTTATTCTTTCATTACCTGGACAAATACCATCAATCCACTTAGACTTCTCTGCTATTCCATATTTCCAATAATTCTGTGGGTTTATCAGACTTTTTCCAATTCAATTTTGACAATTTCACTAAGGATTGTTTGTTTTTGGCTGTGTGTTGTATTTTTGTGGTCTTTTCGCATGTGTTAAGTATTGGTGTGGGTGTCGCTTGAGAGGTATTTGCCCTAAGGTTTGTTATTTTATTTTCATTCTTGCAACTCAAATATTTAGAATCAGCTTTTTTTGTAGTTACAGTTTGTGTGGTATGGTCTGTACTGTTGTGTTGGTTGCCTGTTCTAGTTATTATTTGTTTGTTTTTTTATATATAATCATATTGTTTAAGGATCGGCACAACCTCATTTGTTTTCAAATATTTCCAGAATATTTGTCTGGAAATTTGCTGTGTGGCAAGCCTAATGGAACTTTCTTTTTTTTCTCAGCACCCTATACCTCAAGATGATGTGCAAGGACAGCATGGCATCAGAAAGCTATAGCTGCCAATGTTGGATGGGACAGCCCCCCCAACCATATAACACTAATCTTAGAAGTGGGATGAAGATGAGCAGAAAACTGCAAATACATTTAAACACAACACACACACACACAGAAGGAAACTGGAAATGTGTTGATCTATTTGCGTCCTTAAGGTAATGCTTTTTTGTATGTGATCTTTGTGTGAGCCTTTCCTTTTAATAATATATACCCAGAGTGCTGTGCAGTTGATGCAAACAGGAAAGAGTGAACAATCCACGTGCTTATTTAGTAGCAGTGTCCGTGAACAAGTAAAGGCATCAAACAAACATGCTTTTCAATTTGAGAGAGAGGTAAGTACCTTCTATCAAATCTGTAGTGGGCAAGTCTTAGTATATCCATGCTTCCTGTTGGCAAGACATTTTACTTATCATTAACTGTATTCATTTTATCTCAGGGAGGCACAATGCCACAGTAGTTAGCATTGTTGTCCCACAGCTCAGGTTACATTTGTGGCTGCAATAATCAGTCCAGCATGGTTGGCAGATGCTTCTCGAGCTGTCAGAGACAATTAAAAGGCCATGGCTCCATTACAAATCCACTCAAAACCAATTCACTTTCCCTTTCTCCACTGACTTTGATACTTTCCATTGAGTTTGGTCAAGTTCCTGAACATTTCTGTGATTTTGACAATCACAAGGTGAAGCAAATTCAGTGGAGTCATTAAAGGTCCAGGGATGGGGGAGACAGTTGTTGGAGAGGTATGTGGAGTAAGCCGGGGTCACAGGTTACCTTCTGAGCCAGCGACATTGGAACAGAAAGATATGAGAATCCCCTGGGATTTTCTACAAACCCCTCCTTTCCCTTTGCACACATATTTTATTAGATCCACCAGTAATTCCCATGCAACTGACTGCTCGGTAATGGGTGCAGACAATGATGCTTAAAAGTGGTAGACAAGTACCAGTGCATTGTCTTGTGTGGAGAATGCGCAAACGCAAACACTGAAAGGCCTTTTAGTGGAGCAGGCCAATGGCCATGTGGTATGTTTGCATGTGTGTATCGGGAATAGCTGGCCTATTGATCATCACCATGGAGAGCTCCATATTAACACTTGTCACTGACAATCATCCTCAAAATGCACAGCCAACTCCTCCCCCACCTCTTAAATGGTGCCCAGCTTCCAGCCTCTAAGACTAAATTCACACTTGTTTAGGTGGATGCTGTAATGTCACACAGCATTCAAGTTTCAAGTACTTTAACTTTTGTTGGAATCCAGATGTGGAATAATATTTACAAAAAAGAGACAAGGTTTTTGTGTGAGGTCCCTTCTGTTTTGGTAGGAAACAAGGCACCTTTCAGAGTAGCAGTCCAACTTCAATATTTTTCTTTATTTTCCTGCATTAGGCCACTCCAGGTATCACCAGATTAAAAAAATCACTGCAATGCTTGCACACAACTGAATGTTTTCATTTCAATGCTCCACAATACATTTGTCTAAAAACTGCAGTCGGTCCTGTGCTAAGTTTCATTGTGGTGGCCCCAACCACCCAGTGAGTGGCTGCACTTGTTCTTATTTGCAGGTGTTGGTGTACAGATGCAAACTGGGAGCATCCATGTGACAATTTAGCGGGAAGAGCTCATAGAATGGCATCTGAGGAAATGCAGTCACTATGGCTGCACTTGTTCTTCTTTGTATGTGCCGCAATGCAAATTGTGGGCATCCATTGCGACAGTTCTGAGGTGGGGTCATAAATTGGTATCTGGGGAAACACCGTCACTAACTGCCTCTTCCTTTTCACCTGCAGCCATGGACCATGAAGCCCACTGACACCACTTCCATGCAGACCCAGAAGGCTCCATCTCTTATGTCAAAAATTAAATTTAAAAAGTGATGGAAGTTGACGTTTAACACTTAATTGGTTAAGAGAGAGGACGGAGCTCCAAGAGACGAAATAGAAAAAACTTAGGAAAAGGCAACACCGGATGGGCAATGCCCACAATTCCCTTTGTTTATTTGGATAACAACTTTTTATTTTGCCTCATTAAAAAAAAAATAATAATTTTGAACAAATTACCTAACTCGTTCAAACAGATTATTTCATTTTTACCCTGACACTTAGTTCAGTAGTGCGGAGTCCGGTTCTCTATTAATTTGTTCAAACATATTCTTATTATTTTTGCAGTCCATTTCTTATTACGGAGCCCCATATTTTTTTTCCTGGCATACAGTTCAGTGAACCATAAATGAACTGTAAGGAGTTTGTTAACATCAGTTAGCTGGAAGAGGAACTATTTGGAAGACCACCGCGGTTAAAACGGTTCTGTCGAGGAATCCAGAAACACAGGAGAAGTTATAAGAATGAATTTATGGAATTTTCTCCAAGAACATGATATTCTGGAATCAGTGGTGGAAATATTAGTAGAAGAAAAGGTAACTTTCAAATTTAGCTAATACCATGAGAGGCACTGAACAGTGTAGAATAGACTGAAACTATTGGCTTGCAATATACTCTTCCAATTCTGGTTCACTAAACTGCATGCCAGGAAAATTAAAATAAAATAAGAAAAAAATGAAAAAAAATCCATTTGAACAAATTACATAATTCAACAAATGAGTTACTTAAGTTGTTCAAACAGATTTTTCTTTTTTGCCTGACACCTACAGAGCCCAGTAGATCCCCATCCCTACATCATTTCCTTATTACAGTGTTTATATGTACAGAAAGAGAGAAAGACAGTTCATTGATAAGGATTTCTTTGCTATCTGTAAATTAGACCAGATACATCCTCCCTTATGTAACTTAAGTGCAGAGAAAGAAAACAATTTAATATGAAGAAATCACTTAGAGATGTTGAGACAGTCAAAATGTGAGAACTGCCTCAGCATGCGCAGTTAATTTTAGAGAACTTGGAAAAAAATTTACCAAATTCTAAAATGTTCCTCCAAATGTCGGTATATTTTTTCTAATATTAAAACATCAGCTATCAAAGAATAGGCACATTCCTAAAACTTGTGACACATGTGCCGGACAACAGTAGATGGTGCATTTTTGACCGCAAAAGTTTTAGAGACATGTTCTGTCTAAAATTTGCAGGAATTCATGTTATTAAAATGTGGAGGATGGGATATGGTAGAAACAAATTAACAAGCATTAACACATTTTATCAAGTCTGTGTTATTCTTTTATAGGAAGAAAAGAAAAGGAATATTAATCTGTTCAATAACATAGCAGTGCCAACATTTTTCTCTACAGACTCAAACTGAACCAGTATTTAGTTGTACCAAGGACGTTCAAAATGTTTCCGCACTTTTATTTAACTCTATTTATTAAGAACTAGCAAAATACCCGCGCTTCGCAGCGGAGAAGTAGTGTGTTAAAGAAGTTATGAAAAAGAAAAGGAAACATTTTAAAAATAACGTAACATGATTGTCAATGTAATTGTTTTGTCACTGTTGAGTGTTGCTGTCATCAAGGATTTGATTATCATTATTTCTTTCAATCAGGTTTGTATTTGGAGGACATGTTGTGTTCAAGTTACATTCCGTGTTTATCAACCGTTGTAAAGATAACAGGCTTCATTCATCGAAGTGTTCACTACCCAAATTGGTAATCGTGAATCTAAGATGTTTAACAGGCATTCCCGGTATTAAGTTGTGAAATTGCCTGCGAGTATTTAGCGGCAGTGTCTCTATTAACTTGTGGATCTGCCTGCGAGTATTTAGCGACAGCGCCTCTATGAACTTGTGGATTTGCCTGCGAGTATTTAGCGACAGCGTGTCTATTAACTTGTGGATTTGCCTGCGAGTATTTAGTGGCAGCGTGTCTATTAACTTGTGGATTTTTCTGCGAGTATTTGGCGGCAGCGTCACAAAGTTGTTTTCGTCTAGCTGCATCAGAAAATGTACCACGACGTCTGACATGCCTCCTCTTTACTGTTTTCTCACAGCTTGGATTGCTGCTGTAATAATCGGTTTGAGTTTCATGGTTTGTTTCAATTACGTTAGTATTTGCAGGACTTGTGTTGAAGAGACATTCGGCATCTGTCAAGCGTTGTAAGCATACAACCGCCTTCATCGATAATTTTGCATCCAGCTTTTGATAGTTGAAACATTCATAAACATCAAAGTGTCCACTACTCAAATCGTCACCTGTGAATCTAAGACATTGTTGGGTAACCGGTGCTTTCTAGGGGTGCCATATGTGCTGAAAAACAATCTTAACGTTCACATTAATTAAATTTAAGATTTATGCTTTGATTCCTTTATTAATAAAATGTCTTTCAAACTTGTAAAATTAACTGTTTTTATTAGCGATTGTCCATAGATTGTATCGTCACGACTTTATTTATGGGCAGTCCATCTGGTGCGCCACGAAAGAAAATTTTTGGACTTAGTTCGCTGCAACTCGAAAAAGGTTGCCTTTCACTGATCTAAGATGTTTAAGATGCATTGGCGGTTCTCCAAAGGCGTAAAATATTTGACCATTTCGGTACACTTGAAAGCAACAACCGAACAATTCAGCAGCAGCCATCAACTCATATGCAGAACCATAGGTGAAGGGCTTAAGCATTTCACTCTTCTAGTGCTCCTGTGTAGTATAATCATCTCCTGTACCGTCATCAATCCACACCTTGAACCTGTCCCAGTCATTCAATACATAAAACACAATGTTCCTCCGGATATCAAGAGTGAGCCTGTTATGGCCGTGCAATATGTAACACAGAGAATGTTAAAGGCAGGCGGCATCTCCGGGCATGGAAACCACTCGGTAAGTGACAGTTCTTTGATCGATGGTGATCACCTCGATAGACATGTTAATGGGGGTACGGTTGGAACGTTAAAAGAAATGGGTACCTGAACAATGTAAACTAAGTCTAAAACACCTACACAATAACTATAAGCATAATAAACGAACAATAAAACAGCGGAAAAGCCGTGGATTAAATAAAAAGGCTGCAGTTATCAGCAAGGAGACATGAATACCGCGGCGAAGCAAGGAAGGGAATGAAAAGACCGGAGAGACGGACAGCCTTATATGGGCAGTCAGCCAATTATGTGGGAGGCGTGGGGATGGGGGACGCAATATTGGCAGGCAGCCAACTACATGGGAGGCGTGGTGATGGGGGACGCAACGCCGCCTCACACGGCGACTGAGCTGCAGGCTATGGACGTATATGTGTACGTAAGCAGGATTCAATTATGACCGTTACGCGTAGAATTTCGAAATGAAACCTGCTTAACTTTTGTAAGTAACCTGTAAGGAATAAGCCTGCCAAATTTCAGCCTTCTACCTACACGGAAAGTTGGAGAATTAGTGATGAGTGAGTCAGTGAGGGCTTTGCCTTTTATTAGTATAGATTTCAAAAACAAATTACGAGTACTTTTCTACATAGTCACCTTCATATGCGATGCAATTTTCCCAGCATCATACCAACTTTAATACCCAATTACTACTTCTCCCACCTTCACCGTTTCCAATGAAAAAATGCAGAATCTTTTTGAGTGTAACCTCGTATCTATTTTTCCTCTTCTGCTTATGGAAAACTCTTAAAGTATTCTTATACAGTATATTCAAACTGATCCATGATCCCTGGTATACAGTAAATAGGCCAAACACTGTAGTATGAAAAACATCCCCACACCATGACTTTTGCACCACTATGCCTCATTGGCTTGAATTCAGTACCCGGGGGTCATCTGAAATACTGTCAAACACAAAAAGAACAATTTTACTCTCACAGAATGTTACACCATTTCTCTTTTGACCAATCAATGTGTTCGTGGGGAAATTTTAACCAATTCTGCACATCCCGGCCTTTTAACCATGGTGCTTTATGGGGGCTTCTTTCTAATAGATTAGTTTCGATTAAACATCTTTGAGTGTAACAGTACTTACAGGTAATTTTAGATTATCTTTTATCTTTCTGGCCAAGGGGTCGCCCATGTAACACCTGGCTACGGCAGATAGGGGGTCATTTCCGGAGGGTGGGATTGGACCGCATGTCTGCCCGGGGGGTTGCAAACCGGGATCCTGAGTTGTTTCGCCGTGTAGTGGGTGCAGCAACGCACTGTACCAGTGCATGCTCCCCAACTTGACTTGACTTGACTTTCTGGAGGTGATGATTGGCAGAATCTTAGCCATTCTGACTTTTCTTCTATCTATTTTACTAGTAGTTGCTAATTTTCGTCCACGTGTTTTGGGTTTTTGTTGCCATTTTAAGGCATTTGAGTTAATTTTAGCTAAGCATCACATAAGTTGCTGCATTTCTTTATATGTTTTCCCCTCTGCAATCAACTTTATAATCAACTTCCATTGTTCCACCGAACTATGTTTGGAATGGCCCATTTTATTTAGCAATTCAGAAGGAGACATAGTGTATTTTATAACAAAGTGTCCGTGAAGCATTTGCTTCCCTTCTTCCTTAATAAAGGACAATTAATGACACCTGCTTTTTCACAAAATGAATGAATTCTCTAATTAAACTCCACACTGCTATTATTTTGGAACAATGAACGAGTCGATTACTCAGATCAAGCAGCGTGCACGTCATGACAGTTGGATTTGTTGTTTTTCTACTACAGTAGTAAATTATTTGCCATGCGGAAATATCATGACTACTAATAACAGTGGTTCATCAAGTTGCTGATGTTGTACTGATATTTTTTAACACAACTGCATATGCAACTTTTTATTTTATTTCAACTTGGTTCCTTTAATTTAATAAATCAGTTTTGATTATTGGGTGCCGCTTCATTTGGTATATAACTGAGTACTCCAGCCCATTTTATCCTCCTTTTTAGGATGGTACTGATATGGTGCCTTCAGAAAATATTCAGATCCCTTCACTTACTGAACCCTTTATTGTGTTGTAATTTTATTTTTAAATGGATTAATTTACATTTTTGCCCAACAAGCTGTACTCGGTAACCCATAATAACAAAGTAAGCCTGGCTGTTTTTAAACAGCTTTACAAATTTATTAAAAATCAAACACTGAAATGTCCCATTTATATAAGTATTCAAAACCTTAGCTGTGGCATTCCAAATTGTGGTCAGGTGCATCCTGTTTCCTTTAATTATCCCTGAGATGTTTCTAGAACTTGATTGGAGTCCACTTGTGGCAAATTGAATTGATTGGCTATCATTTAGAAAGGCATACACCTGTGTATATAATTCACACTGCTCTTCAGGATAAATAACAAACCATGAAGTCTCAAGGAACTCTGTGTAGACCTATGTGATCAAAGTGTGGTGAGGCTTAGATCAGAGCAAGAGGAGACAATTTCTCAAGCTTTGAGTGTTCCTAGAAGCACAGTGGCCTCAATAATTCTGAAATGGAAGGCGTTTGGAGCCACCAGGACTCTTTCTTCATTTGGCTGTCTGGCCAAACTGAGTAATCAAGAAAGAAGGGTATTTAGGGAGGTGACCAAGGACAGAATGAACAGCCACTCTAACTGGGCTTCAGGAGTCATCTGCTGAGGTGGGAGAAACTACTGGAAATATTAGCATCTTGGCAGCACTCCATCAATCACGCATTTATGGTAGAATGTCTGAACAGAAAAGGCATATAGCAGCTGGTTTGGAGTTTACCAAATGGAGCTTAAAGGCCTCTGGGAGCATGACAGAAAAAAATTAACTAGTCTGATGATGACACAAAAAAACTGCTAAGAACAAAACTTAATTTTTAGGGAGCAGACAATATTGTGATGAACTAAGCTGACATTTGTTGCCACACAGTTCTGTTACCCTAAACCGGAGACCTGACATTACATGTGCAGACACAGCATCGTCCAACTTCTGATTTGAGCAGGCTGAATACTTTGATGGATTCTCTCTGTGACATTAATTACAATTTAGCATTCATTGTGGCTGATAAAACCAGAGAGTTATCTGCAGAGATTAAGACAATGAATTTGGCATATTGACAATGTGGTGCTTGTATTCCACTAAACTTTTCCATTTTTACTTAGTTTCCTCTTTTCTCATTAGAATGGCGCGACGGTGCAGCAGTTAGCATTGCTGTTCCCAGACATGTCCGCTAATGGAATGGTGCAATGTTAACTCCTACCTTCAGCCTCTTGCCACTAGGGAAGGCTTTAATATTCCTGCACCTTAGTTCTTGAGGAATTCTAATTCATGAATTTCCTTTTTTGTATTCTGTACCTTCCACGTTCGAGCCTACTTATATCTTCATCAAAAACTGCTCCTCTTGGAATTATTTTGCAAATTAAAGGAAAAAAAAAACATTAGATGTTCACTTTAGTTAGTGATGTAATCAAAAGTGACCTCTTATAGTGCTATTACGTGGTCAGCACACCCTTCAAAATTCTGCCAGGGCACAATGCCCATACTGAACATGAGGGCTGCTGTGCATTCATTCTGCACTTTCTAGCCAACAAAGTGTGGTTAAGGCAAAGTCATTTTTATCATTTGTGGAGTAACATTCAGATTTCTCAGGCTCAGGGCACTTTGGTTTTATAATCCAGGTCTCCTATTCTCGGATAGCCAAATGCCACATTACAGCTGTACAAATCAGTAAATCATTGCTGCATTGATTCAAAATGGATACCATTTCTGCAGCTGGGGTCTGTTAATGCTTGCCTGTTAATTTAATACTGCCTGGGTGGTCCGGAGGTGGGCATGATGGCACAGAGCTTCAGAATTCATATGACCCTAGTGGAAAAGTGCACATCTACTACTTGCTGAAATTGCTTTGTGTATACTGCCATTCCTACAAGCAAACGTAATCAAAGTCAGAATAGACTGTTGAAGACTATGCAAGGTGGAACAATCCAGAGCTACAAATTGTCAACAAAAGAAGAGGGACTGCAATAGGAAAGGCTATCCCACGGATGTGATAGCAAGCAGCCACCCAGTCATCAGGAAACAACAAGTAAGAGAAAAAAACTTTAAATCTGTAAACACTTTAATAAAAAATGCTTTTCTGTAGCTTAGACTCAGAGTTAAGATGTTGTGTCATTAAAGGAGAATTTCAGAGTGTTTTGCCTTACTGGATGATAAAGCTTCTGAACAGTGGATGTTTTTTATTTTTTTAATTTCAGTTTTGGCTCAAATTTTTTATAAAAATTTAAGTGGAGAAAAAAAATAAAAGGAGTAACTCATATCCATTGCAATAGACAAAAGGTCTCAAAACCGCTTCAGGGTCAAGGTGGGTACAATACATTCTTCACCGGACAAGGGGAGCAGCATGTGGAGTAGCACCTCAAAAGTGACATTTTGGCTGTTTAACTGTTTTGGATATTTTACCAAATACCAAAGGTCCATCCAGCATTACTAAACAATGAAAGAATATTTCCTTAAATTAGGACAACTTTTTTTAATTTGAAATGGCTATCAACAAACCTTGACTTTCAGAAAAGCTATCATCTACACCAGACATTAGGAGAAACTTTGGTATTACTTTAGATTTAGGTGTCCCTAATTATGCTGTACCTTACCATGTAATCAGCTGTATAATTACAAAGTAACTGGGTGTTATTACCTTGTATTTACTGTGTAATATAATGTAATGCTGTGGTTAAGCACTCAATTGAAATTGTTATTCTACAATTTATACACATACATACTTATAAAAAATGTGGAATAACAATTACCTTAAGTACTTAAATTATAGTATTACAATGGATTACATAGTAAGTAATAACACTTAGTTACTCTGTAATTATGCAGGTAATTACATGGTAAGTACAGTGTCGTTAGGGATACTTAATCTAAAGTGATACCGAAACTTTAATATGCAGCCAAGGAAACATCAGCTTGGGCTGGACGTAACCAGGAGGTGAGAGGATTAGGATATACTACATGTTTAGTGGCCCCTTTATTAGGGAAACCTGTAAACAGCCAATCACGTGGCTGCAACCCAATACAAGGCCAAGAAGTTTCATTGTCATTGACCTAAACATTAAAATGGAGGGGGTGCATGATTGTGATATGATTGTTGGTTCCAGAAGTGGTGATCACAGTATCTCAGAAGCAGGCACTACAGTCAACCTTCCCCCCTGCCCTCCCCATCTTGGTTTGGTTACTTCTCGAGATGCTTTAGTTGCCTCACATTTTAATGCTATTTTTTTAGTTCAACCCACTGAATTAAAGCTGAAAGTCTGCACTTCAACTACATCTGAGTTGTTTCAATTAAAATTCATTGTGGTAATGTACAGAACCAAAATTAGAAAAAAGTTGTCTCTGTCCAAATATTTATGGACCTAACTGTAGTGTTATTTTGATTGTTTTCATTGTATTGTTTTCTTTTACTTTTGTAAGGTGTCCTCGAGTGCAATGAAAAGCACCTTTAAATAAAATGAATTATTATTATTATTATGAGGGACGTTTAAAAGGTTTCAGCACTTTTATTAAAAACTCTGTTTATTAAGAATTTTAAAAACAAATTACATCACTTTCCTACATAGTCACCTTTCTTTGCGATACAATTTTCCCCAGCCTCGTACCAACTTTTAAATGCCATCAGGAAAAAATATTTTTAGTTGAACGCGTAGCCACTGCTGCTTTCACATCATCATCACATGAAAATCTTCTTCCCATTAAAGCTCTGCATCCGTCACACTAGTACAGCCATTTTCGAACATTTCAATTCACTCAGACGACTCTACGAGCGAGAACTTTATGCCCATACTGAGCACACATGCGGAGATGAATTTACGCTCCCGGCACACCTTCTGCTCACAAAAAGAATATGACAGAACGCTGTTCCTCCTTGGTGAAATTCTATAAGTTTCACAGCCATCTTCACCGCAGGATGACAACTCTTATACTAAACTGCAAGTCAGCCGGCTTGCCAGACAGAACTAGTCACATGACACTCTCAGACACAACTAATTACCATGAAAATATAAAAGTGCAGCAACTTTTTGAATGTCCCTCGCATTATGATTATTATTATGTAACAAGACCTTTTGGTGCTTACTGTACAAAGCATCAATGATTTTACCAGCATTTCAAATGCCATACACAAGAGAGACGAACAGCCACTTACTGATGCCGCATAACCATAATGAAGACTAAAAGAAGCCTTTGTTCAGGTCTTGTTACATTATAGTAAACGAGTAATAGATGCATTTTTGCAGTTCCTAAACTAAAGTGTTACAAATGTTTTGTGCCATATAGTTCTGGTTATGTTTTGCTTTACGTCCATATTTATATAAGAACTCACAAAAGAGAATAGAAAACGTATCCTCACCATAAGAAAAACAGTACCGGGAATATGCAATAAAATGAGAATTTTCAGATCCTTTTGTTGCCACAAAAGTGTCAGAAACACAGAAGGCGCGGATTAATACTCAACAACTGTCTTGGCTTGAAAACGTTTTTAAGCTCTTTCTCTGTGCCACATACCCTTCAATGTAAGGCGTCAGACTGGGCAAGAGAATCTTTGAAATTTATAGAAAGAAAGCACTTCATTTTTTTAACACAATTTTGCAGGGCAAATTCATATATACCATTTTTGTGAAACTTTGACTTGAAAAATACCGAACTTTACTGCAAAAAATACATATGCAAAAACTAGACAAAAAAAAAACAAAACTTTGAACTGGAGTCGTTTTGCTTATATTTAGCAAAAACAAAATCTGGCAATGTTGTAAGCAAAATCCATTCGACAAGGTTTCTTAAAGTAAGCTAAACAATCGTAGATAGAAAGTTTTTATAAGTCAATAATTCTTACAATAAGGAAAACAAGATTTAATGCTATAACATCAATACTTTTCCACTTGCTTAGATTTCATTTTTTGCAGTGTTATCCATTAAGCAGGTGGGTTATAGCAACAGACCACCATGTTGGGGCAGGTAACAAGAACAAGAAGATGTGACTACTGTCATACGGCAGTTAAAATGACATTGTGCATTTCCAATGTGCTTTACGGTAGACATGGAGGAGTAACCAAAGACGGGCTCTAGGTGGGGTTGTGTGTGTACGCTGCAAGCATATGCTGTTACCAGTTGCTATTAAACACTGTTGAAGTTCAGCAAAGCCTCTCTGGTCGTTTCGCAGCTACAAGCTGGATGACTAAACACTGAAAAAGCGTTGAATGTTCTAATAAAAAGTCTTTGCTGCAATACTCAGGTGGGGTGTGGATTTGACAGCAGGAATCCCTGACTCCATCCTTGTGTTGACGGTACCGGCTGTTTGGATGAAGGGAATGCTCTTCACACATCAAGCCTCTTCGTACATCTGAATTCTGAGTGGACCAAGGCATTGATGCAGACCATAGGCCTCCCCTTGCGTTCACAGCAGGCCCTATTTTCAAATTTGACACTTTAAGCAGAATAACGTCACAATATGCATCATCTCAAGTGGACCGAGACCTTAGTTTACTCCTACACATCCTAATTCAGTAGAACATCTTGGAGATAAGGCAGGACAGGAGGTTTGCAGCATGAATGTGTGGTCACAAAAACTGTGGAGCAGTATGATGCAATCGAGATAGCAGGGGTGAAAAGCCCAAAGGAATGCTTTTAGGAGCTCATTGAATCCATGACTCAAAGAATTTGTCTCATTCTGAAGGTATAAAGGGGGTCCTACCAAGTACTAGAGGAGGTCTGCACACTAAAGTGGCTGCTGACAGTATTTGTGAGAGAGAGCAAAGGCCAGTAAATGTTCTCCATTTGAGAATGCTTCATTTTTGACACTACTACAAGCTCTTATGGCTGATGGATGACTTTTTTTCCCTTGATGAGGTTTATTTGTATCTGAATGCCTGATAAAAACTTTATTAACCAACCCATCCCCACGGAGCCTGCTTTAAGATTGACGGAGATTGTGACAGTCAGACAGGCACCACGGCCTAGACGCATGAAGTCTCACACTGTGCACATTTAAAGACAAATCTCATTCAAGCGCGGCTTTATCACGACACACCAAGGTGTTAAAGATGAAGCCAAAGGAGCCATCTAGGAGCCGCAATGACCTCTCATTATTCCTAGACACTTGCACGAGCCTCAGGGGTTGATTTCTTTGGCATTGCTTAATGGAAGCCAAAGTTCACAGAAGACAGACCTCTTCTGACCCCTCCACACTTTGTTTTCCGTTTCAGACTGTAGAGTTTAGGCTTAAAAGCACCATGCTGAGACAGCAAAACAAATTTACTGCCTTTCATTCTGCACCAAGTGAGCTCCATACAAAGGGTCCTCAAACAAAAACTTTCAAAATGTAGCAACTGTTAATGCCTGAAGATCCAATAATGCGCACACAAGCAGATGAGATAAACTGGTTCTAATGCAGAATTTGGATCAAATTCATTTTCTTCAACTGAAAGCAATCCATAAAACTGAAGAAAATCCCCAAGTTCCCAAAAAAGTCTTTCACAGATGGCCATATTTATTCTATTTAAACACTGCGTGCCAGAATTTGAAGTGCTAGATAATCTAAGAAGTGGCCTGGAAATACATTTTGATGGAGCTGCTCCACCTAGACTGAGAAAATGGCCTTCAATTTGTCAGTGGAGTGGATTCTATTAGTGTGTGATAAAAATTCTGAAATCCATGAAATTACTATTTGATTGGACCCCATTTAGTATTGCTGGGAACAACGGGGTAAACAGTTAAAAAAATAACAGAACACCCGTCCACAGTGCACTCCCCAAGACAATTTAGTATTGAGAATAAAGAGGAAAAAATGGAGGTCCCAAAGGAAACACTGAGACACAATGGGACTTAAACGTGGTTTGGAAACCATGGGAGTGAGATCAAGTGAAAAGGTGAAAACTCGCTTGAAGTTTGGTTTATGGCAATAAGTGAGTAGCATTTGTGCTCCATTGACTTGGGCCTTGTTCCGACAGTGCAGACCATGTGTGTGCATTATGTATAATAAACCCCAGTGATGACGTTACCAGCCATTGTCTTCTAGCTGGAATGACTAATTTACTTGCTTTCCATGAAAAGCAGGGAGGTTAAAGTAACCACAAGGATCAGTTTAAATCCCAGAGGGCGAATGTGTTTCCCTGCCATTCAGGAGAAATCCATGAGGTGCAAATGTCACAAAAAGTTGCACCTTCAATGGAAAGGGAGCTTACAGTTGGCTAATGAAAAAGAAACAAAATCAATCTGCATAAAGCAAGAGGACTAACATCCTGCCTGGCAGAATAAACATCGCAGTCTAGAAATGGGAACAAACTGGAGTACAGCAGAAAGGGAGTCTATGAACTGCACTGGCTCTCATAACGATCTGCCAGATAAATGTAAGCTGTATAATTCCAAATCTTACAAACTCCTTTAAGATACTGACATATTCTGATTACATTGTCCTGCTAAATATTTAATGAAAGCCTGCATCACCTGCAAAGATAAGACGTTCAAGTTTCCACTCTCTCCATTAATGATGGCTCTGTACTCACAGTGAGCTCAAGGACTTAAGCATGGCGCATTCTATTCTTTCACTTTTTTACGACTTGATTGTTTCTATCCTTTGAAACTATCCTTTCAGATGAGTTTAATGGCAAAGCTCATCCTTGTGTAACAATTCTCCACACCCCAGGAGCACACAACTTGCTTGGGAATTCAGAGAAACACTACAGCATGCATTTATTTCTCTGGAGATATTTTCCTCCCCAGGTTTGTTTCTTCATATGTCTAATGATTTAATTTGGACATCAACAAAAACAAAATGGCCAGTAGATATGGGAGGGAATAGAAAACAAATCTAAGTTGCAGGTTTAATGCTGGGTGAGGATCAATGTCTAGGACGAGTGGTATGTGTACCATAAAAAAAAAAAAAAAACAATTCAGATAACGAGTAAAAAGTACCTCAGGATTACTTTAGGTATATACTGTATGTGTAAATGTGTGCGAGTACACTGTGGGCATGTGTGTATATACAGTATATATATTACACACACAGTACAATTGTCAGTATATACTGTATGTGTGCATGTGTGTATATACAGAAAATATATAATTTATATTTATAAAAATTCTTGTTTTACATTTATCTATTACAAAAAAACTAAACACTTTTAAAAATGTCTTACTCAGCCACTAAGTATCACATGAATAGGTCGTCTAATCCTACTGGTAAAGGAACCCTCACTTTTTTTTCTTAATCTTACTAAATATGCCCAATGTCAGTTCTGTAGACAGTTACATTTGTGTAGCGCTTTCTAAACTCTTCAACCACCACAAATGTGCAGCATCCAGCTAAATTATGTGAGGACAGCCATTCTTTTGTAAGTTATTAGGTGGTGCAGGGGTGAAACAGATAGTTAGCCAGTAAGGTGTGAGGGATAGCCTGTGTCCTTACCTGGCCAGGATGCCCTCTTGATGGAAGGACCAGGGAAGACAGCATGCACAGGGCATTATGTCCCCCAGACTGGTAGGTGACAGCCCCCCTTGGTTGTAGTGGTGCCTTGGATTTGCATAGGGCAGCATGGGAAATAGAAGTCTTCGATTCAGCCCTGTTTGGTTCCATGGGTGCCACCAAAGAGTGCTGCAGAGACTAGGGAGCCCTACTTCATAGGGTTTCCATCTCACCCAGAAGTGCTTTCGGACCACATCTATGGAGAACCAGAAGAGGGAGATAGAAGGAGCTGCCTGCCACACATGGATAAGTCAAAAGTCAGGAGGAAGGTGGAAAACACTTACAATGAGGAGGAGGAGGCAGTGACAGAGAGGAAGAAGACAAGGACTTGTGCCTGCGATTTATTGTATTTGTGGCTGTAGTGGTGAGAAATGCTTTGGGTGTTTGGGGAGCCACAAAGGTACAGGGCCTGATTAGAGGGTCAGAATGACCAGGCCATGGTGTTCAGTTCAACCAGGACATTAGGATATACACCCTACTCTTGTCAAAGGATGCCCAGGGATCTTTTATGACCACAGAGAGTTAGAGGGCCTCTCATTCGAAGGACGGCAACATTTCTTGAGCACTATGTTCCCGTCACTGCACTGAGACTTTGGGATCCACCCAGAGACCAGAGAGAAAGCACCAACTGTTGGCCTCATCAACATCTCCTTCAGCAGCAACCCAAGCTTTCTTGGTTGGTCTCCCATCCAAGTACTGGCCAGGCCTAACACACTTAGTTTCAGATGGACCTCCTGTTCTGAAGCGCAGCCGATAATCAGAAAATTGATCTTCGTGGACGCTTCTATCTGTGGCTGCTACAAGTGATTGTGAAGCTAAGCAGGCAAACAAAGAGCAGCGGACAGACACATACTACAGAATCCTTAATTGTAACATAGTTAAAGGTTTACATGGCCACCAAACCTATGAACACTATTAACTCGGTTTCCTTAATCAGAAAATGGGTTTTCCTTGTCATTTTGGAAACCAGGTTTCTGTGAATAACCGGGTTATTAATGGTGCATGTAAATGCACTGACTGATGAGTGGTCTCCACCATAAGATAAATCTACGTCTTTGTTAGGACAAAATAACAAAATGTACCATGAACACGGGGTCAAAGAGATTAATTTATAAAGTTTACAAGGCTTCTGACTAGTATTGTTTACCAGAATAAAACATTTAAGGTTGCTATTAATTCAAGAGGCTTGGATCCCTAAGAGAAGGTTAATGGATGTGGTGAAAGAGGACATGCAGGTGGTGGGTGTAATACAGGAGGATGCAGAGGACAGGAAGATATGGAAAAAGATGATCTGCTGTGGCAAACCCTAATGGGAGCAGCTGAAAGAAGAAGAAGAATCTAGTGAGCCAAGTGAGAATACTCCGATTAGCATTTTAGAGCAGGGAGACTCTTCAGAAAAGCAATTTTACTCCTATTGTGTTCTTTACTTGTGTCTCTTTTTTGCCTTTTAAGATAAAATGTATCAAATGCATTAATAAGGTACAACTCTCTGAATAACTACAAGAGCTTTCAAATCCACTGACCACAAGGCACCATTTAATCCTTCTATGTCTTTGGAACTGTTTACTGTTTAAGTGTCTCTTCAGTGCATTATGGGTCAAACACTCAGACCTTTAATCATCTCAGAGCATTAACATAAATAAAGAAAAAAAAATAACCATCCAGATTACTATTATTTAATTAAAAATGCATTTAAAACTTTGAAAACTTAATACAAGGGAATTGTTTAGCAGCTTCTCTGTATGTACTTGCATTTTCTCCAAATGAAAACAACAACAATGGTACAAACTAAAATTGGATTTGGAAAGAGAGTCCATAGAAGAAAAAGGAAAAACAAAAAAAAAAAAAGAGGTCAATGGGCCACACTTTCATGAAGTCCATTTGCTTTTCGCAGTTTGTGTCACAACAGGATTAAAATGCATAAAAGCAACAGGGGATATAAACGCCCCAAAAGGAAGACTAGATCATATCATTTTTCTTTCAATCAAAATATTCTTCAGTGTAGACAAATCTGAAATTTTGGAAGTATGCTGGTGTCCCACAAACCTCACCATCATGTAAAACCTGTGAACATTTGGTAAATATTTTAATGATGTCAATAGTGAACAATTAAAACAGGAGCATAGAACGATAGTAACAAGTTGGGCCGCAGTTTGTGCCAATTGGGAATATGTAAAACAACTTAGAAAGAAAAAAGGCAAAAGGACATATTTGTCCCAAATCAACAAACACGTGGCATTAAAAAGAAAAGGTGAAATCTGTCTGTGAAGCCAATTCATTCGGGTTTTTCTACTTAAACCTCAAAGAAAACTGTGAAGGCTAAACTCTGCATTGTTCTACAGTTCTTAAATGAAGGCATCGCTTACAAAAATAAATAAAGTCCACCATTCATTCCTTGCAGAGATTTCTGCTGGCACAAGTTAACTTCTCTTCACCTGCCTAGTTACCAAATGGCAATGACCCGCTATTTTAAATATCAGGCAGGTCCAGAAGTACATTTTTGATTGCCAGAACAAATCCTTTTTGAATAGTATCAACTGCAAGGCAGGACAGAAGCCGCTGATACCCACCGTGTGAAGGTCTGATCAGATGTGACACCACTGGCGTAGTTGTTTAAATCACACATTGTTGTGGGGCTGAAGCAGACAGCAGCATTGTGTTTAACATCTAAAAATGGCTCAGTGTCACAACTCTACACCTCCTTCTGTGAAGAAATCAAGTAATCAATGACATTTCTATCCCAAAGCCAAGCCACTGTGAAAGTGTTACAGCATTATAGCCATGAGAGAAAGTGGCATCTCTGGCACCGTGAATCGTTTACATTTCAATGACATTTTAGAACTGTATAAAAATGAAAGTAAGTGCAGTCTGATAACATTCTGCTTTGCGTGATCTCAGCACTGATGGCCAGTTTCCTTTCAGGGCCAAAGAAATGTAACGGCTTCCTTCAGAATTGTCCACCTCTGAAGATTACAATGACTGAAGCTGCATTTACAATCAACAGCAACATAAAAGACAAGTTCAGTGCAACACTTTTTTTTTCATTTCTGTAAACTACAAGCTTCCAAATGTTTCAAGCAATATCATCCCTTATGTATTTGGTGACGCAACTCAATGCTGGAAATATTTGCTTACAAGTTCCAAGTTCTCCAGTTAAAGAGGAAAAAAAAACAAAAAAAAAACCAACAAAATAAATACAATTAATTGCATTCTGAAAAATTTTAAGAATGCATCTTCGTGCCTTCAGGTAATCTAAGCAGTTAAAAAAAAAAAATAAAATCTAATATTATACGACCATCATCATTGAAAACAAACTTGCAACAAGTCAAATAAAACTGAAATCTAATGATTGTTGACACAGTTAAAACCAAAAAGACACAATATACTCAGAAAGATTGTTTTGACATCATTTTCTCATATTCGCCGTTAAATCTGTGTGGAAACATGGTTTGTGAATACTGCAATACTTGAAGCAGTAACTGGCTGCACCAACTCAGACATGATGAGACGTCTGCACTTGGCTACTTCACATGATTTGGAAGTGAAAACATCAAATGGGTGCACATCAAAATTCAGCATCAGGCTTAACTTACAGATCTATACGTCCCCTGAAAGTCTCAAATCACCAAGTGTTTTGATGTAAATGTGAAAAGAAAAAAAATAATGAGAAGGTGATCCTCCTAGCGCTTCTTAAGCATGCAGTCAACCAATCTTTAGCATCTTACACATCAGATAGCATCTTTAAGAAGGAGCACCATCTCAAAGAAATAGTTGTCAGTTGGAGGGCCCACTTTGCTACACGTTACTGGAAGCAAAATATGGGCACCCACCACTATGCCAAAGAAAAACAAAACTGTGGTGTTTCGCCTATAGTGCTATGTGCACTAGTATATCTAATCTGTATTAATAAGTCCTTTACTAGTCAAAAAATGGCCTACTGTGCAACTAAATACTTTTTCCTTCCTGACTAGCAAAGCAAATGATCTCTCGATTTTTACAAATATTTAACTCTATGGAATAAAGCCGATATAAATCTGAATACTGTGAAAATGTATGGTGAGGAGCAAGCTATTGAAGAGGTCTACACATTCAAAATAAAAAAGCATACATTAGGAAAAAAATAAATAAAACAGCATCAGTGGCGGCTCAGCTCACGAGAGGGGTGACAGAACTGTTTAACACATCTGATCATTAGACTGATCATTTTTAAAAAGTGCAAGGTGTGCTTCAAACTACATTGAGAAGCAAATTCAGAGCAAATTTGACAATGGTAACTTCTTCACTGGAGTGAAAACAGAAATAAAAAGCAAATGGGGATCGCCATTAACTAGAAAAATAGGCAAAATGGTTTGGCAACAAAACACAATGTTATGGGCAAAGGTTTGGGTTGTCATCGCAGTGGACGGAAAAAAGCAGTATTAGATTCTACTACAGGGTAAAAATAAATGAATAAAAATTAGAAGGAAGGTTAAGTTGCTGGCAAAAGTATATTAATACCTACTGAGGGAGTGTATTTAAATGTGTGTGATTCTGCAAAAAAACAGCCTCTTTTGTTAAAAAGCTGTTTGATACTCTTTATGAGTCGTTACTCAGTGTGCAAAACCTTTAAGGCTTCTCTTCATCAAAGAATAACAACCTACTGACTATGGCCTCATCAACTGGGTGACAGTCCAAAATGTGCGACCTTTATGTCCTTAGGCCTGCCACCGGTTTTCAATAAAGAGTATTTGATAGGTTGCTTTCAGTGTAATTTATTGGTCACTATCCAAAAGTCTTTCTTTGGTACATTCCAGTCAATCCATTATAGAAAGGTGGCTGATGACTTCATCACATTATGATTTTTGAACCCTGAATTCTCTCTATGCAAAACAGTGTTTCCCTATTCAAAACTGTGCGCCTTGTCCCATGATGCTTGGTGGGTAGCAGCCTTTAATTCTTCAATACTAACAGTTTTAGAAGCAGGAAATGTCTGCCATTTTTTTTCACCACACTGTAGTCAGATTGCGGAGCTTCACATTCATTGCTTAAATGTTACAAAAAGGGGGGCATGTTAATGGGAAGAAATTCAAAAGGCAATGAGTTTTGTAATACATTCTGTTTTGGAGAAAGATTGGAAAGAATAGCACTTTTCATAATGTTCCACAATCTGCTTACTTCTCCCACACTGAATCTGCTCTCCAGTTCACAGCAGTATCTCCGCTTCTATTACATTCACCAGTGATCAAAGATTTGTCAGCGGCAGCCCCACTGGGCATTGAACAGAGTCAAACTGGTGCAACTTTTAAAGCAAGCGGTGCCACAGCTCCTCATGTCACCCAGGGAGTCAGGCTGCTATCTCTGTCTGCTTGGCTCAAAAACTGCAGTAATCAACAGCTACGTTTCCACACAATTATTGTTTACAAGGTACAATCCACATTAGTTTTTTTCTATCATTTCCCTCCATTCTTCTGTGGCATTTTGTTCTCTGTGCTGTGATTTTAAAAAGTGCTCCTCTCAGACACAGAAAGGCAATCAGGTATTTAAAAAGATTTAAAAAAAATATTAATCGTCATTATCCTCCCATAAAATGGGAAAAGTAACACAGCATTTGGAAGGATTGAGTGGTAAAAACTGTGCAACCCAAGGTACTGCAAGACAGACAGTCGGAGAAAGAAAGAAAGAAAGAAAGAAAGAAAGAAAGAAAGAAAGAAAGA
>JANRMT010062854.1:127276535-127311878 GCA_026402145.1 Polypterus bichir lapradei | reverse complement strand
AAGAAAGAAAGAAAGAAAGAAAGAAAGAAAGAAAGAAAGAAAGAAAGGAGTGAGGCTGACTAGACCTTCTCCCCGATTACGAGATTTCAGATCAAAAATGACAGCTCTCACTATTCAGTAGTCAGCAATTTCCTCTTCACCGACTGCTTTCGTTGTTTTGTTTTCAAGAGGTGGATGTTGTGAGAAAATAGAAACAGTCATGAGGACATGACAAGCAGGCCAAGTGGACCACACTATTTGGGAATGAGACTTTTTTAATGTAACACTACCAGATATTAGCAAGTGGTGCCAGCAGAGATGACCTTTAAGAGAAACCAAGTGCTACCTGATGTCACTTTTTTGTTTTTTTTTTTTTAAATCCGGTCACACAGCTGTTTGGCTGTGACAGTAAACCTGTCATGCCATCTCCTCCCCAGTAGACATACTAAGTAAGAGCTGCAGGAGGCTGAAATTGTATTTGGAAGTACAGTAACGCATTGGCCACACTCTTTACAGATGACATGGGACTCACTTTGCACTTGTTGTCCACTCTTCTTGGCAACATTTATTTTAGAAGTAGCACAAACAATAGATAGCAGACTTATAAGAGGAACTCTGGAGAGTTTCTCCCGTCTTTCATGCCTAAAATGGTATTGTCCGTCATGGATATTCTTATCACCTGTCGGCCAGGGAATATTGATCTCGGAGGCTAACTAGACACTGCAATTATAAAATGTCTGTTGGACAAGCCCATGCAGACAGCATCTGTTGCTAATTTGTGGCATTTCACAGTATTCCCCAACGTGCAACTCGAGAAGTGATCACCACTAATAAACTTAGAATGACTCAGATGGTCACCAGATGGTTGTGCACTCAAAGTCCCATGGGACATCACGACTTAGTATGGGAGACAGAACCCCAGTCTCTCCTCTTTAGGAAGTGCAGTGGATTTTCTTATGTTCAGAAGAGGTCCATCCTGACAGACTCAAGGGTCTCACCCACATTTGTAAGCACTGATGTCCTTTTTGGATGATAGCCTGTAGGCAAGATTACAGTTTTAGACTGTCAGATTTGGTTTTTTTTTTGTGTTTAGTCTGCACTTTTATAAGTAAAAAGGCTGGGGCAGCCAAGCTACATAAACATATTTACTAGTAATTTTATGAAAGTTAAAAGCTTTACTTTAAAAAAAAAACAAAAAACAAAAGCCGCTGCATGTGCTGCATCTCAAGCACTACACATCAGAAAGTCCTCAGCATTTCTAAATCCTTTTTTCCTAGCCATAATGGTTAAAGAAAAGTTAAAAAGATTTTCAAAAAATGACTAGAAATTATTACAAAATATAGCTGATGGTCCACATTGGCGTAAACTAGGGTGTATTAGAATATAACGCCATTAACCTCTGCTACATGTAAATTAAATTCAAAATACTGTTGTTGCACATAGTAAACATTAAAAAAAAAACACAGAGAAAGCAAGACGACTGAATACAACTGGCTAACAGCGTTCGTGATTTTAAAATAAAAAAAGAGAGATGATTAGCTAGTAACAAATATACAGTACCTTGGATTGCACATCAGAAAAAGACAGATATAAAGAGTGCAAGAAAGAGAGAGAAAGAGAGAAAAGTAGGCCATGAGGCAGACTGCCCTTGTGTCTGTTTTGTTTTTCTTTTTTTGTCTTTTTGTCCCTTTTCACTACATCATACTTTTCCTATAATGACTCTGGTGGGGGCTCTTAAGCTTTCCTCTCACTGGTGAGAGAGGCTGAGTCTTGTCCAGGTCCATCTGCCGATACAAAGCCCTCAGTTCTTTCACTTCCTCCAGAACATCTTTGGCCTGACCCCAGTTAGAGGCAGCCTCTTGAAGAAGCCTTTCTGCCTCTAGACGGCTGCTTTCACAGTCCAATGCCTTACTCGCTGGCAAGTCCTTGGCCTTTCCTTTCCGTCCATGTTCCTGCACTTTTATCTCAGCAAGCAGCTCCTGAGTCCTCTCCAGTTTCTGATCAATAAGTTCCTGCAGTAGTTTCAGAGGCGCGGTGGTAGTACTCCCCGTATGCACACCCGAGTC
The DNA here is from genome assembly GCA_026402145.1 of Polypterus bichir lapradei. Lineage (NCBI taxonomy): Eukaryota > Metazoa > Chordata > Cladistia > Polypteriformes > Polypteridae > Polypterus > Polypterus bichir. The sequence goes on along the minus strand of JANRMT010062854.1, from coordinate 127,309,833 downwards.
ATTTTGTGAGAGAATCTCCTCTAATGAGGCACATCTATTTTTCTCAGTTGGGCAAGGTTTTTTAACTACTTGCGGGGTATATGGTCTACTTTCACCCAGTTTTTTTTCCCAGGAAATTTCATTCTTCCGTAGTAAGCCATCCAACTTCACTACACTGGCATCACTTCCTTGGGCAAGTGATTTGGAGCTTTCACTGTCTGATCTTCGTCGCACTGATGCCATCTTGCCTACTGACTTGTCAAGGTCCACCCGGAAGCTTTGTTCACATGTTCCATGGTCCTCAGAGGAAGAATCTTCTTCTTGAATGAGGTCTAAGGTCAACATGCCATCTGACGTTGAGGTAGATGCCTACATATAACAAACAGGAACAGAACACAAGCTCACATATAAAGTGAATGTCTGTCCTCAGAGGAGAATATTGAGCTATTCAGACCAAAAATATTACTAATCCTATGAAATTAATATAAAAGAAAAAAATGTTTCAATAGAATACAAATTCATAAGAATTAAAATGTATGTTAACAGATTTACAAGCTATCTCTTTAAAAGCTACACTGTTAATGTTTTGTTTATAGTTCATATAACCAAAGATTACAAATCATAATGCAAAAGGCAGCATTATCCTAAATCGGTTTCTGGTTGGGGTTCAACTTGTACAGTGAAGTGGCCACAATAAACTGGGCAAATGTTAATAAACACTTGTCGATGAGTAATCCACAATGGACTGGTGTTGCAAACAAGCTAGAGATTCTCAGACATTCCCAATACAGGAGAAAGTGGCTCTAACATAGGGTTGGATTACAACAAAAAAATATGTCTAGAAAACGAAAGCTTTGTTGTATGGTCAAATTTTGAACTTTTAAAACTTTGTGTATGGCAGCTATACTGAAAAAGAGGGCACACATACCACAGCCATGAGGTGCCCCCGAGTGGGTGGGCGTCTGATGTGCTGGATCTTGGCGCGGTCCCTGGTTGGATGAGCGAGGTAGCTGTCCTCTTCTACAGTGACCTGCCGATTTAGAATCATCATCACCACACAAATCATACAAGTATAACATATTATTATTTCACAAACTTCACTGATAAGATTGGTTTTACCAAAAACAATTAAGGTGATAAACATTTTCATATTCCTTTGAAGGACTTACAAACCTGTGAAAAACCTTACATATGAAAGACACCAAGTAAGATAACTTTTTCATATTTAATTGAAGTCATTTGTTAAAGAATGTTACGTTATAACAAGTGATGTGTGTAAAAATGTAATTACAAACAATTTTTGATTGTGAAAGTCTGTGGAGGGAAAGCCCACCTCTGCTTTAATGAAATCTTTGGGGAATCATGCATCAAACCTCTCTCTTCCTAATGGTGAAATTGTGAACACTGAAGATCCCTAAATTTTGTTCTAGGGATCTTTTTTACATCACTGATTATTTTACACCTAAATTTTGGTGACTCCTATAAAGTCTGTTGCAACCTTTTCCCATTTGGACAATTTGGCCATGACTATTGTCTATTGTAGCCCATAACCTTAGTCTATGTCCACATTACCCCCAGGTTTTTTAACCCTGAAAAATGAAGAATTTTGAAAACTCTCTTTAGAGCTGTATAACCTTGAAAATGTTGGCACGGTACTGCAATGTTGACAGGTGAAAACAGAGACTTTCGAAAGCATAGACTCTAATCACCTCTGATTTGTTTTTGCTTATTATATAGCCCTTTTCTGATTGGATTCAACTGATTACAATATCTAATTCCTTGACTAGTGACCCTTCATGAAAGAAAAGTATATTCAAACATAGCAGATAAAGAACAGTTGCTTTCCATAACACTTGTTGTGTTGCTTACCTGTATGCATGTAAATTGTGTTTTGTACAGTTTGAATGCTGCATACAATTGCAAAAGGCAAATAATTTATATTGGTCAGTACAATTTTGTAATAAATTCCATGGCTGGTTTCATTTTGACCCATCAAGGATATTTCCCTTCAATGATTTTTCTGGCCAATGGATGCATGTAAGTGAACGTCTGCGTCATAAGCATTTTCGATCACTTAAAAATTGTAAAAACACTAATATGGATGGAGATCATTTTCATTTCAAAACAAATCTTTGAAATAAAAGCATAGTATTGTGGATGTAGTGTTAGAAACGATTCTGTAAATCTTTGCAGATTCCAGACAGAAAGGCATCAATAAACTTTTTCAAGAATCTTATTTGTGCCTTTAGAACTTTTGTGCTAACATTTTCATTCTGATGGTAAGGACCAAATCATGAAACAGAGAGTACCAATGTAAATTTCATCTGAATGCGATATTTAAATGAAATAGCTATGTAGCTGACATATTTTATAAATGACCTGCAGGGGACACAATAACTAATCAGATTTCTGTGACGGTGTAAACCAATAAATGAAACAGACATTAAGAGTTTTCTCTCCCTCAGGCTTTCTCACCTGTTTTTACAAATCCAAAATGACACCTGGCCACTTCAAAAAATATGCAATGATATGTCAAATCTGAAGCAAGCAAACACTTTTTCCCAGTCTTATATTTGCAATAACAATGCTCCACTCACTGAAAATGCAAAGAGAACATAGCCGACCTCACAAACACATAGACTGAAATGCTGTCTTATTTTGGCACTCACTTAATGACAATGTAATATAAAGAAACTTGGCATACAAGTCGCCAGCCAGTCATGAGCCTCCACCTTTATTATGCAGCTTTGCATAAGAAATCAAGCATGTTATCTAAAAACAATATGTGTGTTAAAGGAAAACACGTGAGAGGAGGAGGAGGAAAATTCTGTACAGAAAACCATCCATCATGTTCCTGTATTTCCAACTAAGAACTGAGGATATTGGCCAAAAGGAGACATTGTCCAAGTTTGCTTTGCTGTTTTGACTACGAGGTAAACTCCTAGGATAATGTGACAAATTTTCCAGCAGTTTAAACAGCATCACCACAAATAAATGTTTAGCAAAAAAGTAATTTGGAATAAATACATCCCAAGCCCAGTCTACCTTCTGTAACCATCAATCTCAGAGGTATCATGAAAAAGTTACCACAGAGTCAATGAAATTAAGTAGCGATATAATCACATTATTATTATTATTATTATTATTATTATTATTATTATAAAAAAAAGGTAAGTGCCAAGTTACACAGCTGGTCACACAGGGTTACCCTACCAGGCTAAGCAGCAGGGCTTCCATCGAAACAAAAGTGTTTCTAGCACAGTGCTGTTCTTAAGGCAGCTGAATTTTAAATAAGCCCAACAATGCAGTCTTCCTCTTTCATTCTCTGCACTCCACTACTCCTTGGGGTGCACCAAAAATCCTTATGGTGTCCTTTCCCTGGTTTGGAGTATAATAAGCAAGCTTCATAGAAAAAAAGTCCATGTCAAATAATGCTGTCACACTGCTTATGGTTTAACCTGCAGTAAAAAACTTGCAAATGGGTTTTCCAGTCCATCCACAGGTTAGGTAAAGGTTTGTACATATAAATATTCACCTATTTTTGGCAAAAGTCACTGTCCAACAATTACAAAGGAACAACTGCAAGTAAAAAGCTGTTGCTGAATTAAGCCACATGAAAACCACACAACTACTATAGTCAATAATAATAAGGCTATTTCTCTTACAGTTGTAGTTATGAGTAAAAGAGACATTACCTTACTTAATTAAAGAGTCTGCTGCCATACAGAGGACTGGTAAAACAGCTTTATTAAAGGTACAGTGTTTCCATACATAAGTAAAATGTTAACATTTTGTTAAATTATTTCTATTTTTTGGGTTGCCTAATATAATCATGTTTTGGTTTTATTTTTAGTAAGATGACTCAATTCTCTTGTTACACTTGTTTTAAATTGTGTCATATGGTAATGTGAAGTGATTAATCTGGAGTGTGTCATATTTTAATATGTAACAATATAATTAAAATATGAAATCTATCCTTATCACACATTTCTACTTCTCAGACTAAATATTAATCAAGTGAATGCAGAAGTGACATCCAAATAGTGTGCTACCAAATACTTTAGTTGGACATTTTTGAAGTTACAGACTGACAAACAGCATATTACTTTACATTTAAAATATTGTCATTGTCACCTATTCTGTCTGAGATTCTAAGAGCAGCACAGAATTAGACATCAGTACTTACTTCATCAAAGATGCGGTTCTTGGCTCTTGTGATTGCTCCATTCAAAGCATTAATCCAGGACTCTTTTTCTTCAGGACTGACAGCCAAAAAAACCAAGTTAGGGACCTGCACAGGTTAAATGAGACAGAATGAGAAAACAAACATTAAAGAAATGTTCTCATCATAAACAGACTTTACCTGAGGATGCAAAGTCCTAGAAATTTTCAGCAGTTAATATCCCTGTGGAAGCACCCTCAATAATCGCACAGGCAAATACATTTTCATTCAATGTAAAAGGTGGGCAACCAGATTTGACCAACTATTTCCGGGAGGTAGTGGTATTACTGCTGCCCACTGCTATAACATTTTCAGTAAAAGGAAAATGAAAGGAAATTTGAGAAGAGTTAAAAGGATAATTCCGTCCCTTTTTGGTGTGTGAGGCTATCTTTTCATTTTATAAAATTAGCTGCACTGCAAAAATCAAGAGAACTCAGCTTGATTAAAGGTTCAGAAAATCAAATTCTCAGCTTTAATGAGCAGAAAGATGCCTGAAATGTACTGTACTGTCATACCAGGCAGAAAAGCATGTGGGTAATAGATGCAAGTGACTGCTATGCTGTTGACAAATGCAAGGAGGGAAACATTCAACGGCAGAAAACATGCAGAATGACTGTTTTTAATTCAAACCGTGACCACTGCATGGCTTTGTCCAGCGTGGAGAAGATCTGAGGTGTCAGTACAAGCCTATCACTTTTTTTTAGAAGGACTGGAATGCTGCATGAAAAATAGCAACAAAGGCCAGGTGGGGAATAATGTGTATTTTTTCCAAAAGTCTTTAGTAATGAGAGATTCTTATCCAACAAACTCTAAAGACTCGGCACTATGATACAGTTGTACCTTTGATATAGGCTTACAAATCATAGCAGAAGAATTTTTTCAAAGGACTTGTTCCTTGAAGAAAGTGACTCATCAGTATCTGGCTATTTTCAGAATGTTCACTCTAAGAAAAAAACATCGCTTTCTACTTGCATATTTTTTAAAATTACCAGGTGCTTATTAATAAAACACTGTCTAGAGTTTCCTTCCTACACGTTACTGGTATATGTTAAGACTGCACTTACAGAATCAGTGTCAAGGAGACAACTGAAAAAAAGAAATGAGACCACAGAGACAGGACGATTGCTGGGTATACAGCGAACAGGACTTAGGTAACGAAATGTAACGTAAGTTTAAGGCCACCGGAATGACATGGACTGCAAGACTTCTTGTCTCATTCTCTGGTTACAGTCGAACATTGCCTACTCATCTAATAGAAGGGAAGCTTAATCAATAGCACGCTTCTGAGCTTGACCCTTCAACTTAAAAGAATCAGTTACTACTTTCCTTTATATCTGCTTAATTATTTGGAGATATTACAGGTTTCAGTGTTCTGCAAGTGAAAATTTTCAATAGTTAAATATAAGGACACATTGCTTTTAGAGGAAAACCCAAAATACAGCCACAGCAAAAAGGATTCTGCACTCATACTCAAAATAATATTCCCTCTTCTCTTCAGTACATCACAGTTTCTTCACAAACTGACTGGGTGCTAATTCTGATAACAAATTGCTACCCTCTGTCAAATCTTGCAAATATGACACCATTGTTGCTTCTGATCATGCTTCACTTATCCTGAAACTAAGAATACCAAGCACTACTAATCAAGGTATAATTTGTGACTTAATCAATTATTATTAGCAGACAAATATCTCTTTATTATAATAAAAAAATCTTGGGACGAGACGTGACTTTCAGAGAGACTTTTTGGAATGAAGTCCCACGAGACGGAGACTTTTAGCAAGAGATTCTTTCAAGTCACATCCTACTTACAACTATTTTCAAACAAGACCACGGTCATCTACCCTCAGTTGTGTGAGTGCTTTTGGCAGACACACTTCCTGTGCTCTCAGCTCTTATACATTTTATCAGGAAAATAATTTAATATGTTCTAGATGACACGTCAATGACTAAGCGAAGAAGAAAGTGCATGGACAAACATTAGAAAAAGTTGGTTTATTTATTAGAGAGAAAGAAACGATATTCACTCATGGGCAGTTATACGTTGCGTTGTCACAATGTAAGTCCAAACACGGAATCAAAATTCAACGCGATCTTGAAGAAAAGTTAATTCCAAATATTGTTTTTACTGAAGTTTTAAAGCAATTGTGAAAATAATGCATATGTAACAATTCACATGAAAATAACAATCTCTTTAAATTGTATATCTGGTTAACCAAACCCGAGGGTGGGCGGGTGAATTGAGCAGGGGACAGAGCCCCCTAGTATATATAAAATGTATGTTTACCAAAATAATCTCAAGTTACACACAAAAAATAAACAGCAAAGCAGAAGGGCAACAGAGTTAATTAGGCATATCTTCAAAATCAAAGATGATTATGCAAGATTGCCACCTCTTCTAAACTGCATTTTTTTCTAATTTAATCAACTAATCAGTTTAATATATTCTTCAATAGCTGATTATTAAAATAATTAGGTGCAGCATTCGATAAGGATGCAAACAATGGAACATCATTGCTTAGTGAACAACCTATTGTGATAGCTTACATGGTGATGGCATATCTTATCTTATTCAACTGTAAGAATCCTGACCCACTTGGCATCACGCTTTTCTTAAATTAAAAAACAAATCACTTTCTTTTTAAAGATTGCAGGCATTTGTTAATTAAGTCCTCATTAAGCTGAGCATAATGAACCATAACAAACCTTTTGTATACTTCAGTATCTTTTGAGTGATAATCGACAATTTCACTTTAACTGTTTTCCTTTTTGGGGAAGCATTAACTGCTTATCTGGTTGGATAAGATGTAATATTTTATATTTTACTTACTTATAATTTTCTTCCTGCAATACAGTCCTTAAAAATCAATAAAATATATTTGAAATAAAATGAAGTGCAGTAACAATAAATTTAGCATTAACCCTTCCTTGCAAGATGATCCCAAGATCACAAAAGAACTTGCAGACAAAAGGCAGGAAACTGTTATGGAGGACTGTTGTGCTGATTGAGTGCTTTTTGAAGGTTCCTGAATGCGAGGTACTGCAGTTGTTAGAATGGCTGCTTCATATTGTAGAATTAGTTAATATTGGGCACATATGTATATGTTATAATCCTGTATTTTCTTCCCATTTTTGTCTTTCTTGAAAATGTTTATCTTTTGTTAGTTTTTTTAATATGTAATCACCAATATCCTCCAGTATGCAAGCTGCAGTTTTCAGGATTTCTGTGCCCATTGCCAAGGGATGTGGTCACAATTTTTGACACTGAACAAGGCTCATACACCCACACTAATTGCACTGTATTGCTTTGCAAGTTACTGCCAGATTTCTTAACACTAGATGGATGTTCCAGGACCTGAGCCAAAATGGGTTTTGATTCTTTCTGTTGAGGTGACTACTGCTCTAGATCTCTGGTCTACATTTTTCTCCTTCACTCTTTTAAAGATGTTTTTCACAATTTATGTATGTATAATAATACGATCTGCAGAGTCTGCTAGACTAGCTTATTCTGTAGGCCCAAAGGATACTTAGAGTAAAATGCGGAGTATTCTGATGAGGTGCAATGTGCTAAAAGGAATGAAGTTTTGTTAAGGCTAGCACTACATTAGTTTATCTGTGTATTCAACAAAACACTTATAAGTCTCCTAATCAGAAGTTCAGTGCAGAAGCTGCCTGCATGGATCTTAATGGACATTATGGGGTCTGTGCTTAGTGATGTAAGACTTTATACAGAAATGAGGTAACAGACTTGACAACGTAGTTAGACATCCATCTCAACCCCGAGTGCCACATTAACAAAAAATTCTGAAATAGCAGCCTGCACAAAACTATCGAAAAGAACAGAGCAGCACAGTATCAGAACTGTGACTATCTATAATATGTTCACACTAAACAACATCAGATTCTCATGCTGTTGCAACATAAACATAAAACAATACATATTTTAACTACTTTGTGATTTAAATGAAGTGGATTTTTCAAAAATATCACATTTTACATATTTTGATTACTCCAGAGTTCACTTACAATTTTTAAAATGCTCCTAAACAAAATTAAACATTGGTGTTTGTTTAATGTTAACAGTTTAAATTTCACCTTAATTATCAGTCTTGTTAAACTATGAAAACAGGGTCAACTTGATTTTGGGATGCAGTAAACATGCAGTACACTTTTGTGCAACTAAGTGTGAACCAGAAGTTAATTTAAAGGGCGCATTTCAGGGTGAAATGATGGAAAATGAAACTCATTCTAATACAATGTGAAAAATATGAAAGTCATTAATGATGCTTAACAAATACCAAACTATTTAATAATCCATCTTTATTAAATAGTGCATCTTTTACATTGCACATTAGATAACTATGGGAAAAAAATTATGAAGCCACTGCTTCATTTTTTGTATCAAAAAAGACCATGTTAGTAATCACTGTATATGAATGAAACTCATGGGTTTAAGGAAAATTATGATTGTTTCAATCAATATCTGGCTTATCTGAGCTCATGAATCAGTAATAGAAAAAAAAACTCAAAAAATGTATCCTTTGTTAGTGCAAAACACTGAATTAAGTGTGTAACAAAAATAGATGGAATTAGGGGATACCATGCACATAATACAGCATTTACAGTATTAACAACTCTCTAATTACTTGCAGCAGTTTATTTCAAAATATATTGACAGGCACCCTGGGAATAAACTCCTTTTCAAGTAAGGCATTTTATTAATTGGCAGCTGAATAAATACAGGTCTCAGTGAAGCATGGAGGATTATTGGAATCAAGTGTAATATACAACTTCAACTTCATAATGCAGTAGTTTTCTTATAAGAAAAACACTTAAAATACTGTATATATACATCTAAAAGAGTTTTTTAAAATTACTCAGAATTTTCATTTTTTGCTTTCTCTCTGTCAGCGGAAATATGTTAATAGTCTTTCTGTGATTATAGAAGTGTCATGCAGATTACTAGGTTGCCATCTTTCTCAGATTTCTTCACATTTACTGTTTCTAATTAAAATAAACAAATAGTTGATTCCAGCTGCTCTAGTGATTTATGATAAATCTTATTCAATTGTTTCTGCTTTGCAGCTGTGGTTCATAATGAACTTATTTTCCATATACAACAAACCAAACTGGCAGGGCTTTTTTAGTGCAAGTCTGCTTAAAAATGCAGGAGCTGACTTTTGCATGAAATGGTGCAGTTTTACTACAAAATCACGTCACATCAGTTCTGGTGCAAGAGATGCCCAGGTCAACTGGGACACGTGTGTCAAGGAGCAATACGGGCATGTTAAGATATACTGCTTTCACCTTGGGAATTGAAAGCACGTTTAACATCCAGCAATCACTCCAACATCAAAATTAGGACAGATGAATAGTAATATATTAATACCGGTTACTGCAGTGGGCTGGCGCCCTGCCCGGGGTTTGTTTCCTGCCTTGCACCCTGTGTTGGCTGGGATTGGCTCTGGCAGACCTTCGTGACCCTGTAGTTAGGATATAGCGGGTTGAATAATGGCTGGATAATACCGGTTAATCAGTTACCAATGGCAATTTCATTTATGAAATACACTAATTTACTTTTGAATTTGTTTATGCTTTTTTCCCCAAACATTTCTGATTTTTAAATGGATATTTGCATAATTGTATAGCGTTTATAAGCTTGTTCGTGGTAATCTCATTTTAACAGACTGTGTGAATTTCTGCATGGTTGCCAAACATGCTTTATAATTAGAACCTAATTTCTTTGCAAATGCACTTTCTCTCTCTCACACACACACCAGTGTAGAACGGTTTGCCCACTCTAGCAGAATTAATGCTAGATTTACAGACTAATGTCTTCCTATAGGTCCCTTGAGAGGAATCCGTTTGATACAGTATGTCATTTCAGAAGACGGGAATCCCCCTTACAAAAACCACCTTGTCATTTTATGCAATCAGATGAGCATCTGCTTGAATTGTTATGGCCTTAGGGAAAGGGTACAGGGCAGTCATGATTTGTCATCTGCCATTGTTTTAATACATTCAATGTTTACCAATTTCTTACATCTAGGTAAAAAAAATAATGTGCAGAGGAGAGATGCTGGGTATATTGGCAGAAGGATAGAGCTGCCAGGGAAGAGGAAAAGAGGAAGGCCTAAGCGAAGGTTTATGGATGTGGTGAGAGTGGACATGCAGGTGATGAGTGTAACAGAACAAGATGCAGAGGACAGAAAGATATGGAAGAAGATGGTCCGCTATGGCAACCCCTAACGGGAGCAGCCGAAAGAAGAAGAAGAAGAAGTGAATTAATAACCATGTGACAGCTGTCATAATACTCACTCAGACATTTTACAGTGTAGGTGAATGTCAAACTAGGCAAGCCATTGAGTGTCATTCTGGGGAAGATCACATTAAAATGTCATGCTTGCCTAAAAGGGTAGTGTGTGATCACATTTACAAAACATGCAAAAAGGCAAAGAAAGCCATTAGCACTTGAGGAGACAACCTAAGAATTGATTTTAGGACACCAGGAAGCACAGGCCGGAAATTACCATATACTTAGTTCGCAAAAACGCAACAGTTTTATAAGTATCAATCCTAAACAATGGCACCCTACTCTTTCTCTGATGCATTCAGTGTAATTTATCTTTTGCCATCCCATTACTTTGCACAGAAAATTAACCTACTGTAGCTCTATTGGACAAAGAAGATCAATATGTGAATGCTATAAGGTAATTAGAGTAGACAAGTGGTGCTACACAATCTGACCTGGGCATTGCTAAACAATTTTGAATGAATCAGCAGGTAGAGCATCTTAGCGCAAGGTCATGATGCTATTAAAATATTAAGCTCATTATTTTGATTGATCACGTTGAAACAAGGGTAATAAAAGTAATAATGTCTTTTCAGGTATTACCTGGATCAAACAAGGTCAAGAGCTAAAACAAGACATACAAGAAAAAAAATATAATGGAAAATAAAGGAAACTTAAAAGCAAAAACTGATCATCAAACACAAACATGTCAAATGGTCAATGAATGTGTCATTTAGTCATTTAACGGGTAGTTTTCATTCTGGCACAAAACAGCAACCTCGAAGATTTAAGTGTTAAGCAGTGCACCGCACACCATTACACACCCAATGAAAAAAGATCAAACTGTAATTGTCAAATCAGGCAAATCAGGGCGAAGAGCACGAAGCAGAACACACAGTAAATAATACAATAAAGGCTCACAAAATTCACTGAATGATTTGAGAGCCATAAGCTTCAAAGTTTAAAAATGGACATTAAGCTCTCATCAATTTTGAAGTATAAAATCCATCAACACAGAAAAGCAATGGTGAAATCTATACTGGATGTTACAGTCGCTCGCTACCCAATTATTACAGATAAAGATACTGGCCCAGACAGCACATTCAAAGAATCTGTTAAATCCAATAAACCTGCGATACAGTTGCAGCATACCTGAAGATTACCAGTCAAACAATAAAGGGAAATTTTTGAGCTCTGTGAACTCATAGTGCAGAATTTACAATTTATCAATAATTTCATATAGACTCTTTAGGTTTCAACCGAAAACCTTGTTTTCAGTAATGTAGCAGAATTATTTTAAATTGCCTGTAATTTTAAGTTATTCAAAGTAAATTACTCTAATAGGCAGGCCTTATGAATTCTCTTTCAAGCCCTTTCAAAAGGAAAGATATTTTTATACTGAGGCTTTGTTAACTAGGCTCTTCACACTGACAGGCAGAGTTTAGTATATACGGTAAAATGTTGCCCAAGAAAATGAAAAAAAAATTGCGAACAGAACACATAAGGTTGCTCTAGAGCAGAGGGCTATAAACAGATTTTCACAGAGGAATTAAAGGATTCTACCGATTGCGTCCTGTCTTGTGAATGAACTTTGTCTCCATGGCAAAGCTCAAAAAGATGATTAGAAGAGTCACATTTGATTAGACAGAGCAGCATCTCACTAGGTGTTAAGGTGAGGCAAGTGGACCATTGAAAATGCTTACTGTGGGGCTCTAACAGCCACTTCATTCCCTGACTAAAGCATATGTGTGGTACTGATAATTGTTCAAAGCAGCCATGGCTATAGTTTAACTTCTGTAGTCTGTCCATAAACACCACATCTGATTGGATTCAATTTTTGTTATTATACCTTGACGCCCAATGAATAGTATTTGATTTTAGCCCCACAGGTATAAAAACTATTAACAGTGCAGCAACAGCATAGTATATGGTGCAGTCTACTTAGTGGGACAGACACAGATTACTAAACAAAAGCTATGACCATAAATAGAACCAATATATTACTACAATTATTAGGACTACTATCAATAAATATGATTGTATAGAATTGTTCAGCACTTACCAGACAGGACAGGTACATAGAAGGCACAAATAACTGGCCTAAAGACAATCAGTAACTTTAAATCTGTTGTGTATATTGACTGCTGACACAATAGTCTCTTGTTGACAGATCAAATAGATATATGTGTTAACATTTTAACTACTTGGGGATAATAACTGTTTGTGAGTCTGCTGGTACAGCGTCTTAAGTTATGCTGTCGCACTGGGATTGGTGAAGAGGTGGCAAAGAGTTTACTGCTAGGGTAATTTGGGTCTGGCACAATGGCACTTGTTTTCATAAGAAAGATCTTGTCATACATTTTATTGGAATGATGGGAGCTTGGCTACAGCGATGAATGGACCCATTTTCATCACCTGTTGCCATACTAAGCTACCACTACGCATTCTAATGATCATCAGAATCCAGAGTGAGCAGACTGACCTTTCTTAGCCATCACAAAAAATGAAGATGCTTTTGAACCACATTTCTTTATCTTTTAATTGTGAAAAGAGTGGAGACATAACTAATCTAACACTGTGTTGGGGGAACAACTCAAAATACCTAGAATCAACTCTGTTGTGTGGACTAAGCTATGCATAGTGAGCCCATACCCTTAACAGCCTCATTGATTTTTTGGTTTCTGAGTTCTTCCCCCAGCTCAATACTAAACCATGATGTCACTGGACCACTGTTTTCGATGATTTATGTGAAAACAGCTGCATTGTATTATGCTGTCTTTTTTTACAAACATCTGTATTAAACAGTACTTTCTGCTACTAATAAATAGAAAATGTTGACTGGTCAAAAGCCACCTATACCATGACAGGGACTGTGGGACCATTCAAGATACACAGTGTTGTGAACCATTAAGTACCTAAAGCCACTCACGCTTTCAATCCCAACAGCGTTCATAAGTATGTGACCACATCCAGTTCTACTGACAGAATGTTCAAAGCGAGAATGTTACACGTGGATTGATTTAAGTCTGCAAAAGTGAGATCTACTAATTGTGATGTCCTGGATTCAGTTACACAGAGTTGTGTTCAGTCTAAGAGCTTCAGTGAGATGATTATTAATGCCAAAGTAAATTCAATGAATAGCACTCTCTCACAAGTTTTCAGGATGGTTTAGTGCTCCATCTAGGTTTATATGACAGGTAAACTGGTAAAAGTCCAGTTTATGGTATACACGCATGGCAAGGATGAATGCCACAGGTTAGTAGTATAGCAGCACATGTGATTGCAGGTTTCTCAGGCAGAGACTTATTACAAATGTCACAGAAAATGATCACCAGCTGATCAACACATTTTCTATTGATGTCATCAGGTCTTGCAGGTTTTTGTGTGTATACTTTCTTTAACCTCTTTGTGTTGTTTGACTCAAAATTAGCACATGATGTTAAGCTCTTTGTTTTGATTGCTTGAAAACATTAACCAACATGCCTTTGTTCCAAAATGTTACCAAAATACTTTCCTAGCTAAACTGGGAAATTGTGTTTTGTGGCTTTAATACCAGCTGGGTTGTTCCAGGCTGCTCTTAGCAACTTCATGTTATTCAGTTTAAATACTGCATCACTGCCCATAAACAGAGAATGGATTCACACTGTTTCTTCATGGTTTCAGATTAGGTGGTGTCTTTATTTCTCTCTCAGAACATTTCCTGATATAACCAGTTACGGAGAAGGAATATTCTTCTGTGTCCCATTGGCAGCTATTGCTTTCAATATACTTTATTCAAAAAAACACAAGACACCCATGTCTGCTTGTACTGTATGTGTAGGCCGGTTTAAACTGACAGTAGAGAAGCTATCCAGTTGCAGAATACAATCTGCTATTCCTTTATAAAGCCAGGCTTTTATAAATATTGAAATATAGCAATCATATTCAACAATGTACAGAAAGACTTGGCTTGTGCTCATGCATTTAACTTTTTAGCAAATAAATTTTAGTGAGAGCACTAGGCAATGGCAGTCTTTCAGAACTGTCCTCTACAATCACTTGTAGCTCTGCAGACTTTTTACCTCCTTCACAAGAGTATTCTCTTCATCTTAATCTTTCTGAAATGAAATGTCCTCCATTTTTAAAAATAAATACACACCTTTTACATTGCTGTTGTTTACAGTGCCCAAAACTGTATTTTGTATTTTTTTTTGAAAGACACCTTAAAAATGTATATCATTCAACTGTTCATTGTTTTATTTTTGGATTCAAAAATGTAAATATTCAATAACAAAGCAATAGCACTGAAGTGAGCATGAAGACTGTGATGGTTATGCCCATAAATAAGAGTGCAGTGCCTGAGATGGCAGAAGTCAGTATATGTGCTGAAGACATCACGAAGAACAGCAAAAGTGACAGAAAGAGAGAGAAACACAAAACTCTGACAGTATCAAACAGCAGAAAACCAGGCCCGGTAAACAACAACAACACATATCCTTCTCCCCCGCGGTATTTCGGTCACCAAGAAGGACATTGGGGCAATTAGCTGATTAACACTCATTGCACAACAAGAACACAACACTTGTGTTCTATCTGTTGAGCTTCTAAGCTTTAAAAAATATGGAGGATTTGATTTTACTGACCTAATGCTCTCACATTTCAGGTCAACATCTCTTCCTCCTAAATCTACCAGGGTCTAAAAAGATCTGAACACAAAGACAGGGCCCTGTTTTTGCCCTTGCCAAACATGGTTTCAAAACCTCAATCCTAAATCATGCACCCTCAGTTTTTCAGAATAACTCTTTTACATGGCCATGCCACCAGTCTTAAATTTTTCCATACATTGACTATAATCATACCAGCAACTCACAGTGTTTCCAGGCTGTTTTGATCTTAGTAAAGTGAACTTGCTATGATTCTTTTTGCTTCGGCTCTTGGATTTCCGTAGCTCTTCAGACTTTTCATAGTCTGACAGGTCAAACACCTCCTGGATTTTCTTCTCATCTTTGACCTGTGAAGAGATGAGATTCCAAATTAAAGATCCACTCTGTAAAGCACAAACCCCAAGATCAGAGAAACATTCATTACTAAGCTTTTGTAGTAATATTCGTCTTAAAAGAGAAGTGATATTTTAGTTTAAAACACCATCAATTAACCCACTTTCCAGACCTACCTGTACAGGTCACATTTTAATGAATCAGGACATGCGTTCAAGACTGATACATAATACAAAATCGGCTCAATGATATTCTTAGTTAAATATGTTATGTAGATGGATCTCAAGAAAATCCAGTTTATGGTGTCTTAAAAGGATGTTAGCTTAAGCTGAGGGTCCAAAAGCTATGAAAAAAGCAAACCAAACAGGTCAACCAAGTGAGGAATCCTCCAGTATCATTCCATTCATCTGCCGATACAAGGTGCCATCATGCTCAGATCACTAAGTGCAGCCTGCCACTTTCATTCCATGAAGGGAAAAGCATCAGGTAAATTCTTATCTATGTAACTAGTGTATATACTACTGTAAAGGCCACACGGCAGCAAAGCAGGCACAACTAAGGGCAGCACACTAAGATTTTGCTTTGGATAAATTTAATTCAAACAGTATAAGATGGAAGGAAAAAAAAAATCCCAACTGAATACGAAAATTTTATAACAGCATTAGTCATGGAGTAAAAAAACGGCAGGAGAACACAGGCTTTAAGAATCTACACCACATGAACTGCTAAAGCTTCACTTCATCTAGTCAGCGAAGCAGAAAGCCACTGGTGAATAAGAACATCTGCTCTTTTACATTTATTGTAGATAAAGCATCAATAGGTTCAGGAGCTTTAGTACTAGCAAGCTCAGCAGTTCTGTGCATGTATATGCTGTTTTATTCTGGGATTTTGGAGGCTTTAGGATGTCATCAGAGCTCACCCTATTGTTTTATTCAGAACAGAAGCTAATAAAAATATGAAAAAATGTAGTCCCCAAAGCTTTCTATTGCTACACAAAAACCTGGGACAATAGTTTCAACCACTTTATACACCCTAAATATTGCTATATCTGTAGTAACTGGGATTTCCTGTTAAAACTTGACTCTACCAGTACACTATACTCCATCATTATGAATGTATAAATCCTTACATTTCCATCACAAAGTTTCACTTTAGTTTAACCTCCTAAATAACATGCAGAGAGATAAAAGGAGGCTAGCGTTAGGTATTTAACATTAACTTTAATTTACTGATAGACATGTCTATACATTTTGCAATGAGAAAAAAAGAAGCGGATTCTCTCCCCTCTTTTTTATTCTACTTATTTTTATTCATTTATTAATGTACCTATTTACTTATTTTTACTAGTTTCAAATTTTACTCTGCTGGCCTAACTTTCTTTCTCATGGGTGGGGGTTGATTTGTTTTGTTAAACTTGACTTGCTTGTATGGAATGCTATTTGATATTATTAAGATCTATAAAAGTAAAAAAAATAAAAATAAAAAAAAGGATTTGCACAAAGACACCAAACAATAAAATATCATCTATGGGCACTGCAGCACTTTGTTGCATCAGACTGCATATCCATTAGTTGGTCAGGACAAAAGTGATGTATAACATAAGGATAGAACAACGCCTTTGTGAATCCACTCTTCTGTCCAAAATTGGATAATTAGTCAAATGATTCAGATTTAGCTGGGCTGTCAACCTAAAATAGAACTCTTAAGAAAATGAAACATGTACTATACAGAATATATGTTTTGCTACATAAACACTCTACTGCCCAGCCTACTCATTAGTACTGTCCAACGTTTCCATCCAGGAGCAAAGCATTTGGTAGAAATGATGCAAAGTGCTTGAGATTTCAAGACGTAATATGTCTATAATCTGGTTTACCCTGGAATTTATCGTATGCACCACTAGATCATTTACCTGAATAGTGCAGTACACACACAGTGCTGGTTTTGGAAACGAGACTTGTCCTTCAAGAAATGAACCAAATCAAGCTATTAAAGGTAAAACATACAATAACAAATCTTCTGCTGATCTTGGCTCACACGAACTTGCACATCTACTCATTTAACACACATGCAAAGAGCACAAGATTCCCATTTAATAAATGCCATACAATCATTGTTCCTTTAAGCTCATCTCCACATAGCCGTATTCCCCAGTTCTTAATATGAAGACATCCAATACACCTACAACCTTAGTCATGTGTAGCACACACCAAAGCCACCATTATAGTGCCTGTAGTGGCCAAGGTTACTATAAAATAATCTCAAAATTCCAGAGACGTTTGAGGGAGACCTAACTGGGAAATGAATGTTATGGCAATTATTTGAAGTTGCTTTATACAGTATAATGTTGGTAAAATATGTGGCAAAATAATACGTAAAATAAGGGAAAGGAGCTGGATCAATGGACACACGATATAACTTTCTGACAAAAATATGTAAAATTCTTAAGAAAAACTAAATACATATTACACATCCTGTAATGAATATCAACCAAGCCGCCATAGCTAAAGAGTAGCTTTAATGGTAACCACAGATGGCAGTGAAAGAGGAGGGGATTTGATCTGGGGGTGAGGGGACAGGGACATTGTGACACATAGTTATAAAAATCATTGTGATGTTCTTAACCATAAACTTTATTTGCTAGTTGCTGATATATGCAAGTCCTTGAGAGAATAACATTTTTAACTACATTTTCCTAAAAATGACAGCTTACCACAAAATTTTAGTCAAAAATTTAAGTATGTCATGCTGCATGCTTTTAAAGAAAAAAAATGTAAATAAAAAGTTTCTTTAAACCATTCAATTAATTCAAAGCCATGTGTCTACTTGATGTTATCACTATACAATAACAATCCCTCCCCTGCAAAAGACAGATGCATCATGCTGAGCAGGAGATTTTGCTATCCACCTTTATGTGTCACTTTATGTAAAATCTGACAAACGGTAATCTAACAGACATTTTGTTTTAGGACAGATAATTTGTGCACAGTGAGGGTACAAAGTAAACAATACAACTAAATACATCCTGGAAACATATCTACAAAAGTAGCAGCATGGTTAATCTGTCAAGTCTAGAATTTGGGCTGCTACTATCAAATATACTGTACTTAAGAAGAAAGCACTAACATGGGATGATCCATTTGAAATTGTCTGCATCATGAACACTATCTTTCAAGCTAACAGTTGATACTAGTAGTAATTTGTGAGAATGGGCATACTGAAAGTAAACACTCAAAGCCATATACCTACAGTATATGGAGAACAGCATTGGTGCAAGACCAGCCTTCTCCATTTATCCAGGTCTAAAGCAGGCTTTTCGGCACAGTTGCATACAGCGTACCGTTAAGATTCAACCCCACCCCCCACATAAACAACACAAATTGGATATCAGGCCAGCTTTTGGATTTAAATAGCAGCTTTCCTCCCTCTTAAGCACATTAACATGCCAGCCTGCATTGATCTTTCGGTTACAAGAGCTGTTTGAGGCCTGCAGCTTGAAAGCCCCATGATTTTAACACTGCCTAATTTTATCCCCGTTTCTGCTTCAAATTTACTAACTCTATTTCTTCAACATGGTACCAAAAACCTAGAAGCAATATTAGAGCAGAAATGGAGAAGCTTGTTTTTGTACATGGCAGGAACCTGAATGGGCTCATCGGCAGTGCATGCGCACATAACAATCTTCATCCAACAATTAGCTTACATATGCAGCATTTGAAAGACTTTTTTTTGGGGGGACATAAAAATAAAAACTGGGAGAGCATGCAAAAATCATTTCAAAGGCATCTAAGAACACATCTCATAAGGCTTACCTTTGGTTTTTCACACTTTTGAAAAATACTTGCTTACTAAGGTTTGGTTTTGGTGGGGAGAAATCTAACACTGATGTAGGACTCAAAGTTGGCAGAGCCTCAGACATAAAAAACGATAATTCATAAACCAAAAAAAGTGCACACACCTGTGAGGTATCTGTTAACAAATGGATTACTAATGCTTCTTGATTTAAATGAGCATGAGCAATCTAAATGACTAAGTTATGAAAGGATGCTTTCTGCTATTCTAAATGTAGTAACTATTCATTTTTCAAGTGGCGTTTGGGGAACACTTGTCTTTAAGTGCAGTGTTCAAATATTAATAATTATTTAACTTGCAAGCTATTATAATTAGAGAGGTCTGTATCCATTACTAGAACAAATCATTAGCAGTGTATTGTAACATATACTGTTTTGCTCCAACATTTTTTTTAAAGTAAGACTATAAAAAATAAACTTATAGCTTATTATGATCATGCAGATAGCAAAACTATTTCTTATCAAGATAATCTGAAATCTAAAAGTAATAATAATAATTTCAATTTCAATTAACACAATTAATTATAATTCTCACATGAAGTATAGCCTGCATGTTCTCCTTGTGGCTTCCTGGGATATTTGCTTGGTTTCCCTTTGTCTGATCTGAGTGTATATGGATATATGCATGAATGTGCCCTAGAAATGGTTGGTTGGTGGGTTCCTCCCCTGCACCCTATGATGCCCAATAAGGTACCAGCCCTGAATTGGATAAGCAGATTAAAAAAATGGATGGATGGATGGATGGAGGTCTCCACTTCAAGACGTAAACTTTCCTACTAGTTGTGCCAGGCTCATTAAGGAAATTATAACCCTTAATTTCATTAGATATTGGCAGTGAACAATAGCCATTTATCCTGCAAACCTGGGTAAAGAGGCTGGTCTCTCAGCCATTATTGTTTTAGATGAGAATAAAAAATGCTTCAGCTAATGTAGAGACCGACCTTATCACATTTTTACTGATGAAAGCTAATAGACAGTATTCCACATAAGACAATTTAACTGCAAGGGTTAAAGGTGCCCTTTTTGTAAAAGAAAACCCAAGTCCAGATGTCAGTAAATGTCCTGTAGGAAATAAGATGTACTCACACACAATACAATACAATATTACAGCCACTGAAAGCAGGTTACCATAACAACAAAACCACTGAACAGAATTCAACTGAAGAGAAAAAAATAAAGTGTTTTGATAAGCAGATAACATGTAAATCTTAGCTACATGGAAAAGGCCACTTTATACTTCCCTAATTGCAGCCGCAAAATGGAGAGATCATCAATACATGTAAAAGATACAGTAAATTAAAGCACAAATAAATAACTAAAAATGCAAAACTGACATTGCTTTGAAACAGCTGAAAGACAGGAAAGCTAGTGGCAGAGCAATGACATGAAATGGTAACAGCCACCAGTACAGAATGTTTGTTCTAAGAGAAAGATGAGGGTAGCCCAGAGGGACATACAAATAAAAAAAGAATACTTGTTAGGACTGCATACAGTTTATTTTACTGCTGTAACAATGTCACTTACGCATACAGTGAAATTTTCAATCAGCAGTAACAGTGGTACAGTAGTTAGGACTCCAGTCCCTCTGGGCTTGCATCTGGTCATTATGGAGTTAGTCTGCCCTCTGTGTCACCAGTAATCTGGTCTACCTTCGACATCATAAAGACTTGCACGTTTGATTAACTGGCAACTGGCTAGCACTTCACCCCATACTCCAACAAAATTAAGCAAGTTTGAGAATGTTATGTTTATGTTGTTACTAGCCATGTGCGCCCAACTACGTTGCGCGTGTTAAAGTTGTCTGTGAAGGGCTCCCTGTTTAAACGCGGCTGCCAGTCGTGAACTGGGCCCATCGTCGCACAGCATTATGATTTTTTTATAAGGGAAACAAAATTACAAAAGAAAACCCTTGGACATTGATTCGATAGGAACAGCCTACTCGGAATCACAGTACGAATAGTAATTATGTGGTGGTGTAGGAGCATTTCTGCTTCTGTCCGTTCACAGTCCGTCTCGTTTTCACGACGCTGTCGTTTCCTCTCACAATCTCTTCTCAACCATTCTCCAATCTCGCAGGTTGCTTTGTGGCAATCCAAAGTGTAAGGCAATATACACGGAGCAATGGTTATAAAAGGGGGACACATAGGTATCCAGGCTCTTTAAAGCATAAATAGGGATCACTTCACTGACATGTGAGCAAGCCACGGTACAACGGTCAGACGTGCAGCACTCACCGGCTACAACGTAACAATAATAATTTCCGGAACGTGCTGTTACGTTGTCATTCATTTTACCCACTGTCTTTCTTTCATTCATATGTTACGTAGGCACGTACCTTTTATCTTCGGCAATCTCATTCTCTAACCAGGCCTCAGGAGCTTACCAGCGTAACACTGTCCACCACCCCTTTCGTTATTCCGGCACATTGTTGACATCCGTGAGTAACAACAACGTACTAAACTGGTAGGTGGTCTACGCATGCGTGGAATTCGCGGACAAACAAAGATCAAGATCTAAATGAAGATCTCTTTAGTTAATTTAAAGCACAACAATTTCTTTAGTTTGAATGTCTGTGTTTTGAGGTGTGACTGGCGTACTACAGTCTTCAGTAGCATAAACCTGGAGGAGATTCTTAATGCAATGCCTATGTTTTAGCTGTCTCTCTACTGCCATCTAGTGCTTCTTCTTCTAATTCATTCGCGGACAAACAAAGATCAAGATCCAAATGAAAATTATATATAGAGATATTTTGAATTATAATCCTTAAATAGTGTACAAACAGCCAACTGAAAAAAACAAGTAAACAACACATTAGCTTCTCATTTCACCATCAATCACTCTTTATGACCACTGTTTTAGTCTTTTTGGAAATCTGACATTGTATTTATAACATACTGCCTGAATTACAATTTATCTTGTGTCCAAACCTTTATCAAATGAATGCAATGCACACTTATTGAGGGCAAGAATTTTGAGTTATCCATCTTCAACATTCATTTGCTCCTTTAATCTAACATATTTAGTTTGGATGATTTCCTTATGCTTTGGAGTTCACACCATTAAAACTAACACATTAAGTGGGATTTACTTTTGTTTTTGTCTTTCTATTTTAAGGAGGCTTTTTATAATAAATACAGGGCTGAATAGCATTTGTATTTTGAGTCAATCACAGTCAAATTCAGATAAAATAGGGAGGTAGGAAAGGAGAGTTTTGTGTAAAGTATAAAAATGAGAAAAAAACTAAATCAATGAAAATCAATAGAAAGACTGGAAAGCAAATCAAACATCCTAGAATCATAGAAAATCAAACATAACGTACCGCCCCCAATTTATTAAGCGATTTAACTGAAAGGAACTGACTACAAATTAAAAAATTAAGACTTAAGGGAGAGAAAAACAAACATATGCATGAAAAATATGGAAAATACACTACAAAGTGTTCTGGAGTCAATGAACAGGCAGTGAGACAACAGCATGAAATGCCTTTAACAATATCCTGCTTATTCATTTCAGGGCATCATTTTTTATCTAATCATTTAGAAATTTATAATGCACATACATGTTTATTTCCCTACAACTTTTAATCAATAAATGATGAGCATGTGCATCTCCATTGGAGATCTGTTGATGCAAAATAAAGAACAGCACTGTTAATAGACATCCATACATCCATTATCCAATAGACATGAAAGTCTTAAATGTTAACTGTACTTAAATACGATTAAAGTTTTGTGCAAGTCTCACTGTTTAAATCATTTCCAAATTTTGTTGTTGTTTTTATTTTTTTTTTCATTAACCTTTGTTAAGACACAAAAAAATCATCCAATTTGATCATGTTTCATTTTCCTCCAAATGCTGATTCATTACAAATGCTAAACTCTTAATAAACCAAAGAAGGGAGTCTTTCAAATAAAGCTCACAAACAAAAAGAAACAATGCCCCTTTGTCCATGGAGCTCCAATTTTCAGCTATAAAAGGCTGGTAACAACCATGTTGAGTTTTAATCTCAATTTACCTAATATTTTCTGTACCCCACCTCTGTTCAGGCTTGCTTACTGCACAAACAAGGAGATCGTTCAAAAGAAAAAATAAAATGTCCATTGTTATAAATTACTAACAGTGTAAAAAAAGCACTGCATGCAATTACAAAATGCTTTATACTTCACAAAGCATTAAAAATAAATCTCTTTATTTCCAGAAACTTTAAGCACACATTTTTGGTGTCTTGCAAAACTAACTAAGTAATGCCACAAAACTCCCAGAAAAAAATAACTGGTACCACAAACTGAATCCTCAAGCACTTGTACATTGGTACAGTAGGGATGTGTAACACATCAACAGCTAGTGGATTCAGATCTGAAGGGATATCAGATGTGCAGGGCAGTATGGCTTAAGGGTGTGCCAGTAAAGAACCACCACCAGATTACCTAGGCTAGTGTGCCCACCTGAGCACACTGAAGCTTTAACTAGGTGCATACTCGGGAATTCTACTGGATTTCTACTGAAGTAATTGTTTCTAAATCCTGTGGCAGAACTTTTGTGGAACCACCAGGTTCATCGGCATTCAACACAGAGCTACTTCTCTCCTAAAACATTACATTTATTTTAGACTTAAGATTTTTGAAGATGGAATTACGGTCATTCAAAATACAACCTGCTGTTAAAAGGTCCAAAAAAATGTTAAGTCAAAGACTAATATATTATATTACACTAGAAGAGAGATTTGCATTTCACAAAACTAAGTCTTAGATGTCAGTAGAAAGCAAAACATACTAGGTCATCAACTATTGCTGGTGGGCCTCTCTGTACATTTATATTACTGGTAATCTGGATGAGAAGTCACATGACAGCATGGTATATAAAAACAAAAAACAAAACAGCCCGTGTGGAGCCAGAGCGTGGTACTTTGGCCTTAAGATATAAGGTGGTACCTTGTCTTTATTATGACCACTGTGCAACTTACTAATGTCAAATCAAGTGAAATCAGCTAATCCCATTAACAACACACAAGTGGCCAAAAGTGGCTAATATTCAAATCTCCCTTCTCTCTGACAAAGTCTGCCTCACTATTCTCTGTTTACAGGAAGTTTGCAACAAAAAACAGACATGGGCCAGCTCAACTACCGTAATATCTTCTGTAAAGGAGCAATACAACTAAATTACCGTAAAGCTTAAAAAAGCAGATGCTGAAACTATTTTTTTTTTTTCTTGTGAGCGGCCAATCTGTTGATCACAGAGTCTTTCTGCAGTGAAAACTGTCTGATTTAAATCAGCGGCCAATCAACTGGTGCACCCCATCCTTACTCTTTGCACAATATGATGGGTAAGTTATAATAGGGTTACAAAAGTTACACTTGTGTCACAATATGCTTCCTTTTCACTTATGAAAACTATAAATGATGGTTTTCTAGTTTCTTACAGAATCTCCTGAGGTAAAGAAGGAACTGAAACAGGAACCTAAAACCAAAGGGCAAACCACAAAATTTCTGAACCATTGCTTAGCTAGTACAATTACAGTTGGGGGGGTCTATATTCATTAGAAATTTCTAATGAAATAAGAGTTAAGATAACTGACATTTCCAAAAAGACTTAGTTTTATATTTACAGAACAACCATCCTTTTTATGTGCAATAAAGGTTCTCACAAAAGGTCATGCATGGAAAAAAAAAGTATTGAGTGACATGCTTTAATTTATTTTTTATAGAGAAAGTAGAATGATGGGGCGGCACGGTGGTGCAGTGGGTAGTGCTGCTGCCTAACAGTTAGGAGACCCGGGTTCACTTCCCGGGTCCTCCCTGCGTGGAGTTTGCATGCTCTCCCCGTGTCTGCGTGGGTTTCCTCTCACAGTCTAAAGACGTGCAGGTTAGGTGCATTGGCGATTCTAAATTGTCCCTAGTGTGTGCTTGGTGTGTGTGTATATGTGCGCCCTGTGGTGGGCTGGCGCCTTGCCCAGGGTTTGTTTCCTGCCTTGCGTCCTGTGTTGGCTGGGATTGGCTCCAGCAGACCCCTGTGACCCTGTGGTTAGGATATAGCGGGTTGGATAATGGATGGATGAAGTAGAATGAAGCAGAGTTACACTGAGGAAGAAACATCAACTCCCTCCAAAGAAAAGGAGGAGGACAGACTGAGTGCTCAAAAACTGCTTGCTTTGTCCCACTCAACAGACACCAATGGACTTGCACAACCACTGCTTTTTAAGCTAAAATTTCTACAGACATTGTACTGCGTATCACTAAATACACAAGGTACACGCAAAAATAATTTAAACTGTGCCAAGGGTGCAGCATATATGACACCTGAGATGATGTTAAGATGTTGGTTGATATGTCTATAATTATTTTAAGTACCAATTTAGTCTATTTGTTACAAGTAAGACACATTAGACTTTCTAAAAGAACATGTCAAGCATATCACACAGAGCAACACAACATAGTGTCAGTGGGCCCTGTGAGACAGCAGACCCCATATCTGCTACCTGCATCCTGAAACATGTTAAAACTGTGAAAGAGCTTTCACTGAGATGTACACAAGACGTCATCATGATGCACCTTTAAAGTAATGATATTGCACACATTCGCCTTGTGCACTTCTTGCACAGTGGTCTTCCTCAAAAATCTGCTTAAAAGACACCAACACTGTGTTCTTTTAAATAATGTTACAACACCTGAAGCACTAAAATGTAATTCTGTAAATAATCCTAGACATGTGGAACTACATAACAATATTACTAGTAATCATTCATCTTGCCACAGGCACCATCTCTACCATGCAGTCTGCAAAAAAGTTATTTTATTTTGACGATATTTTGTATATTATATATATAAATCTCTATGTTTGGAAAAACTACTTCAACACACGCAGCCGCAAAAAATTAGCAATTGTGTCCAACATTCAATTCCAGCATTCATGACATGAAAACATAACATCTACTATAATAATAATACCTAATTGAACAAGTTACAGATGTATCTGTAATAAATAAGATCACAATACAAATCTTTCAAGACAACAGGGAAATTCTCTGTTAATGTCATTGTAAGCATTCTACCCAAGCTGCTTATCCTGTGATCTCTTGTCTCCATTGTAGATCTTTCTATATCCATCTATGCAACAGTTTTAGCTTTGTCCTGCATTTCTAGTGAAGTATACAACTTCATTTTGTCTCTAAGAATTACAGAATTGCAGTGTAGTAAATGTTAAATGATAATGTCATTTTTAAAGGACAAAAAAGTGAACTAGTTGCCACAGAAAAAATATTAGATGTTAATTTACACTGTTAAATATTAGATGTCTATTTTTCACTGTTTAGGCAGCTTGACTTTATTACAAGTAACAGCTGACCAAACAATGGGCAAAACCAAAGTAATTGCCACAGCCATGGCATTCTCTTGGCCACCATACATAACTTTCAAAACACAGTGAAATTTGCTAAAGCACTACTCAATCATGAATGCTATGGCCCTGATGTTTATAGGAATGAACTGTGGATAGATAAAAGTCAGACATCCTGATCACCAGGCAGCAGTTTTTATCACTGAGGAGTGTGGGGCTTACCGCATGTCTCTCATTGTGGAGGATTAAGCCTCACTAATGCAATTAAAATTAGAGGTGGGTCACAAGAAAGCCAAGCCTGAACATAGCAAAACTACACCTGTGCTAACAAAGGAATGACTTCTTTTCTCTTAGAAAACAAAGCAGGAAATCTGCAGTCATGTTATGTTTACTGCAAAGAACACTACTCTTTCACAACAGGAAGAGTCCTAACATTTTCCCAAGCTACAATTATTAAAAGGAAGAAAAAACAAACAAACACGGATATCTCTTATTCATTTATATATAAAAACATAAAATAATATGAGTATATTAATAATACAGTATTTGCTATATATATATATATTTATTATACACACACACACATATATACATGCACACACCCATACATAGACACATTTATTTTATATCTATTTATATAAACGTTTTTAAACTGGCAACAAACTTTACAATCTCTTTTGAAGGTGTAGTGTGACCTGAAATCTCTGGCCTTTGTTATTGCTGTTGTTATTCTTCTAGAATTCTAAAAAAGGGATGAGATCATGGGTAGAAATGAAACATGAAACTGTGACACTTAAGTCAATAAAAAAAGTTAACACAGGTTTGGCAAACATGAAAAGGAAAGTAAAAATCAAAGTAAAACTTTTAAATACCAAAGACAAAGTGGTACGCCATGTAACTTCTACGTCACCAATAACAAAAGAAATGAAAAAGTTAAATATAATGCTGCAAATAGCTAAAACTGACTTCTGGTAACTATAGAAACCAATACATACTGTTCTGTGCAGTGTTTCAGTAGAATGGCACCCGGATTATTTTGTTACCTAGACTTGATACAAATAATTCTGCAATGTATCAAAGCTGTTTTGTTGTTTGTTTGTTTTTTTTAACTAAGGCTATTTTCAATTCTTAATGACCCTCAGGTTTGCTTGACACACCATAACAAAGTGATAAGTAGAGGTGGTGCTTCTTTAAGAGACAGAAGATATTAAGTTCCAGGGAAGCTGTCTTCACTAACTGATCTCTTCAGAAAATGTGATCAAATTAGTCCTTAAGACTTATTGGGTAGCTTTCCAAACAAAAAATATGGAATATGAAGGATGCTCCACTAACAGACCAAAAACAAGATAATGCAGGCACAAAGCAAATGCTACCATTTTTCTTGGTTACTATAAAAATTCTGAAAGTTGTCATGAAGTGTGATCCACAAGTGGTGACCAAAACCCAAACCCAAAGTCATTTTTCAAGATGTGCATAGCGAGAGAGAAAAAAGAAAAGAGAATAAAGATGCCGAGTAATTTTCTAACACTTCTCAGTTTTTTGTCAGAGGCAGGAACCAAATCTGAGCGAGACAATAGACCATATCAGCACACTCTCACTCATATTAGAGCAATTTTGCGTATAACGTAACAAGCACATCCTTGAATTGTGAAAGGAAAAAAGAATACATGAAGATTCATGAGAACAAGCAAACTCTTATTTAGAGAAGTCATCTACCTCGGCGTTTCTCAAACTTTCTGGTGTCACGTTCCACTTTTTCCCTTGTTAGGCAAAATAACACATTATTTTAAAACTTTGTACAGAAATCTCTATTTTGATTTAAAACTGGTGTGAAAGCAGTCAGATATCTACCTTGAATTCCATAAACATCACAGCATGGTTAATGTAAAACACTTATAAAAAGGACTATATACATACAGGGGTGTGGCGTGGGAGCCTGACTAAATGTAAATTGTAATAAGATATGTTAAAATTTAGAATTTCACATACAGTATACTCATTTTATTTAAACTATTTTTTACCTTTTTGATAAAAATATGACCTCTTTGAAGTAAGTTTTTTTCTTCTGTTTACTGCTACTCAATGTTTATAACTTCTTTAATAAATAATAAAAAAGCCACAATGGCATCGCTACAGCCTTTTTAAACCCACACTTTAGCAGTTTAGGGTACTAAAAAGTGGACTATGATTCAAGCAGGCAGTGATGAAATTCCTTGTATCTTTTATGTTATGTGCTTTCAAGTCATCATAGTAAATATCCAAATCTAATTACAAACAGAGCAGTCAGAGTCAAAGTTGGGGCTACCATAAATTGAGGAGTTGGAGTCAAAGGTTTTGTGTACCGACTCCACAGCCCTGTATAAATAAATTCATTAAACTTCCCAGTTTTAGATCACTTTAACCATCTTCACTATGTAAGCTTTTAATTTAGCTAGCTGATAGCAGAATACTTTGAAATTGTGGTTATAAATTCCAACTCATATATTTACAGTATCTTCAAAACACTTTAGTTTCTAGGTCCCATAATCTAAAAAAGTATTAGTGTTGCCTCATTACTCTCTATGGTTAAATTAGAGTGTTTTTTTATTCTAAGCACAGTGAAGGCCAATTAAAACTGATGATAAGGCTGCTCATACTTGCTTTTAAAAATTGTGGTAATCATTGATATTTATCTACTATTAAGTCTTCCGCCTTCTTTATCGCTTCTCAGTCATCTAGCACTGTAATACTGCAGTACACTTCATCTTATCCAAAGTATCTGCATTTCTATATAATGTCTTGGAAGGCCACAGGATCATTCTGAATTCGCCATCATATTTCTGGAACCATTCAAGGGCTTTTAAAGACTTGAGGCATGGATAACTATCCTGATGAAAAAGTCCATTCACAGGTGGGTGCACTGCTACACTGAGACATGCTAAAGATGCATCAAAAACCACCCCATTTCTATTGAGAGATATTTTTGGCTAAACTATACAGATACTCTTGCAACCACAATCTGGATATAACTCCACTCAAATTAATGGGGTTTAATCAGATTTCATAATCAGAGACAAAATTTTGTTGCATCGAATTTCGCAATACAATATATTACCAATGCAAAATGCAGCCTTGTATCATGCATTATATAAAACATTATATAACATGACTGAAATGGAAAAAAAACAGTAAATAAAAACATCTTTCATTAAATGCAGGGAATTTTAAAATCTGATTTAAAAAATCTATATGTGATGTTAACAATTTCTATATTGATAAAAATGAGAAACTTGTTAGCACACAACGTACACATCACTGTATATAAAAAGTGGGACTGCAGGTTAAGTGTTTCACACACACACACACACACACAATTTAGTGAGCTGCACCCTCAGAAGAGTGCGGAAAACTTCAAAATTGTATCATAAATACACTAATGCACTTACTAGCTTGTTTTCAAATCAAGCTCTATTGAGACCGACTGTAAAGAACAAACATCATCGTATTGGAACACTTCTCTTATTATTCAAACACTACTTAGGAGCAACAAGCTGCAGTTATCGCAGCTCTCACAAACCAAAGAAGTGAAAACAAGTATGCAAGATAGTGATACACCTTTCACTGATGCTGAAATCTGAAATAGTGGTAGATTACATTGTGTATGAATTACACCAATCAGCCACAATTTTAAAACCACTGACAGGTGAAGTGAATAACATTGATTATCATGTTGAACCTGTCAGGGGGTGGGATATACTAGGCAGCAAGTGAACAATCAGTTCTTGAAGGTTATTACTTGGAAGAAGGTAAAATTGGCAAGTATAAGGAGATGAGTGACACAGATAAGAATCAAATTGTGTTGGCTAGATGACTAGGTCAGAGCATTTCCAAAACAGCAGGTATTGCTGGGTGTTCCTGGAATGCAGTGGATAGCACCTATCAAAAGTGGCCCAAAGAAGAACAACCGGTGAACTTGGGTCATAGGTGCCCAAGACTCACTGATGCATGTGGGGAGTAAAGGCTAGTCTGTCTGCTACAATCCCAGAGAAGAGCTACTGTAGCACGCACTGCTGAAAAAATTAATGTTGGCCATAAAAGAAAGGTGTCAAAACACATAGTGCACTGCAGCTTGCTGCACATGAGGTTGAATAGCCACAGATTGGTCAGAATGCCCATATTGACCCCTGTCCTCCACCGGAAGCACCTACGTTGGGCACATGAGCAACAGAACTGGACCACAGAGAAACGGAAAATGGTGGCTTTATCTGATGAATCGGATATTTCCTAAGGGCAGTGGCTTCTTTCAGCAGGATAACTCGCCTTACCACCCTGCAAAAAGTGTTCAGGAATAATTTGAGAAATATCAAATCAAAGAATTCAAGGTGTTCATATGGCCTCCAAATTCCCCAGATCTCAATCTGATCTATCATATGTGGGATGTTCCTAAAAAGAATAATATATAATATGTGGGATGTTCCATGGTGGCCCCACCTTGTAACTTACAGGAGTTAAAAAACCTGCTGCTAATGTCTTGGTGCCAGTTACCATAGGACACTTTCAGAGGTCTTGTGGAGTCAATGCCTCGATGGGTTAAAGCTGTTTTGGTGGCATGAGGATGACCTACACATTAGGGAGATGGTTTTAATGTTGTGGCTGATCGATAGCAGTGGATTTTGCATTGTTCTGTTTAGCAGTTCTGTAGGACAGTAGCAAGAAAGTGGTAAAATTCCCAATGCTTCTTTTCTGGTCAAATCACACATCTGTCCCGGCTACTTCTGGATCCAATGAGTGAGTCTGAGTTTTGCAGAGGATATTATCACAGCAGGAAGTTCTCGGCTTCAGGCAGAATGATGACATTGTCATGTTCCTCAAAAAGACATTATCCTTATATTATTTTGCTTGTGTCTGTCTGTTGCAACAGTTGCCACAACTACTATATTCCTCCACAACAATAGCGAGGAATCCATGTTCCTGCCAGAGTTTTGGTCTTTGGCTTATCTTCAAGTCTTCATTTCTTCAATGTGACCAATTATTGACTGTGGTATTTGACTGTTTATTCGGTGCATACTTTGTTAATGACTGAAACTGCATTATGACAGTACCATTTTACACCTTCTTTTTCCTTCACTTTAACGTAAGCCTCCCGATAAAATGAAAAGACACATACAGCCTAGCTGCGACCAACAGAAATGGTCTCACCAGCCTACATACTCACACCTACGCACAGAAGTAGAAACATCTACATTATGCCAGACCATCCAGCACAGGCAAGATGCCTCAGAACAACAAAGACAATGTATGACAAACAACAGAGTGACATTATACAAAAATCAGTGGCACCAAGTCTTCCACCTAGACAGTGAATGAAAAACAAATTACACCCACCTTTCTGAAGAGCAGCAGCAAACTGCCAGACAACAAGAAACATTACGATGGAAAAACTACAATGATTCCATAACACTGACAACTCAAAACAATATATTCCCTTTATATTAGGGCGTAGGCAATTCTCTGTTCATTTAGCATATTGTATGACTATTGCCAAGTTACAATGACAAAAGTTTAATAACGTTGGAGTTTATTTACCAAGTTCCATTTTTACCCATGGCCAGTTGTACACTACATTTTTCAGAGGTACATCGAAACCCAGGTTAAATGTGCAGGTACTTGTGGGTTACACACAGGGCAATATTTTTGCTGACAATAACGTTTATGCAACAAATTGCGTTTTCTGACAATTATTATAGACGTCGGTATACTACATCACCTGACGGCCACACTTCACACATACTGACTTACATGTGCCCTGCATTGCCCTTCTTATTCAACATGTTCTGTTAACCTGTTCATGTTATACTTTGTATTGTAAATATTCATGCTTCTGTAAGTGACTATAATAACATCCCATACTAATCATGTGACTATTCTAATATTGAGTCCTATCACAAGTCACTATTTATTATAAACTGATTTACAGAGTTTACAGAGTGTAGAAGTTGCGGGGACACTAACATTCACACCATCCAAAGATGATTTGATTATTTTATTGTGGGGACCCCAGGAACACACTCTGCCTTGACCATGCACATACACATGCTCACACACAGAGTCACTGATAAGCAACACAAAAAACTGATCAATAATAAAGTCAATAAACTACATATTAATCAAGAAATGAAGAGAAAAAACAATATAACACAAAACTGTGTAAGTAAAAGCCACCCCCCCCCATAATTTTATTATTTTTTTTTTTTGGTTCTTTATTTCGCCTTATACAATTTCTCATATTAGGAATTTGTTAGTTTTCGCATACCCCTTGGGGTCAGAACGCAGGGTCAGCCATTGTACAGCGCCCCTAGAGCAATTACAGGTTAATGTTCTTGCTCAAGGGCCAAGCATAGCAGAAACTCTTTTGGCAGTGAAGGGGATTCGAACCGGCAACCTACCAGCGCAGATCCTTAGCCTCAGAGCCACCACTCCGCCCTTTTAAATGAAACACATACACTAACTGAACAAAACAGGCACTAATTAGTAAACAATTAACACTCACAATAAAATCCAACGCAGTACAGTACAGCAGCCAACGATGGTGTGTGGCATGAAAAACCCGGTGAACAGCCCTTCGAGTAAAATATACATTTTTGTCCTTCGCCTAAGTTAGAGATCG
>JANRMT010062854.1:127203431-127275749 GCA_026402145.1 Polypterus bichir lapradei | reverse complement strand
ATATAGTTATATTTAATACAAATCTGTGTTTTATTAACTGTCTTTTGTAATTAACATTTAAAGAAAACAATAAAATTGAGAAATAACAGAGCTGATTTTGTATTTTTTAAATATTGTGAGACTAAATCTACAGGAAATGCACACTGATGGGTGTTTCTCTTATAGGTTATTTTTTTACAGGTAGTCATCATAATATTGTTGGAATATGCATCAGTCACGGTCCACTACATCCTTGTAATAAACAAAAGCATCTGGAGACATGCATAATGACTACAACAATAAGGAACAGTAGAGGCTTTGTATATACACATTGGACTGATATCAAAAACCAGCATCCCATGTTTTCCCATAGTGAATTAAGTCAGGTTTTAAAATGGTATAAATGAGAGTATTTAGTAGGGTACATGGAATCTGAATAAAAAAAGCATCAGTACAATACTACTGCTACATAGATCTTGAGCTGTGAAGCATAAGAGGCAATGTTACCTGTGAGGGTGAGCCGTACCTAACACTTTGCAGTGCTATCAAAGGTCTCATCAACAAAAACAACAAAAAATAGTCATGACCTAGCAAGAGGCTGGTACTGCCAGAAGGCAGTCACTCAGGAAGGAAACTAGTGACTATTTCAAATATTCATACATCCATACACTTAACATAAACAGCTTTTAAATTAACTTTGAAGGTAGTTAGTTTTAAAAAATGTAAGATCTTTACTGAAAAGGGAAGCAGCATTTTATATACAGTAATTAAATTTCAAACTAATATCAACATTAGTATTATCAACATAATTTGCTTAACAAATAATATATCGACCATGTCTGACCATACCAGACTAAATTTTCTTAATCATATTTGTATGCACTACTTGCATGTTAAGAAATCTAATTTCCAATTCTTTGCTTTCAGGAAGTTAGTCTGCTACTAAAGCCAGACAATAAGTTCATCAATAGTTAAAGTATTTATGGCCCAGCACTCAGTCACCTATACCTACAGACTAGCCAGCAGTCAGTCATTCACAAACATAATAGTCAAAATTCCTTGTGAGTCACACTTCATTTATCTGTCTTTAATCCATTATTGGTTCTAAAACTGCCACCAACCTAAAACCAAAGCCTTTTGTCTGATAACTAAATGATGCTGAGCTGAAAACACTGCTCACATTATCATTTGGCTCATTTAGAATGGATTCTGGACACACTTGTGTTACATTTCTGTGATAACAAAAATGTAAAAGCTGTATGTTCAGTAACAATAATATGAATTGCAAAACATCTGTTATGAAAGGCAGCAAGGATAAAACAGAAATAAAGTATGCCTGCCAATTGATATAACCACAAATGGTCATTAAACACATTTACAGTAAACTGTATCTGGAACAAATGCTCCTAAATCACAAAAGTTCAGTGTACACTATAAACTGATCTGAAGTGAATCTAAGCAAGTTAAAGATGATAAGCTGTATAAGCACACTTCTAACGTCGCAGCAGTGCAACATTTGTTTAAATATTAAAAAAGAAAAACACTGATAGACAACGTTCAAAGACTAGCTACACTATGAGTCCTGTCTCAGGAATACAGGAACAACTTAACATATAGGGACATGGTAAACCAGAACCTATCCAGGGAGCATGAAACTGTAGGCAAGAACCTATGAGGTAGCAACAATTGCTTATATTCAGAGAATTAGGAGTTGTTCATCAACCACTCCAGTCAATGGTCCAAAAGGAGTGGGAGGAATGGACAAACTTCACAGAGACCTAGCCCAAACGTGATGTACAGTAAATTATGAGGCCACCGTACTAACACTTTGGTAACTTGATGAAATGGAGAATAAGAGGTGGCTTGACAGAACTGTACACCTGTGATGGTATTTAAGGAAGGGGACGCTAGCTATTACTTTAAAATGAGTTAACACAAGTAAAACAGAGCAGATTTGGATGAGGGTAAATTTCCTTGAAATGTTAGAAATTCTTCACACTGAGGATAATAGATACATGGAAAAAGTTACCAAGTGGTGCATTTGGAAGTGATACTCTTAGGCTATCAAATCTGAACTTTGCATGTTTAGCACGTCACATTAATTAAATCTGGCACTGTATCTTACAAAGAATGGTCTATTCCTATTCTCATAGTCAAGTTTTATTTTCTTAAGTCTGATGGCTTATATGCTCTCTGTTGCACATCTGCTGTAAAACCTTGTGCTTACAGACAGCTGTAAAATAAAACATTGATCTATCAAACATTGTGAACCAGTCCCAGCCTAAACTCAAAACTCTGATAATTCCACCTCAGCACAGACCACATCTGGACTCCAAGTGAAGAAGACAATCTCAAACTGCTCAAAGGTAACAGTTTATCTTATTGTATCTAGCTTTTTGTTATGTGTATGTCTATGTAACAGAAGGCATGTATGAAAAATGAAATATTGTAAACTAAAAAATAATGTTGACCTTATTCAGATACTTGAAAAGCTTAATCACAATGTCAAAAGTAAAATGAAACATAAAGAAAAATGTAACATTACAGGACTCACAATTGGTGGTAATGCTTTATTACTGAGGTGCTTCCTTTCACATTAGTACTCTTTCAGGACTGCTGCTGATTGAGTCTTTCTATATAAACTTATTAATTATTAAGTATTGACTTACACTGCAATTTCAGAGATCTCACTTTTACTGCCACTACGTTCACTTGAATACCTTTAACCTAAACACATTAAAGAAAGACAAGGGTACAGAAGTGGGTCTTGCAATCCATTGAACATCAACCCGATTAAATGGTGGAAGAAAACTGTGGTAGTGCTGCCTAGTCTTACTTCTCTCGCCACAGCCTACCTATTTGTCTTTGCTGCTTTATGGTTAAGAGTATGGTGGTTTTCAACTGTTGGAAAACACTGTTACAGCATACAGTTCTCAGATTCTAGCAGAAAATATAAATCTGATGGTGGTTCTCAAAAGTTATTTAATGCTTGGGATGGCACTGGAATAACAAAAAAATTGAATTTGTACAATATTTGAAACTACAGTAAATATGTGTGCTACACATACTGTAACCACTAAGTCCCCAAACCCCAGACACACTGATCAAATTGAGCCCCCAAAACCCCAGCCACAGTAATGCCAGACACAGTTCCGGGTTCAAATATGGGATCTTTATTGATCACCAATATTTTTTAAAGTGCACACAGCCACATATACATAATTACATGATAAGTGTAAAGTTTTCTCTCCTTCCATCCTCCTGGTGAGTGTTGCCCGCTGCCGCCTGACTCTCTGAGGCAGTAGGCCCCTTTTAAGCAGAACCCGGGAATGTTTCTGGCACCATGGTGTGTCCTATTGGAAGCACCTCCAGGTAACATGGTAAGCAGGGAGGTCGTCCCCCGACAGCGCCCTCTAACAGGGGACCCTGACAGGGCTACACTTCTATGGACCCCATGTGGGTGTCCAAACTGAAGTGCCTCAAGAGGACCACTGTCATCTCTTGTATGGGAGATGGAACTGCCCCTGGACTCCGGCTTGTGCTGGTCCTTCCCTTATATCCTTCTGGCCAGGCCTGAAGTCTTTCTATCATTCAGCAAAGATGCTCATTTGTCCTCCATGACACTTACACTATATATTAAGTTATTAAAGCATTCTGTTAAGTATGAATTTCATCTCTTATCACTTTCTCCTAGTGAGCACTTTTACGATTGCTATATTGTATTTGCTTTTATTCATTTTCATTGCCATGATAATTTACATTATTGCACTTTTGGGTACCCTTTAGACTTAGTTGTTGATACTGTCACAGTATTGAATATTGTGATTTAAATCAAACTGTAATCACAGCATAACATTAACAACACTAGGAAAGAGGTGAATTTTGAACAACCTCAAGCTGCCCCCTCATGTATCTTTATACGAGTTCCTGACTTTTCCCCAGAAACAGCAATCAAAATATTTTGACGTCCAGGAAAAAAAAAACTGCCTGAGCATTTGATTACAGATGTTCACTTGTAATAGACTCACAGTAAAAACATTAATAAAATGATGTATACTGGATTCTGACTATGCAATATGGAAATAATCAGTTATGATAATGAGAAATGAGATAGGAAACTTAATTTCTGTACTTCAGTTGATTCTTAATAAACCCGTTTCTGTAAACTTGGTATTATCTGTTTATACTGCAGCAAGAATATATGAGAAACTTTTGATATATCACATTTATACATTTTTATGTTATGGCATGATTTGATGCAGCATTTCGTGTATAATGCTTCTTAAGGAACATCAAATTTCTATCATGTCACACTGATTTGTAATTATATCCACATTTATCAGAGAAAAATTAAAATGCATCAGACCTTTACCTGGAAGAGGCCCATTTCCCCACATCTCATATATATTAATGTGATTAGATATGCTAGGAATTCCAGTCTTTCCTCTGGTTGACAAAATGGGCTCACAAAGGATACTTTGAGTGGACACTTTTTTCCAGGTACACTGCCCTTCACATGTAACCAGTTTCAAAATCAGTGGCAATGTCAAATACAGTATCCATCCATCCTCTTCCGCTTATCCGGGGTCGGGTCGCGGGGGCAGCAGCTTAAGCAGAGAGGCCCAGACTTCCCTCTCCCCGGCCACTTCTTCCAGCTCTTCCGGGAGAATCTCAAGGCGTTCCCAGGCCAGCCGGGAGACATAGTCCCTTCAGCGTGTCCTGGGTCTTCCCCGGGGCCTCCTTCCGGTTGGACGTGCCCGGAACACCTCACACCAGGGAGGCGTCCAGGAGGCATCCTGATCAGATGCTCGAGCCACCTCATCTGACTCCTCTCGATGTGGAGCAGCATCGGCTCTACTCTGAGCCCCTCCCGGATGACTGAGCTTATCACCCTATCTTTAAGGGAAAGCCCAGACACCCTGCAGAGGAAACTCATTTCAGCCGCTTGTATTTGCGATCTCGTTCTTTCGGTCACTACCCATAGCGTATGACCATAGGTGAGGGTAGGAACGTAGATCGACTGGTAAATTGAGAGAAATACAGTATGTAATGAAAATAATGCTTCTTAAAGCAGGAATTCACATACTAGGGTCATTCCATGTCAAAACAACCAATGGCCCACGCACTTCGGACTCAAAAAATTCTGGAAAAAATACCAGGTGTACCCTTGTTAGTCAGGAGACACCCTGTAAATGTTTTCTGATGCAAGATCAATACTTTCCAAGATAATGCCAGTTTACCGAGGCGAGAGGGTGTCGATTTCATCCGGCCTCATTTTTTCATCAAATTTCACAAGTCCATAGCTCAAGAACTAAACCAGCCTGAGCAGGCTCACACTTTGCAAGCTGGTACATTAACTGCAATAGTATGTGATAAAATTTTAAAAAATTGGACCAGATGACCCTGCATGAAATTGACCAAAATTTAATATGGGTTTTTGGCCAAGCTACATTTAGGCCTCAGAAACACATAACTGTAACCAACACAGACTTTTGATTTTTTTCGTTATTGAAATAACTATATAGGCTTCCTGAAAAAGCAATAAACAGAAAAGTAACTGTATTAAGAGTTTGAACAACAGATCTCTAAAATCCAAAAAATCATTTTGGATTACATTTTCAGATCACCCTGACGACATGTGGGAATGTGCAGATTATTTAAAAAATATTTTCATTTATTCTGCATTGTCCCTTCTTTATCAAAACACTAAGCTTACATTTCGTATGCAAATCTTTCATGTTTATTTTCCACCCTAAATACAGACTGACTGTACCATGTGTAAATAATGGTAATCATTGAGTTTTCAATCAGTAAGTTATCAAAAAGGTCAAACATTTTTCCATATCAAATGATGATGTCTTATCTCATGTTGCTGAACAAAGAATGTGATTCTCCATGGCCAAAAGAGTACCTGGTACTCGAGAATACCATTGTTACATCCCTACAGAAGATGGCAAACTCGAAGTCAGCAGGGTGTCTGGTGAAGACGGTCAACTGAATGTCTGAATATTCAACACTGAAGCAGCAGCCGAGATCCTGCCCTGATGGATCAGATGTGTCCTTCACATTAGACCATTGTCCTATTGGTGGTTATGGTGGTGCATGTAGGATAAAAAAAGTTGGACTGATGTAATTTATGACAAGAGGGAAGCAGAATCAGACATCCTGATATGTTTCATGCATCCAAACTATTCTGCACTGTCCTTCCTTTGGCCACCTACTGACTATATTTGTTGGGTGCCATTACAGTGTGTCATTACACTGCTTAGTGTACCTACAATGGTCAGTGGGAGGCAGCACCATCTAGATCTCAAAGACAAAGATGCCCTAAACTCTGAACTTTTATTAAAACATAAATGAAATGGGTCACATTCCTGCTGCTGCAATACCAAAATGTTAACATTTCATTATAACTAGTGTTGTATTTAATGATAAATCAAGCTGCAGTTCTTCATGTGTTGTGTTTAATGTGCCTTTGGCGATTTATCTGTTTCCATTAATCCTATACCCAAGTTAGTGATGATTATCATTACTGACAAATGGAGTATGTAACTCATGTTTAGAATGGAAAATAAAAATGAAAGATTCACATAAGAAAAGTAAGACTTGTTTTTTGAGAAAGAAGGGACCATGTAGGATCCAGGAAAAATAATTTAAAAAATGTATAGATATTCCCCCAGTGCATTAAGCTGGTCTGAAAATTTGAGCCAAAATGATTTTTTTACATTTGAGAGGTCTGCATGTCAAACCCTGGTGTAGTTCAGCAGGCTGTATCAGTTAGAAGTCTACTTTCTGAAAGCCTAAACATGGCTAAAGTCAAAGATGCAAAATCTTTTTTTCCATTTTGGAAGGTCTGCTCTTACCAAGTGGTGTCATCTGGACCAAATATTTTGCTTCTGTTGCCTACTATACCTATAATGGTACCAGTATGCACAATCTGAGCCTGCTAGGTGGTTTAGTTTTTGAGATATGGCCTTGTGAAATTAATGAAAACATAGAGCCGTGTCAAATTTGACACCCCCTCTCTCCACACAAAATTGTATGCATCTTGGGATGTATTGATCTTATATTACATTAATTTTACAGGGTGTCTTCTGGATAACACGGGTACACCTGGTATTTTTTTCAGAATTTTTTGAGACTGAAGTATGTGGGATTTCTGGAAAATCAGGTTGATTTGACATGGAATGACCCAATACCACATTGCCAATTCAGAAAAATAGGACACATAGTGGCTGTCATATGCGACTTCATAAATGTAACAGGAATAACAACTCTGATTGAATTTACTCTCATGGATGTACTGGGAATGACTCATTACCCAAAAACCTCCAGCCAAACATGGTCCAGTGGTCTGAAAGACTGTTAATGAATGGTGCCAATGAAGACCAGCACAACTTGTGTTGAGCACTTGAAGAGAATTCTCTTATCAGTATAGGCAAGGTATGGTTTTATTAGTTACGGCCAAAAAACTGTACATATATTCTGTATAAATCAGTTAGTTCTCACTATATTACTCTCCCACTGTCCTCTTCCAAAATCTGACCACACTTAGCTGAGATACTACGGGTTAAAAATGGGGCATCTTTCAAGGTTGT
Organism: Polypterus bichir lapradei; assembly: GCA_026402145.1. Taxonomy (NCBI): domain Eukaryota; kingdom Metazoa; phylum Chordata; class Cladistia; order Polypteriformes; family Polypteridae; genus Polypterus; species Polypterus bichir. Next base: position 127,268,172 of record JANRMT010062854.1, on the reverse strand, counting down.
GGACAATGTGTTACTTGGCCTCATGCATACAAACAGTGGCACAGTACCTTGTTACAGATGAAACATTTTTCATAATCTGGGGAAAATTTCTTTTAAAAGTTTAGTCAGGTATATTATTGAAGAGGGCGGCACAGTGGTGCGGTGGGTAGCACTGCTGCCTTGCAGTTAGGAGACCTGGGTTCACTTGCCAGGTTCTCCCTGTGTGGAGTTTGCATGTTCTCCCCGTGTCTGTGTGGGTTTCCTCCGGGTGCTCCAGTTTCCTCCCACAGTCCAAAGACATGCAGGTTAGGTGCATTGGCGATTCTAAATTGTCCCTAGTGTGTGCTTGGTGTGTGTGTGTGTGCCCTGCGGTGGGCTGGTGCCCTGCCCTGGGTTTGTTTCCTGCCTTGCACCCTGTGTTGGCTGGGACTGGCTCCAGCAGACCCCCGTGACCCTGTAGTTGGGATATAGCGTGTTGGATAATGGAAGGATGGATGGATGGATATTGTTGAAGAATAAAAAAGAAATTGACAGGTTACAAAAATAGCTCACCTAAATTTGTTGAATATTTACTTCAATATATGAGGAATATTATACTTGTTGAAATCTAAGGACTGATTATGTCAGAATTCCTAATGACCACACTATGGAAAAAAAATCCAGTTCAGAAAGCAGACTGAGAGATGCAGCTTCTGCACATCAGGCTGTGGTTCAGGGACTGACCAGTTATCACACTTGTATTTGGTACAATAGTCACCCATGGATTTCACTGAAAAAGTGGTCTGAAATTATGTGGGCCCAAGGGGTACTGGGAGTTTTCACATTTGAGAAAAAAATCAGCCCTAAAGTAACTTAAGCTGCAAATAAGAAAGGGTCATATTTACCTTTCTTAGTAGTTTGACAGTATATTCACACCTAGAAGCAACTTTCTTAAATGGTTGTAGATGAAAGCTATGATAAGACATTCCATTAGGATTAGTTTAACAGTACAGTAAATTCCAGGACTTGTTTTTCGTAAGTAGTTTTGCTATCTAAGATCTATTTACTACAGAAGGAATACAGACAAGTACGGAGGGATGGCGGGGCTCACGCCTTCTGCCACCTCCTTCCTTGTCCATCCTCCATCACTACTACTGAAGTTGCAGGGATTTTCCTTTAGCTCCTTCCATGCAATATCATCCATCCTGTCTACACGGTTGCTCCACCAACTTCTCCTTATATCTCACTTTAGGTGAGAGGCAACATCAAATACCTCACTTTCCCAATAGCCACCAGGTTCGACACACCCAGGCCAATGGATTTCAGTAGTGGTTAAGTACCACCTTAGCATTTGCAGGTAAGTGCCGTCTATCTGCAGCCCCTCTTCCATGCTGTGCACTGGCTTTTATCATGACTAGGTGCTGCCCCCAATGATTTTACCACATGGTATTTTATTCTCTAGCTTTTACCCTCTTTAAAAAGTGCATTTCAGTTTCATGAAGATATTGTTTTACCTTTCATGATATTAAATGTATTAATATTAACTAAATTATATTCATTATAAAAATAAAAATCAGTACTCTTGAAATAATTAAGCACTCATGTAAAAATATCCTGTTTCACAATATGCACAATGTCAGTGACAGATGATGAATATTCTGTCTAAGAAAGCTGCACAGTGAATACCACAGCACTCTAATAGGCTGGTACTTGAATTTGCACATCTGTCATAGCGCATTACAAAGGACTTTCATTCACAGAGGATTTGTTAACTGAAGTATTGCTGTACTTGTCTTAATAAATCTTGATCCCAGAAATACTGATACAAATGCACAACTGAGGAAGTAACAACTGCTGCACAAATGAAAGAGAATGGGGCAGTCAGAGAGATCTGTGATGAGCTGGTGTGCCAGACCCTGCCTTTAACTAGCTAGTAATCAAAAAAAAAATTACAAGAAAGGCAATAGCTCTACCAGGATCTTAGAATTAAGTTGACAAGGTCATTTAGAAATGCACACAACAGTATTAAGATTTAAATACAAACAAATCTAATCTAGAGGTGTCGCCCTGTTACTTGCCTTTGTTATGCGAACGGAGATCTATGCTTTTAGCACCCTGATTAAAAAGGTTTATATTCAAAAAAAGCTCTTTAAAGTGCACTTCCAGGCAATACCCTAAAATAAATTAAAAGTATTTTAGCAACAAGAATCTGTTTCTAACTATCACATTATTACAATAAATCTCTAAAACACGGAGGAAAGAAAAAGTACAACAAATCTAATATTCCAGCTTGAATCCACTTAGGAAAGTATCAAGCACAAGACGTAATCTTTTAAATATTCCTATTGCTGCAGTTTTAGCTGTATTTATTAAATGTGTGCACTCTTTCAGACTCTCTCAATTTGCTTACATAGCAAGTGCAAGCTTAGAAAGGATGATTGCTAAATAAGAGCTCCTGCAATACAGGAGGTAAATTTAGCAAAGAGTACAAAACAACAGATTAAGCAAATAATCAGGATTACAGTGTCTCAGTTCATCTAGAGATGGCATTTGCCATGTAGTAACCTGCCGAAATGCCGTCTTTTCAAATGGTGCTTGCACCCCATTGTCTTAAATAATATGCATTAAGGGCTATCAATGAACAATTCAAATAAGATAAAAATATGAATCAATAACACTTTGGGGTCCATTTCCTGTAGTAATCAATATCAATTAGATTAAAAAAAGCATTTTATGGAGCAGTCAATTTCACTTAAGACTGAAACAGCACTTCCTACAGAAACCAGTATCAGCTCTTGAGTAGAAGGAACACCTACACCTCCATATTCTCTCAAATCAAATTGGAATACCTGAGGTACGAGTTTTAGGTTGAACTAGAAAAGCCTCTATGAATTATTAATGGCTGTAATAAAATGGGCCCTTGGAGAATCACCATCATCTCTAGTCACAGATCATCTGCCTAATTAGGTGACATTTGATTTGACTAGATGTAATTAATCACAATCATCAGTGTGAGCAGTGAACAAAACATATTTTCCACAATAGTATCAATAATGATCTGTACATGTATACTAAGGTAAAGGAACACATCATGCAAAATATTTTTATATGTTACTTACCCCATGCGGTTTGTTGTGATGGCCAAGAAAATTTTGTAATCGTGTGTTTTCATGGAAAAAAAGAGATAACAAATGTTCTAAAGAATTGGTGTCTGTGGAAACCAATGCTGGACCACAGCAAATGAAAGAACATCCATGAAAAAAAATCTTGTGTTACTTGTGTCATATAATCCACATGTTGTGTCATCCAGTCATATACTCACAATGGGCAAAACATATAACATTTTGTTTCAGCTAAAGCATTGTTGCCAAAATACTTAAGGAAAATCTAAGCTTTTGAAATGAAGACTTGATTCTGCCCCTCATTCACTGGTCAAGAGTCTGGTCTTCAGTTCAAAAGCATGTTCCCGTATGAATGCCTTCCCTCTCTGTGCACTGCTTGGATTCTATCTCTGATCTCTATGAAAGCATAACATAAGGTATTTTTCTCAGGCATCAGTACAAGCTACAAGAGGTGAGTAACATAAAAACAGTATTATTTTTGGGTGGAGTATTCCTTTAAATTGAAATCAGTACAGTCATTCAAGAGTCTACATATAAAGAAGAGTAACAGTTATAGTTAGCTTTAGACTTGTATCTAAAAATAGGTGGTAGACCCATCCATTAGCCAGTGTGTACTGTGCCATTACAGACTCTGGTCTTATATTTGGATTACTCTTGAAATCAAATGTGGCAAATTATTTATTAGTTGACTATAACACTGCAGATGTCACAGACCAAATTCCCAAACAATGGAAAAACCAGAGTCAGTTTCCATATTTAATCAAACTTCTCAAGTGTTTGTTATTTACTGTTTTATAGTCAAAGTCTTAAATCTGGCTCTTCCAAAAAATAGGAACTTGTATTTACAGTATGTTATTTCATCAGATCTCACCAAACACAAGTTAAAACCAGGCCTGACAAGTTTATATGCTAGCTAGATGAAGAAAGATTATGTGGTGTTTGTGAAGACCTGAGATTGAATCAGACTTTATTCTAGTGAAAGCAGAATTTTCTCAATGACATCAGTATATATTTTCTGTCAACTTTATAATTATTTGTCACTCCAGGGCTAGTGTGACATACAGTATAAACTACTTGTCATTACACCCCGCTAGGCAAACAGAGATATGAAATAGTACAGGAATTCAGAATACTGAATGCTGATATGATTTTACATTTTAAAACCAAACATAGAGGACAAAATAGTTACAACACAAGTCTTCATATTTGGTTGCATTATTCTGTAAGAAACATTCTCGACATTGTGGCTTTATAATATTCTGCCAAAGCAGTCTGGTAATAGCTCAGGGAATAAATGTGTGTTTGAATTAGGGCTTATTTTGCCAAAGTATAATACTGACATTTGGGTTAAAGCATGATGAGGAGATGGATGGATAGGTGAATGGATGGATGGACAGAATTATTAACTAAGAAAAAGAACATTTAGGATAAGTTCTCAATAGCATTTCCCCACTTTAAAATTAAGCTAGACAGCATAGCCTACATAAAATATTCTTTTTTCTTTATAACTACACAATTTACAACATAGATGCTTCTTTTTAATCGCAACCACTTAACTGAATTTAGATACTAAAAAGACTGACTAAACTGTTTTATTCAGAAACATGCATAAGATTTAAGCTAAACACAATGTTTAAAACAACAGAATTCACACTGGAGTTCTGTGCCTAAAAGCTGCCTAGCTAATGCATTGTATTTTCAGCATGTAAAATATATGACATAACATTTACTTGAGAGAAAAAAAAAAGTTTGTTTAGCTGATAATTTTAACATTAACCTGGTATACTGAGGAATACCTACAGTTTTCTGTAGAATCCACTTATCTGTTTAAAATGCATGGCCCCCAATCCATCTGACAAATTCTGTAAATGCTTTCCCAAAGTCTGGGCTACTTTCATTTTAACTGCAACAAACCACATACTGTAAACCGAAAAGCACAAATGGCTGTCTTTGCTCTCTACAGTGCAACAGGGCTATTCATTTGTTTATTTTTAGCAAGTGGTGGTTCACTCCATTTTCTCAACATCCTTTGCAAAAGGAACAAAAATTTGTTTAAAAGCTGATGCAAAGGGAAATCTTGCCACAAACACGATTACTCCACCAGTTAGAGCAGCTGTAAATAAAATAGTTCAAACTACACTGAGTTGTAAAGGTAATGGAAAGGCAACCAATTTCCATGCCTCTCAATCTGTACATACCATTGGTCTTACTGGCTGTCACTTGAGGTTAAAGTTACTTAGTTAAAGGTTAAAGTCTTAGTTCTTAATGGATCTAAAATATTTGGACCTGTTCTTCACTGCATTTGGAGTGATGACCAAGAAAAATGTTGAAATTTGTATCTTCATGGAAAATGGAGATAACAAAATTCCTAATAAGAATAACTTAATTTAACTAACATTAAACATCTTGAAACTTAATGAAGAAATTCCAAACTATGCAAGTTGCATAGTCCAAACATCAGGTATCAAGTTGCATGTTCATAAAGTCCAAAACACATGAATTTTGACTAAAATATTGTTAAATAAATCCTTGCCAGAAAATCGTCACATGCAAAGCAGTGAAGTATGCTTAAATCACACTTTAAATCAGGCTTATTTTAAAACACAAATATATATGTTTGGTATCATTCTTTTCAGAATTTATTGAACTTTAATGTGAAGTTAGATTTTCAGATTCTTATTCTATTTTTAAATGATAAACTAAAAAAAATATCAAGAACTCGCGTCCTGCGAGACGAGACTTTGTGCCAACAGATTTAACCATGCCCGGGGCCGGAAATAAAAGACAAAGAGTAGATGACAAAGACAGCTGCTGTACAGGCTTTTTAATGTTCATAGCACCGCGCGAGATGCAGATCACACGGCACGGCAGGAAGTCAGCAGCTGATCAAGCAAAGAGGAGGTAAAAAAAAAAAAATTATTTGTTTCCCATTGTATCCCCGATTAACAGGGGGTTTCGGAGGAGCGCCCACATCTCTTTTGGGTGTATTCAGCCCCCCTCTTCACAATACGAGTGGCAGAGATGCAAACTGGCTGGCATGTAGTGCAGGCCATGGGGGTTGGCAAGCAAAGAGAGCAGGAGGTAAGTCCCCTAGTACATCATAAAGTTTACATTGCCAGACACTTCAGCACTCCGTGGTATTAGTAAAACTGGCAATAATGTTTACAGATCTAACTAACAACCCATCTAACACAGAATCTATAAATCTTTGTAGAAAAAAGGATGATGGCAAAATTGGATACCAACACGAAAAATCCCTGCCATTCCCTCCAAGAGGCACTCTCTTGAAGCACTTCTAGCCACAGGCGCATTCCACTATGGTGTGCTAAAAAGTGCCTCTGGGGGTCTTTTCTGTCCACTGCTATCATACAATTCAATGCTTCCAACTGATGTACTCATTAAGTTTATTTTTGTTTATTTCTTTACTTATCTATTGATTGACTGGCTATTATCTGTCCTGCAAGTCTGTATCCTTGTTTTTTTTATGTATCTGTTGCGGAATGGATTAATAAAGTTTATCTAATCCATCATTTTTACAGTCACAGGAAACCAAACACTAGCCTAACAGCACTGCACAAAAATCAGGGATCAAACTTGGATGAAATGCCAGTCCACCATCATACAAACTGAGTTCCATCAGGCCATTGTAGAGTAGTCAGCTGGGATAGGAGAACTCAGAGAAAAAAACAAACCTGGCAAAAGGGCAACAAGTAAGCTCCACACAGAGAGTGACATGTCAAAATGTTATTGACAGTATACACTTAACAAAACCCTACATTGCCAAGACAATCGATATGCTAATGTTGTGCTGTGGCAGAAGCCTTGTTTCTTAGTCTTAAGATTTCAGAAAATATTTTTTCAAATAGCACTCATGCCTCATACTACTGTCTTTAGATGATCTACAGATGTATAGTTAACTAGAAGATTTGTTTAGCTGAAACTGACTTTATTCTACAATGTGGTTTAACCTGGATGGGTGATAAAAAAAATTGATGACTTTCCTTATTTTTATCAATTCCTTTGATGAACATTTGTTGTACGCAAAGATATACTTGGGGAGCACTGTGGTACAAAATATGAAAGAATTGCTGGGATCTCACAGAGGCTCTGTAATCCTGATAGCTAGCATTGGGGCACCTCAATAAATAGGTTTATTTAAGAAACTGATGCTTTTAAGTCACTGTCAGGGTTTAGGACTTCACTACCACCAAGAACTTTCTCCAGACCGCAGTTCTGTGAATGCTCTTAAAGTAAATTCTAAGGCCATATTACAAAAAGTAAACAAGAATGGGCCAACTCTGGGTTTGCTACTGCCTTGCATTCAAATATTGCTACTACAGGTTCCAGTCCCTCCATCATCTTGAATGAGAATATAATGAGAATATACTAAATTAAAAAAAATGGATTATCTGATACTGTACTTTAGCTGTTGAACCTTTTGGAAGTGTCTTCTTAATAAAAGTGCTTACTTTTATATTTGATCTATCCATTTTCATAGCAAGCTTAGCCTGCTACACTGCCATGTGCAATCATTCCATGTCCTATATTATTAGTAATATTTTTATTATAGTTATGCAACAGTATAAAACTGTACAGTACACATTATTATTCACTAAGCTGATAACTTTACCTAAAGTAACCATATATGTCCATCCATCCATCCATTTTCCAACCAACTGAATCTGAACACAGGGTCATGGGGGGGTCTGCTGGAGCCAATCCCAGCCAACACAGGGCACAAGGCAGGAACCAATCCTGGGCAGGGTGCCAACCCACCGCAGTAACCATATATGTACATGCAAGTATTTATAAAATCAGTCATATACCGCATGCCCTTGGGAAACCCCAATTGAGAAAGTATTTACCCAGAATTGCTCAAAATCTATGGATAATGCATGCTATTGTATCTGTACAGTATCATTTAGAAAATGTACTGCTTTTATTAAAACTTGGCTGAGATTATATCTTACTTATTTTTACCTGCTAAGACATAAATCATATACTAAGCTTACTTCAAGATTCCTCTTTATAATGTTAAGAATTGTGGGGTTAAACAAATGCACTCTAAGTTCTTATTTACACTAAAATGGCTGCAGCAATGCAACTCTGTCCTGATGCCACCCTGTTTTTTCAATTTTATAATATTGCCATTTAGAAATTTTGACACATACATGTGCATCATTAGATAATATAACACACATATACCTTCCTTACAAAGGAACTCATTTCAATTGCAATATTAACTGCAGATCTCATCATTAATGGGAGTGCACCAACATATATTTGGTGCAAAAACACTAGTAAATAATGCAGCCTTGCATGCAAATAAAAGTGTATGATGTTAATTGGGTGTAAAAATACTTTAAAACCTTTAAATAAAAATCAATTGAAATTATATGAATTTTGTCTCTCAAATCTGTGTATTTTTGATAAACACCTCTTAAATTGTACAGCTATCATAAATTAACAAATGAAAACCTTAAAATTGTATGCTAATGCAAGTTATATAAATGGAATGAACATCAATAAAAGTACTTTAATTGAAAAAGGTAAGACCCTATATTAGAGTAACAATTAACCAATTTATTTTTTCAATAAATATGGCCAAGCACTTCATGAACAGGAAGTTGTTAGACACATTGTTTCATTAATTTGTACAGGTACGTACTATGCCAGCACATGGCTGAGAATGTTTCACTGCCTGCCACTTAAAAATTAGATGACTACTCAACTATGTCAATTTTAAACATCAAACTTATGATCAGCAATGGAAATTCATACTACATTTTTTATATACTATTATAGACCCATTATTATTAATCATGTAGTAGTACCAGGTCAGTCAGAAAATCAACGGCTTGAAGAATGGATAGGAAAGAATGGATAGGTGACAGCGACTCGATTTAAATTTCTTACTTGATTTTATACTACAACCCAAACGTGTCAGGATCCTGATGAGGGTGCAAAAGCATGACCATATCACCCCAATCCTGAAAACCCTTCACTGGCTCCCTGTCCCACTCAGCATAGAGTACAAGGTTGTTCTCCTCACCTATCAGTGCATTTATGGACATGCCCCCCTTTACTTACAGGAACTCCTTACTCCTCATACCTCCTCACGCACCCTTCGCTCTGTACACACTAACACTCTCCAAGTCCCTAGAACCAAGCTTTGCAGTATGGGTGATAGGGCTTTTTAATCTGTGGTGCCGAGACTGTGAAACGCCCTCCCTGACTTCCTGAGAGCCCCACAGTTGACTGATGTTTTTAAATGGAATCTAAAAACTCATCTATTTAGAAAGATATTTTGTTAAAGTACAAATAGATTTTCCTGTATTATCATTTTTATTTTTACTTTGTAGCACTTTGAGATTGCCAAAATATAAAGTGCAATATAAATAAAATTTATTATTATTATTATTATTATTAGATTAGGTTAACTGGAGACTCAAAATTTGCAAATTATGGATGTTTTTTCTCCATTCCGGGTATTCTGTGCCCCTTTATAGGCTTTATTCCTGCCTTATTCATGATGGTATCATAATAGGCTCCCCACCATGAAACAGAATAATCAACATTGAAAATAGATGGATAAATAAAAATGTTTGTCTTCCCAAAAATGACCTTGACAGAAACTAACAAGCAGAAGCAAATTAAAACCATTTGGGTAATATGCTAGGTATTGGTGAACAGAACAGTCTTCACTTATGGATTTAATGTCACAAATTAACTTAATAGCATATACTTGAACTGTCAGAAGAAGTCTGTAGTAGAAATGCACACAACTCAGGAGGTAATCAAACTGAGATCTAATCATTTTCCTTCTGCCCCCAATTTATTACTAGTATTTGGCAAATGCTTTTACCCAAGGCGACTATAAGATCAGGATGTTATATATATTTACTGTATACAATATATTTACAATGGGAGCACAGGATAAGTGTCTTACTCAGGTACAACACAGTTAATCAGAGGCAGGGGCAGAATTGACCAAATGATGATTTAAAGTGCAATATCCTAACCCCTTTAGGACTATGGAATGGGACCATACAAACTTTAGCAAAGAAGCATAATAGTCAAAATTCAAATTTAGGTTCAAATGGCATCCAGGGCTTATCTGAAAGTTGAAGTCCATGGAAGGTGGAATTCTGTTTTTACATCACTTCTAGATCCAAATTCGACAAACAGTCAAATATATGACAGAAATGAGGATACAGAATACAAGTCTTAACAGAATAAACATCAAAAAGGTGTGACAGCAAGGCAGGCTGAGAGGATGTGGCTTTGCTAAGCTCAAGTACATAAAAGATGACAAGACTATTTTTACATAGGACAAAAATAAATGTGTGTGCATTCATTTCTGACTCTAACAATCAATATAAAAAATGCATGTCACCCCTTGCTTATCTCAGGACTTTTCATTATCATTTGCTCTATAACACTCATGCTTCTGTGCAACATCAAAGAACATCTGTGACAGATTTATATGCATTGTAAATTTCAGGAATTGTTTTATTTAAAAAATGCTGACTAATTCTTAAAAGGCCGTTCGTTAACTGAGCATTTAGCTGCATGAATAAAGCTATACAAAAAACAAGGTAAATTAAAACGTCTATAAAGTAGAGCAATGATGACCAAAATATGGCAATGACATGTGGCATTTCAGTTGCATCAACAAGTGGTATGCATCTTTTCGTGAAAGAAAGATTAGAGAGTTATTTCTAGGTGTACATGAGGGTCACCTTAAAGCTTACTACTTTTAAACTAGGCCTGATGGCTAGTAATCAGGAAAAAAAAGATAACTATGGCCCTTAGCTTTCTATATATATATCTTTTAGTAGACTTCAGGAGGAAAAAGTGATCTGAACTGAAGGAGAAAAAGAAAATGCATCAACTACCTGTGGTTATGTTCAACTTAACAGAAAAAAAAAACAATCTGAATGTTAACAGTGGCTTAATATTTACTGTCTTCAACAAAAAAAAAAACAATAGTGGCCTGCAAGGTACAAGTATTATAAACAAGACTTATATAACAGGTCTGTGATACCATTACCATTTAGCCCTAAATGACAGCTTCAAAGTTATGTATAGCGGAACAGTGAAGGAACAACAAACATTTCAGCATTACAATGGAAGTTGCAAAACTAAACTTGTATATTGAAGAAAGAAGAAAGAAACTGATCTTTAACTTAAAGGTTTAAGCCAGTATCAAACTGGTTGCTCTCTCTCACAGAGGTGCATGGTGGCACAATGGTTATCAGTGCTGCCCCAAAGTTCCAGGAAGACTTGATTTGAACCCCAGCTCGTTTGCTGTCAGCTTGCAGTTTGCACAATCTCTCTTTGTCTGTATGGGTTTCTCTCCAGGTAAAGTCAGAAAGGCGAGATTGCGTTGGTTTGGACATGTGCAGAGAAGAGATGCTGAGTATATTGGGAGAAGGATGCTAAGGATAGAGCTGCCAGGGAAGAGGAAAAGAGGAAGGCCTAAGAGAAGGTTTATGGATGTGGTGAGAGAGGACATGCAGGTGATTTGTGTAACAGAACAAGATGCAGAAGACAGGAAAATATGGAAGAAGATGATCCGCTGTGGCGACCCCTAACAGGAGCAGCCAAAAGAAGAAGACGACAATGATGACTCTGGTTATCCCACTGCATCTTAGAGACAAGTCTTTTAGGTTAATTATGGAATGTAAATTACTTCCTACATTGTGTTCAATGCCTCTGGGATGCTAGCCTCTGTGATTCTGAAATGGATTATGCATATCCAAAGATGAATGAATGAATGAATGCACCCCCCCATTAGCTGTAGTCATATTTGCCATCGCCTTTTGATTGTTAGTCATTGCTACTAGACAGATAGCACTTCAGACCAACAAGCAAAGAAAGGTGTTATTCAAGCTGCCAAATGAGAAGAAGATAATAAGCAAAAGCACGGCCATCTCACATTATTAAAGATGTGATGAGAACCTCCAGAGCAGATATGACAAAAATGCTCTGCATAACTTTTAAATAGGTCTGAGCAATTTATGATAGCTCTTACCGTTGAAGAATTGTGGAGATGGCAGAGACAACAGTCACATGCTTGCCTGATTAAACTTGTATTATTTAACATGAACTATGTTAACATTCTAACTCACGTCTGGACTGAATTTAGAGATTAAACATATCAAGGCTTTATGACTTTGAACTGTGTGTGACAGAAACAAGTGCCTTTGACAACGATGCATTAACATGCAAAATACCATAAAACACACTTTCCCTGAGCTATCAAGAATATTCATCTATGCATTCATCATCTAAACTTGATTAATCTGGTTCAGGTTCATGAGAAGCTGGGGTGCATTCAAGCAACACTATCCATAAGACAGGTACCAACCTTGCATGCAGATCAGAGCTGGCAGTTGGCCTTATATGCATGTCTTTGTGATGGGTAGAAAGTTAGAGCTATGAAGCATCAGCATTCACAACTGTGCCACCATGCTACTCTATCTGTAGAATAGAGAAGTGCTTTATATAACACAAAACATAATGAGGAAACGGAAAATATAATACAAGAGTGCATTTAAACTTGTCAATGATCAATTCTTATTGCAAAATTACACTTCTGCTAATGTCCTGGCACACATACAGATGCTAGTGTTTTTCTAACTCCATTTCAAATGCGAGTCCCTACAGCCATTTTATCTCCTCTCTCTCACCTTTATTTTGACTTGTTTATCTTGGCACCAGAGAGTGACAATGTGTTGCAGACTAGCCGGACATGCAAGTAAAAATTTCACTGGTACACGTTACAACACTTCTACTAGGATATTTCAAGATAGCTTCCTGCGTTTCCAGTAGGTGACAACACCCACAAAACATCAGTAATATAGGCAGATAAAAAAAGAGGAGCATTGCCCACAGACTGAAATCACATCCTCATTTTTAAAGTGACAATGATAATACTGAAGAAAACGTAATAGACATTGTGAAGTTCAACCTTAAAAACTTGGGCGAATGAAAGGGTGAGTGTTCCTTATGTTTCTTAGTTTTCATAATATAGCTTTGCCACTCAGGTATATCAAAAAAAAAAAATCAGAAATCACAACCCAACATATTTTAGAGTGTAAGGAGTCGCCACACACCCACTGCATATCCACAGAAGATAAACAGGTGATTGGGGAGGAAGGCTACATTATGTCTTCAAGTTGCCTGCTAGTGTGTAATTGTTTTTTCCTGCGTACGAAAAGAGCGTTTTGAACTACAGTAGTGAGCCGTGTCCAGTTTTAACAATACTTAATATTTCTGCATACATAGCGAAATTATGTCAAGGGCTCCTTCTTAGAGATTATGAAGTGACTACACAGAGTTGGTGGGGCTCAAAGTTTGGTGGATGAAACCTCATTTGTCTGACTGCTTCCATACCCAAGGTCTGGTTGAAGGTAATAAGGGAGTGGAATGCATAAAATACACTAGAAACTGTACAGACAGCCATGCAACCTGAAGATTTAGCTTATTAATACAGACTAGCACTATTGCTTTGTTGATCCACCATCCTAGGTTTGATTGTTCTAGAAATGTCCATGTGCTTTTGGTCAGGTATTGGTTCTTCCCTACATCCTAAAGACATGCATTCCAAACAGGTCCATATATGAGTGTGTGTACATTTGAGTGAGCCATGCAACGGACTGGCGTCTCATTTTTTTAAATTTTGTTTATTGAGCTTAAAGGTCACATAATAATTTATAAAATAAACTTGAATCGAGTTTCAATCAGCACATCATAAAAAATACAATATGTTAAATCACAATCAAAATTACAGTCTAACACCTATCCAGTTTGGTGAGCTATGTGAACAAAAAGCCCTTGATACTGTATGTTCCTCATATACATTAAAACAGCTAAAGAAGAACAGAATGTCAACTCATGTTTTATGCCTCATGCTATTGGGAAAGGCTTCAGCTAGCCACTACCTGAAATAGATTAAATAGCTCTGAAAATATTATATAAATTTGAGACATTTTATTTAAACATTTTCACTTTTTCTGTACTAAACATTCATAATTCATAAATTAATCAACATGCATAACTTCCATGTCCTACTACAGGATCAAGAAGACCAAGCATTCTAATATGACCATTAGACTTAATGCACTCCCTTGAATTCACAGAAAAGCTTTGTAATGTATTTTGTTTAAATCAATAAAATACATGACAAGAACAACCCAACTACTACCCATAACAAACCCTTCAAAATGGGTTCACTGGCTCCAGAGATAATACAGTATTTGAGCATTTACGACATACAGGTAGACAGACATGGTAGTAAAGTGTAATTTTACGACCATGTCTGTCTACCTGTATGTCGTAAATGCTCAAATATTATCTCTGTTTCAAGAAAACAAACAAAAAAATGAAACAACTTAAAAATCCATGAAAGCATTACTCATAGTGTTGTGGTGGTAAATTATGATGTAATGTTAGCATTGGTAGTTTAAGTCAATATTAACTGGCATGTAATAAAATGGAATATTTCCAACATATCCCAGAAGAGGAAGAAGCAATATTCTAACGTGACAGGCATTTGTCTTTTCTCTTACAGTAGACAACTCTATTTCTGCTCACAATCCATAAGTGACTAAATAAATACAGACTGTGTTGAAGTAAGTAATGTGTAGAAAAAAACAATCTTTACAAAACCCACTGTGGTACATGACAGAACATAAACATCAATAATAAAATGAAATCAAAGATGATAAATTATTAACTGCTCGAAATAATGCAGAAAGATATTTTTCATTTAAGAAAAAAGACAGCAAATTACTGTACAATGATCAGTTTCTATAATAGCAAATGTGCAGAAACATCTATTGTAAAAACATAACCATTTTGCACGCCTGTAAAAGAGCTGAACTTGGTGTAGAAATTGGAAGCATCTATTCAGAATTCTAATCATATATTTGAACTTGAGGTTTAAGCGGAGTACTGTAGCGTAGCTCAAAACTGAGCAAGAGCACATTGTTTTATTTTGCCCTGTTTCTAAAAGTGGAAAACATTAACTGACATGGTCTTCTCATAATACTCACTTGCTTTCTCTACACTGCTCAAAGTGATAGAAAGTAGCTGTGAGGATACATATTTAACTAAACCAGAAAAGAAAATATTATAGCTGTGTCAGTTAAAGTACTTTAACAGAAAATGTGTAAAGTATGCTTCTCTTTGACATTAAATGAATGTGAACAGGATTTATAGAAAAATGGCTAACAACTCTTAATCAGTACATAGAACTTATAAAGTAAATATCCAGTACACATACAAATTAACTCTGAATTGGAAAATTCAAATATTCTAAAAATTTATTTTTAACATTTATACTAAAAATGTAGTTTTAATGATAAAACCTTATGTTGTGTTTAAATTATTTAGTCATGTCTGACTCTTGGTGATCAGAAGAATATTTCTATCAATGGTGATGTAATTGAATTTTTGGAGTGGTGCTTTAGAAGTTCCCATGCTTGTTTTTATTCTTTGTCTACTAGCTACGAAACTTAGTATCAGTACCTCTGGTTAAAGATTACTTTAAAATATTTACCCTCAGTATGAAATTAGGTTTCATAAGCCTGGAACTGATCATTTTGCCCCTCTTATAGAATATCATTAGGGTGGCACAGTGGTAGTGCTGCTGCCTCGCAGTAAGGAGACCAGGAGTTTACATGTCCTCTCCATAGCTGCATGGGTTTCTTCAGGGTGCTCCGGTTTCCTCATACTGTCCAAAGACATGCAGATTAGGTGGATCTGTGATACTAAATTGTTCCTAGTGTATGGCTGGGGTAACGTGCCCTCCACTATTTAATGGCACCCCTTATAAAAATGTTAATTTTAAAAATATTTATTTCTTGATGAGAGCTTTGTTTTTCTTTGAATGAACTTGTTTCAATTAAAAGTCAGTGCAAGATGACGGTTCTTCAGCAAACAGGGATTTTTTTTTCTAACCTTTCTTACTAATTTTTACAAGGGGTGCCAATAATAGTCCAGGGTTTGTTCCTGCCTTGTGCCCTATGCTAGCTCAGATAGGCTCCAGCATGCCTCATGACACTGTTCAGAACTAAGTGGGTTAGAAGCTGACTGAGTGACAATAATCCTTAACTTCACTGTTCAAAGCAGTTGGTTTTATTTGTTTTCATGGATTCACATTCTCTTGAATATACTATAGACCTAAAAAAATGATTGTTGTACATTGATCTCAAGTCAATCTCAGCATTTCATCTTTTTCCTATAAAGTCTTATATGCAACTGTAGTGCACACAAATAACTGCTACTATTTAACTACTGTCACTTAAACATTAATGTCAGCGGCATAGCCTTTATTGTCGTTTAACCATCAGCAGGCCACCATTTGAATTTTCTTTTCTTCTGCATAGAAGTTTGAAAAATTTCCTAATTTTCACTTCTTAATCAGTATAACTAAGCTTATTTATTAGGTTATCTAGAAAAAGCTCTGACATCAGCTTCCGATTCTTCCAAACCAACCTCACTTGTAACATTGGTTTTGTCCTGTTTTGTACTTTTTCTTTCAATTATGTATAACTCTGACTGTGAGTTCACGGTTATCATACACCCCAAGAAATTCAGGAGTAGATCAAATGAACTGAAATGTGAACTGAATGTCTCTCAGCGTGTTTCACAATTTGCTACAATCAACATACTCAAACTCATTGCTTTAATCAATAAACTAGGAGAAAACCTTTCTGAACTTTTCTGCTTTCTCCATTCTCTAGAAAATTTTCAGTTTCTTCTTGGGACAGCTCTTGACAACATACAAATATATTATTAATAGAAAAAGTTTGAGCTTTACTTTAATGATCTGTATGATCAAGACAACTGAACAATAACTCCAGAATTTTGCAAGACCAGCCTTCCATGATAAAAAGAATATATCCATACTGACCGACAAGCTAAATTAATCAAATGGAAGAATGTAACTGGTATTCCATCAACTCAAATTGCTTAATTACTGACATGGTAGTACTTGAAAGTATATAATGAAAGATAAAGCAACTTGGACATCATAAGAAAGACCACACCAGAATCTAGTTGAGCATATTCTTTACAGGAAAAGGTTTTATTCTTCTTCTTTAGACTGCTCCTGTTAGGGGTTGCCACAGCAGATCATCTTTTTCCATATCTTTCTGTCCTCTGCATCTTGTTTTGTTACACCCATCACCTGCATGTCCTCACCACGCCCATAATCCTCCTCTTAGGCCTTCCTCTTTTCTTCTTATATGGCAGCTCTATCCTTAGCATCCTTCTCCCAATATACTCAGCATCTCTCCTCTACACAAGTCCAAACCAATGCAATCTCGCCTCTCTGACTTTGTCTCCCAACCGTCCAACTTGAGCCGACCCTCTAATGTTCTCATTTCTAATCCTATCCATCCTCTTCACACCCAATGCAAATCTTAGCATTTTCAACTCTGCCACCTCCAGCTCTGTCTCCTGCTTTCTGGTCAGTGCCACCATAACAAAAATGGTCTCACTACCGTCCTTTACAGGAAAAAGTATAGAAACTCAAATTTGTCCACTGAAAAAGGACTAGGGTGTGTGTAGTAAAGACAAAGAAATTCTAATATTGACATTTCGCATTAAATGGAAGATGGTGATGACAGGCCAGTACAATATGATCTCACCAATATTACATTTACTATACGGAGAAGGTGAACAAATTTAATGTTGAAAATGTCACTAAAAGTCACTTGAAGAGCATGAGAGCAAATCAAGAATATCACAACAAAAAAAAAATCCCAGTCTAATAAATAAAGACTGCTGCTAAGTAGTGACCTAATAAAACACTGAAGAAGAATTGCCTTGCAATAGCCTTTCCAAATACAATGCTGAGTTTTTCCAACATGCAAGAATTCTGAAAAAGCTCTGGTAAAAAAGAACTGTGAAGAAATAGGAGTGAATAATTGAAAGAGGAGTACAAGGTCAATGGAGCTTAATTTTCACTAAAGAAAAGATCATTGAAAAACAGAGGTGGAAAAAATTTGATACATGAAGACTGAATAAAATTAACAATTTTAAAGAGTACAAAGAACACTTGTATGAAAAAGAAACTCAGTGATGAGTTAGAGATTCAGTTAAAGAAAAATTGCAACAGCATTAGAAAATGAATGTGGTAGGAAGAACCTAACGAATAATGCCACATGTGCAGGTTGAAAATCATCAGCATAATTTTAAAATATAAAACTGAATGTAACATGCATTATGAAGGGGAAGGTGGCATTGAACTGTTTCAATAAACTGCTAAAAACGTTTGAAAACTTGGTGAATCTGTAGCAAGCCAGTTGTATAAGTAAATAATCAAAAGAGTTTTCACTTAAATGGTAGGAAAAAAAAATACAAAATCAGCAAAAGTGACATCTTTTAGTTAAAGTCCTCCCAGACATACAAAAACAACTACCTGCAACATAAATGCAACTTTCCTGACTTTAAGGCATGGAAATGTGTAAAATTCATTTTCATAATACCACCTTTTGCCCCTTTCCTGAACTAAATACATTCTTCCACTTAACTCCAGTATGAGGTATTGTCTATTTTATATAAAGATTACCAGAGTATGTTACTGCATAGGATTGTCCCAAAACTAAAACGGATTATTTGTTATAAATAATCAAGATTAGCAAATGATGTAGAAATAAAACTGGAGTCTTAGAAAACAGAGGCTTTTGAAATTACACAATTGCCCTTAATGTGACATTTTAAGAGGGACCCCCCAAAGCTGAAATGCTCAAACATTACATACCAATCCATTGTTCCATTCCCGAATCTACTATATTCAGTATCTGAGTTACTGGGCCAGAGTGTACTCCAGCAACAACTGAAACAATACTGGGGCCAACAATGGATGGGGCATCAGACCACCACAGGGCATACACATCCCTAACTCTACACTTCCTTACAAAGGGCCAATTCACATTTATCAATTAACCTAATGTGCACTGTGGGAGGAACTTGCTGGTACTTGCATCCATTAACCCTGTCAGCATAGTGAAGTAAAAGCATCAATTAAGGAAACTAAATTTATTACTACTATTTAGCCACAATATCTCATGTGAAGAGAGCTGCAAACCGTACAAAAAGCATTTCCTGCCACCTTTATAAATACAAGGCACTGCTTTTGAGCTAACCTTTATATATACACAATGTATCTTAAAATAATCCTTTCTCTGAGACTACAGTGCACTAATGCTTCATTAAAGGATTAAAGGAAAACAAGGAAAATGTTCATCATTTTTTTAAATCCATCTATCTAGTTTCTGCTCCCTCTTAATCCACTTTAAGGGTAGGCGGGGACCTGAAGCATTAGAGACAAAGTAGGGATGGGTTGGCACCTCTACACACACACACACCACACTCTCTCACACACCAAGACAACTGAAAGTGGCCAATCAGATAACATTTAAAAATAATAATGAAAACGCCTCCCTGCTTAGTATTAAATTAGAATCATCTTAACTGAATGGGTATGTGGGGAGCTTTGATCTGTAGAAGAGTACTCACGTGTATGAAATGTTACACTGTATTTCTTGAACCTCATAGCAGTTTAAATGCTTCCTTACGCTCTTAATGGATAAGAGTAGTGCCTAACATGTTAAGCCCTATCCGGTCTGCTTTTGGACACAACCTCTTATTGAAAACAAGTATGTCTGTGTGTATGTATGTGTGTGTGTGAGCCACGTGAATACTGAATCATGATAAAGATGCAGAGAAAAGGCTTAGCAACAGGGAGGTGTTCTATTTTAAACATGCGATAAGACGGCAGCATGCTGTTTAAGAAGCAGCCTTAAAAAAAAAGACATCTTTTAACTCATGTCAACTCACAGATTTCGAAAGCAACATTTCTCTGATCATTTGAGTTCCAAACCTATAATGCAGATTTTTATTTTTGGCAAGACCAATAACCAAACTTTTATACCATATTTGAATCTTCTTCTCTGTCATAGCAAATACTCAAACAATTAATACAACTGAAAGCCATTTTAACTTTTCCCTGTAAAGACAGACTACTTTGCTGATCATCTCATTGTTTTTAATAAGTAGAACTACAATGAAATTCAAAACAAAGTCATCAATTCACATTTGAATAATGTACACATAAAGTTGCCTACTAAATTTCAAGCAAAGACAAGTAAAAAAAATGTGTGTTCTAAGCATGCAGACTATAAATCGGATTTGGGGCTCATAGGTTGAGTGTTCTTCATGATCTGCCAGCTTGTGAATCTCCCAATGAACAATTTAGGTAATGTTTAAACAGAATTAGCATTTTGATATTTTTCAAATGTAAACTATCCCAGACAGTTTTTACTGCAGATATAACAATGAATTTACACAAAAAAGTCATGTGTATCTTGGCATTTCTTAACCCTTGCTGACAAGGGAATACTGACATACTGCCACAAATTAAAGATAAAATAAGTTACCACTGAGGTGGTGGAATTTCTGGGACGCTTGACTGTACAATGAAGCCAGTTGCACATTGCTAAAACACAGCCATTAAAACAACTCATTTGTCGTGTACTTTCAAGCAAATCATAAAACAATTTGGATACAACAAGAGACTCACTACGCTACTTAATACAAGGCAAAATCCTTTAAAACTGTTTTAATTTTTTAAAATTTCTGTTTGTTGAAAGTGGGCATTATTAGGCAGACAAACAGAAAGAAAATTATTACCTTGACACAGGGTTGTATTATAGTTTGCCTGAGGTATGATTTATATCCATATATTTAGAATTACTATTTTTCACTTATAAGTTGATATCTGTATCTGCTGATTGATGGGTTGGGGTAAAACAAATGAGGCAGGGAGTGATGGATTTATAAACGTTTACAAGTTTAAAAAATATATTAAGGCATACCAGTTAAAAAACAATTATTTATGTATAATGTTGTAGAAACAAGCATATAAAGTATCTATCTATCTATCTATCTATCTATTATCACATAGAGTTAGTCGGAAATCAGCTATTAATAACAACCATGGATGGCTACATGCATTTCACATTTACATGTTTAAAAAGTAGCAGAGGATCAGATCACCAAATAAAGTTAAAAACAAACCTCTAAGTGCGACAATCTTACTTTCACAAAAAAAAAAAATTCCACTTTTGTCATGAAAGTTAAAAAAATGAACAATGTTGAAACAAAAACCACAAATTGCAACACAAAGTAGGAACTTCAAAAAAGGGCAGCAAAAGGCTAAAATGCATTTGTCCCAAGGATTCATAAACATTATTTTTAAACATTTTGTAATCTTACGTTTCATACAGATTAGTTCACGTTTAACAATAAATGGTCACTAAATGATGTAAAAGAGATCCTTCTAGCCAGAATTTTCCAAAATTACTTAATACAATACAAGGGATTGATTTATGGACACCCAGAAACTATCCCAGCATCACTGAGCACAAGGTACACACGCCATCCCCGAACAGTCTTCCAATGCCAGTCCTGTGCAGGACATGTGCAGTGTAACCAGTAAACTTAACACGTGCATTTGTAGGATGTGGAAAAGAAAACAGGAGCATGTGGAAAAATGGCCACATAGAAACAGTCAGGATTTTAAAACTGGACTCTGGTGCTTCTGTGCTACATACATACATACATGAAATAACCAGCAAAATCCACGCTCCTCTCCAGTACATTCACAGCGAACAAGGCAACAATCAACCTTACATACAAAGCACTATTAACTCCCCTTTTCACCTTTATGTCTCTATATAATTGACAGTTCTAGCCATTAGGATTTTATCAACATACTGAAAAAACAGCAGCATATACAGGAGATTCACTAATTACCTCTACCACAACTATACAGTAGTTATAAATTGCCTAATAACACTGGCAATCACACAAAATCAATTTAAAGAACTTAGGGCATGCAAGTCCTGGTATGAACTGCAACATGAACAATCTAACAATGGATTAATTTTCTAAAGTCACTTTTGCCACTACAGTCATGGTGAGAAATGAACTCTCTTGGTGGACTGAAGCATTTGGCAACCCTGCAACAGATACCACAGTTCATCTAAGGGCACAAGTATGGATGCATACATGCATAACACAATTTATGGTGTACTTGTTTAGGTGGAAGCTGAAGAAACAAGAGAAACAGAAGCAATCTCCAAACTCCACACAGAGACTGAACAAACTTGGGCTCAAACCAAAGATGTTTGCGCTATGAGGTGGCAGCAATGACTACTTTGTCACCAAGCTGCTACCCAACTAAGAACTATAGAATAAAGAAAAATACAAAAAATGTAAAAAAAAAAAAAAAAAAACAGGTTTAAAATTCACCCTGACAAATCTCTGCAGATGTCACAAATGATGGCAGACAAACTTCACTAAAAGGCAACTCAAGTGTCATAAAGCACATAAGTGGTTAATATAAGCCTGCCTGATCAGAACTGACAGCTTAGCATCCTGGCTTCTCCAGACACAAGAGATAAACATAAAATTATAGTTAATACAAAGGACATGAGATGAAAAAAAAAACGAACCTCTTTCTCTGAAATGTACAAGTGATCCCCCTTCAACACCACATAGCGGGTTTTCCAGATCTCCCTAAATATCCCTTTGCCACAGTATTTCCGGATCCAGCCGATCTTCTCAGGTTGTGCGGATGGTTGGTTCGCATCTTGAGGACCCTGAAATAAATCATCACTTTAAGTGAGGATGTACGATAAAACAGAAACCTAAAATAAACCTAAATGGAGCGCGGGTACTCCCTTCATCAGATTTTCTTCCATCTACTTCAAGCTCCTTTAAAGATTCTCAAAAAAAAAAAATGTGTGAATGAAGTCGACCGAGGAATGAACCTTATAAAAGGTAACTCCACCCTAAAATTTGTTCCCAAACAAACATGCCTCATGAGAGATGTGCGGCAGGGCACCAAGAAGCAGATGGGACTGGCGAGCAAAGTGCCATGCAAGTTGCTGACAGGACCCAACTTCACGTAGAGGCTCACGAGGATGAGGAGAAACAAGATGCCCATCGTACATGGGCATTCCTGCTTATGCTCTACGGACTGCAGGCGAGACGGTGGCAGCACAACGGAACCTCCGCTCGTGAGCATCCATTCCACGAAGCAATCTTGCAGCTTCTTGCCCAGGTGGATCACTGGGCAAAGCTAAAGACGCACCTCACACCAGCTCGGAGATGGCTAGACTAGACACGCTCCAGTGCAAGAAGGCATACACAAAAGAGAAGATCGCGGCACCTCGCCTGGGTGGGTTGGTTCGTTCGTTCGCTCGCTAGCTCACCCACCCGCTTCACCGAGTTGTTCTTCTTCATGCTGGGTCCGCGGAAGATCGCTCAGCCTGTGATGCCGCTCTTTGTTGCGCGAGCGAGTCCGACTCAGACAGACTGTGTGCAGTGCATGTGCGCTCGCAGCTCTCCTGTGGGCCGTCGCCACCGCCTTGCAGTCTAGGAAGGAAGGAGGGACAGGGTCGCTTGGAGGTGGAGGGGGGGTACAGTTTCGCTGCCGCTTCCCCTTCTTCTCTTTCTGCCTTTATCCACCGACTCTCTCTCCTGTCGCTGCCTTCACGTTCTTGCTGAGATCAGGCCCCCCCTTCCACCCTTTCTCTTTTCTTTCTCACACACACATAGAACTGAGTGAGCTGGTGCTCTCTGGTTACACGTACGGCTGTATCATTACAGCTCCCCCCCCTTCCTTCCTTCCTTCCATGTCAGCCCACCGTCGAGAGGCTTGAGATAAAAGATCAGTTCAGGGCTGTCGGCTGCACAGCGCCCCCCACAGACTCTCCAGTAACTCGATGAGTGAGTGGGAGCTCCCACACTCCCGGAGTCACGAACAGCTGCAACATCTTTTTCCAACGGTGGTTTTACCAAAAAAGGCAAAATATAAATAAGAAGTACCAGAGTGTAAACCAAGTAATGTCACACTTGAATATGAAGCGACGTGGCCGCACGGCATCTTGCGCATTAGCAGTGTGAGGATGTTTACAAATTGACGCGCGAATAACGGTCAAGGTACTGTACAGGCATTTGGGTGACCTTTCAATCTAAGCATATCTGTGCAGATGATTTTCACTTACTACAATTTGGAAGTACAGTGTGGTGGTGTGTATGAATAATCTCTAATCACTCGTAGATGTTCGTGTTGAGCCACAGTAAATGGCAGACAAAAAACTTCAAGGTGTAGTTCAGTACTGTCCCAGCGCAACTAATGGATGGCTATCATCAACCCAGTAACCCATCCCCAATCTTTCAACATCAAGTCTAATATAATAACATTGTTTAACTAAACATTCAATTGTTTCAACTAATTGGGCTTAGTATGAGTGGGGGTGCTTGTATGTGTTTTGTGGGTTTTAAAGTGCATTACAGAGCACTTTCACACACAAACACACACACACACATAAACACATTTACTCATAGTGGGACAAATTCAGACTCACTAAGAAAACTAAAGAATAAAATACTAATAAATTATTACTTAAAAATAAAAATACAGTAGTTACAAGAGCATTTTTTAATTCAAATAAAATATAAATGTGTACATTACAACAGACAAACCAATCTATTTAACAAAAAAAAAAATGAAATAACCATTAGAAGATACTTATAGATAGGAAAGCATTTTTGGGAGCTCTTTTTATCTAGGCTCATTGGTAAAGTTGGATTGTTAATTGCAACTACTCTCCATTTTAGGGGAAAATAAACCTTTCTCAGATTTGGAATCTTGTCAAAACTGTACCCATGTAGTCATTTTGCTTTTGGAAGGGATGCAGCTGATCCTTCACACACATTTCTAAAGATCCAAAATTGACACCGCTACTAGACCAAGAGTTTTTTCTGGATTTTTCTCCTGGGCATTTTAGAAAGGTAAAAGCCAATAATTTTGTATAAAAACGTTCTAAATATTTTGTCATTTCTTTTTGTCATCACTTGTGGTCCTGCCCCAACACCATTAAAATCAAAGCCAAAGTTCTTCTATTCCATCAAAACATCTGAGACCCAAATACATATTATGAGATTATATCAACTGTGGTGAGACACCTTCAGAGCCCTTACAGTATTAAATATTACCATTGGCTGGTCAGTAATTCATCTCAATTATGTGGGTCATTCTACTTTTTGCATTGGAAATCTACTAAGTTGTAATTACTTTACTTTGGCAGGTCAACTGCTGACAGTCAATATTTTGGGTATTTCTTTTTAGGAATAGGTAACTATGTGCTGTTGATATTTACTTTACATTGTGATAAACACAATCATTTTACTAATAAAATCATTAGAGGATGGTTTCTTACTCTTTCAAACTTTCTATTTCAATTTGAAATGCTTTAATTTTATTGTGAAAATCTTGGCAGTTCCAAGCATTATTATATTAGGCTAGTGAATCATATTTAATCAAAGCAAGCAATCTGTTACATTATGATATCAAGTTTGAAATTTTAACTCCGGCAATCTCCATGAGACTCCAGTTGCTCAAATGTCTGAACAACTTAGCAGATGAAATTGTAAATGTAAACCAATACAGGAAATTCCACCACTGCCCACATTGCATAGAGATGGCTCAAATGAATTAAACATTCATTTTTACTTTTTGTGTAATACGAAAAATATTTTTGTGTTCCTTAAAAAAAGTTTTGCAAGATGGAAACAGTAATTGGAATACATTAAATGGGCAATGATCTCTATAATATTGCAGCTTTGGTTTTAACACTTGAAGTTCTCCTGTATTTCTGTTTTCAGTACTAAAAATCTTTGAAATAAATTAGTAAAAACTTAAGTGCAAAATGTGTAGTTATATAGCATACACAAAAAGGAAGAAAAACTCACCTTATTTTCTTACCCTTTCATAGATATTAATATATTTACACAGGGGTTCTAAAAATGTATAGTACATACATTTTCTTCTTCTTATTATTAAGGTGACTATCTATCTATTTATCCACCTCCTTAAACCTGGTTTAACACACACACACTACAACCAATTTAGCACTGCCAGTCCACTTAACCTGCATGTTTTAGGATTGTGAGAGGAAACCCACATGGGAGAACATGCTGACTTCACAGAGGGAGGACCAGGATGTAAACCCTTATCCAGTATTGTGCGACCATGCTGCCCTTAAAGATACTAATAAAATGAATTGATTATACTGTAGTTACAATATGACTGACTAGAAAGTAGTATATTGGGAACAGTATTTTTATATTTAAAAGTGTGAAACCCTGTCATTTTTATTCATCGTGACATAAAAAAAAGTTAAACAATTATTAAAAATAATAAAAGCATTGTGACTTTTTAAAAGATTCATCTTAATTCAATACTTTGTTGATCCATGCCAGTAATCTTTTCAAATAAGTCTCAATTTATGTTACATACAGTATCATGTATGAGAAATATCTGCCCATTCCTCCATGCAAATGGCTCTACAGTAGCTCTCTCAAGTAAAATGATTAATAGTAAAAGCCAGCAATTTTGAACCTTTGATACTGATTTTAAAAGGTTTAAGGTCATTTTTATGTCTGGCTTGTACAAGGACATTCAGGACATTCAGTTTCTTCATTTTAATTAATGCTTTGGTTACATTTCCTACTGAAAAACAAACATCTTCAATTTTAGTTAATCCCCTATTTCTCTGTACTGATATCCATTTATTTTTTCAATCCCACACTAGTCAAAAATAATGAGATGTACATGTCCATGCACTTTAAAAAGTGCATCACAATGAAATCAACCAGTGGGTCAATTTAAAGGACTGTAGCCTTCAAGCCCCAAGGCAGAACTGAAACATTCAGGTTGCGGAGACTCACACCTGAGAAAAATGTATGTCAAATAACAATGAACTAATGGCTAACTTGAGTTTGCTATAAACATTTTTAAAATCAAATTGAAACAGGAGTATAGCTGGGTCATACAGTATATGTAAACACACAATCAAGTCTACACCAAGTCAAGTCAAGTCAAGTTGGGGAGCATGCATTGATACAGTGCGTTGCCGCACCCACTACACAATGAAACAACTCAGGATCCCGGTTGGCCAATCCCCAGGCAGACACGCGGTCCAGTCCCACCCTCTGGAAATGACCCTCTATCTGCCGCAGCCAGGTGTTACGTGGGCAACCCCTTAGCCTGGTTCAGCCACTCGGGTCCCCAACAATGAGGATCCTGCGACCAGGATCACCATCTGGGAAACGCACCAAATGGCCTTAACTGACGCAACTTCACAATGCAGGTAATGTGCCTCATTCGGGACTCCGTGAGCAACCACTCATTCGACACAAAGTCAAACCAACGGTACCCAAGGATTTTCTGGAGAGACAAAGTACCAAAGGAGTCCAGTCTTCGTCTCAGGTCATTGAATAGCGTCCATGTCTCGCAACCATATAGCAAGGCAGGAATACACCAGTCTACACCAGGATGGTAAAAAAGAATTGTTAAATTTCCAGATCAAAACCTTACTGAGATACTGTAGCAGGCTCAGAAATGAGCAGTTCATGCTTGAAAATCTACAAATATTATTGAGCTGAACCACATCTGCAAGCAGTACTTAGTCAAAATTTCACTATGATGCTGTAAGACTGGTTGTTGTTAATGGTGGCATAACCAGTTATTGCGTCCAGTAAAGCAATTATTTTTTGACACTGGATGTTAGGTATTACATAAATCTTTCTTAAAAACAAATACAGTAAATACAATTATTTAAAAAATTCATGTAAAAATTTACAGCAGTAGGCAAATACGGTCATGCACCAGTTTATGACCAGGTTGAGACACTTCGTACTTGTAGCCAATGTTCTCTCCAATCTTTTTTTTTAACTGATGAGCGAGTGTTAATAAAAAATGAACTGGTACTTTACTTTTACGACCATCTTCTTCAATCTTACAGAAGCTCTGTACCACACAATGATATAAATTATGGGATAATCATTATCCCGTATGTATGTGAAAATATCCCTTAAGTACAGGATACTTTTATGTACGTACAAGATGTTCGTGTACATAAGGAATACTTTCATGTACATACAAGATGTTTTCACATACATACTGGATACCCAAAGCGTACTTTTGTAATTTTTTATTCTAACTTTATTTTATGCATATGTGAAAGTATCTCATATGTATGTGAAAACATTTCTTAAATACATAATAATATCCCTATGTATGTAAAGCATCTTGAACATATCCCATACGTACAAGATATTTTCATGTACATATGAGGTAAGGGCTATCCCATAATTTTTATCATTGTGCAGTTCAGAGTTTCTGTAAAATCCCACTACCCTATACAAGCTTTCCCCAGTGAAGTATCAATCGATCACTCCAAAGTACCAACAAATGAACAATGAGATGTATTGAACATTGCAAAGCACCAACACATGAACTACAAACATGGTGGGGTCCCCCATGAAGTATACATTGATTCCCACGAAGCACTGACACATGAACAATGAGCAGTTACCCCCATAGAGCTTCGGGGGAGTGAGCGGCATTATTACAGCTGAGGGGTAGTTCAAAACTGCTGTCCACAAACATGAGAAAAGGTGCCGAGACTCAATTATCCACGGCCATTTTTGACCTTTTTGGTTCCCCAGGCAGGAAAATCCCCCTTTCACACCACCACACACAGACACACATGCACACAATATGCAACTAACAGAGGTTAATCACTTATTTATTTAAAAATAAATACGCGTAAATAGAATAATAAAATAATAATAACATAACAATAGAACTCTTTTGCATGTAAATTGTGTATTTATTAAAACATACAAAACTTATATAGAACAATAAAATAACAAAATAGAACCACTTTGTATGTAAACAACTTAACAGACTACAAACTTCATGCAGAAAAGGGAAGTACAACAAATAAATAATATTAGAAACATGTCACAAGTAAGGAGGAACTTAATATTGCAAATAAAAGTAATGTTTTAAAATAACACATGCCTTGACTTTCTTGAAGCAAAATCATTTATATCATCATATGATATATTCCTAGACACGTCTCTGAGGGTGTATGGGTAACCCCAGTGTTCCCTGGTTGGCTAACCTAGCACCAGAAGCACTCATGACACCCGTTTTATAAAAGCCTCCCTTTTCCCTGTCATATACAGTATATCTGTGTAGGGGTTAACACTGCTGCTTTACATATCCAGTGTTCCTGGGTTTAAACATCATGTCCAATTGTTGTCTATGTGGATTTTGAAAGTTCCCTCTGTCTTTGAGCTTTCACCTATCATTTCTGTTTCTTCTTTTCTCAGTCATGCAGGTTATGTTAATTGGCGATTCCAAATTGCCATTGTGTGAGTGTGTTGACCTTGTGCCCAGTGTTTCCAGGATAGGTTGCAGTAACCTGTGGTCCTTAACTGGATTACTGTAGATAGTTTTGAAAGTTTATGTTATGTAATGTCCCTCTTTCTCATACCTATCCTCTAAACTCAATCTAATTATAAAATCATGAGGAAACTGAATGCAAGCATCAGGGACAAGACTGGAGAAAACTCCTGGGGGTACGATGCTAACCAATTTCAGGGCACACTCACACCAGGCCATTTTAGAGTTCCCAAATAAGTTGCAGGTATTTAGGATGTGGGAGGAAAACCAGAATACTGTATCTAGAGAACAATCATACAGACACAGGGGCAAGATCTGGAAATAATTCCCTGAATATGTGAGGTAGCAGTTTTAATCACTGCACTACAGTCTTACCCATAAATACACACTGCATTTATACTACACAATATATATTTTTTAAAAAAGAAAAGTAAAAAAGAAAACATTCTGTTTCTTAATTAAGTTTTTTTTTTAATTTATTCATTTTTTTGTGAATCAGGCATACACATACAGTATATGGACATGATGGATGAGCAATTCATATTAGAAAAATATGTTAAAACACACACATCTTTCAACATCATAAACTTATTATATATTATATTAATAGCTCAGCTTGCTGTTGCTCAATCAATACTTCTCATCGCACAAACAATCGACATAGAGAGCAAAATGCATTATCTGAGTGCATATCTTAACCTCTGAACTCTTGAAATTCACAAGGGCAATTGAGTCAAAGCATAATCATTAATCTAAAATAACTGATTCACACAGCACTGTGTTCAGCTTAACACAAAGAATCATTCTGGTGACCACTTGAGTGGTAGTTCTCTCACCAGCCATACTTTTGCCATGATTTGCATTTTGGATTTGCCTAATCACAGGACAATGCAGCACACTTTGAAGATTTTCATTTGTTCATTCATTTTTTGTAATTTTGTAATTAATTTAGTAAGCTTAAAAATGCATTTTTATATTTAAGCAAGATCCTTAATCTTAGCTTTAGATAATAAGTGGCCACAATTTTCATTTGCAATCAATGAAACATTTTCTTAATTATGCTGTTTCTTCAGTCACTCTGTGAATGTAAAATTCACCAAAACCTGAGAAAAATAGCAACAATGCATAACAACATCATAACATTCAGTCTGTGGGCACTTCATTTCTAGTGAATGCTTTGCTATCATATCTAATTGACATTTTTACAAAGTTGCGACCAGGCTCAGCTGTGAATGACAGTGTATTAGCTGCTCTTTTGAACAATGTTTTGTATGCAGCAAAGTTTAACTGGAATTGGTCAACTCTTTTAAGCAAGATATTTGACAGCACATACAAATCAGCCTCTGATAAAGAAAGATACATCACAATGAAAAAGCTGCCTGTTCAGGGCCAGTCATGTAGCTTCATGAAGTGTTTTGATATCAAAACTTTCAGTGCCTTTCTGGCAGCCATCAAAGAAAATGTTATACATACTTACTGAATACCATGAGGACTGATTGAGGTCATTTATGTTAGGTGAATACCTAGAATGGGTTGGACGGTCTCGTGGCCTGGAACCCCTGCAGATTTTATTTTTTTCTCCAGCCGTCTGGGTTTTTTTTTTTCGGTCTTCCCTGGCCATCGGACCTTACTTTTATTCTATGTTAGTTAGTGTTCCCTAATTTTAATTATTTATTTTATCTTTTTTATCTTTCTTCATCATGTAAAGCACTTTGAGCTGCATTATCTATATGAAAATGTGCTATATAAATAAATGTTGTTGTTGTTGTACTGTATACTGTAAGCTTCAGTGTTATCATTTATCCAGAAATCCTTCCCTGACTTTAGTTTCCTTATTTATTTATTTTTCTATTTTTGTGCTTTATTTTGGTGCATTTTTTTTTTTGTATTTATCAGTTTTGGGCGGCATGGTGGCGCAGTGGGTAGCGCTGCTGCCTTGCAGTTAGGAGACCCGGGTTCACTTCCCGGGTCCTCCCTGCGTGGAGTTTGCATGTTCTCCCCGTGTCTGCTTGGGTTTCCTCCTACAGTTCAAAGACATGCAAGTTAGGTGCATTGACGATTCTAAATTGTCCTTGGTGTGTGTATGTGCCCTGCAGTGGGCTGGTGCCCTTGCTCAGGGATTGTTGGCTGGGATTGGCTCCAGCAGACCCCCGTGACCCTGTAGTTAGGATATAGCAGGTTGGATAATGGATGGATATTTATCTGTTTTTCATTACGTATTTTTCTGTTTTTTAATCATTTTCTAATTTTCTTTTTCTTTTCCATTTTGTCAATTTGTTAATTATCCTGTTTTGTGAGCAAATGGGAAAGAGGGACCCGGACACCGCAGCTGAATTGGTCATTTGTGTGAGCATATTTAGAGGCCAGACATGGGTCAAATGAGTATTGAGGTAAGGCAGATGTTCTTGCTTGTGTACTTTGACTCCACTTTATGGATGCACCCTGTGAAATTATTGTTTGGAATTTTTGTTTTTTGGAAGTTTTGCATCTTTGATTACTGATTTAAGGACATGGTTTACTTATTGCTAAGATAACACAAGTTGTTTGCTCCTTTTAAATTTGGAATGAATGTAGGGTTTTTGGAACTGTAACATATTTCCCTTATTAATCTTTAAATATGGTTATTAAAAGTATTACTGCTTTGCTTCTTTATGCCATGAGTTTATAAATTGTTTCCCTTGCATTTCTAAGCCTAAGGCCTATAAAAATACAACGCACTGTTTAAATCTGTCTCCACACAGCACTTGGATCGCAATTCTTTTGCAATTTATGTGGATTTTCTAATTGATGAGGGTTTTCTCTGAGGTTTAAAAAAATGCTTTCATAGGCTATAGCCAGCGAGTCCTTTCTTTTTACATGTGTTGTTATCTTGTAAATATTATTTTATAAATTCAGTTGGTGTTTTCTTTCTGTTTATATGAAGGATATTCAAAACGTTTATTTATTAAAATTATAAAAACAAATGACATCACTTTCTATAGTCACCTTCATTTGTGATGCAAATTTCCCAGCGTCGTACCAACTTTGTAATGCCCAACTACTACTCCTCCCACCTTCAGCATTTCCAATGAAAATATAAAAGTGCAGAAACTTTTTGAATATCCCTCATATTATATAATTTTTCTATGCATACTATTTTAATTCTTGTTTATAGGCCTCACAAGAGCACAGAGGCCTAGATGTTCCATTAAAGCCTGCAGCTGAGTTTTGTGAGCTGGGCAAATGAGTGTGTGTGCCCTGCAGGTGGCAAGCATGTCCTGCTTCATGCCTTGCATTGAATGCTGCCAAAATAGTACGCAATTCTCAGCAATCCTATAACTAAAAAGCAACTTTAAATATGAATGAATGAGTGTTCAGTTTGAAATTGTATTCTTACAAAGCACATGTAAGAGGCACATTGCTTAGAAATTGATTTGGTGTTTGTCTGCTGCAAACAGTTACCATATACAGTATACTGTAAGAGACCAGTATTAACTTGTCCTACATGCATTTGGGATATGGGAAGACAATACAGGGTGGTCCAGATCTAATTATGCAATTATGAAAAGGCGAACACATCGCACCCGCTGTTTGACTGACAACTGTCTCCCCACCATTTGGGAATGCAGGGCAGGTGCTGCCATCCATCGGCAACAAAAATATTTATTTGTGAATTCTCTATGTAATAAACTTAATAAGTTATAGCATAATGAAAATTGCATAATTAGATCTGGACCACCCTATACATAGGCACATGCACACCACACACAAAGGTGACCAGGCTGGGACTCAAAACTCGGGACTCTGAGAGTATGAGAAAGTAGTTCTAACCACTGTGCCAACCATGAATCAATTTAACAGTCAAAAAGGAGGAAACAGAGAAACATTCTCACAAAATTACCAAAGTAATAAGTGAAGTTGTTTTTAGATGTTACATGTACATAATTCAATCATTGTGAATGTAGGAGCCCAAAAAGAAGCTGGGTGTATGTAAACTTTACAGAAATAAAAGGAAACATTGACTGACAGAGGAACAAAATTTCAAACAGTACAGTACAGTTCTTATTAAAACATTCTTATCAGAAAAGTAAATCTGAAAATAACTCAACAGATGTTTTACATAACATATTAAAGTTTTAAGTTTGGACTGTTCGGTAAAAAAATAGGACTGGACAGCGTGTACTGATAATTTGTTATGAACACCTACAGTATGTAAGTCACTTAAGAGTAACCTGATGCACTAAATAAATTAAACTGAACAAAATCCCAAAAGTGTACACTAGAATACAAAAAAGGTCAAAGCTAAAAATCATTCAACTAAATACTCCATACATCCATCCATCCTCTTCCACTTATCCGAGGTCGGGTCACGGGGGCAGCAGCTTGAGCAGAGAGGCCCAGACTTTCCTCTCCCCGGCCACTTCTTCTAGCTCTTCCGGGAGAATCCCAAGGTGTTCCCAGGCCAGCCGGGAGACATAGTCCCTCCAACGTATCCTGGGTCTTCCCTGGGGCCTCCTCCCGGTTGGACGTGCCCGGAACACCTCACCAGGAAGGCGTCCAGGAGGCATCCTGATCAGATGCCCAAGCCACCTCATTTGACTCCTCTTGAAGCTGGCTAAATACTCTTAATTAATTAATCCAGCAGAAGCAACTATACATTAACCAAGAAGCAAGCAAAATTTAAAATCAGAAAGTCCAGACTGAACAATGTAATTTCAGGAAAACCTAAAGACCAACTTGCGGAGTCTGGGGTCTGAAGACAATGTCACAGCAAAGAGCTGGGTAATCAAGCAGTCCTTTTACGTCTCTCACGTGACTGCTGCAACTCTTTTGGGCCACAGACCAATTGAAAGCCCTTTTGGTTCCAGACAAAATTGTTAACAATTTACAATACGGACAAAAGAAACAGGGAGGTGAAAAAATAAAGTAAAAAACATTGGAGCCAGGGAGAAGACCCCTAAGGAGATCATAAAAGTAACTATCCTGTGCTAGCATTACTATACACAGTGTTAGTTGCATGGGCAATCTGTGAACCTTATAGGAAATGTTCTTAAAGACACACCAGGGAAAACCAATGAGATAATAACATGGACCTTCCTTTTAAATCCACCTCATCTGGTTATTATAACACTTAATTTCCAGGTTTCAAAATATCTTGGTCATTCAGTCAAGTGAGTGAAAAAGGTGCACCAACGTGACTGATGCACAGGCATTGAAGAAAACTGTACTTCTCCCTTTTTACGTCCAGCCTTGAGGCAATAAACAAAGACTTCTATCCTACTACCCCACTTTTTACATTTCTTTTGTCCCAATTATTTTACAACATATGTACAAAGGTATGTATTTCAATTATAACACATACCTGCAGAAATAACATTTGTTATAATGAAGATCAGCACAGAATATGGTCTACAAACTTCATGTTGATAGAAGCCTAATAAAATGCTTCATATATTTAAAAAAGTGAATGACAAAATTTTATCCTTTATTAACTGTCAAATCCATCCTGTACCCTAATACTCTATTCAAGGTCTGGCTTAAAGCATTTTCAGTAGCACTGTGAGCACAGCAGGTTTCAACTCTGGGCGAGATGCCAGACTATCATAAGACACACTCGTGCTCATTTATAAGAGGTAAATTATTATAACAATTGTGTGTCTGGGATGTGGGTGAAAAACCCACACAAACTGTACACAGAACCGAGGGCTCTGTGAAGCAGAAGAGCTAACCATTGCTCCACCATGTGGCCAATAAATCCTATGTAATGGTCAAATTCAGCAGTAAAGTTTATATATGGAAACAACTTAAGGTAAGTTAACCTTAATAAGAATTCATATATTTGAGTAAAGATCAACAAGAAATGTCAGAATATGGGCTGGGAACACCTAGTAAGCAGGTAATGCAATTTGGCATTAGCATTCTGCAGAGAAAGGGCTTTTCTGGTGGTACAGGATGAAGTATCATAACAAAGCCACTACTAATAAAAAATCCACTTACAATAAGAAGTCAAAAAGGTAAAATATTTCATAAAATTCAATGCACAAGAATAAGCCATTTGAGTCTTTTGGTTGTTTTCAAAAACATATGTCCTGTTTATTAAATTAATTCTTAGAAGCAGTAAGCAGGTAGCACACAACACATGAGAAAGAAGATTGCAGCCAATGTCAGTATGAGCTACATATAGCCTGGGTGTTTCATGAGGGTGTAGCAGGTTAAGAGTAGTCCAGGATATGACCTCGGCACTCACTAACCATCAGCATCCTCAAAAGGATACCAGCATTCATAGGGTGCACAACATATTTCTGAATCGAATAGTAAATGATAATTTGTATAAGACTCTAGTGATCACAGGAGGCTCTCATAACAGAGCTACCGACAAGGAGATAGATTCCGCAGGCTACGTACTAGTAATCCTTTGGAATCGCCTGAGATCTCCCTCAAGTGCTCTCCTTATCTTTTTCTGTTAGCAGTCTCATTAGTCACAAGAAAGTGTTATTCATTTGAATAAAGGCACTGATTTTATTAAAGCAGGGATAAAGTGTGAATCATGGCCGATTGTGAGCAAACCACAGAAGACAGGCTGCTAAACTGTCTTAACCACTGTAAAAACAAATAAGTACGTATTTTAGAAATATAATTTAGAACCATTTTGTACACTTTCAAAATATTTTATATATTTCTGGCAGAAGGGTTTCTTGTGAAAATGTTCAAATAAACAGAGATACAAGACAGATATTTAAAGAGTGACATTTATTTTTCAGTGCATAGCTTTGTCTCTCATTCCATTTCTTAAAATGGTATCAAATTAGTGTTAATTTCAAAGAAAAATGCAGACAATGTTATTGTTAATAAATAAACTACATAAATAAATAAAAAATAATTGTAAATTTGAACACATGATTTGATAATACTTTCGTATATATTCACGTATGAGTCTTGAAACCTGAAAAATTGCTCATAAAATCAGACCCTGACTTATACACCCATTCAAAAATGCAACACTTAATTTTTTTTTTTTACATCTTCTTGTCTCCTCCAATCTCACATCAGTTTCTCAGACGCATTGAATTTTGTTGCAGCAGTGCAGTTACCAATTTCTTTCACTACTTCAATGATGTTTCATTTAAAACCAGCTTCATATTTTCTTCTGATCGAACACTCTATCGTAGATAAGGGATGCTCTTATGATAAAGGTGTATGAGGGTGTGAGATACAAAAGACACAGATTAGTGCAAACTTTGCTTCAGAATAGTGCAGGTATTACCGTGTGGTCATGTAGGCGCAATAGAAAGAGAGAGAGAGAGAAAGAGAGAGAGGTCAGGAGCAGGCGCTGATACAGCACATTGCCGCACCCACACAGAAAAAAAAGGCTGTGTGCTCTGTGGTTACTCTCTCAGGTGGACGTTAGCATATCATAATCTCTTGGACCAATAGCGTGAGTTTTCCACATTCAACTTATATGACCTACATTATAGAATACCAGAAATTATACGATAAAATCAAGTCCCAACTTCTCCGCGAGTATATACGGTAGGTACTAATAACACTTGTTATAATGAAATGCTACAGCAGTGTTTCAATGTTGTACTTTTAATTTGACTTTTGCTGGTTTTATTTAAAACTTCTCTTATTTTTAAAGGCTATATAAAATATAGTGAGGCTTTTGCGGATGGCACATTTCTAAACAGCTTATTATTTATTTCAAAAGGTCTCTTTTAACCTGGTCTATCAATCATTCAATTTTTATATACATTGTTGCTGTTTTTAAAAATGTTACGACTCATTTATATATACATATTGTGGTGGACGGCTGGGGCTCTTGGAAGGACCAGGACAGAGACAATACCTCAGCCGGGACACAAGAGGGCAGCACGCCTGGTTTGCTTCAGGGCCATGGGATTGGAGCTTGGAAGCTCAATCCTGCTGGGGCCCATGGCCACTGGCAGGGGGCGCCTGGACATTTGTGTAATCCTAGATGGCAGCACTTCCACCATACTCGGAAGTGCTGCCAGAAGAAGATCCAAGGAATCCTGGAGTACTTCCAGGTGCCCATGCAGCACTTCCGACACACCCAGGAATGCTGCCGGAAGCTAATGGGAGTGCACCTGGAGCACTTCTGGGTGTACTATAAATGAAGAGCCATTCGGAGAGCCAGAATCAAGAGGTGGAGGACAGAACTTGCGAGGAGAGGAGTGGAGACGGAAAAAGAAAAAAAGAAAGAAAGAAAATAAGAGAAAAGGAGAGAAAAATACTAAGCATTACTTGTGGGAGAACTGGGGGCATTGTGTACTGTGAAAAGAAAAGAAAAATAAATAAAAAGCATGTGCTTCTGATCACGGTGCATGTCTGTAGCTGGGCTGATCTTTCCACAATGGCATTCCAGATGGGACTGCCTACCATGTAACTGGCAGGGGACCCCATTTAAATAACATTGTTTAAAGATCAGCCTAGCTACAGGCAGACACAGACTCACAATGTCCCAAAACACACACATTTATTTTCTTTTTTTCTTTTAACACACAACACAATGAACAGATCACCTCAATAAAATTCCTTTTTGTTATATATCAGTATAAGTGTGCATTTCAGTTCAGCTATTGATGTCTGATTGTGGGTTGACACATAGTGATATGATTGGTAATGCCTTGCACATTTTGTTAGTTGGTTTTGTTCAACAAAGACAAGAAAGAAAAAGGCACATGCTGTATGCTCGTTCGTTCTTAACAAAGGAAATGTCATGATAGTATACTGCATCACAAATACATGACACTTTTCTTTCTCTTTTCTTTCTCCTTATTCTTCTACTGCCTCCACTCCTCTCCTCTCCTCGCAAGCTCTGTCCTCTGCCTCCTGACTCCAACTCCTCTAATGGAGTGAGGCGGCCCCTTTTATGTTGCTCCATGTGCACCCTGATGAACTTCCTGCAGCAATTCCTGGTGTGACAGAAGTGCTGCATGGGCACCGGGAAGCATTACAGGTGCAGTCTGATTTTCTTCCAGCAGCACTTCCTGGTGTGGAGGAAGTGCTGCAGTCCAGGGCTCCGGGATTGTCCAGGCGCCCACTGGCGATGGCCATGGGCTCCCACAGGGTTGAACTTCTATGCTCTAAGCCTGTGGTCCCGATGTAATGTAGCAGATCTGGTCAGTTAAATAGCAGAGGGGGTTGTTAATCAGTTTCAGCTGCTTTGGTGTTAATGAAATTAACAACAGGTGCAGTAGAGGGGCTAAAATGAGACAACCCCGAAACAGGAATGGCTTAACAGGTGGAGGCCACTAACATTTTTCCTTCTTCATGTTTTTTGACTGTTTTTTCACTAGTTTTGCATTTGGATATGGTCAGTGTCACTACTGGTACCATGAGGTGATACCTGGACCCAACAGAGGTTGCACAGGTAGTCCAACTTCTCCAGGATGGTAAATCAATACGTACCATTATCAGAAGGTTTGTTGTGTCTTTCCAGCACAGTCTCATGGGCATGGAGGAGATTCCAGGAGACAGGCAGTTACTCTAAGACAGCTGGACAGGGCCATAGAAGGCCTTTAACCCATCAGCAGGACTGGTATCTGCTCCTTTGGGCAAGGAGGAACAGGATGAGTACTGCAAGAACCCTACAAAATGACCTGCAGCAGGCCACTGGTGTTAATGTCTCTGTTCAAACAATCAGAAACAGACTTCTTGAGGGTGGCCTGAGGGCCCGACATCCTCTAGTGGGCCCTGTGCTCACTGCCCGGCAACGTGGAGCTCGATGGGCATTTGCCATAGAATACCAGAATTGGCAGGTCCACCACTGGCACCCTGTGCTTTTCACAGATGAGAGCAGGTTCACCCAAAGCACATGTGACAGAAGTGAAAGGGTCTATAGAAGCTATGGGGAACGTTATGCTGCCTGTAACATCATTTAGCTTGACCAGTTTAGCGGAGGGTCAGTGATGGTCTGGAGAGGCATATCCATGGAGGGATGCATAGATCTCTACAGGCTAGACAACAGCACCTTGACTGCCATTAGGTATTGGGATGAAATCCTTGGACCCATTGTCAGACCATATGCTGGTGCATGACAATGCCCAGCCTCATGTGGCGAGCGTATGCAGGCAGTTCCTGGAGGATGAAGGAATTGATACCACAGATTGACCCCCATGCTTGCCGGACCTAAATCCAATAGAACACCTCTGGGACATTATGTTTCAGTCCATCCGATGCTGCCAGGTTGCACCTCAGACTGTACAGGAGCTCAGTGATGCCTTGGTCCAGATCTGGGAGGAGATCCCCCCCAGGACACCATCCATCGTCTCATTATAAGCATGTCCACCCTGACGATGTCAGGCATGCATACAAGCACG
Source organism: Polypterus bichir lapradei (assembly GCA_026402145.1). Classification (NCBI taxonomy): domain Eukaryota; kingdom Metazoa; phylum Chordata; class Cladistia; order Polypteriformes; family Polypteridae; genus Polypterus; species Polypterus bichir. The sequence continues at coordinate 127,228,426 of JANRMT010062854.1, read as the reverse complement.
TGGGGGCCATACAAACTACTGAGTACGATTTGGAGTTGCTGCAATAATATTTCAACAAAATGGACTAGCTTGCCGCATCATTTTTTCACTTTGATTTTTGGGGTGTCTTTAATTTCAGCTCTCTGTAGGTTGATAATTTTCATTTTCTTCAAACGATATGGCATCCTTTCATTCCTAACACATTTTTTTTTCATTGAGATCTGATGTGTTTTCAAAGTGCTCCTTTACTTTTTTTGAGCAGTTTATACATATGTCACTGCACTTTTCCATGTGATTATTTCATAATCAAGTTTTTATTTATATCATTCTTTTTTTCTCTCCTGGCAATTTTGAAAAACTATTGGTAGCTTCAAAGGCACCATCATGAGTAAAGAGGCTGATTCATGCTGACTACACGTTTTCAAGCTTGTATGTACAGGGTGGTCCAGATCTAATTATGCAGATCCAGATCATCTGGATGACTTTGATTTATGCGGGGACGATTCCAGTTCGGCACAAAGATGATTCTTCATGTCGTCAGTTCGCACATTTCTCGATGATCCCGGGATTTTTCGGGTGATTTTCTATGTAATAAATTTAACAAGTTGTAGCGTAATGAAAATTGCATAATTAGATCTGGACCACCCTTTATAGTATGCATAGTGGGTTAAATATCTGTTTTTTTAAATAAAAGTAAAAGGTATTTCACAAGTGCTATATGCTTATTATGCTTTATTTTTTGGACCACTAGCATTTTGGAGTAGGTCAAATGACCTACCTAAACTCTACACATCTATGCCCTGAAGAAGAAACTAGTATGCAATCTGTCTTTCTGTCAGTGTCATTCTCTGGGAGTAGAAAACAGCTCAGGTACAGTGGTGAGGTTCATATCCAGACTGAAAGGACCCTGAAAGTTATTGAATTTGCATGGATTTTATATTTCCCTGCAATGTGTCTAAAGTGACTAATCTTTATGTTGGGCATCAGAAAAAAAATACAAGAAGAAATGGATGGTTAAAGATTACAAAATATGGGGCCATCAGTAAGATTATTGTGCTTTGGCAGAGATAATGGAAATAAGGAGTGTGTCGGATTTACTAGATTGAACAGGCCTGGCAGAATTTATATTTCTAAGATAAATAAAACTAAACAGACAAACTGAGCGCTGAAATTTCTTATGACTTCAAGGATACATAAAAAACAGATTTGTAGCAAAGTGTAAAGGCAGTAGTTGGAAAAATAAAATTTGGAAAATGAATGACATAAACAGCAACACTTGTATGAAGTTAACCTTTCCAATAAAATTTAAAATGTTCAGTTATTTGTTTACCAAATCTGTCAGTTTGCGACAAAACCAGTCACACTGATCAGCCTAACCTGCACATCTTTGGGGTGTGAGGGAAAAAAATACTCTTGAAGAGCATTCAGATTCCAAATAGACAGTGACTTCAGGATAAACATAGAAAAACAGAGTCACATTGGAATTCAAAGAAATGCAAGGTGTTTTGCCCGAAAGGATTTTTAAGGATTTGATTGGGAGAGAAGGTGCTTTGAGACTGTAAACTGAGTCAAGACTATCTTTCATGAAAACCACAGAGTGAAACAAAGATCTTATTCAAAAAGGAAAGAAATAAAAGCCTTGAACCAGAAAAAAACAACATAAATACTCCTAGAATATTCACTGTTTTCGGATACTAGGAAGTGCATGAATCTAACCTTTATATCCTTGACTCCTAACCTACTGACATGCTCAGCATAACCCTGGACATCACCACTAGCAAAGTAACTACTACAACAAATGACAGAAAATGGTGTGGCAACATAATTGGTAAAAATTGAAAACTCTTAAAACTTTCGGAACAAAAAACAAATGCCACAATTGGACTACTTGGGTTTATAAACCCCACAATAGACACCAAACAGAAGGAAATTATATTTTTTCCTTTTCTGGTAATATTTTCAAGTAGCTATTGTTAATGATTATTATGTTTATTTGATGCATAATGAAAAATGCATCAAATATATTTTTAGCCTTAGAACTTAACAGAGATTCACAGAGAAACATGTAAAGATATGTTCAGAAGTAATGGATCAAAGCAACCCATATTGTGACCCATTTTGCCCAGCTGCTCTTAAACAGCAGGGTGAAGTTGAGCAGGATTACCACCTGCAATGTGAAGGGTGATACAATGCCAGTCAGATAAGAGGATAAAACGGGGCAGATCTAGGTATACTAGACCTTGGCAAGGAAACCTGGGATGCAGAACTAACTGACTGGGAAGAGCTAGAAACTCATGGAGGAGGTTAAATAACAAAGGCCAGGCATAGTTGGACTCACCTCTGCACCTCACATTAGTTCTGGAAAAAGATTCTTGAATAAAAATCATCACTTTCCTACTCTGGAGTTTCCCCACAAGAAAGGCCCAGATGAGTTTGGGGATAATGACAAGCTCCTGTCAGGGTGCAGGTCAGCTAGAGTAGGCTTCAGTGGGCAAGAGGGTCACATCAATGCAACTTAGAGATGAACAGAGAAAAACTTTGACTGTTGGTTTTATGTCTGCATCAAACAATTATTTGCAGAGACATTGAGTACCACCTAATGATACTGTGGTGCTACCAGAAAACAACACTCATGCGTGAAAAATGAAATGAAGTGGCTGGGAGGAATGGCCTCATCAATAAGAATTTCAGCAGTGAGTTATTTTTGGATTTCTTTGCTATTTATGAATTATCCATAACAAATACCACATTGGAACACAAGGTTTCTTATAAGTGTACCTGGATCCAGCAGGACAGAGACACTTGAATGCTGTGATGTTAATGTCATTTGCACGCTAACAAGACAATCATATATTCTTACCATCTCTAAAGTACACATCACTTATCATACAGAATATGTTCAAGTGTTGGAACCTTCCGATATCTGCATATTGATAACAATTTACCCTTTTATCAAAACATTTCTCTAAGTTCATGAATGTTAGACACTTACTGTAGTTTCAACAAAGGTACAAGTATTATTTGCAAACTATATGAAACTATGAGTGTGAGGACTTAAGCAATACAGAAGGACCCCAGAGTCCACTGCTTGACTGCAATTCAGTAACAATTAGTTGAGGTGTTTTGGGTATGAATTTTAGAAGCCCTCTAGGTTATATGAGGAAAAGAACTTAAGGAGACATGGGGCAAACTGAATTTATTATATCTCTTGACTTTTTGGGGAATGTCAGAGAATTCCAGAGAAAGAGGTGGAAAGAACTGCTAAGCACAACCAGAACTAGCTTGGCGATCTAGTCATGTTTCCAATACAAATTACACAAAGATAAAATGAATTAAAGTAAGAGTGGAGGAATTTAGCAATTAGTAGATCTTATCTGCACAGGGAATACTTATTTGTAAGGAAAACAAAACAAAGGTTACTGTGAGAAATTATTTATGAGAAATGTGACTGCCATGAAGCACAGGACCATAAGCAGAGTTGTGCCTACTTATTAACCCATCATTGGGTTAAAGCCATCCTTAAAGAGGCAGAATATGTGCAAATGGTTCATAAAAGCCTATCATTATAGTTTTTTCCCCTTCTATAATCAGGAAGAAGTTTTCTGCTCATCAGACAAGCCATATATTTGTAAAACCATTTCCTATTTTAATCTATAGTTGAATGGACTGGGCTTCACTAGCTTATGTTTCAACTCTCTCCTATGACTGCACAATACCAGGTTCTATTGTGAATCATTATAAACTTTTTTGATTAGTTTGGTTTTGCCTGGTAATGCTAACATTAGCTGATATTGTTGAAATGCTAAGTTAATTGTCAAAGTTGCCCAGAGTGCACTTGTAACAGACTGGAACATTGTCCAGGCTTGTCTCTCACTTTGTCCCAGTGCTGCCAAGGATAAGCATCAACTGCATGTAACCCGGATAACAAGTGTGTTATCAGTTTATCTGACTGAAACATTTATGAGGATTATGTCTGCAGCTAAAAGGCAGAAATAGCAGAAGTCTGCAAGATTCAGTAGCTGATATCTCACATGGAAGACACTCTTTGGAGTTAATTGACTTCTTTTCCAAGAGAGCGCTCATATGCAGGTTGACTTACTGTAATAGCATAAAAAAGGCCAATAACACAAAGCTGATAGTAAACTGCAGAATCTGTAAGTCATTTGTCACCTGAAGTAATGGAAACCGGAGACATTTCCTTCCCTTTTCTATTTATGTAGCATTTCACTCACAGTAGCGTGATGTGCTGGGAGAGCATTGCTAAACCACCTCCTCCTCCTCATGCCTGAGTCATCTGCTGTCTGGAAGAGAACTGCAGATTCTTTGCATTTTCAACAAGAGTTTACAAGGAGATAATTCTTATCTAGCCAGGAGTAAAAGACATTACACAAAAAGTGGTGAAATATCCATTTAAGGAGGTCTTCTCTCATTCCTTAACAACACCCCAAATGAAAAGGCATAGAAGAGCAATTTTGTGATGAGTGTTTTGCAGTTGTGTTCCTCTTTTTCTTGCATTTTGACTGGTTGTCTTATAGTAGCAAGAGGATTATAAAAATTTAGAATACAAAAGATGCTTGCCACATAAAGGAAAGATCATCAGGACTAGCAAAACAACAAGTGCTTATCACAAGACTGACATATCATGGGAGTAAAAACTGACTTCTCCTTTGCAATTTGAAATTTTGCTGGCTGTACTGTATATGACTATGAATATCCCAAAGTCTAGACGAGAGTAAGCTATTTTAACTGATTTAACTGATTTTACAAACTATGATGACAGAAAGTGTTGTTGCAATATTGTATATGAAGCTGGAGACAATGATATATAATGAAGTGATATATGATAAAGAAGCTGACTATGAACTGGTCTCAAGCAGGAAACGGACCCATTTATAGGATGCTACTGAAACACAGACCCTTACATAACCCAGTGATGCATAACAGGCATGGAAGCCAAAAACAGTGATGGCAGTATGGTATAATAGCCTTTAGACTCATTTGACAGTGTTGTGCCTTCAATGTGGAATCTGCAAGCTCTCCCTGTGTTTAACTATCTTCTTCTATCAGGTTATAAAATGAATCACCACTGAGTTTAGCCCTCAAGTTCTAAATATTGGCTTGTCTGGCAACTACTAATGCTGGGAAGTTTAGTGACAACATCAGTTGGCACTTATGTTCCAGCATATTTTCGAAATCGGTTTCAAACATTCAAAACACATCCCAGAGGCACTATAATCAAGTAGAGCATAATTTAAGAAGTAAATTAATTTGTTTAAAATGTTGCCATTTTTTCCTAAGCTGCATATTAGTTGGATAGGCAAGTATAAATTTCAGTGTACTTTGTGCATGCCACAATACCAACTTTTACTACTACTACTGCTACAGTTACTACTATTGATTGTAAAAAAAACATGCATTTTCTTTTAATCAACTCAAGAGCGGAAAAGAGTTCATAAGACAATAAAGCCCACATCGCTAAAATGGTAATAAGGGCAAGAACTGGATGGAGCCACATATGTTGACACAATTTATAAGCAGGTCTAATCAAACAGTTTCAGCCTCACTGCATTTAGATTCTGGTTCATTCTCTATATGGGGATCTTTCATTTGAATTTTGAACTTTTCCCCATTTGTTCATGTTGACTTCTAATTTGGTTTTTCATTTTCCTTGTCCTGCGGTGGGCTGGCACCCTGCCCGGGGTTTGTTTCCTGCCTTGCGCCCTGTATTGGCTGGGATTGGCTTCAGCAGACCCCCGTGACCCTGTAGTTAGGATATAGAGGGTTGAATAATGGATGGGAGAATTTTCCTTGTCTGGTCTTGTGCAATGCTAGGTTAGGTGGCCTCTCGAATTAACATGGTATGAATGGGTAAGAGTGCAGTGCAGTGAACTGATATCCTAGTAAAAGGCTACTGTTAACAAAGAATCCAGCTTCATGGCTTTATATAATTTGTACCTTATATCTGTCTGGCTCTCCGCTATATAATCTGGCCAGGGTTGCATGATGCTTGATTTGTACCTTGATGTGTTCAAGAGAAGGACACAATCTAGATAGCAGTCCATTTTCTGGTTGTTAACTGTGATGTGCTTATAGGACGCCAGTAATCATGATCTGGCCTTGTTATTACGAGTGGGCTTCCCTACAAAAGAACACCAAGAAACAACTGGAAAATCAGCTGGCATAAGAAAAAAGACCACTTAAGAAGATGATATTGTTCAGTTCAGAGGTATATGCAGACCACTACGGCAAGGCAGTGATGAAGTTGCCACACATGTCTGTGCTATCTAACAAATAAAATATTGTTTAAAGTGACATAACCATACACACATCCAAACAACTCATGTAGACTGCAGCCCATCTGGGCAGCACAAAAGAATTTCATGCAAAATGGCACATAGACAGCATTCAAATTGAAATGAGAACTTTGAGTCTTATTGATGGGAGCTAGTGATGCACAGAAGAGCTTCAGGCCTTAGGTCAACTCTCTGAACATTAACCAAGAATAGGAATATGAACATTTTTAAATCTGTATTCGAACAAGAAAGTCGTGGTGGACTGCAAGGCGCCCTTTAGGGGTCACCAAACTCAAAGAAGACCCAGGGTAAGTCAAAAGTAAGGTAAGAAGGCTGTTATTATAAAGGAAGGATAACTCAACAGGCAGAACAGAACATATACCAAAAGGAAATTAATAAAGAATCTAATGTCTCACATGACCTCCTTATATATGAGACATCTTGACTGTCATGTGGAATGTTAGTCCACTAGCCTACAAAATATTCCAGATAATGCTTCACTGCTCACGTTTCCTTAAAAAAACTATAAACACCTTTTGCACACAATGACCTTCCTTCTTCCCGCTAACTGATCCCTTGTTAAACACTGACCTGCCAATTTCCAGCTCATCAACCCACTCTTGGGGTCCTAGTGACTCATAAAGCCTGCTTATTTATAGCGCCTGAACAGAATGAATAGTATATAATACTACCATATATAGTGGAAGTGATAAACAGCATGCTTTCAGGACTGGGGAAATTAATATAAATAATTATTTCAACTAAGGGTCTGTTTAGCCTGTTTATCACTACATAGTACTCAGTGATAATTATAAACAACAGCGTTACCCTGGCTAATTTTACATCTTAAAAGCTAAGATGTGGTTTCATTCTGACATGATGCAAATATACCTCGATAACTATATAACTGTGTTTCGACTTGGCAGAGAAAGTAAATCTGGGCTGAAATTATTTTACACTATGGCAGGATTTCAGTACAAAGTGAGCCTCATGGTTTCTTAAAAATGAGAGGCTGATTAATAGTTTTCATGCATGCTAATCCAGCAATCTGCAAGCAGAGAGCTGCATTATTTCAGTAGGTTGTTTCATAATTAGTTTTTCATTGCAGCTCAGCAACAAAATGTACTGTACGAATGTAAATAGAAATCTTTACTGTGTATACTTGTAATGCTCCATATATTAGATTAATACATTTTTAATAATGTTATGGGGTCTCATGAGTTCCATACTGCTTAAGGCTTCATTATGTAAACTGGCCATGAGGTGCTCACTTCCTGCTCCACCTATCAATGAAGAAAACGATATTTTTAAAGTAGATTATTGTTCATTTTCTGACTCAACTTGGTAAACTACATGGTCATGTAGGTGGGGAAGTACCTCACCCATTAATCTAACACGCATGTCTCCAAGGTGCAGGAAAAAACTCACAAACACAATATGCACACTTGACACAAACTTTCTTGGGAATCTGACCCAGGACCCTACGACTGTATGTAACAATGTTAACCCCTAAGCCAGTTTACTAAACAACTTTGGAAGAAGAAAATCCTGAGACTCACATTGGCCTTTTCATCCTTTCAACATCTGTTATGTCACTGTTGGACCACTTGTTAGCAGTAAACATGTGATTTCCATTTCCTTTGTCCTTTTGTTTTTCTTTCTTTAGTTGTTTTTCAGTAGCATCCAGCTAATTACATCACAGCTTCCTTTATCCTACATAGGCAGCAAAGTTCAAAGGTCTTCAGGCTGAAGCAATCCTTTCCAGCCCACACTCCTCTCTAGAATAACAACCAAATAATCGAAGATGACTCCTTTTCTTTACTAGTTCTTTAAATCCTAGCAACAGAAACTGTTTCTTTGGTTCTTTAGTAAACTGTATTACAACATTTTCTCTGGCAAGCTTTGTATTTTTAGCTAGATTTCCGGCTTCTGTCCCCCATTTCTTTTTTCTTTACCGTTTCTTTCAAAATAAAGCAAATGCAAGTCTGGCTGTTTCTCTATGATCTTCATTCTCTTATAATGAAATTCTAAGTCTGCCTCAGCTTTAAGAACAATAAGATATATATGAAAATCAACAGGAAACCTCTTGGGCTGAGTAGACTTCCCATTATATTTTGCTCAGTTTGCCTTTGACTTGCCAAATGTTCTTTTCAAACACCATGTTTGACTCCCTCAGTGTCCAATAAAGGTTCTGTTCCCCAGCTCTCTTAGAACTAAAGGACCATACAAATAGCCTTCTACTCGACTCTGCTTCTTGAACATTTTTGCTTGGCTTCCTTCTTTTTAGGATATATTTGTGCCATCTCCATGTGTCCACTTCATTCTTTTTTTTTTCTATCTTCAGCTTTCAGACCCAGTCTTATAAATCCCGTCTCTACTTAGAATATAAGAACCTGAATGAATGAAATGGAGCCATTCAGTCCATAAAGTTTAGCTAATAGCTAAGCTGTCCTAATACCTCATCCAGATTTTTCTTAAAGGTTTCAAGGTTCAACTACATGTCTTGGTAGTTTGTTTCAGAGTACCACAGCTCTTTCCGTAAAGAAGTCCTCTCCTGGCTTCAGTTTTAAATACACTTTCCCTTAATTTCCAGTGATGTCCTTGAATATGTGTTACAACCCTTAAGCTAAAAGAATGTTTCTTTTTTTTATTTTATTGATTTTATTAAAATCATACAATATTCCATACAAATAGATACATTTTTACAAACATAAGATTGAAAGCAAATCAACCCCCAGCGCTGAAAAAGAGAGATAAGCCAGCAGAGTAAAACTTAAAGCTAGTAAAAATAAGTAAGCAGATGAATTAATAAGTGAATAATGATAAATCGAGAAAAAAAAGGGTGAGAGAATCTGCCTCTTCAGTGCTTTAAAAGCTTATTCTAAACTGTTATTGATTAGATCCTGCCAGGTTTTGAAAAAGTTCTACACAGATCCTCCAAGTGCAAATTTGATTTTTTCCAATTTCAAATATTATATAACATCAGTTACCCACTGACTTATAACAGGTGGGCTTGGATTCTTCCAGATGATCAAGATAAGTCTGTGTGCTAGTAGTGTGGTATAACCAATTACGATCAATTTGTCCTTTTCCACGTTAAGCCAATCTGGGAGTACACCAAACACAGCTGTTAATGGGTTAGGAGTATTTGTGACACCAAGGCTGTCTGATACGAATTTAAAGATTTTATTCCAGAATGATGTTAATTTGGTGCAGGTCCAGAACATGTGGCCCATTGAGGCTGGAACTTGATTGCAACGTTCGCAGGTTGGATCTTGCCCTGGAAACAATTTGGACAATTTTAAACGAGACAGATGTGCTCGATATATAATTTTGAGTTGAATAATTGTATGCTTTACACATATGGAGCGTTGAGTGGATTCTCTGCATTGCTACTTTCCACTCCTTTTCTGAAATATTGAGTGAGAGATCCTTTTCCCACTGTCCTCTTGGATCTTTGAAAGGGAGGGACTGTAAAATGGTTTTATATATTACAGAAATGCTGTCTGAGTCCTCAAGACTGATCAATATTTTTTCCGGCTTAGAGGTAGGTGGGAGGTGAGGAATATTAGGCAGGTTCTGTTTAACAAAGTTTCTGATTTGAAGGTAGTAAAAAAAATGTCTTTCTGGAAAGTTACATTTGGAATGTAATTGTTCGTAGGATGCTGTCAATGTACAGCTCTCTAAAGTGATTTAATCCTAAATGTTTTCCAGACATTAAAAATTGCATATGTTTGAGAGGGTGGAAAAAGGTGGTTCTTGTGCAGAGGTGCCACAGATAAAAGCTTCTTTATCTTAAAATGCTTTCTACATTGGTTCCATATTCTGATTGAGTGAAGCACAGTTGTGTTGTTAGTATATTGGCAATAACTTGCATTTTTTGGGGTACAAAGTAAAGAATATAAAGATGTATTGCAGGATTTTATTTCTATTGCCGACCAAGCCTGTGTATGTTCATCTATTTGTGTCCATGTTCAGATTTTTATAGCTTGTATATTTGCACCCCAGTAATTAAACTGAAGGTTAGGTAAAGCCATGTCACCTTCTGCCTTAGGTCTTTGTAGGGTTGCCCTTTGGATATATGGATGTTTTAAATTCAAAATAAATGAGGTTATGGTTGAATCTAATTTCTTAAAAAAATATATATTGGTGTATATTGGAATGTTTTGAAATAAAAAGAGAAGCTTAGGAAGGATATTCATCTTAACAATGCTAATTTTTCCAGCTAAAGTGAGAAGAAGGGATGACCATCTAGGCAAGTCTTGCTTAATTTTTTCCATACAGACAGAGAAATTTTGTTGATAAAGAGCTTTATGTCTACTTGTGATACCCCTAGGTATTTAAAATGATCTGCGATGATAAAAGAGAAGCTGTCCAAACTAACATTGTGTGCTTGAGAATTCACTGGAAAAAGCACAATTTTAGTCAAATTAATTCTGAGACCAGAAATCTTTTGAAATTCTGTAAGCACTATTAAGACTGCAGCCACAGTATTTTGTGGGTCTGATATATACAGTACCATATCATCTGCATATAGAGAAATTTTCTGTTCAAGTCCTTCTTTGATAATCCCCTTTATCTGATAAGCATTTCAGTGAACTGCCAGTGACTCAATTGCGATTGGAAAAAGCAGTGGTGACAAGGGGTAACCTTGTTTGATACCATGTTCTAGTTTAAAGTAGTCTGAATTAATGTTGTTAATACAAACTGAAGCTTCTGGACTGGTATACAGTAGTTTGATCCATGCACACACTTTTGGTCCAAACCCAAATTTCTCTAATGTAGTGAAAAAGTAGTTTTATTCAATCATATCAAATGCTTTTTCTGCATCCAACGATAATAATATCTCTGGGATGTTTGACTTTGTGGGTGAATATATTACTGTATATTAAACAGGGGTTGAAGATTGGAAGCTAAGTGTCGACCTTTAATAAATCCTGTTTGATCTTGTGATATTACTGAAGGCAGCACTTTCTCCATCCTTCTAGGTAGGACTTTTGAGAGTATCTTAACATCATTATTCAGAAGTGAAATTGGTCTGTATGATGCACATTGTAATAAGTTCTTATTTTGTTTAGGAAAGATGGTGATTAATGCTTGGTGAAAAGTTTGAGGTAGAATTTGATTGTCTCTAGCTTCTGTAAATGTTGCTAATAAGAGGGGAGCTAGGTGAATGGACAATTTTTTATAAAATTCAGCATGGTAGCCAACGGGGCCTGCTGCTTTCCCACTCTGAAGTGACTTTATAGCATCTAGTAATTCTGATAGCGCCAGAGGTTTATCCAGTTCCTCTGCACTGAGAGTATCTATTTGTGGTATCTGTAATGCATCCAGAAATGCATTAGATTGTGTCTTGTCTTCTTTAAACTCAGGATTATATAGTAATCTCTAAATGTGTGCATTATATTTTTATGGTCAATAATTTTGTCTCCGTTTGTGTTGGTGATTTGTGGGATTGCATTGCGAACTTCTTTCTTGTGGATTTGTTGAGCTAAGATCTTATTAGCTTTCTCTCCATGTTCATAGTAATGATGTCTTGATTTAGAAATGAGTTGTTCTATTTCTTTAGTCTGCGGTGCACTGGTGCCCTGCCCAGGGATTTGTTCCTGCCTTGCGCCCTGTGCTCGCTGGGATTGGCTCCAGCAGACCCCCGTGACCCTGTATAAGGATATAGTCGGTTGGACAATGACTGACTGTTTAGTTGTCAAGAGGTTAAGTTCTGAACGTAGAGCTTGCCTTTTCCTATGAAGAGCCTCACTTGGACAATTGGAAAGTTCTTGGTCTGTTCTAGTAATTTCGTTGATTAGCTCTGATACCTTCTTGGTTTCCAATTTATTTCTGTGGGAAAGATATGAAATAATCTATCCTCTTAAGAAGGTGTTCAGGGTTTCCCAGAGTATTCCTGCAGAGACATCTGAGGATGTATTTATCTCTAGAAAAAGCTTATTTGTTCAGATATAAATTCTATACTGTTTTCATCTGCTAATAAAAGTGAGTTAAGACGCCATCTGTGAGATTAGTATGTGGGGCTTAATGATTTTAGCTCCAAGATCAAAGGGGCATGGTCGGAAATAACAATAGCGTTGTACTTGCAAGATTTAATTGTAGGCAAGAAATTGTTACCTACAAAGAAATAATCAATTCTTGAGTAGCAATGATGCACTGGTGAGTAGAAGGAATATGCTCTTGAGTTTGGGTTTAGAAATCACCAGGGGTCTGATAAGTTGTGATCAGTTACAAACCGTATAATTGTCTTTGCAGTGTTAGATGTCCTCACCCCTGTGACAGGAGACCTATCTAGGTCTGGATTTAAAACACAATTAAAGTCCCAAGCCATTATAATTTTATGAGTGTTCACATTGGGAATGGATGAAAATACATTTTGCATGAATTCCCTATCATCCACATAGGGTGTATAAACATTTATCAAAATCACTTTACAGTTAAATAAATTACCAATGACAATCACATATCTCCCTTCAGGATCAGATATTGCATATACACTACAAATGAGACTATTCTATGTATAAGAATTCCCACACCTCTAGTTTTCTTTGTAAAGCTGGAATGGAATATATGGCCAGTCCAGTTTTTTGCAGCTGGAACTAATCCTTGCTTAATAAATGGATCTCCTGTAAAAATACTATTTTAGCGTTTAGACCTGTTAGGTGAGAGAATACTTTTTTTCTCTTTAATTCATGATTAACATTCCAGCTCACAAAATTCACTGCCCGGTCATGGAGACATTGATTCTGAATTTTTGATGTCATTTTGTAGTCTTAACTGAAAATGAGACAGCTTTGACCTAAATTTCCAATTTTCCCAGGAGTTATTGCCATGAAGCCTATTGTTACGTTGGCACTTATCACTATAAGGAATGAAAGGAATGATTAGATATAGCTTGCTCCCTTTTTCTCCCCCCACCCCCTATTTTGTCTCCCCACTTGAGGCTGGACCCCACTTCACAAAGTCCCAGTCATACCTAGAGACAAAGCATGTCCAAAACAAAACAAGCCCCCCAGCAGCGGCGTACAAGGATTAAAATGAAGATATCTATTGGCAATACAGTCCAAATACTATAAGCATAAAATATAGTCTTTAACAGTCTTGAAATAGTAACATAGTAAACCCAGGAAATGGTGTTAAAAAGTTGCCCTGGATAAGGATGGATAAGTATAGCAATAATAGCAGTAACAATACATCAAGGATATTATGTTAAACAGTCTCTTAAAAAAAAAACATAAACAGAAAGTGGGCAAGAAGGGAAAAGGATGTATAATTATGGTACCAGTATCACTGTAAGTGGATTAGACAGCAGTAGGATCTTCTTTGCCATGCCATGACAGGGTGCGACTCACGATTGTATTTCAGAAGAGTGTCAGGCTCAGCTTTCTTGGTTCTTTTTCTGCTTCTTCAGTAGTGGTAAAGATATAATACTTGCCTTGAATGTCCACTTTCAGTTTGGCAGGATACAAGAGGCTGTATCTCATCTCGGCTTTGCATAAGCACAGTTTAATGTTGTAAAAAGTGGCTCGTTTAGCAGCTGTTGAGTGTGAGGAATCAGGGAAGATATGAATGTGGTTATTTTCAAATATAATCTCTTGTTTCTATCTGAGAAGTGACATTACATTAAATTTAGATTGTAATTTCTTGAAATGCACGACTAGAGTCCTAGGTTTAGAGGTATTTGATCCCCGTATGCAGTAAGTTGCTGCTATCTCGGTGTCTGATTTAAAGTCCTCTCCAATAATTTTTTAGAATAGATCAGCTATGAATTTCACTGGGTTTGGACATTCGCGATTCTCAGTTAGACCTTCAATTCTAATATTATTCCTTCTGCATCCATCTTCCAGAGCAGCAAGTCTGTCTCCAAGTTTTTTGCATTCAGAATTCGCAGCTGTTGCTTTTCCATCAGTGGTAGATGCCAAATGTTCGGCTGTTTCAATTTGAGCCTTGAATGTCTGCTTAACGTCTTCCAGCTGATAGGTAAGTGCTCTCAGTTTAGATATTTTCCTGAATGTCTGCTTAACGTCTTCCAGCTGATAGGTAAGTGCTCTCAGTTTAAATATTTTCCTGATTGTGTTCCTCAGTTTTTTCCAGCATACCTTTAAAGACTGCATCAAAGCGATTATATACACATTTCTCCAAGTCTTTATTATCTCACCACAGCTGCACCCGCAGCTTCTCGTTTGTCTTCTCGCTTGTCTTGAGCAAACCATTTATTTCTTTCTTTATATCTTTCTGAATGTCTATCTTGAGCTCATTTATGGCCATGGCCATTGTAGCTAACATTACCTTCAGTTCGGACAGATATTTTCGGCTTTTGTGCTCCGCAGGTGAAGTAGCAATCCTTATTACAGCCGATGCTTCCGGCTCGCGAGGAGTAGATGAAAGCGCAGACTGCAAAGCCATTTCCAGTTTCAAGTGATCTTCTGGAATCGGTGAGCTATCGTGACCTGTATTACTTGTACATTTGCTCCCATTTTCACTCTCAACTGGAGATGATGCAGCAGAGCAGGGTCCTGGGGAGTCTGTGCTTTCACCTGTCTGTTCCAGGTCAGTCTCTGAAAGGCCGTACTTTGAACTTGGACTTGTTGCCTGCCTAGACTTAGATGTAGCTTTTGATTTAGTTTCTTTCTAAGCTGCTTTCTTGCCACTCATGTTTATATATGCTTGCATATACTGTAATAGAACCTCCTTGAGTTGGATAAATACAGGATACCTCGGGATAATAAGAAATAAGAGAAAAAATAACACAGTTGCTAACGGAGCTCTGCTTCAGACATCCATCTCCCGTAATGGACGAGACCAAAGAATGTTTCTTGATGTACTTTATCAATGCCTTTGAGGATTTTAAATGCCTGGATTAGGTCTGCACTCAGTCTCCACTGCTTGAGACTTAACAGGTCTAATTCTCTGAGTCTGTCTGAGCAGGACATGTCCTTAAGTCCTGGGATGCACCTGGTTGCTCTCCTCTACACAGCTTCAAGTGCTGCTATGTCTTTTTTGTACCATGGTGCCCAGAAATGCACATAATATTCCAAGATGTGGTCTTACCAGTGCATTATATAGTTTGAGCATAGTATCCCTTGACTTAAATTCAACAGTTTTTAAGATATAACCTAACATTTAATTTACCTTTTTAATTGGTTATGTGCATTGTTTAATCAATGAAAATGTTGCACCAACATAAATCCCTAACTAGTGTTCCTTTAACACAATGCATAGCACTTTGCAGTTTTGTACATTAAACTGCACTCTCCAGGTGTTTACCCAGTTCTGAAGATTGTCCAGGTCATTTTTAATTCTTTTTACTGCCTCCTCAGTGTCTGCCATCCCTCCAATTTTAGTGTCATCTGTACATTTAACAAGATTACTAACTATACTAGAATCAATGTCATTAATGTAAATCAGAAAAAATAATTATCCAAGCACAGACCCCTGGGGAACACCACTGTTGACCTTGCTCCATTAGAAGCATTCTCTTCTTATATGAACTCCTGGTCTCCTGCTGGTTTACCAACTAGAGATCCAGTTTTGTAAGTTATCCCTGATGCCTACTGCTTCTAGTTTCAGAATTAATCTTTGACGTGGGACTTTGTGAAATGCTTTTATAAAGTCTAGGTAAATTCTGTTGTGTGCTTTGTTTTTGTCAATTATTCCAGTTGCTTCTTCAAAAAAATCTAAAAGACAGTTTTGGAAAGACTTTCCTCTCATAAACCCATGCTGGCTGCTATTTAGAATATTAATTTAATTTAGGTAATTTTCTAATTTATTTCTTATTATAGTTGCAATTATTTTGCATGGCACAAAAGTAAGACTAATTGGTCTGCAATTAATAGAATCCAATTTGTCTCCCTTTTTGAACACTGGAATCCTCAGGTACTTCTTCCTGAAGTGGCTGCTGAAATATGCCTAATATGGGTTTGTTAATGACATCTTTCATTTCTTTCAATACAAATGGTAAGGACCCATCAGGTCAAGAGGTTTATTACTCTTCAGTGTATTGAGGGCTTGGATCAATCTATCTTCAATTTTAAATTCTATGAAGTCATCAATTTTGTTTTTACTTCTGCATTTACATTCTACTTGTTGCTCCCTTTATAAATACTTAAGTGAAATATTTGTTAAGTTCATTTGCTGTTTTTTTCATTTTCAATGTTTTTTCCATTCATGTCTTAAGGTTTCTTAAATTCTCTTTTATCATTTTTTTTACTGGAGTAATACTGAAAAAATTGCTTACTGTTCATTTTGTCTTCTCTAGCAATCTTTATTTCAGTTTCTCTTTTGAAATTTTGAATGCCTTTTTTGATCTCTTGCTGTAATGTTCTCCTATGTCTGAATTATCTTTTTTTTTTATTTCCTTGTACGGTGATCGTTTCAGTTTTACTTTTTTAATTTTCCTATTTATCCATTTTGGCTGATTTTTTTTAGTCTTTTTGTTTTATCGCTTTTCGTAATAAACTTATTTTAAGCCTGGATCAGCAGATCTCTAAAGAGACACCAACTGTCATTTATAGTTGGTGAGTTTTTGCTTTCCCATTTGATGTTTTATAGATACTTCCTCATCCCCATAAAATCTGCTTGCCTCAACTTATAACCCTTTGTTTTAGAATGCATTTGTTTGTTTTAAAAGATTACCTCAGCTGGGAACAGCTGGGCGAAAGTACAGACTCTTCGGGACCAAGGTCCGCTATATCGTCGCCGGCTGAGAGTGAAAAGGGGAGCGAATGTATGATCGGGAGTACAGATCTCGATAGCTCGCTGATCGGAGAACACCTGAAACTGGAAAGGGCCTTACAGTCCGCGATCTCAATTACTCCACGCGAGCCGGGAATAGCGGAGGCACCGGCTACAGTAGAGCCTGATGCTTCACCTACGGTACAAGAAAGCACAATTAAAATGTCTAAACTGGAGGTGATGCTCGCTGAGATTGTACAAGATATAAAGAAAACCGAGAAGGCAAATGAGAAAGCAAGGGCAAAGGCACATGAGAGGTTGAAACAAGAGTTGCTGGAATTGAAACAGGAATGGCAGCAAGCAAACGAGACGCAGCGGCTGATGCTGCAACAGGCAAATGAAAGGCTGCGACAAGAAATGCAAGTGGAAATGCGACAGGTGCTGGGTAAAATTGAAACGCTTACTAATCAATTGGGGGATCTCAAGGAGACATTCACGACTAGGATTGAATTAGCCAAAAATTTTGCTACCAGTGCTGAAGAAAAAGCAGAAAATGTCAGCTCCGAATGCAAAAAACTCGGAGACAGACTGGCTACTTTGGAAGATGGAAGTAGAAGGTATAACGTCAGAATTGAAGGTCTGCCTGAGAATCGAGAAAGTTCAAACCCGGTGAAATTCGCTGCTGAACTTTTTTCTAAAATAATCGGGGACGACTTTAAAGCAGAATCTGAGATAGCAGCAGCTTACCGCGTACGCGGATCAAACACCGTTAGACCCAGACCAAGGTCTTTTATAGTTCGTTTTGAACGATTATCATTTAAGCTAGAGGTGATGGCACTCCTCAGAAACAAGGAAGATATTACATTTGAAAATAACCACATTCGTATCTTTCCTGACTTCTCTCCAGCAACAGCTACTAAACGCGCAGCCTTCTACAACATCAAACAGCGGTTACGGCAAGCCAGCGTCAAATACAGCCTCTTGTATCCGGCAAAACTTAAAGTGAAATGGCAAGGTCATTTCTATGTCTTCGCTAGCAAGGAAGAAGCAGAAAAGGAATTAAGAAAGCTGATCCCGGGACTATTCTGATACATAATAGTGAGTCATGGCGGTTAAAGATTAAAGCAAGGATTAATAATCTACTGTCTGATCTATTCATTTTAAAATACGGGTTTTTATCAGCATATATTCACATATATTCTCATTATTACTTAGTATTACTAGGGCGCTATCTGTTTATGTTTTATTGTGCTTAATTACTTTTTCTTTCCTTTTTTTTCTAATTACTTCATCTCTACCCTAAACGAGACTGTTCAATATCATACCCTTGGTTTATTGTTATTGCTATTACTGCATTAAGACTTGTTATGCTTATTTTGGACACATCTTTAACATCATCACCCGGGTTTATTATCTGGGTGTATCATCTTAATGCACTAAAATTGCTGAAGACTATATATATATTTTAAGTGCAAAATTCTTTTTTTTTTTTTTTTTTTTTTAAAGACTATATTGGTAACAGATATCTCTATCTTTTAACTCTAAAGCACCGCTGCATTGGGGCTTGTTTTGCTTTGGACGTGCTCTGTCTCTGGGTATGTCAGAGGACTGGGACTGTGTGAAGTGGGTTTTAGCCTTACTTGGGGAGGCAAAAAGGGAGGGTGGGGGGTTAAGGGGGGGAGAGAAAGAGAGCAGGCTTGATCTATACCTAATCTATCCTATTAATCTTAATAATTATAACTACCAACGTAATAATAAGCTGCATGGCAAAAACTCTAGGGGAAATAGGAAATTAAGGCCGAAGCTGTCTCACTTCCAGCTAAGACTATAAAATGACATCAAAAACTCAGAATCAGTGTCTCCATGATGGGACAGTTAACTTCGTAAGCTGGAATGTTAAAGGCCTGAATCACGAATTAAAGAGAAAGAAAGTACTCTCTCACCTAACAGGTCTAAATGCTAAAATAGTATTTTTACAGGAAACTCACTTAATAAGCAAGGATCAGTTCCGGCTGCAAAAAGACTGGACTGGCCAAATGTTCCATTCTAGTTTTACAAAGTAAACTAGAGGGTTGGGAATTCTCATACATAGAACAGTACCATTTGTAGCATCAGATGTAGTATTGGGTCCTGAAGGGAGATATGTGATGGTCATGGGAGACTTATCTAACTGTAAAATGATTTTGATAAATGTTTATGCACCTAATGTTGATGATAAGGAATTTATACAAAATTTATTTGCATCCATTCCCAATCTGAATTCTCATAAAGTTATAATGGCTGGGGACTTCAATTGTGTTCTAAATCCACTTTTAGATAGGACTTCCTCCACAGGGGGAACGGCATCTAACACCGCAAAGATAATTACAAAGTTTATAACTGATCACAATTTATCAGACCCCTGGAGGTTTTTAAACCCTAATTCAAGAACATATTCTTTCTACTCACCAGTGCATCATTGTTACTCAAGGATTGATTACTTCTTCTTTATAGACAATAACTTCTTGCCTATGATTAAATCTTGCGAATACGATGCTACTGTTATTTCTGACCATGCACCTATGATCTTGGAGCTAAAATTACTAAGCCCCATACACTCACCCCGCAGATGGCGCCTCAACCCGCTTCTATTAGCTGACGAGAATTGTACGGAATTTATATCCAAACAAATCAAATTCTTTCTAGAGACAAATACATCCCCCGAGATCTCTGCAGGAATACTCTGGGAAACTCTTAAGGCCTTCTTACGAGGTCAGATTATCTCATATCTTTCCCACAGAAATAAATCCGAAGCCAAGAAAGTAGCAGAGATAAAAAGCGAAATTACTAAAATAGATGAAGAACACACCAGACTACCAAGTGAGACTCTACATAGGAGGAGGCAGGCTCTACATTCGGAATTAAACCTCTTGACAACTAAAGAAACTGAACAACTAATTTACAAATCCAGACATCATTACTATGAACATGGGAAGAAAGCTAATAAGCTTTTAGCTCAACAAATTCACAAGCAAGAAGTGCACAACGCAATCTCGGTAATCACTAGCACGAACGGAGATAAAATCGTCAAACACAAAAATATAATGCATACTTTCGGAGACTACTATAAATCCCTATATACTACTGAGTTTAAAGAAGACAATACACAATCTAATACATTTCTAGATACATTACAGATACCACAAATAGACGCTTTTAGTGCGGAGGAACTTGATAAACCTCTGACGTTATCAGAATTACTAGATGCTATAAAATCACTCCAAGGCGGGAAAGCAGCAGGCCCTGATGGTTACCCTGCAGAATTTTACAAGAAATTCTCCGCTGAGCTAGCTCCCCTCTTATTAGCAACATTTACAGAAGCCAGAGATAACCAATCTCTTTCACAAACCTTTCGCCAAGCACTAATCACTGTCTTTCCAAAACAAAATAAGGACTTATTACAACGTGCATTATTACAGACCAATTTCACTTCTGAATAACAATGTTAAAATACTCTCTAAAATCTTAGCCAGAAGGATGGAGAAAGTGCTCCCCTCGGTAATATCACAAGACCAAACTGGATTTATTAGGGGACGGCACTTATCTTCCAATCTTCGACGCCTGTTTAATGTAATATACTCACCAACTAAATCAAACACCCCAGAAATATTATTATCATTGGATGCAGAAAAAGCATTCGACATGATTGAATGGAAATACCTTTTTACTATATTGGAGAAGTTTGGGTTTGGCCCAAACATCTGTGCATGGATTAAATTACTGTATACTAACCCAGAAGCTTCAGTTTGCATCAACAACATTTGCTCAGACTACTTTAAACTAGAACGTGGCATTAGACAAGGATGCCCCTTGTCACCGCTGCTGTTTGCGATTGCCATTAAACCACTGGCAATACATTGTCGAAATACTGATCAGATAAAGGGGATTAGCAGAGAAGGACTGGAACAGAAAATTTCATTATATGCAGATGACATGGTACTGTATATATCAGACCCAGAAAATTCCGTGCCTGCAGTCTTAGCAGCACTCACAGAATTTCAAAAGATCTCTGGTCTCAGAATTAATCTGAATAAAAGTGTACTTTTTCCAGTGAACTCTCAAGCATATAATATTAGATTAGATACCCTACCTTTTATCATTGCAGAACAGTTTAAATACCTAGGGGTAAACATCACAAGTAAACATAAAGCTCTAGATCAACAAAAGTTCGCCGTTTGCATGGAAAAAATTAAACAAGACTTGCATAGATGGTCAACCCTTCATCTCACACTAGCTGGAAGAATTAACACTGTTAAGATGAATATTCTTCCTAAACTCCTTTTTTTATTTCAAAACATCCCAATATACATTAATAAATCATTTTTTAGGCAATTAGATTCGACAATAACCTCATTTATTTGGAATTCAAAACATCCACGCATCAAAAGAACGACCTTACAAAGACAAAAGGCAGAAGGCGGCATGGCTCTTCCTAACTTCCAGTTTTATTACTGGGCAGCAAATATACAGGCAATAAGAACCTGGACACAAATAGAAGAACATACACAGGCTTGGTCCGCAATAGAAGTAAAATCCTGCAGTACTTCTTTGTATTCCCTGCTCTGTGCTCCAATAAACACACGTTATCGGCAATACACTAATAACCCAATTGTGCTCCACTCACTTAGAATCTGGAACCAATGTAGAAAGCATTTTAAGACGGAGAAGCTTCTATCTGTGGCACCCCTGCAAGAGAACCACCTCTTTCAACCTTCACAAACATATGCAGTTTTTAATATTTGGAAAAAATTTGGAATTAACTTGCTTAGAGATCTTTGTATAGACAACGTCTTTGCATCCTATGAACAATTACATTCCAAATTTAACATTCCAGCTACACATTTCTTTCACTATCTTCAAATCAGAAACTTTGTTAAACAAAACCTTCCAGATTTTCCTCATCTTGCACCCTCATCCATGCTGGAAAAAATATTGCTCAATCTCAAGGACTTAGACTCCATCTCTACAATATATAAAATCATTTTACAATCCCTCCCTTTCAAAGATCCAACAAGACACTGGGAAAAAGATCTTTCAATTAATATATCAGAAAAGGAGTGGAAAGTAGCAATGCAGAGAATTCACTTGAGCTCCATATGCACAAAGCATACAATCATACAACTCAAAATTATATATCGAGCACATCTGTCTCGACTAAAACTCTCCAAAATGTTCCCAGGGCATGATTCAACCTGCGAACGTTGCAACCAAGTCCCAGCCTCACTAGGTCACATGTTCTGGTCCTGCACCAAATTAACATTATTCTGGACAAACATTTTTAATTACCTTTCAGATAGCCTTGGACTCACAATCCCTCCAAACCCATTAACAGCTGTGTTTGGTGTTCTTCCAGATGGGTTTAAAGCGGAGAAAGACAAACAAATTGTGATTGCATTCACTACACTTTTGGCACGTAGACTTATTCTCATAAACTGGAAGAACCCAAACTCTCCTCTTTTAAGTCAGTGGGAAACCGATGTGTTATATTATTTGAAGTTGGAAAAAATCAAATACTCAGTCAGAGGATCCGTACAGACTTTTTTCAAAACATGGCAGGATCTAATCAGTAATATTTTAAAATAAATTCATAAGGCACAGAGAATTTATTAATTTAGGTATGTTTACAAGCCTTAAATTTAACGCCGTTTGGCTTGCTCTCTTTCTCAGGGGTGGGGATCGATCTGTTCTTAATTTTTCTCTTTGTAAAAACTTGATTGCTTTGTATGGATTGTAATAAAATTAATAATATAAAAAAAAAAAAAAAAAAAGATTACCTCAAATTTTACCATGTTGTGATCACTGTTGCTTAAAGCATCAGTAACGTCTGTTCATGTTAGTCTGTGTTTATTGTTTGGGAAGATTAGATCTAGATAGCATCACCACGTGTTGGGCTTGAGACAAATTGGGCGAAAAAACAGTCATTGCCAACTGCACCATTTCAGTTTCCTCTTTTGTTTTCTCAATAGGGGCTTCCCAATCAATCTTTGGAAAGTTAAAATGACCCTTGACCACTACGTCCTCTTTTCTGCACTTCTGGATTATTTCTTTAAATATGTTATTATCTGACATACCAGAATGTGATGGCCTGTAGCAAACTCCATTTACCTGATCTCTGTCTTTCTTCCTTACTAACCAACAGTGATTCTAATATTGTTTCCACCTTGTTTTCGGTTGAGTATTTTCAATCTGTTCCTTCACAACTTGTCTATAGTTCTAACTTTAATAATTTTATCACCTTGATGCATCACAGGAATCCAGATAAGGTACTGGCCTACAGAGAGGATTCCCTATTTATTCCAGGACACCTCACTGGACTGAAATCTGATGACTAGGAATGCATAGAGTATGTAAACCTGTCTATCCACTTGAAAGTAATTCTTCTGAAAAGACCCAAGATGTTGTTTAGAATATCACAAACTTCAATGTATATATAGATTTTTTTTATTTGACATCTTCCTTACTTGTAGTAATTAAGGCAGAACCATTTTATATGCTACCTCTACTTCAGTTTTTTCTTTTCTATCCTTTAAATCAGTTCTCTGCTGTATTGTGGCTATTTCCTTTTTGACAATCCTCTTGTAGAAATTATCAACCGGTTACAATGGTTTTAGAGTGTGGTACCAACATCATGACAGCGAAATGAGCTGGCTTGTCCATATTAGCCTTTGTGTTCAATACTGAACTGTCTTCTGGCTGTATGTTCCAGCCCTTGCAAATGCCAGTTCACTCTATTGCTACTGTTAGAAAAAGCCTATAAAAACTCCCCTACGCAGCTCTTGACAAGTGCTCATGCTTTAACGTAAAGTCTCTTCCTAGGGCTATGTCAAAGTTCACATTGAGGTTAAAGAAACCAACTGTTCTTTCTTGCTTTCTCCAATTCTCATTCCTATATTAATAACTTCTGAAACAGTCTGGCCTATAACTCATTGGGAGTACTGCAAGAACTCTACTGCCTACTGATGAAATGCTAATTTGGCTGCAGCAAATTCAGTTTCTCTCTGTTATGATTAATTCCTAGTGGGAAGGTCAAAGCCAAAGAAATGCCCTTCCTAAATTCAAAAAGGTCACATATGTTTTAGTATTTTTATTATTTTACATCAAATATAAAACATGCAAAAGAAGGATCAAAAGACAAAACAAAACAAATGGTTTCCTTTGCCTACACACTTCCTCGGTTTGTATCTCCACTTTTGTTGCACAGTATCTCAAAAGCTATGCTGCATTTTCATATTTAACTTTCATATCCAATATCAGAAACAAATGCATTTTTTTTTTTTTTTTTTTACATCTTTGTACTGGATGTTTGCTATAGTGTATTTTTATTTATTTTTCCCTATTTACACTCATGAAACTGTGGCCTTCCAGCAAGTCTGGTCAGATCATTTTGGTCTTATTATTTATACTTTTTGATTCACTTATCAACTAACAATTTGTTACTTTATGTTTAGCATTTTTATTATACTGTAGTTTTTCCTTCCATTTCCTAACTTCTCACTACATGAGGGTTATAATTAATAAATGCCAAGATCTATGGTCACATAGATCTAGGTCTATATCTGACATATATTTGACTTTGGGTTAAACACCCAAAACCCACAAGGTATTTATTTATTTTTTGAGAATATAAAATAGAGTCCTCTTTCATATGTGATACTGAATTCTATTTCAGTTCCAATTGCCCATATCCGATTTGACTTTAAACAGTCAGATCAGATTTTCATTTATGTAAATGGCTTGACTATGTTACAGCTGTAACATAATCTTGGAAGGAAAAACAAAAGGCTATTGCCACAGTGAGAAAGCTAAAAGTTTAGAATAGATATTCTGATATAATTAGTCTTATTCCAAAGATCTGGAATTAATGACAGCAAGTAACGATATCTATCCACCACTTTTGCTCCTGTGACAACATGATGGATATAAAAAGAGAGAGAGAGAAAGAAAGAAAGAAAGAAAGAAAGAAAGAAAGAAAGAAAGAAAGAAAGAAAGAAAGAAAGAAAGAAA
>JANRMT010062854.1:127172243-127198536 GCA_026402145.1 Polypterus bichir lapradei | reverse complement strand
TCCCTCATGACGTCCCGGCCGGGTCATGGCCCCTGGCATCCCTGACACTGCCCCACAGCCAGCGAAGACCACTCGGGGAAAAGAGCGGCCTGTCCCGCGAGGGCAGCACAGCCCCGAAGCGGGTCCAACTCCAGGATAGCCGGGGTCCGGCCCCGCACTCCAAGCAGGGACAGGGGCGGAGACACGGCCTGAGCACCACCACTTGGTGCTCCCCTGCGCCTCGCACAGGTTGTGCTCCCCCCTCTTACCGGCACCCCGGGGCCTCCTCGTTCGGCACCCCCTCCGAGGCCTCCGCGCCCCTTTGGTCGAAGCCACTCGCTCCCTTGCAGCCTCCTCCAGCCGTGGCGACATTCGCACACCAGCAGAGAGATCCTTCCGCAGACGGTCCGACATCAGAGGGCAGGTCCCCAACGAAGGGGTTCCTACGGCTCGCCCGGGGTCCGTCCCTACAAAAGAGAAGACAGGGGCAGAACCGCTGCCAAAGCACCCTTCCCGTGCCACACACGGGCAGCGTTCCCCCCTCCAATCGGCACCCCGGCACTTGCCTGTTCGGCACCCTCTCCGCGGCTTCCGTGTCCCTCTCAATGGTGGAACCGCCGGCACCGCCTGCGCTCTCTCTGTCGGCCTCAGGGATTCCCTCTGCCCCCGCAGAGGGCAGCCAGCACCCGGACGCGTGCACCCAGCACCGCGTCCCAACATATCGGAGGAATCGGCACCCAGCCTGTTATTCCTCCCTTCACTCTGGGACGCCATGACGGTTTGAGACTCCTTATGGAAAAGAAGGCGCCTCTTTCCCGTCTGCGTCCCTACAGTGCGGCGCGAGACCGCAGCCGACTCGGGGCGGAGGGCGCTAGGACCCGGGGCACTTAGCAGCCCGTGTCCATTCAGCGTCCTCTCGGACTCCCCCCCCGCCGCGCATACAGCCCGCGGCGCCGCACCTCCTGTCGGAGGGCTGCTTACTCGAAACTGATCGTTACCATCACAGCCATGTTCAGCAGACCCTCCTGCATGCTGTATGGAGTCGGCTGTACTCACCGTCTCCGCCGTACCTCTCCGGCTGGAGATTCCAGCGTCGCGCCGTCCCGTTGTTAATCGAAACGTTTTCAGCGCCGCGAGCGCCTTCCTCTCCAGTTCCAGCACTTCAGCCCGGATGGCACGTAGCATCAGCAAAACACGCTGCTCCGCGGGCTGAAGGGACGCCTCCAGCTCCGCCAGAGCAGCCGGCAAAGACAGGAAGTTAACCGACGTGGAGCCTACCTGTCTGTCAGCCTCCGACGCCGGCCACTTCCTGTGGGCCTTCTCCTCCGGCCCAATCGGGTCTCCCCCCTGCCCGTGATGGACATTCCTTGGTCCCGCCTCTCTACAGTCATCGGCGGGCACACAAGACACACCGTCCAATCGCGTGCCTGTCAGGGGGAGGGACTTCTGGTCCGCGGCCATCTTGCCTCCCCTTCTGCGGTGACGACGTGCTCGCCGGCAGCCCTGTTGTTGCCGGCACCTTTCAAGCTGCAGATTCTCCTCCTCCACAGCCCTCGCGGCTGCCGGCGTGCTGCCGGAGCCCCGCAGACCGGCATACCCCCGCCACTGACGCGGATCCGGGAGGTCCCTGCCTGGAAAACAAAACACACGCCCGGCCCCCAAGGGCCGGCTGCCGATAGGCAGGGAACTCACCTCCCAGGTCCCGTCTAACCGAGGAAACGTCCTCGGCGTGGCCTCTCTGGATGCCATGCCGTCCCGGGCGCCTCCAGCAATGGCTCGCTCGTGGGAGCCCGCTGCACTCCTCCCGTGCACGCCGCCCGCCCGCATCAGGGAATAACGGCCCTCTAGCGGACCCCTGGCGGTCCGTGGGGTTCCTTTACCCCGCGGGGCTGTGTGCACGCAGCACCCGCGGCACGTGGGTGGGGTCCCCTGCTGCACCGGGCGGTCCACAACAGAATTTTTATATACAGGTCCCCGCCTTGTAACAGGCGGAGCATCCTGCCGGCTACGCCAGATGTGGAGCCGACCCGGACACAGACAGGCGGACATGTTGTTTGTCACCACCACACGTTTATTATATATACAATATTTACAATAAATGGTCACTAAGACCCAGTTCAAAGTAGTGCACAAACCCCAAACACAGTCCTGGCCACGCAATGCCTTCTTCTCGGGCCGCCTCCACACCTCTCTCGTGCCTCGTCCTGCTTCCACCCGACTCCAGCCCTGAATGAATGGAGACGGCCCCTTTTATAGGGTTCCCGGATGAGCACCAGGTGTTCCCGGCATTCCTCCTCTGGCCACGCCCCAGCGTGGCGGAAGTGCCGGCTGTCCTCCCGGCTGCTCTCCGGGCGCCGTCATAAATCTTCCCCCCCAGCACTTCCTGGTGTGGCGGAAGCGCTGGGGTAACAGGTCCCCAAGGCATTGGGGCGCCTCCTGGCGGTGACCACGGGCCCCTACAGGGTGGAGCTTCCATGCCCTGTACCCATGGCCCCCAAAGCAACCCGGAAGGCAACCCCCACGTGATCCAGGGTGGGCACAGACCCACATCCGGTCCCTCATGACGTCCCGGCCGGGTCATGGCCCCTGGCATCCCTGACAATATATAGATATAGATATGGGAACAGTTGATCAACACTCATATCAATGACAAAACAATTACATTAACAATCATGTTACGTTATTTTTTAATTTTTTCCTTTTCTTTTTCATACCTTCTTTAACACACTACTTCTCCGCTGCGAAGCACGGGTATTCTGCTAGTCTATACTAATAAAAGGCAAAGCCCTCACTGACTGACTGACTCACTGACTCATCACTAATTCTCCAACTTCCCGTGTAGGTAAAAGGCTGAAATTTGGCAGGCTCATTCCTTACAGGTTACTTACAAAAGTTAAGCAGGTTTCATTTCGAAATTCTACGCGTAACGATCATAATTGAATCCTACTTACGTACATATATACGTCCATAGCCTGCAGCTCGGTTGCCGTATGAGGCGGAGTTGCATCCCCCATCACTACGCCTCTCACGTAGTTGGCTGCCTGCCTATATTGCGTCCCCCATCCCCACACCTCCCACGTAATTGACTGCCTGCCCATATAAGGCCGTCCGTCAGCAGCAATCCAAACTGTGAGACAACAGTAAAAAGGAGGCGTGTCAGACGTCATGGTACATTTTCTGATGCAGCTAGACGGACTTCGTGACGCTGCCGCCAAATACTTGCAGAAAAATCTACAAGTTAATAGACACGCTGTTGCTAAATACTCGCAGGCAAATCCACAAGTTCATACAGACGCTGCCGCTAAATACTCGTGGGCTAATCCATATCCGGAGGAGCATTGTGTCTTATGTATTGAATGACTGGGACTACTAATGTAATTGAAACAAACCATTAAACTCAAACCGATTATGACAGCAGCAATCCAAGCTGTGAGAAAACAGTAAAAAGGAGGCGTGTCAGACGTTGTGGTACAGTTTCTGATGCAGCTAGACGAAAACCACTTCATGACACTGCCACCAAATACTCGCAGAAAAATTCACAAGTTAATAGACATGCTGCCGCTAAATACTCTCAGGCAAATCCACAAGTTCATAGAGATGCTGTCGCTAAAAACTTGGAGAAAAATCCACAAGTTAATTGACATGCTCTCGCTAAATACTTGCAGGCAAATCCACAACTTCATAGAGACGCTGTCGCTAAATACTCGCAGGCGATTCCACAAGTTCATAGACACGCTGCCGCGAAATATTCGCAGGCAAATCCACAAGTTAATACCGGGAATGCCTGTTAAACATCTTAGATTCACGAGTTGCGATCTGGGTAGTGAACACTTCGATGAATAAAAACCTGTTATCTTTACAATGGTTGACAAACATGGGATGTAACTTGAATACAACACGTCCTCCAAATACGAACCTGATTGAAAGAAATAATGATCAAATCCTTGATGACAGCAACACTCATAACAGTGACAAAACAATTACATTGACAATCATGTTACGTTATTTTTAAAATGTTTCCTTTTCTTTTTCATAACTTCTTTAACACACTACTTCTCCGCTGCGAAGCGTGGGTATTTTGCTACTTTATGAATATTTTCAATAATATATTATTTAAAGTTTCAACTTAACTTCTGTTTGTCTTTTACTCTATGTTATTGTCTGTGGTTCTAGATGTAGAAGGGAAGGTGGGGAGAAGTTATAAAGTATAATACCTTATAAACAGCTGTGATGGGATGGCGCCCTGCCCCGGGGGTTTGTTCCTACCTTGTACCCTGTGTTGGCTTTGATTGGCTTCAGCAGACCCCCGTGACCCTGTAGTTAGGTTATAGTGGGTTGGATAATGACTGACTGACTGACCTTATAAACAGTGGTAAATCGATGAGATTTGATGCATTCTGACAAAGGCTACACATCAAAGAATACAAAAGGGGAAAGTAGAGTAATATAGAACTCTACTAAGACAAAACAATACACAAATCTCACAACATGATAGAGAATGTGTCTTGATTCTGGATTCATAATACAATAATTCTGAGATATACCTTTGTCCTCTCCTATTGAAAATAACAAGGGAAACTACACTGTTCCCAAACTATGATTTAAGCTGCTCAGGTCTAGGCTTGACCTTTTTATTTAACAAAATAAAAAAAATCTCAGTAGGATATTAAGATATGGCACACACAATATAAGGAACAGTGACAAATAGGTGTGAAATCTGTCTCAAACAGTGACCACCTTAGCTGTGACTCATTTTTAATCCAGAACAGGATGCAAACTCTGTTCTTCCCTCAGCATGGAGAGTAAACAACAACTGCCTTAGTCAGCTGACCCAAGCAGAAGACCTTTTCCACAATTCACTGTTCATCTGATTATAACTGAATTTTCTTATCTCCCTGGGGTTAAAATTACAAATATATTGTACCTCACTGTTATATGTGTAATGCAATTTTCTGTTTAAAACCCATATTTTGTGACAGGTCTCTGTTAATGATGCCTATTGACTGGCCTCTGTGGTATTCAATTAAACAATCTGAGCCCTTTGGTTCAGTTAAGTGAAAAACAATCTAGATCACTTAATCACTGATTCAGTGGAAAAATCAAAAGTTTCATCCTAGTCTTTCAAACTACCTCCCACTGCACCAAACATCAATGTACTATGTAGCCAAGAATAAAAATGAAGGCATTATCAGATAAGGATCTCGTCACCATCATTGCCACCACCACCATTACCATTACTGGCTTAATTGCCATTTTATGGATTCAACCAGGTTATCTTAATTTTCCCATAAATCATTTTCCTCTACTTTACACAACACCAGACATCTTTTAGGTGACACTCATTCTTTTTATATCATCTTACATCCCCTCCTCTTCAACTCCCTCTGGGCCTCATGCCCTCCACCTTCCTCTTAGTGAACCATATCACACAGTTATTCACTGCCTTATGCTCCACATACAGTACCTGAAAAACAGCATGCTGTTTCTCCGCAGCACAACACATATAACCGCGACAATTAACTTAGTATAAATATTTTCCTGACATTTCACACATCTATCTGATCATTCTTGCCTTCAGTCTTTTCAGCTTTGCTTCATGTTTCTCATTCATCAACTATATACCGTATCACCCCAATATAAAATACTACTTCCCACATGGATTTTAAAAGCTTTTTCTTTTCAATGTCAGACAGACTCATTTATAAGTGGAAACAAGGGCCAGCTCCTGGATTCATACGCACTCGACATGTCAAGTAAAGAGCAGAACTTCCCTAGTTTTTCCAAAACAACTCCATTCCTATGATCTGAATTTACACTAGCCATATTAGTACTGTGCTCCCTTCTCATCACATTCTACAAAAAAGGTCACAATTTCCACCTGCAAACTACTCTTCACACCACTAGATCATTTAAACAAACACTTTCTTTTTATTGATTTTATTTCAAGAAAACAACATTCCATACAATTTTAACAAACCATAATTCAACCCCTACCCGAGAGAAAGAGAGGAGAGACTACAACAAGGGCAAATCTTTAAAAACAACAAAAAAGAGAGAATGTCCTTTTCCCCAATATAAATGCTAATTTTTAGACAGATCCTCTAAGTGAGAATTTATTTTTTTCCAATTTCAAATAGTATAGAATACCAGTAACCCACTGACTTATAACAGGTGGGCTTGGATTCTTCCAGTTGATCAAGATAAGTCTGCGTGCTAGTAGTGTGGTATAACCAATTACAATCAATTTGTCCTTGTCCACTTTAAGCCAGTCAGGGAGTACACCAAACACAGCTGTTAATGGGTTAAGGGTATTTGTGACACCAGGGCTGTCTGATAGGTAATACAAAAATTTTTGTCCAGAATTATGTTAATTTGGTGCACACCCAAAACATGTGGGCCAGTGAGGCTGGAGATAAATTGCAAAGTTCACATATTAAGTCTTTCCTTGCATACATTTTGGACAATTTTAAACAAGATAATTGTTCTTGATAATAGATTTTAAATTGAATGATTGAATGTTTTGCGTATATGGAGCTGGAGTGTATTCTATGCATGGCTGCCTTCCACTCCTTTTCAGAGACGTTAAGTGAAAGATCCTTTCCCCAGTGTATTCCTTTTTAAAGGAAGAGACATTAAATATGTTTATTTATTGTTGAGATGCTATCTGAGTCTTCAAAACTGATCAGTATTACCTCTGGAATAGCAATGGATGGGAGGCAAGGAAAATTAAGCAGGTTCCTTTTAGCAAAGTTTCTGATTTGAAAGTAGTTTAAAAATTGTTAAAAAGTTAATTTTAAAGCATTGTTCATAAGCTGTAAAGACATTATCTATATACAAATTTCTAAGTGTTTTAATCTTGGACAATTTCCAGACATTAAATGCTGAGTAGGTTTGAGAGGGTAGAATAAGGTGATTATCATGTAGAGGTGCAACAGATAAAAGTTTCTTCTTACATTGGATCCATATTCTGAGTTATTAATGGATAATTGGATTTAAAGTATATTGATGATAATTTGTATTTACTGGAGAACAAAGCAGGGCGTATAAAGAAGTACAACAAGATTTTATTTCTATTGCAGACCAGACTTGTTTGTGTTGATGTCCAGGTCTTATTATCTTGTATATTTGCCGCCCAATAACAAAACTGAAAGTGAGGTAGTGCCATGCCCTCTTCTGATTTAGGTCATTGTAGAGTCAACCTTTGGATGTGTTGATGTTTCGAATTTCAACTAAATGAGATAATAATTAAATCTGATTTCTTAAGGAATGATTTGTTAATGTATATGGTGATGCTCTGAAATAGAAGTAGAAGCTTGGGAAAAATGTTTATCTTGACAGTATTGATTCTCCCTGCTAATGTGAGATGGAGGGTAGACCATCTGTTCACATCTTGCTTTTTTTCTTGATTTTTTACCATGTAGATAGCAAAAGTTTGTTGAAAAAAATCTTTATAATTACTTGTGAACAGATCTGCTAAAATAAATGGAAAGGTGTCCAATCTAATATTGTATGCTAGAGAGTTCAATGGAAAAAGCATTTTTATTCAAATTAATTCTGAGTCCAGATATTTTTTGAAAACCTGCTAGTGCATTGAGGACTGCTGGTATGGATGTTTGTGGTTCTGATATTGTACCATATCACCTGCATATAGAGATATTTTCTGTTCAGGTACTTCATCTTTATTTCTGATACATTTAGAAAGTGAATGGCCAATGGCTCAATGGCAGCTGCAAAGAGCAATGGTGATAAGGGGTATTCCTTGTCAAGTACCACATTCTAGTTTGAAGTACAAACAGAGGCAACTGGACTGGTATAGATCTTAATAGTTTTCTCTCTGTGTTCGTAGTATTTATGTCAAAATTTAAGGATGAGCTATTTGGTTTCTTTTGTTGTCAAGAGGTTAAATTGTGATTGTAAAATGTGTCTTTCTCTGTAAATTGCCTCATTTGGAAACCTGGCATATTCTAGATCTATTGATTAGTTTGTGGGAAAGATATGAAATAAACTATCCTCTTAAAAAAACCTTCACAGTTTCCCATAGTATTCCTGCAGAGATCTCTGAGGACGCATTTGTCTTTAAAAAAATGTTAAATTTGCTTGGAGATGTATTCTGAAAAGTTCTCATCAGCTAATAACAGGGGGTTAAGCCGCCAGCTACGAGATGAGTGGGTAGGACATAGTGCTTTAAGCTCCATGTTCAGAGGGGTGGGGTCAGAGATGACAATAGCATCATACTTGCAAGATTTGACAATAACTTATTTTCAATAAAGAAATTATCAATTCTTGAGTAATTGTGATGTACTGGTGAGAAGAAGGAATACACTCTTGAGTTTGGATTTCAAAATCTTCATGGGTCTGATAAGTTATGATCCATTATGAACTGTGTGATTATTTTTGAAGCGTTAAATGTTATCGCTATTGTAGTTGAATACCTATCCATGTATGGATTTAAAACACAATTAATGTCTCTGGCCATTATAATTTTATGAGTGCTCACATTAGGAATAGAAGCAAAAACATTTTGGATTAAAATTCTATCACTCATGTTAGGTGCATAGATATTTATCAGAATCACTTTAGTATCAAATAAATTGCCCATCACCATGCCAGATCACTCCTCAGAATCACATACTATATACTGCAAATGAGATTGTTTATGTATTAAGATTCCACACCTCTAGTTTTCTTTGTATAGCTGGAGTGAAAAATTTGGCCAATCCAATCTTTTTGCAACCATAACTGGTCCTTACTTTTGAAGTGAGTCTCCTGTAAAAATACTATCTTGGCATTTAGACCTGTTAGGTAAGAAAATAGTTTGTTTATTTCTTCTCTAAGATTGTGATTGAGACCTTTGCCAATACACCACTCAAAGTTCACTGTTTGGTCAGAGAGATACTACTTCTGAACTTTTGAAGACATTTTGTAAACTTAAGTAAAAGTAGTATGTTGTTTCATACAATAGCTTAACCTTGATTTCATATTGTTTTCGAGTATTGAGGCTATGAAACCTATTATCTTGTTGGCACTTATAGTTGTCAGGGCAGGAAGGAAAAATAAGAAGTAATTTTCTCTCCTTCTCTCCCCACGACCCCCCTATTTTGTCTCTCCAAGTGAGGCTAGACCACCCTTCGCCAAGTCCCAGTTTTTTGACATGCCAAGAGACAGAACACATGCCAAAACAAAACTAATCCCAAGCAGCGGTGTAGTAAAGATTAAAATGTAGCTATCTTCTGATAGTATAGTCCAGATGCAATAATCCTAGGTTATGATGTTACGTAGTCCCCTTGGAAATTGGCATAACTTATCATAGTACAGCCGAGATACAGTAAACCTTGGGTATGATGTTAAACAGCCCCTTAGGCAAAAAAAAAAGTCTAATAACACTGTATAGTGGTTACCAAAATATAAATATATTTAATAGAAGAAATTTCAGCACTGTAATTGAAAAGAAGAAAAAAAACACAAAATCAAAAAAATGGCCAAAATGAAAAAGAATGTAAATGTTGCATTACATATAGATCAAGTTGGAAGCAGAATTTTCTTTGCATTACCAGGACATGATAAGAGTCATGATCATGTTTTAAATGATGTCAGGATTAGTCTTTTTAGTTCTTTTTCTGCTTCATCTGGAGAAATGAAGATGCAGAATTAGTAATCAAAAATCACTTTCAATTTACCAGGAAACAAGAGGCTGCATCTGATTTTGAGTTTGTGTAAGCAGCTGAAATTTGGGAAAATATGAATGAAAGTTATTTTCAAATATAATCTCCTCTTTCTGTCTGATACTTGACATCAAATTTTCTATAACCCTTAGTTTGTCAAAACGGGACAATTGCTTAACGTGTTCAAGCTGAGCACCAAGTACTCTAATTTTATCCTCAAACTTACTCCTATTTTCCTGTAGTTTTTTCATTAATTCTTGCTAACATATTTTTAAACCTTGCAGCAAAGTTATTTCTTAAACATACCTCCTGGTCTTTTATATCCTGAAGTAGCTTGTCTATTCTGTTGTAAATTTTGCCATTTCTCTTGTGTTTATCCTTTATATCCTTTCTTAGGTCACTCTTTGTATTATTTATATTCCCCACCGAGTGTGGTAATCATTACCTTCAGCTCAGACAGTTTTCTTCCATCTTCTCCACACGGAAACAAAGTTGCAAGTCTGGTTGGAGTTGATGCTGTTGACTCATTGGGGGTATTGGTAGTAGTTGACAACGGGGATTGAGAGGCCATGCACAGTTTTGCTCCCACTTTTGTTCTCAACTGGAGCTGATGCTGCAGCATGAGGTCCCATCAGATCCGTTACTTCGCTTGTCTCTTCCAAGTCAGTCTCTGGCAGGCAGTATCGTGACCTTGAGACCGGTTTAGACATTGATGAAGCTTTAACAGCCTCGTCTGTTGCTCATGCCTTTAATATACTTGCATATACTTCTAATTAAATCCTGTTGGGATGACTAAATACAGGATACCTTGGAATGATACTAAAAAAAAGTAAAATGACATCACTGCAGGCAAAGCTACATTTTCACAAAGGATGAGACCAACCTTTATGAACCCACTTTCAAAATACCATGCATTGGATTGAGTTTCTTGCAGCTCCTTTACCACACAAGGCAATGCACCTTCCTGTTCCATGCAACCTGCCCTTTCATTTCCAACCATCATCTTTCATTTATCCTGCATTGACCTTGAGGTCTATTTCTTCTAAACTAGCTTTATAATTCAGTATTTTCTCCTTCAATTCAACTTCACTTT
Source organism: Polypterus bichir lapradei (assembly GCA_026402145.1). Lineage (NCBI taxonomy): Eukaryota > Metazoa > Chordata > Cladistia > Polypteriformes > Polypteridae > Polypterus > Polypterus bichir. The sequence goes on along the minus strand of JANRMT010062854.1, from coordinate 127,187,802 downwards.
TCCCATTAAAACATTATCAGCACACAACAGCTCAAATAGCAATCCTTCTCACACTTCTATGGTGACCAATCCTTCACTATCATAGAAAGTAACAGACTCAAAATAGATCCCTGATACAACCCCAAAGAAATCATCTGTGACTTGCTTGAATAACTATCACCCCATGTAACTTAGATCAGTCATCATGAAGTGCTTTAAAGGACTAGTCATGAGCAACATCAAAGCTGCCCTTCTCAGCTCACTTTCAGTTTGCATAATGCCCCAACAGGTCTACCAGTGATGCCATATCCAATGCATTTTATCTGTCACTGACTCACCTGGACAAAAGTGACTGTCATGTAAGGATGCTGTTCATCGACCTCAACTCAGCATTCACAACACTATCATTCCAATGAGACTGTGAACTAAGCTGAGGAGGCTGGGCCTTCGACACCCTACTTGAAAAGTGGATTTTAGACTTCCTGATGGAATGGCCTCAGTCAGTCTGTATCATCACCAACACCTACAGAACTATCATACTGGGCACAGGAGCACCACAAGGCTGCGTCCTTAGCCCTTTGCTCTTTACACTACTGACTGCTCAGCAGAGTTCAGTTCGAACCAGATCATCAAGTTTGCAGATGACATGACATTATTGGATCTCATTAAGAACAATGATGTCTCAGTAAAAGAAATGATAATAGAGTTCAGGAACTCCATCACTGCTCACCTACCTCTCACCATTGATGGTGCTGTTGGTCAAAAACACAAAGTTCCTGGGAGTCCACATCATGGATGACCTTTCTTCATCCCTTAACTCCACCTCCATTGCCAAGAAGGCTCAGCAACGTCTGTACTTTTTGTGCAGCCAGAAGAGAGCGAGCCTTCCCCCTCCAATCCTTACCACATTCTAAGGATGAGTACCATTGAATGACTGCTGTTTATCTGCATCACTGTTTGGTATGGGAACTGTAATGTTTCAAATTGCAACATACTACAGTGTATAGTGGGAGCAGCTGAGAAGGTTAACGGTGAATATTTACCTCCCCTAAAAGACATTTGTTAAACCCACTGCTATAACAAAGCCAGTAGCACTACAAAAGATCATTCCCACCTGTTACATGGTCTCTCCTCTCTTCTTCCATCTGATAAACTATACCAGAACTTCCACTCTGGTTCTGCAAGCCTGAGTAAAAGTTACATACCACAGGCCATGAGAATTTTGAATATATAAAAATGTATACTGTTACATTGCTGCATTGTCTATTTGTTGTATTTATTGTATTTGTGTATTTATTGTCATGTTTCTGTCACAACTTGCACTTGTTGTATGTTACACCATGGCTCATGGAGGTACGTTGTCCCATCTCATTATGTACATGTATGCAGTTGCTGATGACAATAATGTAACCTTGACCCCTCCATTGTCTTATAACTTTCACACAATACATCTGCTGGTCTAACCAACGTTCATGCTTCCTTATACATTGACATCACTGCACACACTAACCATTCACACTCACCTAATTTTCCTCAATGCCATAATGCTGCTTATTATCAAAGGCTCTGAATTATTTTAAAAATGCTTTAATTGTGTTAAAATCAAGTCAAACATGATAACATGATGCCTTTTCTGTATATATGTATTTATCAGGAAGATCACTTTAGAGAATCAGCTCACTTATAATGCAGTGACAGCTGCATAACTGGGTGGTTTTATATAGTCATTATTCAGTTCCTCAATACTTCAGTTTTTTTGCAGTTTGCACAAGCTACCAATTAATGCTTTCCACACCTCCTTTTATTTTACATGGCCACCTGTAAAAATTGCCTTCCCTCATAATATACTGTATGAATGCTGCCTCTTACACTTTTCTTCAACTTGCACTTGATGTTACCTGTAACCCTGCACGGTTGGTTTAAATACATTTTTTTTAAAAATTGGATAACTTTGCCACCAGTTCAAAAAAGACATACATTAGGCACCTGTTCTACCCAGTGGCTTTCTTGCCAGATCATCATCTTTGTCCCCATTGTGGCTTTTCCTCTTTTCTTTCAATAAACTAAATAAATGTCTACATTTATAAGAGATTGGGTGACAAAATTGCAGTCTGATGGAGGGGATGTCTTTTCTGACCAAGACAAGTCTGGTCTCCTGCTTATGACTGGATATGATAGTTAACTTGAAAAAAATTAAGATAAGGCTTTATTCAGTTCAAACTCTGCATGCCCATATTGTTATATCCGCACATTTTAGCTGTAGACGGCAATTACTCAACTCACAGAAACGAGACAACATGTTCATCAGCATATTTCTGTCTCAAAATGTCCTCTTTATCTATGCTGACAGTATGCATGTGACTTTTACAACAGCATTATCTAAATATCCAGTGCAATGAAATTAAATGGCTATTAAAGGTGCCAATTTTTATTTCTGCAATGTCCATCTAAAACAAAAGGTAGTAGTTTTAGGTTCCAGGTTAGGTTGAAAATAAAGGCAAAAAACTGTGAATAGAGGGTGTGCTACATTCAATTCTACAAGTTAAAAATGCTAAAGTCTCTTAGCTATATTGATTTGGCCTTAATAAAAGACATCTTGTACAGTCTTCAACTAACCCTCTCAGTTTGTTTAATGGCTCTTGTCCTGATCCAACCAGGTTTGCTGTCTTCTCCCCTCACAGGCGAGTATAGGAGTGAGCTTTTTATGTCAGAATGCCATTCCTGATGCCAGCCTACTTTATTTCACCTTTAAAGAAAAATAACCACCTTATTCTAATTGCTTTTTACTACAATTTAATGCCAAAAATATGCAACCACATTTGAAAGTGATTCACAATAATAGGACATCTGAAATTAATTCTTGTATATTGTCTGCCATAGTTGGCAGTGCCATAATAAGTGTGTTTTAAAAACACACATTCATATATGATTTTCAAATACATGTTAATGTTTATTACAGTTTAAATATTTAAAGCTAACTTGAGTATTATTCTGACTTTTCCAGTGAGACTGTAACATTGTAATTTTTTTCTAATCACAATCTCTTACACACACAGGAGCTGCCTATTCATGTTTTGGCTAAAATTGTCATCAACAAAATGTAATACCTTTGGGTGACTAGGAACAACAATCCTTTTCTTTTTTTCAAATACAAGTTGCTTTGTGGAAGCCCATTATAGTTTGGCTTGAATTTACATTTCAGTTGAAAGTGCCTGAGTAGCCAGGGTATGGCTATATAGTCTCTAAACTCTAGAGTATATATAGATGATGGAGTTTACAAGCTGATTTATACTTTATACAGAAAAATGAAGTATGATATCCTGTAGCATTATAAAATCCCAACTCTGAACAAACAAATGCACTTAAAAGCAGTCTGCCTTTTCAGTTTCTATATATGATCTTGTGCTTATAAAACAGATGTAGCATGACTGTTTGAAAAGCTCTTGTGTAGGTTTAAAAAAAACATGTTTTGTCACATGTTTTCTGGAACATTAACTTTTGAATCTATAAACTTAACAGATTAATTTTTAAATTGTAGAATATAGTGTAAAGTATTTGAGACTGATGAAATATAACTGTTTATCCTATCATAACACATTCCACCTCCTGTTGAAATTTCAGGAAGCACATCAAGGAGAGAACTGCGAACTGAAGGTGCTTCAGAGACTGTCGTCTCAATCCACAGAAAGGAACCGGAAGCTCAAAGTACAAAACAAGCCCCAGAAGGAACCGCAATCATGCCCTAAGATGGCAAAGATGGCCCTTCTTGTTACCTCCCTAGATGACTTAATAAAGGAAGTCAAGGAAAGAAAGAAGTTTCTGTGGGTACAATAAAAAAAAAGGACACAGTCGAAGGTCAAGGTCAAGACTGTAAAAGAAGATAGACATAATGTCTTTTAACCAAACAGCCTACTGAAGTTTAAAACAAAGACTTCCAGTAATTTTCCCTAGGTCCTGTTTAGTGGCTTTTCAAGTGACCTGTAGTATTAACAATGCCTTTCATGAACTTACATTTGTAGCTAATCAGAATATCCAAATAAACTATTTGTTCTACCTTAAACTGGCAGTCAGTTTACAAGATTAATACTTTGAATGGCTCTATGATAACTTAATATTGATTTTATCCTTTAATAAAATTTAAATGTGTTTTTAATTTTATAAACTCTTACATAATCATGGTGGCTCTTGTAATATATGTGCCTTACCCCATCTAAAGTGAGAAAATTTGGAAAGTGGTAAACGGACTTATTTTGGAAGTGTTACTTTTAGAAGATTAGTGCAAATGGAGGATCAGGCATCTATGATGATTAATAATAATAGTAATTAAAGCTAAAAGAAATTGTAGTAGAGATGGCATAATTAGGTATACAGCTGGGCACAGGCCTCACAGTAGCATTCCCATACAAACATGTGGAGGCACTTTAAATCAAAGCGATGTCTGTTGGGGATCGTACAAATCCGATTTATTTGGCACCCATGTATACAATACATAGAGATGAACTAGACTATGACCATGGAAACTTATTCTTGGGGTGGATGTCATTTTACTAACAGGAAAAGAAAGAGAAGATGAGCTCAAAAGTACTGGTTAAACTAGTTGGATTAGCTTTCACAAAGCCCTAGCTCCTTGATCAGGTGTGGGCTTTAGGGAGAAAACATATGATACGTCATCCCAATGGGACACTAATTTACAAAAAGAAAAGAATATATTTTTATGTATATTCCCAATAGGTATTCTGAGTATTCATGCTTTTCAGAGATGGTAGGGACAGTTCTTAAAAAGCTACCACCTACTGATTCTGTAGTCTTAATGGAAGATTTTAGTATTAATACAGAGAATAATGGGCAAGATATTAAATGGAAATAGAAGAAGCTGCATGGCTTAACTGGAATCAGTTGCTGAAATGTTATTGAATTTCTGTGGTAATCTTGGATCGAAGGATTTTCTATCTATATTCAAGCTGAATGTTGTGAATAAGTTTACCTGGTACCAGAGCACTTTAAGATTAAAGGCAATGATCACTTTTTTATTTCTGTCTATAAAATGAAGATAACTCTGTTCTATACACTTAGGTTAAGATAAATGACTGGCACTTGTTGGTGAGCTGGGTTAGACAGCCAACACTGTCAGCTGGTCAAATCTAGGGAACACAAATGGAAGCATATTGTAGCGACCACTCTGTTGAGTGATCAATTCCGATTCCACTACCTCAGCAGTAGATGTGTCTTTAATAAGTGGTTGTTAAAGATTGCTTGGAGTATGTCATATAGCAGCTGAAAGACAAGGTGGCTGGCAACAATGATGAAGAAAATGTTAGGTTTAAGAAGGCAGACATTCATTAAATACTATCAGGATCCAGTTTTCATGGAAAATAATTTGAGCAAGAGAAGGGCTACTGTGGTAGTGGAAATAACAAAAGTCTGATACAGGAGAAATACAGAGAGGCTAAGGAGATAGAGAGAGATTGGAATGGCATCACCTAACAAATTAGGGAGGAAGGAAAGACATTGCTCAGGCAGCTCTAAGAAAGTTTGATGAAGCACTGGTCTTAATTAAGATTTCTTTCAAGGAGTGGTGAGAATACCTTCAGAACCTGAGAGACTCTATTCAAAGGAATTAGCAATAAACATATCTAGTGCTGAATGTCTTATGAATTTATACAGAAAAAAATACCCGCTGTTATAGTCTCAGATACTACAGTTTCTCAAAAGATCACACCACCATGTCTAGATTCTGGGTCACAGCACAACCATTTGCCATTTGAACAAATGGCCTCTGAAAAAGCCACTCTAACTAATAAACCTATTTATTGTTAAACAAACATAAGTACACTTGTGTTATGCAGCTATTCTTAAGTAGCTTTTTACAGGCTGAAAATATTTAAATAACAAGCATTAAAAGATTTATTTGGTGTGGCCTAAAAAAACATTTTCTGTTTGCATCTAGGCTCAGGTTCAGAAATGAATATCTTTAACTGTTCTCTAAACAGTGCAGTCTCTCTATGAAATGAAACTTCTAAACACAGCTTCTCTATTTTTTTATTTAGAAAATGCAACATACCCAGAAGGGGCTTTTGAAACTATGTGGTATACAAAAATAGGATGATGACGAATGTACAGCAAATGAGCAAAGAGTTCAACAAAAGGTAGTGATTAGCCACTGATAAAACAAATTACTGTATAATAAAATCCTAGAGACCTCACAAAGTAAGTGACTATCCTCAGCTATAGATCCTCTGGTCAAACAGTGGAACATACAAGTTTTTATTAATCCCATTCAACCAGCTCTTCATTTCCTGAGCTATTTTTTTCTAATACAGATTAGTAGGGAATAAGAGCTCAACTAAAAACATGGGAGTAAATGTGGAAACCATTCAGAGTCAAAGTACATCACTGGGCAAACTCCCACAGATGTACCTACACTCACCCCAGACCAATATTACCAATCTAATAACACGTATTTGAACTTTAAGAGAAAACCCACATGTGCACAACATTCAAATTCCAAAAAAGGCACCTTCAATCCAACATACAAGAATATCTGTAAAATGGGAATACATATTGGACATGTTTTATAAATACCTTAAAATGTAAGAAATTGTGGTGACTGTCAGATAATACATTTAATCACCAGAGCAAGTACTGACTACATGCCTTATCTACTCATAGATAGTTGCTATCCTGTGGTTCCAAAATATAACATAGCATTCCTAAACCTGTTTAATCTAATTCAGAGCCATGGAGGACCAAAGTCTACCCTGGCAGCATTGAAAGAAAGGAAGAAACCAGTCCTGGACAGGGTACCTGGCCATTGCAGGGCCTATTCACAGGGAAAACTACTCACACAGATATAGTAGGAATATGCACATTCCACACAAACAGAGACCAGGCTGTGGTTGAACCAAGGGTTTTAGAGCTGTGAGGCAAAAAGGCTAAATTAAATTAAGTAATTCAGAAAGAAACAGACTAGCCCTGCATTTATTTAAGTGAGTATCTTGATCAATATGTTACTTGCAAGGCATGTGAATTCAGTAAAAGCTATTATACAACTTGAAAAAGGGGTTTTTGAAAGGATGGGAGTTTAAAAAATGGTAACTAAAATAATATATCTTTGGCACGGTGTATGCTTTGAATTAAGGTGTGGTGTTTAGGATATTAAAAAATAAATTCCTTTTCCTTTGTAATTTAAACTACTAATCCTTAAAGGAATACTGAGGACTACTGAAAAACACAGCTTGGATGTTGGAATTCACACTTCAAAGAATTATCATTAAGTTAACATTACATGCTGCATATTTTGTTAAATGAAAATTGGCATGCTTAGTTTTCTTCTACATTCCCATACATTTCAATTAAAATAAATAAGGCTTGAACTATGCTGACTAGCTAGACAGATAGTTAATTACTAGGGCTGTTTCAATGCAACAAGAAATATATACATTCATGCAACATGTTTAAATTGAAATTTTAAAATCTGCAGAGACTGGGCAATACAAGATATGTTGTGTCTCTCTTTATTGATCTTTCAAATGTGTGTTTTGCAAATTCTTCTCTTCTGTTTCTAGGAATAGTTCCTTGAATTCTTTGTCTAACCACAGCGTTAAATCTAACATTCCTCTCAAGTTTCAGAGGTTAGGTGTGGAAAACATCAAGAAAAGAAAAACAAATCTAGAGTTGTGTAATCAATTAATGTACAACTATGAGAGATGTGTTTATACCTAAAAACTGAAATTGATAATCAGAGCCACTTCCTTATTCAAGACTAAGTAAATACATACTGTATCATTTAAAAAGTGGGCAAAGGAGGAGCAACAAATAGATGTTTGAAATTAGAACAATTTCCTGCACAATAGGCATACAATATAAAAATGTGCATTGTAAAATAGAAATTTTATAACAGCATCTTCAAACAACTATGATTTATCAAGTCAACTACTTAGCTAACGCAGCATCAATATAACACCAAAAAGAAACAAACCAACCAGGAAATATGTTTACTGCACATTGTATAACCTTAAAGTAAAGATCAACATATTAGGTTATACTCTATGACATACACCTACTAGGCATTTCTTCATGGCACATAACTACAGAATTAGAGAGACCAGTTTATTAGTCAACAATAAAGACAATATAAACTGTTTAAAATAAAACTGTCATATATAGACCTGCAAGAGGTGTGCTTCCAGTAGATTTTTCTGCAACATTCAGGTTGTTCATTATTAAAACTTGTAAATTAGATCTTATATTCCAGAGTTCTATTTTCTAATAAAAAATATTACTGTAATAAATTATTTTTTTCAATTTCCAGGAAAGCATTATTGTAACTTCAGTGACACTTTATTCTATTACACTACCACTATGCACTGCTACACACAATGGATTTGAACATAACTGAAAAAAGGAGAAAGTATCTTTGTAGAATTAAGTTTAAGAATTGCAAGGCAGCCAGATGTTTAAATATAACAGCAACAGAAGTCCTTGCACACAGTATATAAAGGTAATATTAGCCAGAACATAAGCAAGTGACAAGAAAATTAAATTCACCATTAGCTGCAATTTGTTCAGAAGCATAACACCACACCATTTGACTGCATTGCATGCAAGACCACTTACGATGGTGGATTCTTTTTGTGCGTATCACATACTTAAAGCACTGTTAAAAATAGAATAGGAACAGAAAAAGAAAATATAAACTGGTGTTTTATGTGAATCTTTACTAGGTTCAAGAATTTAAATACAGTGCATTCAGAAAGTATGCAGACTCCACTTTTTTACATTTTGTTATGTTTCATTCAGCTTTATGCTAAAATCAGGCAACATTCAAAACAGCATAATGACAAAGCAAAAGGTTTTGCAAATTTACTTAAAAGTAAAAAAACTGATATATAACAAAGACCAAAGTGCCCTTTGCAGTGATAACTCACTTTCTGAATACACTGTACATTAACATTTGCTGGAATCAAAACTCTGCTTAAACATTCAGAATTTTCATCAAGGCCATATAATGAGACAGACACTCACTTTGATTTACATGGTTTGCAAATAATATTGTTCTTATGTTGTGTCTAATTGGTCACTGAATGAAAGGAGGAAAACTGTTGTTTGAGAGGACTGTTTAACATACAGTTAATGTAGAAACACTTTTATGAAACAATTACATTATTATTAAACACTTTTGCAGATCCACCATTTGTTTTCAGCATATTAAGCTTTAATGGGGGCTTCTAGCATCTGAAACTGCTTGTACAGGTCTGTTTCTGCAGCTCAAAATGTTGAAGCATTCAGACTGACACTGAAGCTAAGGTCAACATGGTTCTCAAGTACTTTCTAAAATACTATTTTTTTGACAGTCCTTCTTTAAAGCTATATTTTCCCTCCTCTATTCCAGTAATGATGTACCCAATTCAAACTTTTTAATGATTTATTGTATTTTCAAGACTAGCTCTGGTTGCTCAATTTATCCTATTAACTTTGATTTGTATGTCTCTTTACTATTCCATGTTTAACTATTTTATTTTGACTGAATTGCTTCATAACTCACTTTACCATGATGAATGTTATAATATAAACAGAAACTCAGAAATACCACTGTCAGCCACAGTAAGCTTGGTTTGTCATAAAAGGTTTTATTAGTTTAAAAGATTATAACAGAGTTTAGTAAATCAGGTACTCAGATGTCATTTATTTATTTACTGATTGTTTCATTTTCCTGCAAAACTAATTATTCACAATACAATGGAAGCATTACATCTCTTGTTTTATTTTCCATTTGCAGAGAATTATAAACTGTTTACATATACATCTAAACAAACACAATTGGGAGTATAAAGGTGAAAAGGGAAGTCTAGGCACTGAAAGTATGGACAACAGTAAGCACACAGTTACTGAAGCTACAGTTAAGATGACAATATTCATTTTAAATTAAATTCAACAAGAAAAATTAAACTATTGCATTAAGTACAAATCACTTATTTTTGGTACTTAACATTTTAACATTGTGAAAGCTTTTGTTCTTTAACAGAAATCAAGCAAACAAGTCTTTAATAACTTCCTATGAAACCTTTAAATCTTTCATCTGAAAAACAGCAACAATTCTAAGGGATTAATGCAATATGCTTCACAGACAACACCTGCTACATCCTTTGGTGCAATGAGTGGGTCTTGCATGACAACAGCTGTCATGATTTAATACTTTGGCAATGCCGCAGTCTTCCAAGCAGCAATACAATTTACAGTATAAGACAAATTAAACCTTGCTATATACTGAAGTAATACGGCATGAAATTTCATCTTTCTTACTTCGTACACTGGTAGAATGATACACTGCTATCTATATATTTAGATACTCTACTAACAGTTAACAGTTTTATTTTGTATTCATACATTTATGTATTTAATTGCTTAATCCCAATCATGATTACAAAAGTGCTTGTGACTATTCTGTCTGCAATAGGTACAAGATGAGAAAAACCTCTTAGCTGGAACAAAAGTTTTAATTGTTGGGCCAAAGCACAGAATGTTGTAATAATTTAAATTCTCCAAATGACCTAATATATCCCTGGATTAGAAATACTGGATGGAAATAAATGTCAATTCCAGTTTTCTACCTTCATCTAAGGGAAATACATATTTAACACATTAACATTTCTGATGTGTTCATGGTTTTGTCCATTAATGCAACTTTTTAAGAATAAAAAACAGTTAATGTCGAGTCTAATCTTGATTAGTACAAGATGCATGGTACTTTACACCCAACAGAATTACTATATTGATGACAAAGGGCCTAAAAAAAAGATCTTCAATTTGGAAAAAAGAAATTATATTAAGTGATGAAGAAAGAAGGCAAAGAAGAAAGTATCTAGAATGCACATCTGTAAAGAAATCATATTTATTCAGTGCTTCTTGAATAAGAATAAAAGGTAACAACAATCTCAAATATGAATTGTTAATTCATATAATCTATTTTAAAATGTCACTTTTTGTTGAACTCTAAGATTCACAGATACACCAGGATGTTGACAGAGTAATAAATGAACAACAAATGCGTAGTTCTATAATTTCAGGGCATTCAGGGAAATTTATAATTTCTCTAATCTAAAAGATGAGCATAAAGAAAAAATCAGGGCTTTAAAACAGGGCATTTCAACAAAAAACAAAGACAGAAAAAAGTTAAAAAATACAATAAACTCTGCATGGAAAATAAACTTCATAAAGAATGAAGGTGTCAGAGCAGTACATAAAACAACTTATTTACATAATGTACTGTTATATGCACTATCATGAAAATGATGACATTTTCCTTTTTATTCTTAATTCCACAAGTCCTATTATCACCCCACACCACACTATTAATACAGTAATTTAAGTTTGCCATGTGAAAGATGAACAAGTATGTCTCCCTCACAAAGCCAACTCTCCTAAAGACTTCAAACGATTTTTTCCAAGTATCAAAACAGTAAGGTGCAGCATTTTACATAAGGAGTTTTACATATAAGTGCATGCCCCTTTTAATTAGTTACAAACTAATGTTACAACATACAGATGTTTTATCTGAATATAGCTCTAAGAACTGTAACAAATTTGATAAAAAGAAATACATACATACTAACAAATTGACAAATAACTCTGAAACAAAATAAATATTTTAGTAGGTGCTAATGATAGGCCCTGGAAGGGTAATTACACTTATAAACAAACTTAATATAATGTAAATTGAAAAGTATAAAAGTGAAAATATTCTTCAAGAACAGATTATGCTTTTAGATAATAACAAATTAGTTTTTAGTGGTTTTCACGATTCAAAGAGCTGGAGGTGTGCATCTGAAATCCATTAATGAAATAACAAAAAAAATTCCAAAACTTAGCACACTCTAATTTTGAAAGATTTTAATAGAGTGATAATCAATTATAAGAGACAAAATAAATATTTTTAACTACAACATCCAACATATTGAGAACTTCAGATTTCAGAGCCCACTCTGTGTAATGTTCAGTGTGGGAAAATACATATACAGAGTTATACAGACAGTGAAACCAAGACTGCATTGAAAATTGTACCAAAGACAATTAATCTTGTTCAGTACAGACAGCAGGCAGAGTACAGTTAATTTTTAAAACTTTGGATCATCTATACTTAATTTCACTTGTTTACTTTTATTCATAAGCATACATTATTTAAATAAACATGTTTCTATGCCACATAAGTCCTTCTTGAAGCAGGAAGCATCAAGGAATGTTCAATGGAATGAGAGTTGAGAGGAAACCCGGAAGAGACTTTGATTTCTGCTTCAGCGTCTACTTGTTGGTCGTCCTGCTCCCAAAGGTCTGTCTCCTGAGCGACCAATGGCACTAGTAGACATTACTTCCTCCAGAAAACTGTAACAAGAAAATTTACAATGTAAGCTATACTCTACTCATAACAAGATTTGACTTGAAAAATTAAAAAAAAAAAAAATCTAGGCAAACTTCCATACAGAGCAGAGGTCTAGTAAAAAAGTTTAATCCAAAGTATTTCTGACTATAACAACTAAAATTTCAGGACACTTTTTCTTGTATACTTAAATAATGAGGACAGGCCTTAATGTCTATATCAATCCTTCAAGTAGATTTGAAAATTGAACAAGAAAGAAAAGGAACAGCGGCTTCATTGTCATTTTGATTCATGTAATCTTTAACAAGCAACATTTTAAATAATAAGGGTATGTAAAAAAATAAACAGAGATAATCAACAACGAAAAACTTTTTCCTCCGTGATAAAATCATAACAAAAAGCTTCTAAAATTTGTAAAATTAATATAGAATATATATGAGTGTATATATTTTTTTTTTAAAGATTTTTTTTAAATATATGTTTCTGATGATAATATCAATCTCATTAAATAGAAGTATGGGCATTAAAAATAGTACAAATAGCAAAACCATATAATATAAATAAATCATGCAATTAAACATATTATTTACTTTTAAAGTGTCCATAATTGTAATGATTCTGACCTTTGAAATTAAAGATTGAAGACTAATAAAGTCAGCAGTAGCGCTGGGCGGTATGACCAAAATTCTATTTCACTGTATTTTTCAAAATTATACCGGTTTCATGGTATTCAACTGCATTTTATTCCCATGAATGAGTGGATGTTAACCACATTTTCCACTGCAATTACTGCAGTAGACTGGCTAAGAATAACCTATTCCACTGTCATGATAATTGTACATTGTACAAAAAAAAAAACATTTTAATGTGCACACAAATATTAATACAGGTTTGCATGGCCCCATAAGGGGATAGTTTTCAAGGGGGTGGCACTAATGAAGAGAAGGAATCACACTGCATGACAGTTGCAGTCAAAACATAGAACCTTTTTATTGAACAAATTTTGCAAACAACTTAAGATAAAATTTTGGCAACATATTTTCAATAATCCAAAGAGGCATTTAGACTTAGTAAAATATTCAGAGGTGCTTGTCAAAAGTTGTATTGCACTGAACATGTCTTAGAAAATGAATAAAAAGTGAATATTTTTTGAAAACCAACTACACTTTGTTAATGTTAACAATCTCTGTCCACTGACATGTTAAAGTGACTTTTTAAACAACTTTACCATCATTAAACGGCATAATATTTAAACTAATAAATAATAACAATAAAATAAATAATAGTGCAACTTCCAGTAATAATACTATTACTTCAAGACTTCAAGCCCAGGTGCATTACACAGTATTCACCAAATAAAAATAAAATTAAACAAGTGCAACTTGGTGATGACATCTTTACCAGCTGAACCATCATTAAGGCAAATTGTATTAATATGAACCTTTCTTCAAGCTAAGCTGTATACATAAATAATAAAACTGCAACTTGCATTTATAATGCTATTTGTGGTATAGCGGGTCTGTGGCTTCAGAAAAAAATATGGCCAGATTTTAAATCCAATTTGCTGTGTCTGTTTCAGTGGGTGCGATTGCACGACCGCGGGAAGTTGATAAGGTAATTAGGGCGAGTTGCACCTGCGGCGTGTGATTAAGGTGCTGCGCCCACGGAGATGTATATTTATGGGCTGGCAGGATGGGGGACATAGAACAGAAGGAGGTTAAAGAAGGGAAGAGGCATGGGAGACGATCCAGACACCAGGAAGTAGAAGGCAGAACGAGCTGGGGCTGCGTGAGGGAGTGCAGGCTGAGGTGCTCCAGGGGCTTGTTTGTCCCACTGACTAAGCGTGTAGAGTGGGGCGAGTGAAATGTAAGACCTCCCAATGGATCCAACTGAGTGAGCGCAAAAGAAAACAGTAGGTGTGCCGACCTCAGATGGTCTGGCTGCGCAGTGTGGTGGCAGCCAAGACAGGGGTCGGCAGAAAGGAGTTTGTGCTGCAGAGGGTCCGCTGGCAACACCAGTGATGAGTGAGCCGGGGAGACAGAAGGTGGTGGGCTGTGATCGAGTGAGGAGAGAGACTGCATTTTAACCCCACGTTTCACTGGTTATATGGATTTGCTATTTATTTGGGTACTGTATTTTTTTGAACGCTGCACAATGGACACTTCTGGTTTTACTTTTGACTGTTTTTAACAAAAGCACTTGAGCACTTTTCACCATCCCCTGGCTTCAATGAGATTTGTCAGCTCATCTAGGTCATAACTATCGACGGTGTTGGTTCAACAGACTCCCATGTGGGAAGAGGGAGTCTGTAGGGACCCAGCATCGTTACACTATTACACAATACCCAGGTACCTTACACAGCATTGAAGAAAAAAAAAAAAATAATAAAACAAGTACAACTTGGCTTGCAGCATTATTCAGTAGCATAGAAACAGTATTCACACATTTGAAAATAATGATCCACATCCGACCTTTGAAAACCAAAGTATCTCCAGACAACAGACACGGCTCCTTTTTTCAGCAACAGTTCTTCTGTGTCATCATGTTCAACTTTATCATCTGCTACAGCTTCAGTTTTGGAATGTTCTCTGTCCATTTTCACTGATCAATACCTCCACTAACGCATGTACTCCATTGCATGTGCGTTTAGCAGCGAAAAAGGTCCCCCCTTAAACAGATTCCCGCTGCGCCATGTTCCGAACATTGTTTAGGCTATTTAAACTGGTGTTGCGGTATAAGAAAAATCCATATCATAACAAAAATAAAAAATGATTTTTGGTATGAACCGGTATACCGCCCAGCACTAGCCAGCAGTGTTTGCTATGTGAGACTAAGAGACACTAAAGACGCAGTCCCAACTGGTTGGTTCCCACTGCTTGAAAGTCACAATGAGAGACACACATTTAATTGCCTCATAATTGCATTTTACCAATTATCAGCCAAGTCTCATTATGATACTATTTTTGGAATGTGAAAATGGGAATTGAGACAATACAGTACAAAAACTACACATGAAATCATTTAATTGAAACAAACATTAAAAAAGAGGTTCATGTTTCATATTTACCTGCTTGATGTCTTACAAAAATAAAATAATATGAATTTCAATGTACAGTAAGAGCTTGCAGAGTAATGTAAAATAATTCTTATCTCTCTCTCTTTCTTTCTATTATATATATATACTAGCAGAATACCCGCGCTTCGCAG
>JANRMT010062854.1:127114743-127141342 GCA_026402145.1 Polypterus bichir lapradei | reverse complement strand
AACGCTTGACAGATGCCGAATGTCACTTCAACACAAGTCCTGCAAATGCTGTCGTAATTGAAACAAACCATGAACCTCAAACTGATTATGACAGCAGCAATCCAAGCTGGGAGATTTGAGACAAGATTACTGTTCACATGGCCAACTGTAAGTTGCATGCTCAAGAGTAAGCTCAGCGCACAGCTTGGTCATGTTACAACCGGAGGGCCGAACTGACAACATGGTATACAAAGAGATCCTTAACAAATAATTATTGGCATATTTTCCCTCAGTTTATAAAGGTTAAATTTTCTTCTTAATAAAAATTTTAATGCAGTACTTCGCCGCTGCGAAGCGCGGGTATTTTGCTAGTAATAGATATATAAAAAAACAGCTAAGGAGATAGATAGGAAGGGAAGCTGCTATATAATAACAAAATTACTGTTATTACTATATAGATAGACAGGGAGTTCAGGCAGGCAGGCGAAGCTTAAAAAGAAAAAAAAATATCGTTTTCTTCCCCAGCAGGGAATCAAACTCAATTCTCTGAGACACGGCAAGTCTGCTTCATTCTGAATCAGCAAATCTTACAGCTAAGCCACAGAAGCTGTTGTATTATTTCTGAATCTTTTGTGAAAGTGTTCTATAGTTTATGCCTACATTTTGTAACATTTATTACTAAATTATGAAAAAGTTTCTGTTTTAAAAATGTGTTTACACAGATGAAATGCGTGTGTTCCAAATGACGATCTATTATTTCCACTCTAAAACTCCACTTCACTCCCAGGTAATCAATCGAGGCACGAGCTGGGAGAAGTTCGTGCACGTGCTAAGTCGATGGGGGGATAGAATAGCCGGCTGCTTGCAGCTTGTCTTTATCAGCACATTTAGATGACAAAAGACGCTGGCAGAGAGGTGTGAATGGATTTAAGAAGCGATTTAAAGTGGGACGGATCTACAAGTTTTTTCGTAGGCTCTGGTCATACTAGTGTTAAGCCATTCATCTGTGCTATAGTTAAGGCAGCAATTCAACATCTTTACTTCATTAGACATCTGAGTAAAGCCTGTATGTATTTGATCATGCCCATCAACCTTTTCAGGTGTACAGTGCAGTTTATACTCACTGGCTACATGCCAACTTGGTATAGAACTGCAAGGCACTAGAGAAAGGGAATACAGAATATTTACACATCTCTTTTGTGTATAACATATAACACATGCTGACTTAGGAAGGCAAACAGTATTATTAAAGTCTTCAATCATCCTGTGAAGTAACCTTTCTCCATTCTAGCTAATGGTACAGGTCCATTAGCACTCACATCATTATATATTGAAGAAACCTGTAAAGTTACTAAAACCCCACTCATACTGACAAATTCATGATTGTTTGTTAGAGAGGTTTATGGGGTCATTAATGTTACGAGATATACATTGTACATATGTGTTGCATTCAATGCAGAATGTTCTATTGATTGTCCTTTTTATGTGTGTAATACTGCTGTCAATTGCATGTGTGAGATATGCAAGTAAGAATTTGTTTTTTTACTATGTATATGTAACAATAAAGTCGAACCTGAAATTAAATGTTTTTCAACCCTGACTCTGGAACTGTATATCAGTGTTCATTACATCTAAAGGAGATTTTGTGCAGATGGAAATTGAAGAAAAATGGTTTAAAAACAATGCACAGTACAGACACAGAGGAAAAAAACTCCACTGAATCAAGTTTTGCATTACAGTGGAACCTTGGATTGCGAGTAACTTGGTCTGTGAGTGTTTTGCAAGACGAGCTAAAATTTGTAGTAAATTATGACTTGATAAATGAGCAAGGTCTTGCAATACGAGTAGTCCGTATATGTTTTGTCTGCCAAGTGGTATGTGATTACAACTGAGCTGATGGTTCTTCTCTCTCTATCTCGCTGCGGGATTGTGGGTAATCGTCTCCCATTCACAGGCTCAGTCGGCATGCCTCACTCAACAGCTGTACGAGCATATACTGTTTACTATAGCATTGTGACCACGTGTGTGTTGTAACGTGCGAGTCCCTGTCTTGCACCCCAAAACAGGAAGCTGAGTCTCAGTACTTTAGCAACACAAGCTTTATTCAGCTTGAAACAGGAACAACATGGTTATTTATTGTAGTGGGATCTGCCACTCTCCTATACACAGACACAGCAGTCAGGCAGGGTCGGGGCCAGGTTAGTGGCAAAGTAATACTGTGCGCCCTGCATTTATAATTTCCCTTGTATCACCCATCAATGGCAGGCGCTTATAGCATGTCCGCGATCTTTTCGGATTCGCTTTTATAGAGAACTGCTACAGCGCTGAGAGCCTGCGGTTGCTTCGGGACGCTCTTCCGCTTGTCACCCCGTTGGGTGGAATCCCAAAAGAGTTTAGAAACTCGCTCACACCAGCCATGATTCTTTTCAAAGGTAAAGTGCAGGTTAATTTGTTTTATGTATTTTTACTTTATATTTTGTATTAATCATTTTTATATGAATAGTTTTGGGTTGTGGAACAAAGGATCTGAGTTTCCATTATTTCTTATGGGGAAATTCGCTTTGGATTAAAAGCACATTTCCAGAACGAATTATGCTTGCAATCCAAGGTTCCACTGTATTAACAAAACACAGATCTTCAGGCAATAAAGAAGACAAAATAAAGCTTATTGTAGAATATTGCTTAAAGACATAACTGTGTAATTAAAAATCAACTTGCATTTCAAACAAATTATTTGCATAATTAAGTATTCTGTTTGCACTTGCAGACTCTACAGCAGTTCTGTTTTCTAACCTTTAATTATTAGAATTCACACCATCTGCTCTTAAATGTATAACATCTTATTTAAAGAACAATTAATAATAATAATAACAACAATAAAAATTACAGTCCCCTTCACCATTATTGTAACCATTTTTACTCATCGTTACCAGAGGTTATAATAAAATCACCTTTCTGTAAATTGCCTTAATCTCACACAAAAAAATAAGAGAGAGAGAAATCAATCCTTTAACTGATGTAAATTTATTCTGAGAAAAAAATAATTTGTCATCAAGAAATGTTAATTGTTAACAAAAATAAACATGTCACAAAGATTAGCTCCCCTGCATTTAATACTTTGTTCAACTTCCCTTTGCCAATAAAACAGCACTGCCTCTTCTCTTATAACATCTTATTAGGTCAGAGGATACAAAGCAGGGAATTTGAAACCATTCTTCTTTACTGAATTGCTGCAGATCATCCAGGGTCTTCAGCTGACTTGACACATTTTCTATGGGGTTAGATCCAGGGATTGCCATGGCAAAAGCTTGACTTTTTTGTTGTTTTAACCATTTTTGTGTTAATTTGGACAAATGTTTTGGGCCACTGCCCTGCTGGAAAATCCAACTACTTTGTATAGGAAGCCAGATTTAGGTTTAAAATTTCCTGGTATTGCATGGAATCCATGATATCATATCCCGTAGGAAGGTTCCCAGGGCCTTGTATTGTATTTCAGATAACTTAATGTCAAATCACATTCCAGATATGTAAATTTTTTTTACATATCTCAAATTCAATTCATGATATCTTTGTGGTCTACCAGGCTGGCACCACCACTTGAACCCGACACAGGCAAGCGTGGGACACAAGTGCAAGGCATACACTTGTAGCCCTAGGCTCATATAATATAATATTCCCCTTAATAATGTTTACTGGTTGTTTCACTTTGTTTTTTGTTTTTTTTAAGGAAAAAAAAAAAGTTTTACGTGGTTTGTGAAGGCTTTAGACCTCCAGGCGGTGTTCACGCGAGATTCGGTTGAACGCGGAGAGAGGAAGAAGCGGGGAGTTGAAAAAAAAAAAAAAAAGAGGAGGTGGTGGTTGTGAGTTGAGCGGGAGAGGCGAACGAGTGGGGTCTAGGTTGCGAAGAGGCACGGGAGACTTTGGGATAGCACTCCAGGTGACTAAAGAAAAGTCTGGCTGCTCCTCAGGCAAGGAGGAAAAACAACAAGTTTCACCCCATTTGGACGGACTAGCGTTATTTTGTTTGCAGCGTTTTGCCGTGAGCCTGCTTGCAGGGCAACTCCATTTTTCCACAGCGTGGAAGTGCTGTGTTTGGACAATGGACACTGGTTTTCACTTCACTTATTTTTTAGTACTGTGACCTTTTATGTTGGCTCGTTAGAGTGCACGAGCCTTAACGTTTTTTTTTGGCCACCACGTTCCTGAGCGTCGACCAGGCCTGCAACGAGGGGAGTTTGTGTAAATATTATTTTTATTTTGGTGGCCGCAGGCTTGGGTGTGTGTGTATATGTGTGTGTCTGTGGGCCCCTAAAGTTGTTAAGTTAATGTGAGGTTTTAGTAATTAAGTTTCCTCATATTATAGATTTGGTTATTGTGTTTTTATTATCAGTGGGATGTTTTAAGTGCTGGTAAAAGCAAACTGCTGAAAGGTACATTTGTAAGGTTAAAGTACACTGCCTGAACCTATAAGGTATTTGTTGTGAAGGGTAAATATACTGAAACTTGTGTGAGTTTTATAATTTCTGTAATCTATGATTTGTGGGAATTTTGATTGGTCTTAACTTTAAATAGTTTTATTTATTTTTTGATATTTTTCCAATTTAGTCAATAAATTTTGTTATGTTTTGGGAACATATTTGTATTGTGAATTGTGTTACAAGTTACTATTGTGAAACAGCTGGCAGATTATTACTGGGAAGGAGGTATTAGGGCTCATTTATACTTCACGCTCAGAACGCGTACGCGCCCGCATCATGGCTGCCAGGCGTCCCCAGCGTTCATTTCACGCGTCCTCTGAGCAGGTCCTCAGAAATTAACGCAACGCGTGTGCGAGTTGCAGTACCAGCAAAAAGTCGAGGGGCGCAGTGTGCTAAAAGTCGGAATGTGACGTCAGAGTCTCTGTTTACTATCTACATGTGACAGAAAGCCTCTATGCAGATCCTACGGGGATCGATGTGCGTGCTTTGCTGTTTGGTGAATGGTTTGATGTGGTGAAGCAAAATGCTGACATACAGATGCATTCGTGGTGATTTTATATTCAAGCGTCGCATATTCCCGATTGTAATGACACGATGCATTTTAAAAGTCTCACATAACATCTTTATGCCGTCTTTTTTTTTTTTTTTTGCAACTTAACAACAGCAACATAATGTATATCGCTGTATTTGAGCCACTGAGAAAAAAATAAAGGACACGGTGAAAACGTGTATTTTGTGATTAAAGTGGAAATTTCGGCTTTAATCTCAAATTGCCCACTTTAACCTCGTAGTTTACTTTATCATTAAAGCAGACGGTTGTAAACGTCATCCCAGTTTTTAATCGCTGCGAGCTTCTTGGACCTGACAGCTGCGGCAAGCAGCAATATATCACCACACAGAAAAATTAAATGTATGATATTTCAACTCTCTGCACATTTAGAATCTTTAGATTTGTACTTGATATCACTTTCATGATTAAATGCATTAAAGTGTGTATGTTACATTTTACATATAATTTTGTTTAAATAATGAATACTGTTAATAATTACACACATGGGAGGAATAATTACACACATGGGGGTGACACAGCGGCGGAGCGATAGCAATGCTGTCTCGCAGGGAGTTATGTTGCTGGTATATCCTGCTTGTATTCAACACTGTGCTCCGGTTTCCTTCCAAAGATATGCAGATTTGGGGATTTGGTGCCGCTAAAATGACGCTAGTGTATGCGAGTGCTTGTATTCACCTTGCGATGAGCGAAGACCTTGTCCAGGGATTGTTTCTCAGTCGTGCCCAATGCTTGCTGGAATGGACACATCCCTGGATTTATGGATTTAATCAATAAACATCCTTTTCAGAGATATTGCGGTAAGGTGTTATCGGAATTTAATAGGTGTTTTAGGCAATTCACAACACAGAGAAGCCGAACATGTTCTCACCGTGATAATATCTTGCACTGCCACCTGGTGGATTCCTCCAGATTACGTAAAGTACGCGTGCAAGTATAAACACTACAACGCTTGCGTAGCAGGAGCGTCCTCTGCAGCATGCGTCGCGTGAAGTATAACTCCGGCCTTAGTTAAGGGATTCCAATTTATCCTGTAAAAACACATACTTAAAATTAAAGGGGTTTTCTATAAATCAGTTTAGGGAAATAGAATTTACGAACTTAAGGCGATATCCTATGGCTAAAGGGTAAAGAAAGCGCTGCACACTGCTTTTTATTTTTTCTTTTCCCTTGTGGAAAATGTCTTCCCTGTCTCCCACAAGCACAGCAACACAGTCCAAGCACAGTACAATGCACAAACAATAAGTCTTCCTTCACTCTTTTCCTTCTCCTCCACTCCTCTGGTCAAGCTTAGTCTTCCTCCTCCCAACTGGCTTCCCAAGTAGTGGCTACTGGCTCCCTTTATAAAGCACCTGGAAATGCTCCAGGTGTGGAAATTTCCAGAACTGCCCATAAGGGCTCAGAAGCTCCTGCTGCCGCATACCCTTGGTGGTGCCTATAGATCCTAACAGGGCAGCACCACACTCCAACTCCCATGAAGTCCTGTGGGAGTTTGAGGCACCGCTGCAACCCAGGGGGGTTGCCATCTAGTGTCCTGGGGGAAGAAACGCTCTGGCCACGTATGCTCCCCAGGTCCTCCCAGCGTGAAAAGATATGAGCTTATTTTAAGATGCCAGGATATAATTTTCTGATATCAACAATGCAACTGTAGATATCTATAATACATTCACAGATAATGCATCTCACGATAACTTCCTGTTCATTTCAAGATATCTGAAATGCATTTCACGATATCTCAGAGTAACTTTCTGTTCATTTTGAGACATCTCAAATGCATTTTAAAAAGTTTTAAAATAACCACCTGTCCTTATAAACAAGAAGTCCCAATTAAGGAATATGAATTGTATTTTCAATGAATGAATTTCAAATATACTAAAATGAATGCAGGTCAAAATAATGTACAGTATTTGAAAATGTATTTGAAATATCTTGATATGGGCAGGTAATTAAGATATATTAAAACATATTTAAGATACAGTATCTTGAAATGCATTTGATATGTCTTCTGAAATTAACTTCAGAAATCTTTATGAACCGTATTTTATGGGATCTTAAATTCATATCTCTAAATGTTAATTTGGCTTGCCTTTCTATGGTAAGGATGGGGTTCATGTCTCTGGTGTTATTCTCTCGATAGAAAGACAATTAAGTAGGAGCTGAGATAAAAAGGGGACAGAATAATAAAATATAAAAAATCTGAAATTAAAGTTTTCAAATTAAATAGAACAAAGAAGGAAAGGAAATGTAATAAAGAGATGCACAGAATTTAACCAAGACATCTCAATACAGTAATCCCTCCTCGATCGCGGGAGTTGCGTTCCAGAACCCCCCGTGATAGATGAAAATCAGCGAAGTAGAAACCATATGTTTGTATGGTTATTTTTATATATTTTAAACCCTTAGAAACTCTCCCACACTGTTTATAAATATTTTCCGCACAGTTATACAGTAAACCCTCGTTTATCGCGGTTAATCCGCTCCAGACAGATAAATGAATTTCCACGAAGTAGGATTCTTTATTTATAAATCTAATATTTTCACAGTTAGAGCATTGAAAACCTGTTTACGACCTTCTAAATATGTTTTTTAACATTAGAGCCAGCTAGACATGAAATAACACCCTTTAGTCAAAAGTTTAAACTGTGCTCCATGACAAGACAGAGATGACAGTTCTTTCTGACAATTAAAAAAAATGCAAACATATCTTCCTCTTCAAAGGAGTGCCGTCAGGAGCAGAGAATATCACAGAGAGAGAAATGTAAACAATCAAAAATCAATAGGGCTGTTGGGCTTTTAAGTATACGAAGCACCCGCGATAAAGCGGCCGCAATGAAGGGATCAATGTGAAGGTAGTCTTTCAGCATTTTTTACAGGACCATCCGTATCTTCTAAGCAAACAGCCTCTGTGCAAACAGCCCCTCTGCTCACACCCCCTCCGTCAGGAGCAGAGAATGTCAGAGAGAGTGAGAGAGACAGAGAAAAGCAAACAATCAGAAATCAATACGGGCTGTTAGAGCTTTGAAGTGTGCGAAGCACCGCGCGGGAAGCATATCGTATATCATTGAGGAGTTTTATTTAATATGTAATACGTGCTCTGATTGGGTAGCTTCTCAGCCATCTGCCAATAGCGTCCCTTGTATGAAATCAACTGGGCAAACAAACTGAGGAAGCATGTACCATAAATTAAAAGACCCATTGTCCGCAAAAATCCGCGAACCAGCGAAAAATCCGTGATATATATTTAGATATGCTTACATTTAAAATCCGCGATGGAGTGAAGCCGCACAAGTCGAAGCGCGATATAGCGAGGGATCACTGTAAGTTTAAGTAAGCTTGGCATTAAAGTAGCAGAAAGAGGAGAAAAAAGTACAGGATAAGCTGACTTTCACACTGTAACATTTTGATTTTGATTTTTTGAAGTGTTCAGTAGGAAGAAAATATGAATTGCATTTATTTAAAAATGAATTTCTACTTTTTCACACTAGTTTTAATTTCACTTTAGGAAAATACTTTAGGTCTTAAGTGCATTTTATTTTTCATAATTGGACAATGTGTTACCATTTGAACAAAGAAAAACAAACATGCACATTTATTTTAGCTAAAATGGAATGTGGATATCTAACCAAAGCCCATATAAAAAAGACATAATGCCTAGGTTTTAATATGTAAAACAGAAAACTAATTTTTTAAACGTTGTTTAGTAAGAACGATTACCTGAAATTGCCATTTGATCAACAGCCAGACATACAACACAATAATAAAAAGAAATGGTCATTACAAAGCAGTGCAAGACTGACTATAAATGGCATGAGAGAAGAAGTTCATATAGTAAAGGGACCTTATATCAAGACGACATTACTTCTAGGCACCAATTCTGTATCAAAGCTACATAAACTGAAGAAAAAAATATGTCTTTCTTCTTTCTAGTTGTTGTTTCCAAATTGCAGAGTCAGTGTGCTTGTAGCAGCTATGTAGGAACTACACGTGATGGCTAAGGTTAAAGGATCCCGCTTGGTAGGATCTTCCAGCTGCCTAGGGTTAGCATCACATTGCCATGATGACAGAGGAAGTGCCACAGTATCCTAAATGACTGCCGTTAACTGGGGAGGAGGAGACTCGAGAGAGGCAGCTATCAGACCTAATAAAGAAAACAAAGGCAAACTGCACCCAGGGACATCCGCTGTTTTCAGGTGGTCACCCCAAAGGATAATTAAACTGATGAACACCTATGGAAGAAAGCATTTGGGCTTCTGCATAAGAATTGTTTGTTCTCAGAGCCGACCCCGTTTGGTGAATCAACAACGTGCCTGAAACAATAGAACTAGGCATTTAATCCTTATATAATGGCACTGAATTATTTTTTTCTTCTTCTTTTTTTACTAAATGTATTAATGGCCATACGTGCATGTTCTGTACAGGGGAAAATTCAATAGCTTGTTCAGAAGGAAGGGCATTAGTTGGGAAAAGGTGTCACTAATACAGCACACAATCACTTTTTTTTATAAACATATGTAAGCGTGCTCTTGATATCAGTGTTTTGGGATCAGTGGAAGTGGGGAAACAGGTCGAGGAACGACACTGTTTGATGCTGGTGAGATTACCAACATCATCCAACTCCCTAATGAGCAATGAAATGTAGGTGTCACTTCTTTCAGAGGCCAATTGTTACAGTGCTGTTTAAAGGAGGAGCAAAATATCAGAAATTATTACAAATGAAGTAATAAGGAAAATACAATTGACTGCTTTAGCAAACAAAATACTGAATGTTACAAATTAGAGATGCTGGTTGTAGCATTTTGTATTGGTCAAGCCATAAATAGTGTGCAATTGCTTACCTAGATTCAAACTTTCTACAAAGGATCCTTTAAAACTATACAAATCACAACTTCAATTAGCTATTTAGTATTTGGCAAGAACACTGGCACAGGTTCATTATGGAAAACTGAACATGTATGCATGCTAATGATCACAAAGTTAAATGTAGGTGGAATGCATGGATAAAGAACTGGAACTATTCATAAAAAATGGGATATTTGGAGTTCAAGGGACATTGGGAATTATGGTGGACTCAACACAGCATGGGAAGAAAAAAAATCTGAAACAGGTGTTAGAGAAAATCTGAAACATGTATTTGGACATCTTTTATTGATTTCTTACTAAAGACAAAAAATGATATCCTATACATGCCATTGGGGCAGCACTTGGTGACGGACCATGAAAGGCATGGTTCCCTAGAAAATGAACAGACAATAATACCAATACAATAAAGAAATTGGTGATAATAGGTAAGTAGTATAGTAAATATGCAATGTTTTCCTAAGACAGGATGACAGTGCTGGCTAACTAAAGAGTGCCTGACTTTTTGCTTAATCAGCAAGTGAAGCCAGAAAGGGATGGAGTAATTTACAACAGAAACTGTTGGGATACTTGTTCAAGACTCTCATTTTTGCAACCAAGATCTTTTTACTATTTGTCAACACTTCCTAAAGCTGACCCATGGATAGAAGTTCCACAAAACATACTAATACACACCACTGAGCTCAGTTTCTGTCTTTGAATGTTGTTATTGGGTTTAACGTTTATCTTCAAGATACATACAAGAAATCAAAGTTACATTATTTTTGTCAATAAAAAATATAAAAATGAACAAACTAACAACTTTCTGCACATAAACTAAGTTACTTTAATGTAGAAAATGCTAGCATTAGAACCACAGCTTGGGCAATGTCTATGTAAAGTAGGCATGCCCTCTGTGCATCTGCACAAGTATTGCTACGGGCAATTTTATCTCAAGCATTTAAAGACATTCATGTTAGGTTAACTGGCAACTTTACACAAAGTCTTGATAAGTTAGTGCGTTTGTGGATGCATCCTGACAACGTTATAATGCTTAGTAACTAACTCAATCATCAGTGAGTGAGCGAGTGTTTAATATGTTTAAAAATCATACTGTCCAGGGTTGGTTTATTGTGCTACAGAGATAAGCAATGGCTCCTTGAGATCATGAACTAGATGAATAGGTGAATGATCAATGTTTAGGTGTGCTTTTGATTAAAGTCATTATAATTCATCTACTACTGCAACTTTACACTTGCATAACATAATTTAACCCAATTTCCCAACCTCGGTCCTGGGGGAACACTGTGGCTGCAGGTTTTTGTTCCAACCAGATTCATAATCAGTGACAACACCTGATAACACTGATCTCATTTTATTAGCCGGTATTGCTTTTCTTTGATTCAACATTCAGAAAAGCACAGCAGCATGATTTTTACATTTATAAGACATTTAGAAAAATGTCTGCTTTTACTATACATTTAAATGCTTAACTCTCTTTTGTTGATTTTATTATATTTTGCCCTTTCTCTGTGCAGTTTTCCCCTTCGTTGCATCTTATTAATTACAATTAAAAATGAGCAGAGCAAACACGCTGGCAAACATCACTGAATAATCAAAGGTTGCAACTACTTTAGCATCAAACCCACTAATCAGTAAATAATGGATTAATTAAACAATTAGAACACCTAGAAAAGTGGAATGAAAATCAAGATGAAATCATTTCAAGGACTTAACAAATAATTCTTTGTAGAGAAAGTATGAATTTCACAAATGTAGAATTTGTAGCCCAATTCGATCGGGCACCCAGTCGCTAGTATATATATTTACCAAACTTAGTTTTCTAATTTCTATATTGTTCCCAAAACACTGAACTTGGAAAATAACACATCACTTAATTAGCCCCCCGAGTCCAATTAAAAACAGAAGCTGGTTGGAACAAAAACCTACAGCCACAGTGTGCCCCCAGGACCGAGGTTGGGAAACACTGATTTATTCAATTTTGAATTGTACTAACATTAATGGATGGTAAGGTGGGGTTTCACGTTGACTTTTTGCATTTCACTGCATCAAACTAAAGTATTTAGTAAAAAAAAAAAAAATCTTTCCAGAAAAACTCTAGTTGTACAAACTATGACCATGCAGGATAACAGCAGAATTTAACTGCTGGCCAAAGCAAATTTTAGGATAAAGGTGACAGGAACTGGTGTAACATTTTTATTCCTAATTATCCTGCAACCTTTACATTATTTGACAAATCATATTTTATGTTGTAGAAAGCAATTTTCCAAACCACTGACAGGTGCCTACTAAGTTTGTATTATATTCTGAAGGCCCTCTGTTTCCAAGTGGCTTGATATCTGTGGGAGAGGGTTCCTAGCAGCTGTCACAACTTCATCTTTGCTTTCACTTTCCTTAAATACTATAAAAGTTAGGATTCAGCTGAAATGTTTCACTGAAAAAGGCTTTTTCTTTACATTGCTGCAATTGCTTTTGTGAGCAGCTGTTATCCAATTAGAATTGTTCATAAATTTCAACTGCAAATCTGGCAGCCTTAACGAAGTGAAAAAAAAAAAATTAAATAAATAAATAACCACCTCAAAACTGCATACCTTCAATGACTCAGGCAGATGGCACATAGACACTCCTTCAAAAATAGACTAAAGCACTATCTATTGACATCTTATTCAGTTCCCAGGTATATATCTAAGAGCAGATAAGCTTCTAGAAATGCCTAATAACTCAATATGTAAGACAATAACTTAGTAGTCAAAAATAAAAGGGAAGAAAAATACGATCAAGAAGACAGATCAAGAAGCGCACTTAATTTTAGAATTATTTTTTCCATTTTGTATGAATACCTAAAACAATATTTCCAAAAATTAAGTTTGAACATAAGGTTTCTTTTATAATATATTCAAATAAGTTAATATAAGGGGGGTGGGTAGTTTGGGGGCTGAGAGAAAGAGAGTAAGCTGTTTCTGATCCATCCTTTTTATCCCGACAATTGTAAGCAAGATCAGAAGCAATGCCCAAACAGTAAACTTTATGAGCTGGAATGTCAAAGGTCTCAATCAAGAACTAAAGAGGAAGAAAGTATTTTCTCACCTAACAGGTCTAAATGACAAGATAGTATTTTTACAGGAGACTCACTTAATCAACAAGGATCAGTTTCGGTTGCAAAGAGACTGGCCTGGCCAAATATTCCTCTCCAGCTATACAAAGAAAACTAGAGGTGTGGGAATCTTAATTCAAAGAACAGTTTAATTTGTGGTATAAGATCCTGAAGGGTAATCTGGCTGGTTGATGGGCAATTTATTTGATAGTAAAGTGATTTTGATAAATATCTATGCACCTAACATGAATGATAGATATTTAACCTAAAATGTTTTTGTATCTATTCCTAATGTGAACACACAAAATTATAATGGCGGGAGACATTAATCTATAATAATAAAAGGCAAAGCACGCACGCACGCACGCACGCACGCACGCACTCACTCACTCATCACTAATTCTCCAACTTCCCATGTAGGTAGAAAGCTGAAATTTGGCAGGCTCATTCCTTACAGCTTACTTACAAAAGTTAAGCAGGTTTCATTTCGAAATTCTACACGTACCGGTCATAACGGTCGATAACGGTCGACAACGTCCGCCATGTTGAACTTTCTTATTTATGGCCCCATCTTCACGAAATTTGGTAGGCGGCTTCCCTGCGCTAACCAAAACTGATGTATGTACTTATTTCGATGGTATGATGCTACTGTTGGCCGCCATATTGAACTTTCCAACGTCACCAATTTTCAAACTTCCCGTGTAGGTAGAAGGCTGACCCCATCTTCACGAAATTTGGTAGGTGACTTCCCTGCGCTAACCGAAACCGATGTACGTACTTATTTCGATGGTATGACGCCACTGTCGGCCGTCATATTGAATTTTCCAAACGTCACTAATTCTCCAACTACCCGTGTAGGTAGAAGGCTGAAATTTGGTAGGCCCATTCCTTACAGCTTACTTACAAAAGTTAAGCAGGTTTCATTTCGAAATTCTACGCGTAACGGTCATAACGATCAACAACGTCCGCCATATTGAACTTTCTTATTTACGGCCCCATCTTCACGAAATTTGGGTGGTGGCTTCCCTGAGCTAACCAAAACCAATGTACGTACTTATTTCGGTGGTATGACGCCACTGTCAGCCACCATATTGAATTTTCCAACATCACTAATTCTCCAACTTCCCGTATAGGTAGAAGGCTGAAATTTGGCAGGCTCATTCCTTACAGCTTACTTACAAAAGTTAAGCAGGTTTCATTTCGAAATTCTACGCGTAACGGTCATAACGGTCAACAACGTCCGCCATGTTGAACTTTCTTATTTATGGCCCCATCTTCTCGAAATTTGGTAGGCGGCTTCCCTGCACTAACCGAAACCAATGTACGTACTTATTTCGGTGGTATGATGCCACTGTCGGCCGCCATATTGAACTTTTCAACAGTCTTTGTTACTTATGGGCCCATCTTCAAGAAATTTGGTACACGGGTTCCCAACGCTAAATGAATCCTACTTATATACATATATACGTCCATAGCCTGCAGCTTGGTCACCATGTGAGGCGGCGTTGGGTCCCCCATCCCAACGTCTCCCACGTTGTTGGCTGCCTGCCTATATAAGGCTGTCCGTCGCTCCAGTCTCTACATTCCCTTCCTTGCTTCGCCACGGGATTCACGTCTCCCTGCTGATAACTACAGCCTTTTTGTTTAATCCACGCTTCTCCGCTGTTTTATTGTTTGTTTATTACAATTATAGTTATTGTATAGGTATTTTACACTTACTTTACATTACTCAGGTACCCATTTCCTTCATCATTCCAACCCCCATTACCATGTCTATCGAGGTAATCACTATCAATCAAAGAACTGTCACTTACCGAGCGGTTTCCTTGCCCGGAGATGGCACCTACCTTTTCCATTCTCTGTGTTACATATTGCACGGCCATATCAGGCTCACTCTTGATATCCGGAAGAACATTGTATCTTATGTATTGAATGACTGGGACAGGTTCAAGGTGTGGACTGATGACGGTACAGGAGATAATTATACTACACAGCAGCACTAGAAGAGTGAAATGCTTAAGCCCTTCACCTATGGTTCTGCATGTGAGTTGATGGCTGCTGCTGAATTGTTCGGTTGGTGCTTTCAAGTGTACCGAAATGGCCAAATATTTTACACCTTTCGACAACCACCAATGCCTCTTAAACATCTTACATTCACAGGTGACGATTTCAGTAGTGGACACTTTGATGTTTATGAATGTTTAAACTCTCAAAAGCTGGATGTGAAGTTATCGATGAAACCGGTTGTAAGATTACAACGCTTGACAGATGCCGAATGTCACTTCAACACAAGTCCTGCAAATACTGTCGTAATTGAAACAAACCATGAACCTCAAACTGATTATGACAGCAGCAATCCAAGCTGTGAGATTTGAGACTAGGATATTGCTCCCGCATGCAACTTACAGTTGCATGCTCAAGAGTAAGCTCAGCGCACAGCTTGGTCATGTTACAACCGGAGGGCCGAACTGACAACATGGTATACAAAGAGATCCTTAACAAATAATTATTGGCATATTTTCCCTCAGTTTAAAAAGGTTACATTTTCTTCTTAATAAAAATTTTAATGCAGTACTTCGCCGCTGCGAAGCGCGGGTATTTTGCTAGTCTATACTAATAAAAGGCAAAGCCCTCACTGACTGACTGACTCACTCATCTCTAATTCTCCAACTTCCTGTGTAGGTAGAAGGCTGAAATTTGACAGGCTCATTCCTTACAGCTTACTTACAAAAGTTAAGCAGGTTTCATTTCAAAATTCTATGCGTAATGGTCATAACTGGAACCTACTTACATACATATATACCGCCATAGCCCGCAGCTCGGTCGCCGTGTGAGGCAGAGTTGCATCCCCCATCATCACGCGTCCCACGTAATTGAGTGCCTGCCCATATAAGGCCGTCTGTCAGCAGCAATCCAATAGACAAGCTGCCGCTAAATATTCACGGGTGAAGGACTGTGCTTATGCAAACGAAGATGAGATGGTCAGAGACAGAATAGTGTTTGGCACAAACTCAGCAAAAGTGCGAGAGAAACTTTTAAGTGCCGGATCTGAGCTAACATTAAATTAAGCTGTGGATATCGCAAGATCACATGAGATAGCACAAGCACAGCTGAGAATCTTAGATGCATTTACTCATCACTTCGATGAATGAAACCTGTTATCTTTACAATGGTTGACAACGAAGATGAGATGGTCAGGGATAGACTAGACAAACACGGAATGTAACTTGAACACAACACATCCTCCAAATACGAACCTGATTGAAACAAATAATGATAATCAAATCCTTGATGACAGCAACACTCATAACAGTCACAAAACAATTACACTGACAATCATGTTACGTTATTTTTAAAATGTTTCCTTTTCTTTTTCATAACTTCTTTAACACACTACTTCTCCGCTGCGAAGCACGGGTATTTTGCTAGTTATGTTATAAATCCAGCCATGGATAGGTCTTCAAAAATAATCAGACAGTTTTTAATTGGTCATAAACTATCAGACCCATTGATATTACTAAATTCATACTTAAGAGCATATTCCTTCTTCTCACCAGTACATCATTGTTATTCAAGAATTGATTATTTCTATATAGATAACAATTTCTTGCCCACGATTAAATCTTGCAAATATGACGCAATTGTTATCTCTGACCATGCACCTCTGATCATGAAGCTCATTTCACTATGCCAGAACATACAGATCTTGCAGCTGGTTTATTAACCCCCTGTCATTAGCGGACTAGAACTGTACAGAATATATATCCAAGCAAACTGATTTTTTTAGAGACAAATGCATCTTCTTGAGGTTTGTGCAGGAATACTCTGGGAAACTCCGAAGGCATTTTTAAGAGGACAGATTATCTCTTATTTTTCCCATAAATATAAATCAGAAACCAAGATGGCCAAGAAGATGTTAATCAGTGAAATTACCAGAATAGATCAAGAACATGCCAGGTCTCCAAAGAATAGGAAAAGACAGGCTTTGTAATCAAAACTCAACCACTTGACAACAAAAGAAACACAACATCTAATTTTAAAATTGTGACATCATTACTATGAATACTGAGAGAAAGCTAACAAGATCTTAGTACAACAAATCCATAAGCAGGAAGGTTGTAATGCAATAACAGTAATCACCAGCACAGATGGAGATAGAATCATTGGCCATGAAAATACACAATCTAATGTGCTTTTGGATACATTACAGATACTACAGCTAGATATTTTAAGGGCAGAGGAATTGGATAAACCCCTGACATCATCAAAATTACTATATGCAAAAAACTTACTTCAGAGAGGGAAAGCACCAGGTCCTGATGGTTGCCCTTCTGAATTTTATAAATAATTTTTAGTTAAGTTAGCTCACCTCTTATTAGCAACATTCACAGAAGCGAGAGACAAAAAAAAAATTCCTCAAACTTTTTGCCAAGCATTATTTACTATTTTTCCTAAGACAGATTAGGACTTATTACAATGTGCATCATACAGACACAATCTTACTTCTGAATAATGATGTTAAGATATTCTCTAAAGCCCTATCTAGAAGGACTGAGAAAGAGCTCCATTCAGTAATATCACAAGACCAAGCTGGATTTATTAAAGGTAGACATTTGGCTTCCAATCTTCAATGACTATTTAATGCAACTCCGGAGATCATATTATCTTTGGATGCGGAAAAAGCATCCGATATGGTTGAATGAGATTACCTGTTCACCACTATGCATAAATTTGGGTTTGGCCAGAACATATTTGCAAGGATCACACTACTGTATACCAGTCCAGAAGCTTCAGTTTGTATTAGCAACATTATTTCGGACTACTTCAAATTAGAATGCGGTACTAGACAAGGATGTCCCTTGACACCACTGCTATTTGCAATCGCCATTGGCTGTTCACTTTTGAAATGTATCAGAGATAGGGGATTTTCAGAGAAGGACTTGAACAGAAAATATCATTAAATGCAGATGATATGGTACTGTATATCAGACCCACAAATGTCTGTTCCTAAAGTCCTAAATGTACTAGCAGAATTTCAAAAGATATCTGGGCTCAAAATTAATTTGAACAAAAGTGTGCTTTTTCCAGTGAATTCTCTAGCAAACAACATTAGATTGGACACCTTCCCTTTTATCATTGCAGAGCAGTTGAAATACCTAGGGGCCAACATCATAAGTAAATATAAAGGTATTTTTCAACAAAATATTGCTGTTTGCATGGATTAAATTAAACAAGATGTGCATAGATGGTCTACCCTCCATCATACTTTAGCAGGGAGAATTAACATTGTCAGAATATCCTCCCTAAGCTTCTGTTTCAAAACATCCCCAAATATATTAACAAATCATTTTTGAAGAAATTAAATTCAATCATAACCTCATTAATTGGAATTCGAAAAACCCACGCATTCAAAAGGTGACCCTACAAAGACCCAAATTAGAAGGCGGCATGCCTCTACCTAATTTTCAATTTTATTACTGGGTGGCAAACATACAAGCTATGAAAACCTGGACATTGACACAAATAGATGAACACACACTAGCTTGGTCTGCAATAGAAATGAAATCCTGCAGTACTTCTTTATATTCCTTGCTTTGTACTCCAATAAATACAAGGTATCGTCAATATACTAACAAATCAATTGTCTTTCATTCACTTAGAATATGGAACCAAAGTAGGAAGCACTTTAAAGTGGAGAAGGACAAACAAACTGCAATTGCCCTTACTTCACTACTTGCATGTAGACTTATGTTGCCCAACTGGAAGAATCCTAACCCACCACATTTAAGTCAGTAGGTAACTGATGTTATATATTATTTAAAATTAGAAAAAATAAAAATCAAACTCTCACTTAGAGGATCTGTTCAAAACATTTTTAAAACCTGACAGGACCTAATCAATAATATTTTAGAATATGCATATATATGGGGGGAAAAAACTAATTTCTCTCTTTATTACTCTCAATTGTTTGACTCTGGCTGTTTGGCCTTTCATTCTCATGGGTGGGGGTTGATTTGAATTTAGTTTAGTCCCGGCTTCATTGTAGCCTTTCCAACTACTTCTAAAAAGGATTACAGGTAGTTATGGGATTCATCTGTTCTTTTACAGCTTCTATCATCAATAAATGTATCACAAAAGTCATATAATTATTACGTATAAAGAGGAAAAAGTGTATGACAGAAGCAAATTCTATTTGGATTCCGTGAAAGGTCTTAATTGTTTTTGTCATCACATTTTAGATTTACTTGTCACAAATGACATTAACATTCACAATGTAAAATCCTCTCCTTTTAAAGAAGCAATTTCATATTATTTGACAACCTTTCATGTACTTCTTGCCTTGCCAATCTTCTTCTTCTTCTTCCGGCTGCTCCCGTTAGGGGTTGCCACAGTGGATCATCTTCTTCCATATCTTTCTATCCTCTGCATCTTGTTCTGTTACACCCATCACCTGCATGTCCTCTCTCACCATATCCATATACCTTCTCTTAGGCCTTCCTCTTTTCTCTTGTCTGGCAGCCCTATCCTTGGCATCCTTCTCCCAATATACTCAGCATCTCTCCTCTGCACATGTCCAAGCCAACGCAATCTTGCCTCTCTGACTTTGTCTCCCAACCGTCCAACTTGAGCTGACCCTCTGATGTACTCAATTTCTAATCCTATCCATCCTTGTCACACCCAATGCAAATCTTAGTATCTTTAACTCTGCTACCTCCAGCTCTGTCTCCTGCTTTCTAGTCAATGCCACCATCTCCTAACCCAAATAACATAGCTGGTCTCACTACCGTCCTGTAGACCTTCCCTTTCACTCCTGCTGATATCCGTCTGTCACAAATCACTTCTGACACTCTTCTCCACCTATTCCACCCTGATTGCACTCCTTTACACCTCTCTTCCACAATCCCCATTACTCTGTACTGTTGATCCCAGCAGTATTTAAACTCATCCACCTTCGCCAACTCTACTCCTTGCATCCTCACCATTCCACTGACCTCCCTCTCATTTACACATATGTATTCTGTCTTGTTCCTACTGACCTTCATTCCTCTCCTATCTACAGCAAATCTCCACCTCTCCAGGGTCTCCTCAACCTGATCACTACTATCGCAACAGATCACAATGTTATCAGCAAACATCATAGTCCACAGGGACTCCTGTCTAATTTCATCTGTCAACCTGTCCATCACCGTTGCAAATAAGAAAGGGCTGAGAGCCGATCCCTGATGTAATCCCACCTCCACCTTGAATGCATCCCTCACTCCTACCGCAGTCCTCACCACGGTCACACTTCCCTTGTACATATCCTGTACAAGTCTTACATACTTCTCTGCCACTTAACCCAGCCACAGGGGATGCAAACCCTGTCACAGGGTATGCATAAACCAGTGTGTTTCTTCGTGCCAGTCCCAAGCCCGGATAAATGGGAAGGGTTACATCAGGAAGGGCATCCAGTGTAAAATTTTGCCAAATCAATATGTGGACAACAATACAAATGAGCTGCACTTATCAGTTAAACCAAATAATCTATAATCATTAGTTAACTGCTGTATTAATGTAAAAAAGTAGGTCAATTATTTTTTGTGTTTCAGAAATTAAAAAAAAATTGATTGGAATTAAGTGAACAATAAAGCAATATTAAATAT
This sequence comes from Polypterus bichir lapradei, assembly GCA_026402145.1. NCBI lineage: Eukaryota > Metazoa > Chordata > Cladistia > Polypteriformes > Polypteridae > Polypterus > Polypterus bichir. The sequence continues at coordinate 127,120,723 of JANRMT010062854.1, read as the reverse complement.
GCTTTGTTGAATAGATTTCAATTTAACTTTAGTGAATGCTATCTGAAACATATTTCTTTGACAAGGATTTAATCTTCTATCACTGTATTTCTGAATATTTGTTTTTATGTATTATTTTATATTGTACTATAAAAAAAACAATAAAACCATTGCTAAATGATCAATGAGATTAACCATAAACATAGTCAATGTGACATATAGGCTGTCTGCAGCTTTGCAAAATTATAAAGTATTAATTATGATAGTTTAATAAACTGCAGGATCTTGAAAAGTTTCTTCATTCACATTGTCTCATGCAAAACCAATCACTTTAATTGTTTATGTTATGGCTGTATTTACTGATTACATTATAGTTCATTTAACATATGACAGCACGGATAAAAACTAAAATTAGGAATTATGACTTTATAACTCCAGTACCTATACCAGTTCACTAGCTACCAATTTAGTTTACTGCTCTGTTTAAAGGTCTACTTGTTACTTATAAAGTCTTAAACTGTTTAGCTCCATCATATGTTGTACAGCATATTATTTCTTATGCTCCAGGGCAATTATTGCAACCTGTATCTGAATAAAATTATAAGAATATGACCGACCAATGGTAGATTGAGTGTATACTTAAAACCAGCACATACCACTACTATATACCTTTTATCATTTTTTGTTATTTTTGACTTATTTTAATAATGTTTCGGTGATCACATTGTGTCTCCAGTTAGTCTGATTTTTTGGACATTAGACAAAATAGGTATTGCCAAACTTTTTTGGACATTACCATATTATTTCTAGAAATGAGTTGTAAAAGATGGTGGTACCTTTGGCAAGACATCCAATATTTCCACATTAAAGGGAAGACAATAAAAACTGAACTTTTAGATAAGACTTTAGTATATACCCCAACTTCGAAAAATTAAAAATACATGCAGTCATGTGAAACAGTCAACCAATCCCATGGAAATTGTTTACTTAGATCTTCATGCAAACAATGCCTACTGCTAAAGGTAATAATTTTGAACAAATGGCACATAAAATTAATATTGTGTATTCATTCTTAAAAAATAAATTAAGAAAAGGGAAATTTGTTATGTGAAGTTACAATCAGGTCCATTAAGTATTTGGACAGTGACACAATTTTCATAACTTTGGCTCAGTATGCCACCACAATGGATTTAAAACAAAGCAATCACTGTGTGATTGAAGTGCAGACTTTCAGCTTTAATTTAAGGGGTTTACCAAAATATTATATAAGCCATTTAAGAATGACAGCTATTTTTTCTGTATAGCCCATCCCCATTTCCAGCGGTTCAAAAATAAAGTATATGAGCATTTAACTGACAAGCTGTTCCATAGCCACGTGGGAGCAGTTCCCTCATTATTTCATTAACTATTAAGCAGGTAAAAGGTCTGGAATTGAATCCAAGTGTGGAATTTGCATTTGGAAGATGTCACTTCAATATGAGGTCCAAAGAGCTGTCCATACAATTAAATATTGGCCATCATTAGGCAGAGAAAACAAAACAAAACCTTTAGAGTGGAACAGTTGTCAAAGCAATCATTTGGTATATTCTTTAAAAGAGGGAACACACCAGAAGGAACACCAGAAGGTCTGGAAAACCACAAAAGAAAACCACTGGTAAACCTCAAGCATGGGAAGGACAGATTAGACTTTGCCAGAAAACAATTTTAAATTGTGGAACAATTTTCTTTGGACAAAGTAAACTATGATCAATATGCACCATAATGTTGTAAAGAGAAAAGTATGGAGAACAGAAGAAACGGCTTATGATCTGAAGAATATAACATCATCTGTAGTAAAGCATGATGGAGGCATTTTTATGGCATGATCATGCATGGCTGTGAAATTAAGTCAATCACTAATGTTTATTGGTTATATGCCTGCTGACAGAAGTAGCAGGATGAATTCTAAAGTGTATAGGGCTATAGTATCTGCTCAGATTCAGCCAAAATGCTGCAAGACCGATAGGACAATGCTTCACAGTACAGATGGACAAAGAGCCAAAACAGATTGCAAAAGAAAACCAAGTGCTTTTCAATCCAAACTAGTGGAATATTTTTCAAAGCCCAAGTCAATAAACTGACCTCAACCCAATTGGACATGTATTTCACTTGCTGAAGACAAAACTGGCAGAAAGTCCAACGAACAAGCAGCAATTGAAGACAGCTGCAATAAAAGCCTGGGAAAGTATCACTAGATAGTGGAAACTCAGGACTTGGAGATAGCTATGGGCTTCAGACTTCAGGCAGTCATTGATCGTAAAGGAGTTTCAATGAAATATTGATCATTATATTTATGTTAGTTTTTCCAAATGGGGGGCCATGTATAAAATGACTGTCTTTTCTAACAGCTCATACGATATTTTTGTTAAACCCCTTAAATTAAAGCTAAAAGTCTATACATCAATCACATCTTGATTGCTTTGTTTCAAATCCACTGTGGTGGTGTATAGAGCCAAAATTATGAAAACTGTCCAAGTACTTATGGATTTGACTATAAGAAAGTATAATCCTAAATTTTTTACCACTTCAGGTCCATAAAATTAGGATCAGGTGTTCTAGATTAGGTGCTACTGATTAGAACCTCCTTATGGAGTATTCAGGTGGAAACTATCTTATTTAAACCACAGATATTTGTGATATAGTGTTCTGTTTTTCATTAATATGTGTGGTGCCATCACGCCAACAGTGTTCTCTCCAAAAATTTTTTCTAGCCGGGTGGCAAGAAAAAAAGTAGCCGGGTGGGGCGGGAATGGGAAATTTGGTGGTGTGGAAAATTAAATGTGCACTATTTTTATTAGTTAATTATTATTAATTATTTTCCAAAGCTCAATATGACTTCCTTTTTTAAGGTTTGGCACTTGTGTCAGAATATTTTTATTAAATTTAAGAAGTATCCAATTCAGGATCCTGCAACCCTAACAAAAATTTTAAATAACAATTGTTATGACATAAACCAAGAGGCACAAGTATTGTCGCTGTCGGGAAGAAAAGTGAAAACAATGAAAAAAAGTATAGCCTAATGAAGAAAAATTAAAAAATATTCTTCAAAGCCAACTTGCATATGCAGAAGGTGTCTTCAGTTAAATATTTATTCTTCTTTTCTTCCTAGAGGCCCAGTTGTCTGAAGCTTTCCCATAATCAAAGTCCCCAGGATCTGGGCCCTCCAAGGAGATCACTCATCGTACACTGTCGTAGTGACTGTACTGCAAAGTCATCAGACAGTCATCTAGTGTCACTGGCCATTTTCAGCTTAATATGGGGTATGTTCAGAATATTTTGAATTTCCGTTAAACCGGCCATCCTAACTGAAGAATTTTGGAAAAAATAGAACAGCTGCCTTAAGATGTTCAGTTTTGTTAAATAAGGTACAGCAGCTGCTGCTTGGGCACTTGCAAGGGCCAATCGGTGGTTTTACACAGTGGCAGTTGACCAAGAGTCCAGATGTTTTATCTCTAAGCAGTTTTGCCACACCTTTCTGTTTCCCAATCATAACAGCCGTTTCCATCTGACCCTAGTCCAACCAGATTAGCAGTTTTCAAGCCTAGAGTGTCCATAGTCTCACTCAGTGTGTTGGTTATAGTCTCCGCTTTGCCATCAAACATATTGTGGGTTGATACAAAACTAACTCTGACCTCTTTAGTGACCTAGCAAACATATTTAATGTAAATAATTAATTGTTTTACATCTTAGATATCTGTGGTTTCATCACACAGAATACTGAAAAACTTTTCTGTGTGTATATTTTTCAGTATGTCACATTTTATTTCTGATGCTAAGACATCCAGCAGCTCTTGCATTATTCTTTCTGAGGTGTAACGTGCATTTCTACCAACATTGAGATGTTGTAAAAAGGAACAACCTATTTCTTTACAGTGTTCAAACAGCTTTTCAAACAACGTTGTATGTGGCAACTCATTTTTGCCAAACAATGCATGGATCTTAAAGCTCCCACAAAGGCATCTCTCTGTAAGTTATATAACATAGATACGGATCTTTCAATTTGACCGATTCCAGTTTGCTCTTTCCTAAAGGGCCAGCAGAAGACTCAATGTGCGTTTTACTTTTTTCATGGTCCACCAAGCTTTCTTTTTGAATTATTGTGTATGGCACGTTTACCCAAAGTAACCCCTCCTTGAGGGGTGTTTGTTTGAGTATTTCATACACAATGAGCACCACCTAAAATTTTCTTTGACCATTAGCCAGTCAAAATCTTTAAACCATTGTTTGTATATGCCGGATAAGCAGTGCTTAGATTTATCAATTGTCAGAGTGTGTGCTGAAGAGACTTCCCCTGATTGACCAGCCTCTGCAATGACTTTGTCTGAAATTGCCACATGAGGAGTTGACGCTGCACCTTCATTAGTTTGTCATGTCTCTTTTCTGAAATAACTGAGCAGTGTTTTCTGAATACATCTTTTGCTCATGTTGGTAAAACGTTTGAAAAAAATTTATTAAAGTACCTATGAATAAGACTTTTATGTGGGAAAGGGAGAGCCTGTTGGATATTCAAATCACACTTGCACTATGGCAGGTATGTATTCTCGACATTTCCACTTTATTCTCGCCGTTTATCTTGAGATTAAATTTGACATGTTGACTTTATTCTCGTAGTTTGTCATTAAAGTAGAACATTGTAAACTAAACTTCGTATTAAAATGAATGTTTAATTTACTAGATTTTCTCAAATCCCGTCATAAGTTATGTAGCAACATGTCGACTTTATTCTTGTCATAAGCATCAAGATTAAAGTGGAAATGTCGAGAATAAAGTCAACATCTCGACTTTATTCTCGACATAGTTTTTTTTTCTTCACTTTGTCCGTATTTTTTTTCTTCACCGTGGCACTAATACGCTTCCTTACAAAACCCTCAGCAATTCAGTGACAAAACTTTTGCTCAGGACACAGTGTGTGCTGCAAGGGTTTCTGCACACTTTTTGCAATACAGACACAGGTTCTAAATATGAGCAAATATAAGAACGGCAGATGGGGTCACTTTAAACAGGAACCACAATGAATGCTACAAGGATTTTTTCACACCTAATGCTTAAACAACTGTATGTGTGTATATGTATGTGTATATATACACAGTGGCTTGCAAAAGTATTCGGCCCCCTTGAACTTTTCCACATTTTGTCACATTACAGCCACAAACATGAATCTATTTCATTGGAATTCCATGTGAAAGACCAATACAAAGTGGTGTACACGTGAGAAGTGGAACGAAAATCATACATGATTTCAAACATTTTTTACAAATAAATAACTGCAAAGTGGGGTGTGCGTAATTATTCAGCCCCCTTTGGTCTGAGAGCAGTCAGTTGCCCATAGACATTGCCTGATGAGTGCTAATGACTAAATAGAGTGCACCTGTGTGTAATCTAATGTCAGTACAAATACAGCTGCTCTGTGACGGCCTCAGAGGTTGTCTAAGAGAATATTGGAAGCAACAACACCATGAAGTCCAAAGAACACACCAGACAGGTCAGGGATAAAGTTATTGAAAATTTAAAGCAGGCTTAGGCTACAAAAAGATTTCCAAAGCCTTGAACATCCCACGGAGCACTGTTCAAGCGATCATTCAGAAATGGAAGGAGTATGGCACAACTGTAAACCTACCAAGACAAGGCCGTCCACCTAAACTCACAGGCTGAACAAGGAGAGCGCTGATCAGAAATGCAGCCAAGAGGCCCATGGTGACTCTGGACGAGCTGCAGAGATCTACAGCTCAGGTGGGGGAATCTGTCCATAGGACAACTATTAGTCGTGCACTGCACAAAGTTGGCCCTTATGGAAGAGTGGCAAGAAGAAAGCCATTGTTAACAGAAAACCATAAGAAGTCCCGTTTGCAGTTTGCCACAAGCCATGTGGGGGACACAGCAAACATGTGGAAGAAGGTGCTCTGGTCAGATGAGACCAAAATGGAACTTTTTGGCCAAAATGCAAAACGCTATGTGTGGCGGA
>JANRMT010062854.1:127031075-127059743 GCA_026402145.1 Polypterus bichir lapradei | reverse complement strand
ATTTATGGCCCCATCTTCACGAAATTTGGTAGGCGGCTTCCCTGCGCTAACCGAAACCGATGTATGTACTTATTTCGATGGTATGACGCCACTGTCGGCCGCCATATTGAACTTTCCAATGTCACCAATTTTCAAACTTCCCGTGTAGGTAGAAGGCTGACCCCATCTTCACGAAATTTGGTAGGTGACTTCCCTGCGCTAACCAAAACCGATGTACGTACTTATTTCGATGGTATGACGCCACTGTCGGCCGCCATATTGAATTTTCCAAACGTCACTAATTCTCCAACTTCCCGTGTAGGTAGAAGGTTGAAATCTGGTAGGCCCATTCCTTACAGCTTACTTACAAAAGTTAAGCAGGTTTCATTTCGAAATTCTACGCGTAACGGTCATAACGATCAACAACGTCCGCCATATTGAACTTTCTTATTCATGGCCCCATCTTCACGAAATTTGGTAGGCAGCTTCCCTGCGCTAACCGAAACCAATGTGCATACTTATTTCGGTGGTATGACGCCACTGTCAGCCGCCATATTGAACTTTCCAATGTTACTAATTCTCAAACTTCCCGTGTAGGTAGAAGGCTGAAATTTGGCAGGCCCATTCCTTACAGCTTACTTACAAAAGTTAAGCAGGTTTCATTTCGAAATTCTACGCATAACGGTCATAACGGTCAACAACGTCCGCCATGTTGAACTTTCTTATTTACGGCCCCATCTTCACGAAATTTGGTAGGTGACTTCCCTGAGCTAACCAAAACCAATGTACGTACTTATTTCGGTGGTATGACGCCACTGTCAGCCGCCATATTGAATTTTCCAACATCACTAATTCTCCAACTTCCCGTATAGGTAGAAGGCTGAAATTTGGCAGGCTCATTCCTTACAGCTTACTTACAAAAGTTAAGCAGGTTTCATTTCGAAATTCTACGCGTAACAATCAACAACGTCCGCCATGTTGAACTTTCTTATTTATGGCCTCATCTTCTCGAAATTTGGTAGGCGGCTTCCCTGCACTAACCGAAACCAATGTACGTACTTATTTCAGTGGTATGATGCCACTGTCGGCCACCATATTGAACTTTTCAACAGTCTTTGTTACTTATGGGCCCATCTTCAAGAAATTTGGTACACGGGTTCCCAACGCTAACTGAATCCTATTTACGTACATATATACGTCCATAGCCTGCAGCTTGGTCACCATGTGAGGCGGCGTTGGGTCTCCCATCCCATCACCTCCCACGTTGTTGGCTGCCTGCCTATATAAGGCCGTCCGTCGCTGCAGTCTCTACATTCCCTTCCTTGCTTCGCCACGGGATTCACGTCTCCCTGCTGATAACTACAGCCTTTTTGTTTAATCCACGGCTTCTCCGCTGTTTTATTGTTTGTTTATTACAATTATAGTTATTGTATAGGTATTTTACACTTACTTTACATTACTCAGGTACCCATTTCCTTCATCATTCCAACCCCCATTACCTTATCAATCGAGGTAATCACCATCGATCAAAGAACTGTCACTTACCGAGTGGTTTCCATGCCCGGAGATGGTACCTACCTTTTCCATTCTCTGTGTTACATATTGCACGGCCATATCAGGCTCACTCTTGATATCTGGAAGAACATTGTGTCTTATGTATTGAATGACTGGGACAGGTTCAAGGTGTGGACTGATGACGGTACAGGAGATAATTATACTACACAGGAGCACTAGAAGAGTGAAATGCTTAAGCCCTTCACCTATGGTTCTGCATGTGAGTTGATGGCTGCCGCTGAATTGTTCGGTTGGTGCTTTCAAGTGTACCGAAATGGCCAAATATTTTACACCTTTCGACAACCGCCAATGCCTCTTAAACATCTTACATTCATAGGTGACAATTTCAGTAGTGGACACTTTGATGTTTATGAATGTTTAAACTCTCAAAAGCTGGATGTGAAGTTATCGATGAAACCGGTTGTAAGCTTACAATGCTTGACAGATGCCGAATGTCACTTCAACACAAGTCCTGCAAATACTGTCGTAATTGAAACAAACCATGAAACTGAAATCGATTATGACAGCAGCAATCCATGCTGTGAGATTTGAAACAAGATTACTGTTCACATGGCCAACTGTAAGTTGCATGCTCAAGAGTAAGCTCAGCGCACAGCTTGGTCATATTATAACCGGAGGGCCGAACTGACAACGTGGTATACAAAGAGATCCTTAACAAATAATTATTGCCATATTTTCCCTCACTTTAAAAAGGTTAAATTTTCTTCTTAATAAAAATTTTAATGCAGTACTTCGCCGCTGCGAAGCGCGGGTATTCTGCTAGTATATATATATATATATATATATATATATATATACACACACACACACACACATATACAAGGGGTCCTTGGGTTATGACACAGTTCCGTTCCTACAACAGTGATGTAACCCGAATTTTGGTGTAAGTCGAAACAGACTCTAGCCTAAGTCACGTACCTATCTTAACACATTTGCAAAATCATAATCTAGAACATACAAACACAAAATCTAAGCCTGAGAAAAAAAGAAAAGGACATAAATGTACTGTACACTGTACTGTAGTAACAGGAAAAAATGAGTGTAAAAACATGCTTACCTTTATTCCTTCTCATGTCTCAATTTTTTTACTTTTTTTATGGGAAGTGAGTGTTGTAAACTCGAAACGTTGTAACCCGAGGACCCCCTGTATGTATGTATGTGTACCACCACACAAGGGTCCGCTTAAACCAAAGAAGTGAAATGGGACTCTAGTTCTTGTATTCTTTGTCTGTGTTTACAGGGTTCACCCATAGTAAAATAATGTATGATTGCATTTACAGCCATCCACACCTATGGGAACTCTCTACTAATTCAGGATTTATTTCTATTAACTCTTCCAACATAAAGGACAGCCAAGTTTTAAAGTATGGAGGTATTGAAACACCAGCAAGCGGCATATAAGTAAAGCAGAGGCAGGTTGAAGTGACACAATGCACAGCAGTGATTAGATAGTGAGTCTTAGCTACATTGCATTTTAATGGGAGTTTATAACAACAACTGAGAAATAAAAATATAGTCTATCCTTGATCAAGTACATTAAGAAGAAGAAAAGAAAAACAAAAAAAGCAAAAACAATAATACCTTGGTGGACAAATTAAACAAATGGAAGGAATTCACCAAATTCAGATCAGAGGCAAACTTGCACAAGAAATGACTTGAATGAAAAATACTGTGGCAGACATGGGTCAGAGATCCTCAAGCAGGGGCTCGTGAGGGCATTCCCAAAATAATCTTATAATCCTTCAGTTTTAGAATATGACTTGTTACAAATGTTAGGTAGTTTCATTGGTAAGGAGTCGGACAGTACACCAAACACAGTGCTACCTGTTTTCAACCGGTCTCTGTTAATGCATAATAGAATCTCCCTAATTCTTCCAATATTTTGGCTTGTAATTGGCAGCGCTTAAGCATCACAATACTTCTATTCTTACAGCAGGCAGACACCAAAGCAACGACGACATATTTCTTATTGCATAATCTGGCCACATCTCCCTATAGTAACTTGGACTCTTCTAAAAAAGAAATATCAACTCTTGCACCACAGATAATTAGGGACACATGTCTTTTAAATATTTAATTCTAAGCCCCACACATTTCACAAGGCTACTGGTAGATTTGCAATTAAGATGTTCTGAGAGAAACATAAAGCAGAGATTAAGAAAAGAAACTAAACACAGATGAAGCACAGTCATGGCGGCTGTGGCCATCCTACCAGGGACCCACCCCAGAGTAATTAAAAGATATGGCGGCGTGCACGGACACAGCAGCTTGGTGCTCTTCGTTTCAGTGTTTAGTGTGCATGTGTGTGCTAGTATTACTTCTTGGTTTTCCTGCATCTTGTCAAGCCGACAACACATACAGCCGACAGGAACTTCTCAATATTGGAGTGTGCAATTAGGGGGAGTGTTTCACCAGAGTTTCTCCACTCCCACGACATTCCAGCAGACATAGTGAGGAGTCCCTGCTCTCCATGGATTATCATCCCCACAGGCAGGCAACCGAGGCGGCGCAGAGAGAAAAAACAAAAGCGAGGCTGCAGGGCTGGAGCGTTAGTGAGGTTATGTAGGCAGCCTGTTAAACCACCGCTCCCCAGTGTTTTCCTCACCAATGCCAGATCTCTCGTCAACAAAATCGATGAACTGAGGCTACAGGTGTTAACAAATAACATCGTAAACAACAGTTGCTTTCTGTTGGTCACGGAATCCTGGCTTCACTCATTGATCCTGGACTCTGCTATCCAGCTAACAGGCTACACTGCACAGCGCCATGACAGGACCAGTAACTCCGGTAAGAGCAGAGGAGGGGGGCTGTGTGTGATAATAACACAATAACAACTGGTGTACCAATACAGTAACTGTAGACAGTCACTGGTCCCCAAACCTGGAGTATGCGACCCATATATCTCCCTAGAGAGTTTACTGTGGTCATGATTACTGCTGTTTACATAGCACCGGACGTTAATACAAACTCGGCTATCGAACTTTTACACTGCAGTATTAGCTGTCAGCTGACCAAGCACCCTGATGCTGTGTACATTGTTGCTGGGGACTTTAACCATATGGATTTAAAACCTGTGCTCTCTAAATTCCATCAGCACATCAAGTGTGGATAAAGTCTACACAAACATTAAACAGGGCTACACCGCTACCACACCTAGGCTACTCTGACCACACGTCACTGTTATTAATTCCGGCATACGTCCCACTCAGGAAAACTGCCCCTAACAGCACAAGGACAGTTAAAATATGGCCAGATGGAGCCTCTCAGCAGCTGCAGGACTGTTTCAGTAGGACCAACTGGGACATCTTTGAACACCCAGACTTTGAAGTGTTTAGTGACAGCGTAATGTGTTATGTTAACAACTGCACGGGCATTGTCACAGTGGATAAACGTATCCGGGTTTACCCCAATCAGAAGCCCTGGATGACCAGGGAAGTCCGGAGACTGCTGAAAGAGAGGAACACTGCCTTCAGGTAAGGTCCTCTACAGCACAGCCCATGCCAGCCTAAAGAGAGGCATCTGAGAGGCCAAGTTAGATTATAAAAGGAAGATTGAGGAACACCTGGACAGCAACAATGGCAGGCAAGTCTGGATGGGTATCCAGCATATGAACAGCTACAGGACCAGTCCCGGAGCTGTGGGAGGTGATTTATCGTTGGCTGAAGAATTGAACCACTACTTTGACCGGTTTGAAGTGAATCCACCAGAGACAGCCAGACCCCATCCAGAAACCAACAACAGCCCCATCTTCACAGAGGGAGATAACGAGGTGAGACGCACGTTGTGGGCTGTCAACCCATGGAAGGCAGCTGGACCTGACGGCATCTCAGGACGTGTGCTGAAACACTGTGCAGACCAACTGGCTGGGGTTTCCACCAGGATATTCAACCAGTCTCTGTCTCAGTCCACTGTGCCATCCTCTACACCCACAATTGCATTCCTGCCCATCACAGTAACACCATTGTTAAGTTCGCTGATGATACCACGGTAGTAGGGCTCATCTCGGGTTCCGCCTACAAGGATGAGGTGGAGTGGCTGACAACGTGGTGTAGGAATAACAACTTGCTCCTAAATATAGCCAAGACCAAGGAGCTCATCATGGACTTCAGGAAGAAGGCAGACACATCCAGCTACTCATCATCAATGGGAACTGTGTGGAGAGGGTCTCAGACTTCCACTTCTTGGGAGTCACCATTAGGGAGGACTTGACCTGGGGAACATACACTGCTGAGGTAGTGAAGAAGGCCCAAAAGAGATTCTACTTCCTGAGGGTTCTCAGGAAGAACAACATCCCTCTGAAACTGCTGGTGTCGTTTTAGCGCTGCACAGTAGAGAGCATCCTGGCCTACTGTCTCTGTGCATGGTTCTCCAGCTTCACAGTAGCACAGGGTCATTAAGGTCACCCAGCGGGTAGCCAGCTGTCCTCTCCCCTCACCAGAAGAACTACATAGTTCCTGTTGTCTCAGGAACGTCAAGAAAATTCTTCTGGACCCATCACACCCAGGACATGCATTGTTTGAACGCCTGCCTTCAGGCAGACGTTTCAGATCCATAAAGACTAAGACAAATAGACTGAGAAACAGTTTCTATCCTTCAGCCATCACCATGCTAACTGCTGCTAAGTGGTCAATCTGATCTTGGCTAACTAAAAAGATTACAATATGCAAGCTTTCGAGGCAACTCAGGCCCCTTCTTCAGGCAAGGTGTCATTTTGCTTGGCTTTTCTCTACATTCATAATGGCTAACACGGTACAACACCCTAGTACTACAAAAATAAAAGTTGGTAAGCCAAAGTAAATAAATAAAATATTTAGCTTAATGAATCTGGTTAAATGAGGGCCATACCTTTCTGTATTCTTCCGATACCCCTTTTCTGTTCAAGTCCTCCATTAGTCCTGGGAGGTTATTGCTGCTGTGTTTCTCATAGCGCAGAGCATATAGCATCACTAGCCGTGCCGCATCTAATTTAGTGACTTTTGGATGCTGGAGGAGCCTACGCACATTCTGAAAAGAAGAAGGCAATTGTTTTAAAATGGAGATGGTAAACAGATTGCCACCTACAAAGGTGTATAATGCAGTGCTGCCAAGAGGCACTAATATTACAATTATGTAACTTTTTTTTTTTTTTTTTTTAACAATTGACATAAAAAGGAAAAAGATAAATACATTGGGACTTGATACATACATAGATAATGTTTGCTTCATAATTTGCACATGGTAGCATAACATAACACTATTAAACCCAATTAATTTAACTTAAGATTAGTGGTCAGGCCAGAGACTCTCCTGGTCGCACTGGATGAAAAGAAGGGAACAGCCTGGATAAGGCAACAGTTCATCACAAGACACACTCACAAATGGTCAATACAGAACTAGAAATCAGAAATCACATCTTTGGGAATGTGCAAAAAAAGAATGGAGATATGATGTTCAGATAACATCATCTTTAAATGCTGTGACAGATTTGATTGAAACTTGGTGATATTATAGTAAAAAGAAAAGTAGCTGAGCTGTGTTTTTTAATTTGTCAGGAAAATTTTAAATCCCAATCTATTGTACCCAGCCCCTGATATTTTTTGATTACATCCATCATATACAATATAGAACCTGATTGATGTTACACCATTATATGAATGTGCACGGTTCTCCGGTTGTTAGACTTATATTAACGGTAACTGAAGCACATTCGTTTAAAGAAACAGAATAATACAATTTATTGAAAAATGCAAGGATTATAGAAATATGATAACTGCATAAGTACTGACACAGAAGATAGGGCACAAGACAGATGAGGCAGACAAACATACTGTATAACACATAAGAGGCTGGCTGTTTACTGGCTATTTAGAATCCCAATTTATCATTACACATATAAATTATTTCAGGTCTTTAAAAGTAATGTTCTTTGTTGTGTGTTGTTGTTGTTATTGTTACTCTGGGTTAAAGCTGAGGACTTTTCTTGTGTAGGGGTGTACTCATATTTTTGCTGCATGGACCTTTGTTCATGATGTGGTGTTATTCTGCTCTTCTTAGCTAACTGTTAGGCTCTTTGCTGTGTCTTCTGCAGCTTTATAAGGAAAACCATTAGTCTTTCTGGCACAAGAGTTTAGTCACTTATGATCCCTTCATAAAGTAACGGCTTCATGTCAGTCTTGGCTTAGTCATTGGCACAAAACTCAGTTTGGCAGAGTTGATCTTAGAGCTAGTTCAGTGCAACCAACTCCAAGTAATAATGCACTGTCTGCATTTTGGCTTCCAAAAAGAAGAGGATTGTCAAGCTTTCAGCTTCCCAAAGAGAAAAGTTTGTCTGCTTTTTGGTTTCAGAGAGAACAGGTCTCCAGCTTTAAGCTTCACAGAGACTGAAGGGATAAGTGTAGGTAGTTTTAAGAAAACATAACTGTTTTAGCACACAGTACTTGGAGCCCCCTTGACATAACCTTGAAGGAGACAAAAAAAAATCCACACATACAATGTATTAAAATATATTATTCTCAAAACTGTACATTCAACATTTCTGTGCGTAACACGTTTTCTAGCTCTGTTAGAACAAGGGTATAAAATATACGTAGAACTGTGACACTGTTTTACTTTACATTTTTCACATGTTCTGTCAGCCCATTAATCACAATTATAGTATCCTTTTAAAGTGTTAAAAAAGACATAAAATATAGTTGATTAATCTGTCTTATCCCACTGTCCAAACTAGTACATTTTTGCTTAAAAAGCACAGACCTTTGTCTTAATTTTCTCATTTCGACAACAGAATCCTTTGCAGAGCCACAGACTTTTGAAAGCATTTTAGTGTGCACAGGCAAAAATGAAAGATTTCTGAAAACATGCAGACTCCATTGTACTGGTTGATTCGTTCTTATTATGTTTCTCTTCCCTGATTGGATCCTGATCATTATTTGTCATTCTCTGACTGGTCACCTTTCAAAGAAGAACAACGTATTCCAACATAGTGGGCCTATAAGAGTTACTTTTTGTGTTGCTTACTTGTATGCATACATTGCTTTTGTGCGATTTTTAGAAATTGTGGTGTGACGGATGGCAGGGATGCTCCTGCAGCATATGTTCCAGGGGAGCAAGCATAGGAAACCCAGTTTCTCCCCCTGGACGCTAGATGGCAGCCTCCTTGGGCTGCAGCGGTGCCTCAGACTCCTGCAGGGCTTCATGGGAGTTGGAGTTTGGTGCAGTCCTGTTGGGTTCCGCAGGTGCCACCAGCGGAAGCTGCAGCAGGAGCTGCTTAGCCCTTCTGGGCACTAGTTTCGCCACACCCACAAGTGCAGCCGGATGTCGGCAATCAAGCACCTGGAGCACTTCCGGATGCCTAACAAAAGGAGCCAGCAACCACCACTCAGTGGCCAGAGTCGGGAAGAGGAGGACAAAGCTTAGAGGAGGAGTGGTGGTGCTGAAGGAGAGTGTTTAAGTGCTTTATTTGTGTCTTTTGGGACTGTGTTGTGCCTGTGGGGTCAAAAATAAAAGTGTATTTAATTTATATGTGCCCCCCCCGTGTCCATTTGTGTCGGGTCAGGTGCCTATATAGCACGTCTGTTAAGTGGTTAACAGACTACTCACACTGTAGTGTACTGTCGGCAGTCGCATATATGCTCAAACTGCACGAGCACATTCTGTGTGACTGGCATGCCACGACATTGGTACTCAGACTATATGTGTATGATGCTCACCCACTGCGGTTGCTGCACAATGAGTATTAGTAATTTGATGGCAACACCAGAAAATTTGCTTGTGAGACTGATCAATCAACAAGATAGTTGACTGAAACTGATGACATGACAGAAATTCTTCCGACTGTGCAACAGCCCAAGCTTGAGAGCCATCTGGGCACTGCAATTACTCATACTGCATGATAAATGTTGGCTAATGAAGCTGAAATCCAGGCTTATTCAGAAAATTCAGTCGACAACTGCAAACTGAGCACAAAATCGTGCTAAAATAGCATAGCATATGCCCGGTTTAAGACAACTCAATCTTTTCAGTGTGAATGAAAATACAGTCATAATGTGAAAATGCTGTTGTGGACGAAGATCAGTGTAGATATAGCCTTAGTTTTTAGTTTATAAAATCAGGGTTCCCACTCTTTTTAAGGAATCATTTTCCAGGATATTTCCAGGAGCTTTTTCTGGAAATTCATGACAGGATCTGGTCATACAGTCATACACTTTAGTCGCAGGATTAACGCCATTTTAATTTTTCTTTGATTATGCAGGGACTTAGTGTCACCGATATGCTAAATTACATAAAGGCAACACCAATTAATGCACTGATGTATGATGGAGTTGTTTGACCTCTTTTTGTTATACACTGTTTTAAACTGCAAAACTCTTTTAAAGAAATAAATGCCTCTTGGATTGTGGAAAACTATCCAAACACTGACATATACTGAGCAATTCCATAATGTTCAGTATATAGCTGTTGATCACACCATGAAATAGGCTACCATAGTGACCTAATTTCAGTAAAAGTTACTTGCATATTACATATTATGTCATTGTTTGTATCAAATAAATTTATGTACAATGTTTGTATTAAACAAAACTGCATAAAGCCAATTTATTGCCTATATCATGTGTATGATGCCTATAACACTAATATATGCAACAATTGGCACGCGACAAAACAAAGTCAAAGTTAACTTTCAACTGGTAGCTTTACTGGGAATACAGCAGCTGTAGAATTTGCATAAGTCAATGACAAAGATTATAATAAAGAACTTGTCTTTGTGGGAAAAGAAGCAAAATACATCCATTTTAAATCATGATAGCCTTGCCATCAATTCCTGAGTTGAAAACTTGGTTAAACTAGAAAGAATACTAGGAACAAAGGATAAGAGCCTTAACTCCAGTATATTGGAAAAAAAAAAACAATCTATAAGTCACTGTAGTGTAACCTATGAAAAAGGCATCTGGTGTAGGCCTAGGTTTAGAAACAATGCTGGTGTTGCTCCTTGAGGTCTGATAAAACTGCATCCAGACCGATGACCTCTTTCTTTTTTTCAGCACTTTTACGATAGGCATTAGATTTTGTGAGCAGTGTAAAGTCCTGTTTTCTCTCAGCCTTCTCTGCCATTGCATCTGCTTCTTCTTGCATTGCCTCAATGCTAGTGATTATTTTCTGTCTCTTTGCTGCCACTTTTGTGATTTCAGAGTGGAGCTCTTCTCTTTGCTTGTCATTTTCAGTTTCCTTTTTCTTCTTTTTTTCCATCATCAAGGTAGTGGACATATCGCATCCTGCCATTTCTGCAGTGCTGCAAGAGGGGCTTTGGCAATACTCCATCAAATGAGCCACCAGTCAAAGAATCCTGGATTAGGTGAAGAGACATCAGAGTCCTTCCTTTCAGATTTGTAACCAGCATGTCCTTATTCACAGAGTACCCTCTTTCGACCGCTGCTTGCCCATGTGACAACGTGAACAGGTCTTTCATTGATTTCCACAGAATTGCGTACTCTGCTTTGTCACCAGCAAATCTTCCCATGAATGTGTCCAGTCGACAGGAGCTACTTCTATACCCTTGAAATTCCTTCTTATGGTGCTGCACCATTTCAGTGAGGAACATCTTGTACTCACTAAGGTTTTGGTCACAGTCCTCTGCTGTATGCCATTTGGCGTTAAGAAGCAGCTGTAAGAGCTTCTCAAACATGGAGATGGCACGCATTTCATCGCTGATCATAGTTACTGGATCTAGGCATGCCATGTGCCTTACTGCTGCATAATTCAAAGGGCATTTGTCCAGCAGTTTCTTTGCTGTTGTGGACAGGAAGGCTACACATTCTCTCCGGAATTGCTGACCCGGCAGCGGTTTTTCAAGCAGCTTCTCTGAGGCTTTCTCAAGAGCTTGTTTGGTGGCAAAGCCAAGATCCACCTCTTTCAGTGGCAAATGGAGTGTTTTATCCAGTACATCAATTTTAAGCATTTGGACAGGTGTTTTGATGTTATCCAGTGCCTCCCTCTTCATAAAGCATGAAATCAAACTCTTCAGAAGGGCCTGATGGTCTTTTGCCAAAAATGGCATCATGGGAGCATCAGTCTGGAAAGTCTCAAGAAAGGGTTTCGGCTGCCTTGCCACATAGGCAAAAAACTGTAATTTTGCCTCAAAAAGGATGTCACCAACAGCCTCTCTGACCACAGTGTATGATGTTGACATTGGCATTTTACTCTTTGGCAGTTTCTTGTAATTGTCGACAAATATTTCAACATGTGGCCACATCTTAAGTGCTCTCTCTGCCACTGGCAAGTCCTCCACCCACCTGTGAGCACAGAATTTTAGAGGGAATGTTGATGTTTTGGTAATTTCAATAAAGTCATCCCGTCTGGCTGGTGTGTCATGAAAAAGCTGCCAAAGGGCTCTTAGTTTGTCACCTATCTTCCATCCACTTTCCTTCTCGCCTTGTTGGAAGCTTCCATGAACTGTATGAAGACCACAGGTTACTAGGTTTATCAAGCTTCTAATATATGGGGCCTCCTTTGACCTGTCTTCTTCAAATAATCTCAAAAATTTTTTGTTAACACTTGGTCCATCCATCGAGATTTGCAGGAGCTTGCTTGGATCAAGTGGAGAGAGGGAAACTTTAATGTTCTCAACAAGCTTCTCTGATTGTGAGTGCCCTAGAAACTGGGAATCCAAATAATGCACAACTACCTTTTCTTCATTATCACTCCAGTACCACACAAGCACATCCATCTGCTCGGTCTGTGTTATTTTGTTGAGGCATTCATCAAATGAAATGGTATAGCAGTTGGACTGTCTAATGTCTTTCACTAGCTTGTCTCTGAAATATGGTGCAAGGCCAAAACACATCAGATACGCTGGTTTTGTTGCACCACATGAGAATTTTTGGGCAATTTCACTATCTGGAAACATCAGGTGAAACAATGAACCCATATCTGAACAGGAATTGAAAGAATATTTGGAAAGGGCCACTTTAATCACCAAGCGGATCTCTGCTTCTAAAACAGCTTCACTTGAAAAATGAGCTCTGATTGTGGGTGTAGCTTGAGGTGGAGTTATAGAAGTTGATGGCTGGACCTCGCTGCTTCCTTGACTCTCCGATTCTGCTGCCTGTCTGCTAGCTTCAGAATTTTGGGGGGTGGAAGATTGATTGATGAAATCAGTCATGTGTGGTCCTGTGCCGTGACTTGACATGACCCGCTTGTGTCCCTGTCCTTTGGCATGGCTTTTAACAGCAGAAATGCCCATGTTGCCTACATCAAAAGCTTTCTTGCATATCTTGCAATATGCCCGATGTACATTATCTGTCACGTGTCCTATCCAGTCCCTGAACTCAGGATTTATCTTCCATTCCTCCTTAAACGTACACCTCCTTGACATGATTCTGCTTTCCCTCACTTCTCTAATTAGAAATGCATTCTCTAAATTAACCATTATAGGCTACTATTTTTCCTGCAACACTGCCTATTAGTGTCAAAAACATTAAATACAGTAATGTACAAAAATGTAGGCTAAATAGAAATACTGATCGAGTACAGATTTTCTGTAGGCTAACTGTGGCAAACTTAATGTGAAAGCATACCCATATAATTCCTCTAGAGGGAGCTAATGTTCTGTAGAATAATGGAAGCAAGCTAGAATAAAAAGTTGAGCCAGGAGCTGTTAAGTGTGTTCAGTTGTGCAAATACACGGCACAAGCCAAGTAATATTTATAGTGTGGCGATTGCTTGGCTGCAAGGATATCACACGAACCTACACAAACACATAAGAACAGGCATTTAGATGTAGGCTTCAAGTAGCCTAAGCCCTATTTGTTTTAAATGAAAGCAGTAGCTCTTAGTCTAATTCTTTTTAAGACTGTTATCGTGTTCGTGCTGTTTTAGGTTTGGTTCACTAAATTTATTTGCTTAATAGAGGGACCACATAGGCCTACAAAATGATTTTAGATTGATTAAGCAATTTCCTCCAGGATCAATAAAGTATTCTGATTCTGATTACTGTCATTAGACAATTAGCACTATGCTAACACCTAATGGGAATTGCCATTGACAGGCTAACAGAAATTAGCATCGCCAATTTACTTGACATGTTTAATATGCGACCTGGGTCCACATCAGACGGTATGAAGTAACAAAAATGTCAGTTGCACCATATGCACTGTGGTCATACTTACAGTCATGCACTCAGCAGAAATTTCAAGTGATGAACTGATGTTCTGTTGTTCTCCTGTCAGCTACTGACAAGCTAGAGCAACAAGGGTCAAAACTCAAATATAATTGCTTATACATGTCTCAGTAGGTGGAGACATTGCGCAGCAGAGGCCACGACCTAGCTCAGCTGTCATCATATCTAGACTTACGAACAGCAAGCTGTTTCAAACAGAAAAATTAAAAAGCGAAAACAGAAATAAATTTCCAGGACAAGAAAGATTATTTCCAGGACATTTAGCCATTTCGATCAATTTCCAGGTCATTTCAATGACTGGAAAATAACCCTCAAAATTTTCAGGTTTTCCAGGACGCGTGGGAACCCTGAAAATTTTTTATAGTTGATTACTAGGTAGATGTGAAGGTACCCTTTTTTAACAGAGGTAAATAAGGCCTTTCAGCCAGCAGCCATATTTTGTAACAGGTAATTAACCAGAAGGTAAGCATGTTTGTGCCAGGCAATACTTGGGTGGGAGACCATCTAGGAAAAGTGTTGGTTGCTGCTGTGTGTTAATTCTAAAGCCTCAAGTGCAGTGACAGGAATACTGTGATGTAAAAATCGACACCATCCTTTGGATGAGATGGAAAACCAAAACTAAAGTCCTGACTCTCTGTGGTCATAGATCTCTAGGCATCTTTCAAAAGGAGTAGGGTGTTTCTCAATGTCCTGGCTAAATTGCTCAGTACGGTCATTCGCCTGGTCATTCTGGGCCCCTAATGATCCCATTTCTTTATTGGCTAATTATCTCTCTCACTCCTTCACCACCAAATACCTAATGTGTGGTGAGCGTACTGGTGCAAGATTGGCTGTAGTCATATCATCCAAGTTGATGCTACACATTGGTGGTGGTTCAAGGGGTCACCCATTGTCTGTGTAAAGTGCTTTGAGTGGGGTTAGAAACGCACTATATAAAAATAATGAATTTCTGAACTATGTCCAATCAATTCACTTTGCTACTGGTGGACTCCAATCAAATTCTAGAAACATCTCAAAGATAATGAAAGCAACCAGAATGAACCTGATCACAACTTGGCATGCCAAAGCATAAGGTCTGAATATTTACATGAATGAGAGATTTCAGTTTTAGATTTTTTAAAAATTTGCGAACCTTTCTGAAAGCATGTTTTTTTACTTTGTCATTATCGGTTATTGAATGTAGACTGATGGGGGAAAATGTCAATTGTATCCATTTAAAATAAAATCTAAAACAAAATAAAGTGTGCTGAAAGTGGATGGGTCTGAACATGTTCTAAATTCTCTGAATATTTTGCCAATTCTTTATAAGCATCATCACAAAATACTTACAAAATAATTTTCCAGATTACCAAGTGGATCAAAAAATATACTTAACAAGCATAATCATAGTTTTTGGTTTGGATCTGTCTATCTGTAGGCACTCCCAGAAGTACAAGGGAAACACAAAGTCAATGGGTAGGGAGTCCTACAAATAATCAACACCCTTTTTTCTGCCTTCAATACAGAACAATTCATAAGGTCCACTAGAATCTGAGGAAATGACACATCCAAGAAGGTCAAACCAGAATATTGCAGAACAAATCCTCCCAGTCAAACCCCTCAGAATGTTTATAAAGATTCAACCTGATGTTAATGTATCATCAGAATATAACTCTGCAGAAGTAAATATGTATTTTAGGTATCTAAGACTTAAATCAGTATGAAAATACATTTCAAGATACTGTATTTTGATTACATTTCCAGATATCTTAAAATAACAGGCACACCATTCTGTGATATGTGAGGTACATTTCAAGATATCTTAAATTGGACAGGAAAACCCATTGAAAACACAGGCAATTTTACAGAAAGTTATTTTAAAATATTTCGAATTCTATCTGACATGCTTTAAAATGCCAAAACACTTATTGTAAGGTATCTCACAATGTATAAGAACATACCTCAAGGTATACTGAAATGCATTTGACATATCTGAAAATGAGCAGTGCATCATTTCATGATAGCTTAGAATCTTTTTAAGATATCTTCATGCATTTTCAGACACCTATGATTCTTTTTAAGATGTTTGAAATGCATTTCCAGCCACACTTTCAACTTGTTGTTGCCTATTAATAGTTTATTTCAAAAGATTGCGTAAAAGAATGTTAGATTATCATACTACGTTATGATGAATGTATGACAAAGATCGTTAAGGTTTGGAGGTTGGGAGAGAGGGTCAAGATCATTGATAGCAGAAAGAATTATGACAGTAGATGAGGCAAAAGGTTTAAACCTCAAACATTAAAAAAATGAATAATTATATCAATATCCAATGCAATTGCAATGGATGATAGAAAGCACTGACTGGACACATTTTTCAGCAGTATAGTTTTAAATTAAATACAGTATACTTGGATTCTGTGGTTCAGTTATTATAAACTTAGGACACTTTTTTCATATAGATTAGACATTTACATGCTTTAATAGTAGACTTTAAACACCTTTTATTGAAAGATTCAATACCATATCCAACAGCCATGGAGATTCATCATGACTATACAACATAACTGATTTTGAAATGATGTACAAATTAAAAGTTTTCCTCATAATATCTTTTCTTTTTGGATAAATTACCTGCTTATATTATTTTACTTCTTGTTTATCAACATAATACAATGATTCAGGAACAGTCAGATTCAAAGTGATACTGTTCTCACAGTACTGAGCTATAAGTATACTTTAAGATGGTATTGAGTCTTCCCGGTCTGACTACACCACAAAACAGCTAAGTTCTATTTCAGCATTAAACCCATTTCATAGTTCTGCTATTTGAAATATAAGCAAATTTGAAACAATACAAATAGTACAAGCTAATACTTATGTCATGTTTCTAAGGTCATGTGTAGTCAGGCAGGATTCATTAAGCAGATCGCAGTCCATCACGCCCCTTTCAAATGAATAAGTGGCTAAATTTTGCAATAAGTGAACTCACAGGGAATGTATGGGTATGCTTCCAGTGTCTACTGGTCTATGGTACACTATAACTCTATGTCCTGGAGTGGAAAATCTATTTTTCCAACTACAGATTGTTTATATTACATTTTTAATTATTTTGTTTAAACAAATCAGGATGAACTGAATACAGGAATTTAATTGCAGGCATTGTTATACATCCTTTCTTGTAAATTCTTCCTATACATAATTGTGATTTGTAATTTTCAATAAGCCTGATATTTCTGATTTTCAGTAAGCTTTGAGACTGTTTTTATCCAGATTTTACTACCTATTTTATTTTCTATTATATTCTTCAATTTGGTATTGTCATATTTTAATAAAACATTGATTTTACATTTTCTATTCTTTTCATTTATGCAGACTGATTGAAATAAGAGGGTAACAAGTGTGAGCAAAATTGCCCACAGGATTTATCAAGGCTATTCAGCATCTCAATAATTAGAACAACTGTGGTAAAAGCAAGACATAATTTGGTTAGCAAGTGGCATATGGCCAACAGAGTTACTCTTTTGTGTATGTCATGAGGGCATACACATGTTTGTTAGTGCTGGTGATAGTGAGTCCCTATGAAGACAGCCCTATGTGGAACAGTGCAGAGTGACAGGCAAGTGGCACCGCTCAAGATTTTGTCTGCATAGTATCACTACAGTATGTGTATGTGCGTGTATCTGCGTGCAGGTTGATCTTCAAAGGCGGGAGCAGACAAATCCAATATACAATACATTACTGGTAAGTCTCAAAAACTTCATGATAATACGCTCTACAACCTAGTTTAATAAAAAATTTATAAAAATGTCTGATGGCAGAAAAGAAATCATTTGTTGGTAAACATTTGAGCATTGGATTGCCTGGGTGAGTCAGTGACAGCATATATTTTAAGTGATATTTTAGTCATTTTAATCCAGAATTCCAAAAAACTTTCTGGATTTCAGAGGTGGTATGACTATAATCTGAAAGATATTCATAAAGTTTATGTTTAATTTTCAAACATTTCAAAATTACTTTGCTGAAAAACTTACAATGCTTCCTTAAACTAGAAACTCTACTTTAAAAATGTATTAGTTTGCAAAATGTAAGGTATTAGTTTTAATTTCATAATTTCAAGTATTTATTTTTTTTCCGCAAGGATTACAAATTAAAATTATTTTAGTCCACCTCTTCATTTGAATGTGGTAAGGTCCTTAGAGGAAGCTTTAAGTTTTTGTTTTCCAGTTTGTCAAACTTTTTGCTTAAATTATTAACTGAGCCAATTAATACACAAAAAGGATTAATAAGTCAGACTGCCTATGAAAACATACTCATTGTTTGTAAATAGTTATTATATTTGAAAGAAACTTTAGTGCATGAAATGTCACTGGAAGAGAGAAAAAAAATAACCATACAGTCATGTGAAAAAGTAAGTACAATCCATGAAAAGGTTTTTCTTTTTTAACATACAGTACAGGCCAAAAGTTTGGACACACCTACTCATTCAATGTGTTTTCTTTATTTTCATGACCATTTACAGCACTCCATCACTCTCCTTCTTGGTCAAATAGCCCTTACACAGCCTGGAGGTGTGTTTGGGGTCATTGTTCTGTTGAAAAATAAATGATCGTCCAACTAACCTGACTTCTGCACAACACAACTGCTGGTCCCAACCCCATTGATAAAGCAAGAAATTCCACTAAATAACCCTGATAAAGCACACCGGTGAAGTGAAAACCATTTCAGGTGACTACCTGTTGAAGCTCATCGAGAGAATGGCAAGAGTGTGCAAAGCAGTAATCAGAGCAAAGGGAGGCTATTTTGAAGAAACTAGAATATAAAACATGTTTGCAGTTATTTCACCTTTTTTTGTTAAGTACATAACTCCACATGTGTTCATTCATAGCTTTGATGCCTTCAGTCATGAAAATAAAGAAAACACATTGAATGAGGAGGTGTGTCCAAACTTTTGGCCTGTACTGTATGTGTATACAGTCACATGAAAAAGTTTGGGAATAATAATTTACTCCACTTTCAACAAAAAAAAAAGATAACAGTGGCATGTCTTTCATTTTCTAGGAACATCTGAGTACTGGGGTGTTTTCCGAACAAAGATTTTTAGTGAAACAGTATTTAGTTGTATGAAATTAAATCAAATGTGAAAAACTGGCTGTGCACAAATGTGGGTGCCCTTGTAATTTTGCTGATTTGAATGCATGTAACTGCTCAATACTAAATGCTCAATTACTTGCCACACCAAATGGGTTGGATTAGCTCGTTAAGCCTTGAACTTCATAGACAGGTGTGTCCAATCATGAGAAAAGCTATTTAAGGTGGTAAATTGCAAGTTGTGCTTCCCTTTGACTCTCAACTGAAGAGTGACAGCATGGGATCCTCAAAGCAACTCTCAGTAGTATCACGGTTTAGGGGAAGGCTACAAAAAGCTATCTCAGAGGTTTAAACTGTCAGTTTCAACTGTAAGGAATATAATCAGGAAATGGAAGGCCACAGGCACAGTTGCTGTTAAACCCAGGTCTGGTAGGCCAAGAAAAATACAGAAGCGGCATATGCGCAGAATTGTGAGAATGGTTACAGACAACCCACAGATCACCTTCAAAGACCTGCAAGAACATCTTGCTGCAGATGGTGTATCTGTACATCGTTCTAAAATTCAGTGCAATTTGCACAAAGAACATCTGTATGGCAGGGTGATGAGAAAGAAGCCCTTTCTGCACTCACACCACAAACAGAGTCGCTCGTTGTATGCAAATTCTCATTTAGACAAGCCAGATTAATTTTGGAACAAAGTGTTTCGGACTGATGAGACAAAAATTGAGTTATTTGGTCATAACAAAAAGCGCTTTGCATGGCGGAAGAAGAACAATGCATTCCAAGAAAAACACCTGCTACCTACTGTCAAATTTGGTGGAGGTTCCATCATGCTGTGGGGCTGTGTGGCTAGTTCAGGGACTGGGGCCCTTGTTAAAGTTGAGGGTTTGATGAATTCAACCCAATATCAACAAATTCTTCAGGATAATGTTCAAGCATCAGTCACAAAGTTGAAGTTATGCAGGGGTTGGATATTCCATCAAGACAATTAACCAAAACACAGTTCGAAATCTACAAAGGCATTCATGCAGAGAGAGAAATATAATGTTCTGAAATGGCCGTCACAGCCCCCTAACTTGAATATCATAGAAAATCTATGGGATGATTTGAAGCAGGCTGTCCATGCTTGGTAGCCATCAAATTTAACTGAACTGGAGAGATTTTGTATGGAAGAATGGTCAAAAATACCTACATCCAGAATCCAGACACTCAAAGGCTATAGGAGGCATCTAGAGGCTGTTATATTTGCAAAAGGAGGCTCAACTAAGTATTGATGTAATATCTCTGTTGGGGTGCCCAAATTTATGCACCAGTCTAATTTTGTTATGATGCATATTGCATATTTTCTGTTAATTCAATAAACTTAATGTCACTGCTGAAATATTGCTGTTTCCATAAGGTATGTCACATATTAAAAGGAAGTTGCTACTTTGAAAGCTCAGCCAATGATCCACAAAAATCCAAAGAATTAAGAGGGGGTCCCAAATTTTTTTATATGACTGTATATCAAGATTTTGCTCATCATTGAAATGGTATCTATAGATTAAGGTGATATAATATAACAAGCATCATACCACATTTACGTTTTGTAGTATATTGCATAATTTAAATAAACTACAAGGCTTTGCCCCTTGCTCGCTTCACTTGCCAACCCCCAGGCCTGCGCTACCCGTTAGCCTCTTTGCGATTCTGCCGCTCACGTATGGGGATGCGGATGTACAATTTAAACAGATTTTATTTTCATGGGAATTGTTATATATGCATAATAGAACTATTTTACATTACAGCGAGTAATTAACCATATTAAAAAATAGCAAAACATATTTGAAAGTAAATTATGTTTCATGTTGCATTAGAGTTATTTGTTGAGTAATACGATTTTGTTCTGTTTGGCTTTGAAATTAACACTCAAATATTTTTTAATCTTACACTTTTACTGTAAAACTTCAGTTAAAACTATTTTTTGAATAAAATTTTCATCAATATCGCATTGAATTTTGTGTTTTGACTTTCATCGTGACAACGCAACATATATAGATATTCTCTCTCTATTAAATAAAATGGCTTTTTCGAATTTTGGCTCTGAGATTTGTTAATTGTCTTTGCAAAAGCTATTCTAATGGGAAACTGTTAATGGTTTAATATGAATGGCATATCAAAATCTCCTTTGTTGTCTGATGTTATCCACAGAAGATTTACTACATTACCATTCTTGGATACATCCTTCTTTCTACAGTAATTTGTTTGGTGAAACACCAGACAGTGTTAATGGTTATAGATATTCTTCGGGATATTGTAAGCTGATGTTTTCATCTTCCACATGATCCAACTGTTTCAGCATTGATACGCATTTAACCAATTTGCTATGTAACCGATCGACATATTTGGCGTTAATTTGTTTGACTTCATCTTTTCTCAGTGCTAGGACTGCCCGTGTACTCATTTTTTCTGTTGATAACCCTTTGTGATGAAATTCTTCAATAAGATTTGGACATAATACGTCTTCTTTAATTGGGAACTTGAAGCGAGGAAAACGGTAAAATTTATAAGAGCTGAGACAGCAGGAACTATGTTTGACAAAAGCATTCACACAAATGAGAGGTAAGAGTACTGTGTGTGTGGTTGCATATGGTTGAAAGGAGGGCGTGACTTGAAAAAATCTCATGGTCAATGTCTCGCAGGACTTGAACAAATCTCTTCAAAAAGTCTTGTCTCATTGCAGTATTTTTTTTATATTAACAGAGAGACATAAATGCAAATTGTGTGTGTGAAAAAAGTGCACCTCTACATTTACCACAATCTCAAATATTTAAAATTAGAATTAGACGCACCATATCAGGTGATTAGAACAGTATTGTCTCACTTAATACCTCAGACATTTAGTTTGGGTTGGTCAGCAAATTTAGCCTGCGGGCAGAACAAAAAAAGAATCCCAGGAACCTGGTGGTCTAAAGGTAGCTCTTGCCATTGTTGATATCTAATTAGAGGAGTCTACCAGAATTAGAAAGAGGATGCACAAATCATATCCACATGGGAGGTGAACCAGTAGAAAACCTTAGCTGTCCAGAAAGAATATCAGGGCATGACTAAAGTTTGCCCTTGAACACCTACACAAAGACCAGGATTCTGAAACAATGTGCACTGAACAGAGAGGCAAAAATTAGTTAATTTGGCCACAATACATAAAGACATGCTTGGCGAAAACCAAAGACAGGATTTGACCAGAACAACAACATTTATTTATATAACACGTTTTCATACAAATGATGTAGCTCAAAAGGCTTTACAAGATGAAGAAAAAAGAAAAATATAAAAATAAGATTAAGCAATACTAAGTAACAAAGATCACAGAAACCACTATGAACTCCTAATTATACCAGAAGGTGCTTATACTGCCAGAAGACTGAAGCTCAACTAAAAGTGGACCTTGCCACATGACAATAACCCTAAACGTACCAATAAATCCACAAAGGAATGACTGAAAATAAAAATAGAGAATTCTGGAATGGCCAAGATAAACATGGCACTTGAGTCTTATCAAATTGCTGAGGGGTGGGAGGGATTCAAAATGGGCAGTGCATGAAAGACAACCCTACAAAACTTCACACAGCTGAAAGAATTCTACATGGAGGAATGAGAAAAACCTCCTCCCAGTTGATGTCAAAGACTGGTAGACAGCTACTGTATATGAAATGCCTACTTGAGGGGGCAATACCAGTTATTAGAACCAAGGCATGCTGTATATGCTCCAATAAATACCGAGTCTCTTTTTGTTGCCTGTCTCTAATAAGCGCCGGGCTTCAGAAGGGATGCGGCCAAATAATAGCCGGTCTCTAACAGTAGCTGGGTCTTTGATATTTGCCTACTAGCATACACTGTAAGCGTCTGTATCTTTATAGACGTGTGTAATACATGAGCATGTCAGCACGTCGCATATATAAGAAATATGGATATACCGGTTTCATTGCCTTCCAAAATGCCGCCAAAACGGTCATTTGACATTGCCTTTCAGATTCGTGCGGTGGAATACGCGAAAGAAACTTCTGGTGAAGCGGCCACTCATCATCATGGTGTTGATCCGAAAAGAATTTGAGAGTGGAAGAAACAATATGAGAGTCTTGTGTCTGTCAAAGAGGACAAAGGTGCAAGCAGAAAGAAGTTAGAAGGAGGAGGATCCAAGAAAGTTAGTGAAGAACTTGAAGACTGTGTATTGTCCTGGATTCTCGAGCAGCAGCGAAAATCCATCCGTGTTTCCAGAAAGATGATTTGTGAACACGCGAAACTGATTTTCAATACTGAGATAGATGAAGAATCCAAGAGAAAGGAGACTTTTGTTGCGAGTTCCAGCTGGCTGCAAAAATTTATGGAGCGTAATTCATTATCTCTTGGACGATAAACAACTGTGGCTCAAAAAGATCCAGATAAACTAGTTGACAAAGTTATTTCTTTTGTGATGTGGATTTCTCAGTTGCGGATGACCAAAGGTATCCGAGAATGTAACATTATTGGAATGGATGAGACATCATTTTGGTTTGACATGCCGGGTGAGACAACCGTTCATCCCAGCGGAGCAAAAACAGTCTCTATCAAAACTACTAGCCATGAGAAAGATCATTTTACGTTAGTTCTTGCGACCACGGGTGATGGAACCAAGATGTAGCCATTCATCGTATTTAGAAGCGGAATACAAGAAGTGACTAGGTTGCAGCAAGATGTTCAACTTGAAGGAGCTGTCATAACGTGTTCCCAAAATGGATGGATGAACGAAGATCTCACAATCCAATGGCTGCAAAAAGTTTCTCGGAAATTTTCATTTCACAAGAGACTTCTGGTTTGGGACTCTTATCGTTGCCATATCAGTGCAAACATTAAACGGGAGCTCAAAAAGTACAACATGGACACAGCAGTCATTCCAGGAGGTTGCACAAAATATGTGCAGCCAGCAGACGTTTCATGGAACAAATCTTTCAAGGACAAGATCAGAGCATTCTATGAAAATTGGATGGCAGGTGACAATGACAAAGAACTCACACAAGGCAGAAATTTGCGCGCGTCTGATGGTGACATGGATCATGTCTGCATGGGATGAAATCTCAAATAAAATGATTCGGGAATCTTTCAAAAATTGTGGCATCACCAATTCTACTGACGGTAGTGGGGATTCATTAATTCATTGCCTCAAAGAAAATCAGCCATGTTTTGAAGGAAGAGAGAAATTGTCGGCGGCAAGAATTCGAAGCGTCGTGACAAACCTAGAAGAAGAGGAAGACGATAGTGAACTGGACAACAACGAAGCCGTCATTGCGGATTCGAATGACCAATAGCAGCAAAAGTTACAGAAAGACATTGCCATTTATCTCTAACAGTTTTGTGCAGCATGTGAAATTCAAATAAAGTAGCTGTTTGTAATATTAGCTGACATTTTTGTGTACCTACCTGCACCGACATGCGCACAAAAATATTGCGTTCTGAAGGATTTTGTTAATAATGGCCGGTCTCTAATAGCATCCGGTCTCTATTAAGGGCTGGAAGCCGAGGCTAGTTTTGCAAATCACCACATGGATATCAAATCTTGATATGTCCACATACAGCATATTAATAAATAAAACATATTTAATTTTTCATATGACTGTATAGTTTCCAATAATTGCTCTGCTTGTTTTCACATGACAGCAAAAAATCTAAAATCAAAAACCAAAAGTAAACACCATTATTTAATAATCACTAGATCTGTTAACATGGAATTATCTTTTATTTGGTTATGTTAAATGTGTTTTTCTACTAACAAAACTAATCACCGTAAAATAGTTTAAAGCCCACAGTCCAAAGACATGCAGGTTAGGTGGATTGGCGATTCTTAATCTGCCCTAGTGTGTGCTTGGTGTATGGGTGTGTTTGTGTGTGTCCTGCAGTGGGTTGGCACCCTGCCTAGGGTTGGTTCCTGCCTTGTGCCCTGTGTTGGCTGGGATTGGCTCCAGTAGACCCCCATGACCCTGCGTTCGGATTCAGCGGGTTGGAAAATGGATGGATGGATGGAATTCATTAAATAAAAACACAGTTCTTTAAAATGTTACTCTTCTGGTGTGTATAAAGCGTACAATGGCTTTCTTAACATATTGTTTATTTTATATTTATGATTCACACTAGAAAGCATGGCCCTCAGTTAAACTAGCTTGAAAGTTTCTTATAAGGTAATTGTGTGTGTTTTTTCTTTAAATAAGTTTTTTTTTTTTTTTTAAAGTACAAATCCAACTGGCCTTTGGCAATTTCCCCATTCACCTGATTTTTCAACTAAAAGGAAAAATACATAAATTGCAGACTAGACAAAGAGAGCAGCCATTTGCAGATGGTATTCTCTGGGGTGCTCTGAATCGTTCTAAAATTCTGGCATGATAAATAATTCTTTGTTCATTCACTACTGCCTGCCTCATCATATTACTTGCAATGTGAACTATTTTCATTATGAGCAGCCAGGATGAGAAAACTCAATGCAGACTTGGAAATATTTTTTACTCAATAAGAAGTGTTCACAGAAAGGTTTTGGAACTGCAATTTGTATCAAGAATTAAAAAAAAAAATTCTGCATATTTTAAAAAAAGACAACAATGAGCTTTCATATCAAATGTTATATAAAATGTAAACTACTAAAGTTCAATATTCAATTCAATTAATAATTAAAATATTTTGTATATCAACCTAATTGTAAATTGTAATTAGAATGTAATTATTAGAAATAAAAGAAAAGCATATCACTCACTGAAAATATACTCACAAAATGATCTAACTAATTGATTATTATCTGTTTAAACCAGTGTAGTCTTATTTAGGTTACTCACTACCATTAAACAGTTAAGCTGTGCTATACAAAAGGTCGCTGTTTTGATTACGCATTGAAGGATTTTATCACTAGTCAAACTGCTAAAAGGAATTTACAGTTGAGAGGATAAGCAGGACCATTAATGATTTTACCAAGCTTTTTAAGGTAAACTCTACGAACAGTGGACAGTAAAAGACCACACTCTTACTTCAGACTAAACACAAAACAGACAGCAATTCTGAAATAAATATTTTAAAATTAAATAAATTCTGTTTATGTAAGAAAAAACAGACATTTCCTGAAATGTCATAAGTGTAATCAAGGTACAATAAGAAAGGCTAAAGTGATCATCAGTTTAGATTCCAGAGTATTTATAAGCAGTGACTCTGTTAACAGTTGTTTTCTAAAGTCTATGGCCATCTATTTATTTTTTTTCACATTAATGTTAAAAAGTCATGGTCCATTTTTAACAAAAATTCACATTTCTCTGTTAAACATGTCACTCAAATGAAGTGACACGTTTTACAAATCCACACACTGCAATATAATCTGTATATTTAGAAAATGTGAATCAGCAGTGGCTTTATATTGATTTTGTAAATACAATACAGCTCTCAAACACCATTAAAAGGACCTCTTAATTGCTTGGTACATAAACTATCAGATGTAGCTGGCCTTTATAGGTTAATAGGCTTATAAGGCCATTACTGTCACATACTCAGAGCAACATTATAATTAAAGAAAACAAAAATCAAAACTAAAACTTAATAAAAAAAACATTTTCATAAAATGCAATAAAATCATTAACCAAACCAAAATGAAAAACTAAAACTAAAAAAAACTATTACAGTAGCTGGAAAGACTAACTGAACTAAAATAATATTTTAATAAAAATATTTTTAGTTTTTGTCACAAGCAGACTTATAAAAGGGCTAACCTGGGATGCAGGGGTCCCAAAATTAATCAAAATATATTTTAAAGAATTTTATATATTTTTTTTATATATAAATATTCCTAAAGTTAGTCTTTAGTCCTTAAAACTTTTAACTCTAAAACAGAAAACCATCCATCATTAGCTGCCCGCATATATTCATCCAGTGAATGGTGGATGATTACGGATGGCAGGTGTTGACACAGATAACAGAGCAAGCTGAATATGGGCGCATAAATCGTGTAACGAAGAAAGTGATTTACTGTATGATAACAATGAAAGTTCTTCAGGAGCCCATAGATTCTGGTTCAAGTGTTAGTGAAGCATGCCAAGGTGATGATTTTGCTTTCAATGTTCTTGGTAAATTTTGTTCACTGGATCTCTGGGGCTCAAGAGAGAATTATTAGATACAGAATTTCAGACTGTTCGTAAATGACAGCATGCTAGCTTTAATTCTGTTTGAGCCCAAAATGTACACAGCAACTAATACAGCAATACATACTAAGCCAAATTCCGGGCTGTGTGAGTCTGATGTCCGTTATGATGAGCTGTTACATTCTTTCTGCTTCTTGTATATCAAGATGTATTTCAAAAGCCTGAATTCAGAATATGCTGTAGACATTTCTCTATTAAAAAAAAATAATCTTGGAGACGTGATTTTATTGGAGAGACACTTATACGTTCTGCGTGAAAGAGATTTAACCACGTCTGGGGCCAGAAATAAATGGCAAGGATTAGAAAACAAGGTAGAACATCGTAAAGAATTCAAAAATGTTGGCGCGGTACACATACAGAGAAGATCACAGATAATGAAAGTACGAAAATTCAAAAGTATCAAAAAGGGACAGGACTAATCGATTTAGCACAAACAAACAGAAATTAATACTTGGTGAAATAACAGAACAGCGAAAAGAGATTGTATATATTGATCGGATTTAAACTTTAAGTTGGAAACTTTTAGATCGTCTAATTCGTGTTGCCAGCGAGAATTAAAAGATTCCAAAAATGTTAGTGCGGTATGAAGTCCCGTGAGACAGAGACTTTTAACATGAGATTCTTTCAAGTCATGCCATGCTTACAACTATTTTCAAACAAGATCACAGTCATCTAGCCTCAATTGTGCGAAAGCTTTTGGCAGACACACTTCCTGCACGCTCACCTCTTATAAATTTTATCAGGACAATAATTTTATATGTTCTAGATGACACATCAATGAAAAAGCAAAGAAGAAAGAGCATGGACAAACATTTGAAAAAGTTGTTTTATTTATTAGAGAGAAAGAAATGATATTCACTCACAGGCAGTTATACATTGCGTTGTCACAATGTAAGTCCAAACACGGAATCAAAATTCAGTGCAATCTTGAAGAAAAGTTAATCTATACTAATAAAAGGCAAAGCCCTCACTGACTGACTGACTCACTCACTCGCTCGCTCGCTTCTTATTGTTTCGCTGCTGTCATCAAGGACTTGATTATCATTATTTCTTTCAATCAGGTTCGTATTTTTGTAGGATGTGTTGTGTTCAAGTTACATTCCGTGTTTGTCAATCGTTGTAAAGATAACAGGTTTCATTCATCGATTCGTTTCTTACTGCATCAATAAACAGCTAGTCTTCTTCTTTATCTGAGACCTGACACACTGCATGCACAGGTTTTTTTTTTTTTTTTTACACTGTCTTCCTTTAGCGGGACATTGACTTTTTCCACCGTGTGCTTTGTTTCCGCAGTAGCTGCATTTATGAATATGCTTGTATGTATCAGACGCTTCATATTTTTTTGCTGCCTTTTCAATTGTGTAATTCGGTTTTTGTTCAGCGCTCTTTGGAACTGTTGCTTTTTGTCTGTGCACTGCGTCAGTTCACGTGAGCCGCTCGGTGTACATGCATCGAAGTTTCCCAGCTGTGCTGGTGCCATGTCGTGCTATGTCCATGGCTGTATTTAATGTTACCGAAGTCCCGGCACTTAAAACTTTCTCTCGCAGTTTCGCTGAGTTTGTGCCAAACACCACACTGACCATCTCATCTTCCTCTGCATAAGCACAGTCCTTCACTCGTGAATATTTAGTGGCAGTGTTTCTATTGGATTGCCGCTGACGGACGGCCTTATATGGGCAGGCACTAAATTACAAACGCCAGCGGCAG
>JANRMT010062854.1:127017295-127030975 GCA_026402145.1 Polypterus bichir lapradei | reverse complement strand
GTTAAATAAGTGAGGCAGAGATGACCTAAAGTCTTTAAAGGTTCAGCCAACAGAAGTGTCAGTTGTAGCTCAGGTCTCAAAATTCCAAATCAAAATACCAAATTCAAAACAAATAACTAGAAGCCTAATTCAGTCACAGAGCAAGTTTCTCAGTCCCCAAAGCAGACATCCTAATTCTTCTGGAGGTTTTAGGAATCTTTCTGTAACTGGCATCTCTTATCTGTCCCCCTAAAGTGTTTTATAATTTCTGTAACATCCAAAAATTTTCCTGTTGGTTATAGCTCAGTTTCGAAAAATTATCAAAAGATTATTTAATTATTTAGTCATGTGAAAAGTGAGTACACTTCATTGAAAGTGTTAACTTCTTCAAAATATTTGAATAGGTAAACAATAGATCTTCATGCAAACAGTGCCTACAGACAACGTTGATATCGTAATTAAATAAAAACATAAAGGAAATTTGTGTTTTCCATTATTTATTCAACAACAGTATCACTAGACTTAGTGGTCTACTGGAGAAATAATACACATATCCATTGCCTCAGAAGCTCATATTGCCCCATTTAGTAGAAATGACTTTTTGTGGGTGTTTTGCATAACTGCCCAGCAGTATTCTGATGTCAACTTTAAATTTTTGACCATTACTTTATGCAAAATTCCTTCAGTTGCAAAATGTTTGTAGGTTTTCTTGTACAAGTATTGCCCATTTCAAATACCCATAACGACATATCAGTAAGATTCAAATTAAATCTTTGGCTTGACCAGTCCATAACCCTCCATTTCTTCTTTTTGTTCCATTCCTTGGTGGGTTTGTTTTTGTGCTTCAGATGATTATGTTGAAGGGTTCATTTTCTGTTTAACACCAGCACCTACGAAAAAAGCCGCAGATCCGTCCCACCTTAAAACACTTCTCACCTCTCCGTCAGCGTCTTTTGTCCTTTAAATGTGTTGATAAGCAGCAAACAGCAAGCAGTCTGCTATCACCAGTGCACAGTTTTCTCAGCTCAAGTCTGTTTAACTGCGTGTCAGTTGCTTAGAGCTGTATAGAGTGAGAAGTCAAGAAAAATGACACCTTTTATAAATACTATATCGTTATTTGGAACACTTGCATTTCATGTGTGTTCCGTGTCTACAACGATCTATGCACAGTTAATACGTCGTTAAAACAGAAATGTTTTTCATGTTTTACTAATAATTGACAAAATGTAGACATGAAGCGTATAATGTGTGAAGCCTGAATTCCTTCCAAATATCAAAGAAACACTTTCCCAAAAGATACAAGTATAACAGAACAAATGCGCTTTTTTCTAAGACTATAACAGAAGAAAAAGAAATCAGGTTAGTGCTGGGTGTTGTCCTGACTTTTTTTGGGCACATACACCACGCTAGTGTTTAGATCTGGACGGTGTAGCGTTGGTGAGCTCTGTAAGCCGTGCTGTTTCTTTGAAGGACCAGTGATTGATTCTAATCATGGCAGGGGGTTCTAATCATGGCGGCGCCCATGCAGGCTGCGGCTTACAGAGCTCCAGAGTCCGTGGTGTTTAGTGTTAATCTTTGTTCGTCTTTGTCAACTAGTATAAGTAAAAAAGTAGATTTAAGTGATAGTAGTACGCAGACATACATTTACGAGCTGCAAATCCTGCTTGATTTCCAAAAAAACTGCGCCGAAATATCCAGTGAGGTGACAGAGATGCTCTGCAGCCTTTGCTTACTTCGGCAGCCTGAGAAGCTGAGTTGGCGAAAACGCAAGCGCAGCGATCGGAAGCAGAAACGAGGTAAACGCGGCGGTGTTAGCACAAGGCTAAAGACTAACCCAACCAGACCTGCAATACCGTCTATTCTGCTTGCGAACGTCCGATCTCTGGACAACAAGCTGGATTATATAAAGCTGCAGCGGGCCAAGTAGTGGGAAATGAGAGACTGCTGCATCTTTATTTTCACTGAGATATGGCTCCAGGAAAACATGGCAGACTCGGCCATACAGCTAGACGGACTGACCATCTTCCGAGCAGACAGGGACGCCTCTTTGTCCGGTAAGACTCACAGGGGCGGACTGTGTGTTTATGTGAACAGAGAGTGGTGTATGAACGCTGCCTCAGTTGCGCGACACTGTTCCCCTCTGATAGAGGTTTTATCAGTAAGATGTCTGCCTTTCTACCTGCTGAGGGAATACAGTTGTGTGCTGGTGGTTGCCGTCTACCTCCCTCCTAGCACAAATGCTAACCAGGCGCTAGCGGAACTCT
This sequence comes from Polypterus bichir lapradei, assembly GCA_026402145.1. NCBI lineage: Eukaryota > Metazoa > Chordata > Cladistia > Polypteriformes > Polypteridae > Polypterus > Polypterus bichir. Next base: position 127,028,732 of record JANRMT010062854.1, on the reverse strand, counting down.
TATGAGATCATCAGCAAACTGCAAACAACGCACCCCGAGGCATTTTTCATTATTGCTGGAGACTTCAATCATGCCAACTTGAAGTCATTTCTGCCAAAATTCTCCCAGAATGAAAACTTTGCTACTAGAGGGGGAAGCTGTCTGGACAATGTTTACACGAGTGCTCCTGACGCCTGCAAGGCCCTACCCCACCCTCACCTCGGCTGTTCAGATCATATCAGCTTTTTTATTGTCCCTGCATATAAGTCCCTGCTGAAGCGCACTAAATCAGCCCGCAAGAGCATCAGAGTGTGGCAGGTTGGTGCGGTTTCAGCTCTCCAAGACTATTCTGCCTCCCTTGACCCTCTTCAGTTTGCACACCACTCAAACAGGTCAACTGAGGATGCCATATGCTCTGCCCTTCACGTCTCCTTGACACATCTGGATAAAAAAGACACATATGTCAGAATGCTATTCATAGACTTTAGCTCTGCCTTCAACACAATCATCCCTCCAAAGCTGGTTGTAAAACTGAGCAGGTTGGGCCTGAACACCACCCTCTGCAATTGGATCCTGGACTTCTTGACAGAGAGGCCCCAGTCAGTTTGGATGGGCTACAACACTTCCAGCATCATCACACTGAGCACTGGAGAACCACAGGGCTGTTCACCCTGCTGACTCACGACTGCACAGCCACGCACAACACCAACCACATCATCAAGTTTGCGGATGATACGATGGTGCTGGGACTGATAAGCAGGGATGATGAAAGAGCATACATACAGAGATGAGGTGGAACGGCTGTCCGCATGGTGTGAAGACAACAATCTATCTCTCAATGTCGACAAGACAAAAGAGATAATCGTGGACTTTAGAAAATCACGTCCTGCCCACATCCCACTCAGCATCAATGGTTTAGATGTGGAGATTGTTAGGAGTACCAAGTTCCTCGGTGTGCACATAACTAAGGAACTTTAGTGGACACATAACACCTCATCACTAATCAAGAAAGCCCAGCAGAGACTACACTTCCTGAGGCGACTGAAGCGAGCAAGTCTTCCCCCTTCCATCCTCACCTTATTCTACAGAGGCACCATTGAGTGTTCTGACCAGCTGCATCACTGTCTGGTATGGCAACTGCAACATATCCGACCGCAAACGCCTGCAAAGATTAGTGAAGACAGCAGAGAACATTATTGGGGTGTCTCTCCCTTCACTACAGGACATATTTTACAACTGCAGTGTCCGCAAGGCTTGCAACATTGTGCAGGACCCCTTATACCCCTCATATGGACTTTTCACACTTCTGCCATCCAAGAGAAGATATTGCAACATCAAAGCCAAATCTGCCAGGCTGCAGGAGAGTTTTTACCCCCAAGCTGTTAGACTCCTTAACACCATGCTGCCCCCTGGGATCTTCCACACGGCCTCAACCACCTCTAAAAACAGAACTTTTATACGTGAAAACCACTGTCCTGCAAAGATGAGTGTGCATGTAGAAAAGAACTGAAAATCTCATACTGACCTTTAAGGATTTTGTCACTCTTTATCCTTCTGCTGTGAAACATTCTGACCGGTCATTGTTTACACACATCTTAAACAACTATTATCATACACTGATAATTTCTGTATTATCTATATCTACTATTTATTATTTATTTATTATATTACATATCTTACACATCAATATTGCTGCTACTTCTTTGTTCTATCTTTGCACAATGTCTTGTTTGTGTTTTAATTTTTAAATTTTAAATTTAATTCTACTCTTAACTTATTATTTGCACGTCATGTTGTTACACTGTGGACCCTGAGCTTCGCAATTTCGTCTGTCTATATACTTGTATATGGTTAGATGACAATAAAGTTCACTTTGACTTTGACATTGACTGGCAGGATGATGCCGGAATTTCGCCTTTACACCTGGAGCAGCTGCATTGTTTTTATATGTGAGTGGACGTTTCTTGCGATTCTTGACACGGTTTTCAAATTAAGAGGGGGTGTAACAAAACAAGTTTGTACCACGTCTTTATTTGAAAAAAAAAAAAGTCTAATTGCATTCTCGTACCATTGCTTGCATACTAAAGTGTCAGCAGGTATTTTTCGTGGCATTACACGTGTAATTTGGTCGCGTTCACACTCGCCCCGATCTGACACTGCTGTTTTCAAATAAAGACGCGCTATATCAGAGATGAACTCAGATCGGAGAAAACAGAAGCCCTCCCCACAAGAAACGTCCATTCACATATAAGAGCAATGCAGCTGCTCCAGGCGTAAAGGGGAAAGTCCGGTGTCATACTGCCAATCACCTGTCCTTGAAAAAAACAGCACGGCTTACAGAGCTCGCCAACACTACACCATCCAGATCTAAACACTAGCGTGGAGTATGTGCCCAAAAAAAGTCTAACTGCATTCTCGTACCATTGCTTGCGTAGTAAAGTGTCAGCAGGTATTTTTCGTGGCATTACATATGTAATTTGTGAGCATGCCATTGACGATCAAACAGAGGAAGCTCTGCAGTATACTTGTGACTTTATGCTGTAGGAAGATAAGTAAATAAAGTAAAACTAAAAAAAAGACGCTAACTTTGACAAGTACTATACATTTACAGTGGCTGTTACAGACGCAAATCAAATGTATGCTTTTATTGTATAATATTAACAATAAGAACAGCTCACTACTCATAACGTTATTTTGGGAGACGTTAAGACTCAAACCCACAACCTTCTGAATTGGAGTCAGCAGCTCTAACGAGTATACTACCCGTGAAGTCAGGACAACACGCAACACTAAACTGATTTCTTTTTCTTCGGTTATAGTCTCGGAAAAAAGTGCATTTCATCTGTTATACTTGTATTTTTTGTGAAAGTGTTTCTTTGATATTTGGAATTCAGGCTTCACACATTATACACTTCATGTCTACATTTTGTCAATTATTAGTAAAACATGAAAATCGTTTCTGTTTTAACAATGTGTTTATTGTGCATAGATCGTTGTAGACACGGAACACACATGAAATGCAAGTGTTCCAAATAACGATATAGTATTTATAAAAGGTGTCATTTTTCTTGACTTCTCACTCTGTACAACTCTAAGCAACTGACACGCAGTTAAACAGACCTGAGCTGAGAAAACTGTGCATCGGTGGCTGATGTGATAGCAGACTGCTTGCTGTTTGCTGCTTATCAACACATATAAAGGACAAAAGATACTGACGGAGAGGTGAGAAGCGTTTTAAGGTGGGACGGATCTGCGAGTTTTTTCGTAGGCTCTGGTAATTCTAGTGTTAAAATTCAACTTTTGGATGGCCTTGCATTCTCCTCAAGCACACTTTTATATGATTCAGAGTTAGTTAACTTGATGACTGCAAGCTGCAAAAGACAGCAAAGCTGCCTAAAACACAAAATTTCCACACCATGCTTCACAGTTGGAATGAGGTTCTTCTCCTGCAAATCTATCTTTGGTTTACACCAAACATGTCTACTGTTTCCTTGGCCAAACACCTCTGTCTTTGATTCATCTGCCCACAGCACATTTTTTCAGAAATGCCTGGTCTTTGTCCATAGCCTTGCTCTAATGTTAGTTTTGGACAGCAAAGTCTTATTCCTGACACACCTTGGAGGTAGATCAAATTTGTGCTGTTTTTTCAGATTGTAGATGCATTCAAATTGACACCAACTTTTGCAAGAGTTTCCTGAAAATGCTGCATTGAAACTTTGGAATTCTTGGAGACATCTTTTAGTATCAAACAGTCAGCATTTGGACTGAATTTGCTGGGCTGTTCAGTCCAGGACAAATTAGCATTTATTTGACATCTGCACCACTTGCAGATGATTTTCCATACAGTGAATTGATTGATTTCAAATAATTTGGTGATCTTCTTAAATCCTTTAACAGAGTCATAGGCATCCGCAGCCATCTTTCGGAGGGCTTTGGGGAGATCTTTTGATCTTGGCGCAGTGTTCTCCCTAGCGTCTTTTAGCCTTTAGTTGAGCGCCCGGCTGTCATCTCGCATGACATTGTGAGATGACAGCCGCAGATCTAATGATCTGCAGAGATGGCAAGGGACGAGCGGGCGTGTGGGCAAATATTGCTAATAGCGGGGAAGAGGCGGAACAGAGTTCACAAGTAAAGAGTATGGCGAGGTGGGGTTTCGAGAGTGGGCTGTACATGGTAATAGCGGGGGTGTAGCAGCTTAATACAGTAGCAAGGAGTATGGAGAGGTAGGCGGGCGAGAGGGGGCTGTACATGCTAATAGCGGGAGCGGAACGGCAGTTCACAAGCAAAGAGGATGTGGAGATGGGCGGGCAAGAGAAGGTCTGATAAAATAAAAAAAGTCTAGTGAAACCAGTCTGTCAGATATCAGAAAAAAGGTGTCAGGAAGTGATGTCTCTGTTCTCAGTGTCAGCGCAGTCTGTATAGCGCGGCTGAACGTATAGCAGCTCTCTTCTTGTACAGTACATAGCAAACATATATACACACAGTGGCTTGCAAAAGTATTTGGCCCCCTTGAACTTTTCCACATTTTGTCACATTACAGTCACAAACATGAATCAATTTTATTGGAATTCCACGTGAAAGACCAATACAAAAAGGTGCACACGTGTGAAGTGGAACGAAAATCATACATGATTCCAAACATTTTTTACAAATAAATAACTGAAAAGTGGGGTGTGCGTAATTATTCAGCCCCCTGAGTCAATACTTTGTAGAACCACCTTTTGCTGCAATTACAGCTGCCAGTCTTTAAGGGTGTGTCTCTACCAGCTTTGCACATCTAGAGACTGAAATCCTTGCCCATTCTTCTTTGAAAAACAGCTCCAGCTCAGTCAGATTAGATGGACAGCGTTTGTGAACAGCAGTTTTCAGATCTTGCCACAGATTCTCGATTGGATTTAGATCTGGACTTTGACTGGGCCATTCTAACACATGGATATGTTTTGTTTTAAACCATTCCATTGTTGCTCTGGCTTTATGTTTAGGGTCGTTGTCCTGCTGGAAGGCGAACCTCCGCCCCAGTCTCAAGTCTTTTGCAGACTCCAAGAGGTTTTCTTCCAAGATTGCCCTGTATTTGGCTCCATCCATCTTCCCGTCAACTCTGACCAGCTTCCCTGTCCCTGCTGAAGAGAAGCGCCCCCAGAGCATGATGCTGCCACCACCATATTTGACAGTGGGGATGGTGTGTTCAGAGTGATGTGCAGTGTTAGTTTTCCGCCACACATAGCGTTTTGCATTTTGGCCAAAAAGTTCCATTTTGGTCTTATCTGACCAGAGCACCTTCTTCCACATGTTTGCTGTGTCCCCCACCTGGCTTGTGGCAAACTGCAAACGGGACTTCTTATGGTTTTCTGTTAACAATGACTTTCTTCTTGCCACTCTTCCATAAAGGCCAACTTTGTGCAGTGCACAACTAATAGCTGTCCTATGGACAGATTCCCCCACCTGAGCTGTAGATCTCTGCAGCTCGTCCAGAGTCACCATGGGCCTCTTGGCTGCATTTCTGATCAGCGCTCTCCTTGTTCGGCCTGTGAGTTTAGGTGGACGGCCTTGTCTTGGTAGGTTTACAGTTGTGCCATACTCCTTCCATTTCTGAATGATCGCTTGAACAGTGCTCCGTGGGATGTTCAAGGCTTTGGAAATCTTTTTGTAGCCTAAGCCTGCTTTAAATTTCTCAATAACTTTATCCCTGACCTGTCTGGTGTGTTCTTTGGACTTCATGGTGTTGTTGCTCCCAATATTCTCTTAGACAACCTCTGAGGCCGTCACAGAGCAGCTGTATTTGTACTGACATTAGATTACACACAGGTGCACTCTATTTAGTCATTAGCACTCATCAGGCAATGTCTACGGGCAACTGACTGCACTCAGACCAAAGGGGGCTGAATAATTACGCACACCCCACTTTGCAGTTATTTATTTGTAAAAAATGTTTGGAATCATGTATGATTTTCATTCCACTTCTCAAGTGTACACCACTTTGTATTGGTCTTTCACATGGAATTCCAATGAAATTGATTCATTTTTGTGGCTGTAATGTGACAAAATGTGGAAAAGTTCAAGGGGGCCGAATACTTTTGCAAGCCACTGTAGTTTCTTATTAGGCCACTAAACCCAACTTCATGCCATCATGTTCCTTAAACTGTCACTCTGCTTTTTTGCTTGCCGCTGTTTTAACTATTTGAGTAATTTCAGTATTATGGTCAGAGATTTTCCTTTTTCTTGTTAATTGCCACTCATTTGCCAATGTATTCAGCCACTGAGTCAAGTCATGCAATGACTATCAACAAGGAAGTAATATATTTTCATAGGCATCATTTAACAGGTAAATTTAATCATTCAAGCTTAAAGTAATCATTGCTACCAGAGGGGGTAATTGAAGAAATTAAACAAACAGAAACTAAAGGGGTATCTAGTCTAGCAGAACTGACACGAGATGGTTATCCTAATAGAATACATGTTACTACCGTAGACAGTCTACCATATGATATTATAATGACATTTTCAAAGTTAAAAAAAAATTAGCTGTTGCATGTTTAGCTAGTAAAATTGATTGGTAACTTTCATTTATGATGAATGGAAACAGCTGCACAACTGGATACTCTGTCATACCGAAGACAATAACTATACAAGATCTGTAAGAAACGAAACAGGTGGATGTATTTTTTACCCACATTCACATTTTATCTCCTGCAAAATGACAGCCAAGTGTATGACTAACTTTTTTCTTCATTGTTTGCTTGGTAGGCCCCAAAATGTGTGCTCTTTATCTTTTCTTTAACTGACAAGTAAAATAACATATAATTTAGCTGGAAAATGGGCCTGTGTTTTTTTTTTACCTGTACATTGTAATACATCCACTAAAATGCTGAGAGAATAAGGGTCTAAAAGCTATGTTAGACTAAACTTAACCCATTTCACAGCAAGCTGTTTTGACCTATAAAGCCAAAACAACTTCTAGTAGGAGCTAGCGTCAAACTTGATGACTACTGTTACTTATCTTGTCGTCTGAAGATATCAGATTACATGACCAGCTATAGCAGGTGTTGGCAAATGATGATTCTATGATGACTTTTCAGAACAGTTTCACATTTCCAAAATATTGTGAGCTCACCACTTTCTATCTCAATAATGTACTGCCCAACACAGCTTATACTTCAAGAATGTTTTCAAGTTCAGCCGCAACCTGTGCCCTTTTTTTTCCTTTTTCGTCATTTTGCCATTGTATTTAAAACATGAGACATCAAACAGACAGGCATCGTGTCTGTTTTTGAGGTCCAAAACATCTATGTTCCGTATTCCTCATAACTACATTATATGCATTGTATTGCCAGGTGACCACTCACTGGTTGTCAGGTCTTGCATAGACATATATCCTGTTTGATTTTGTAGGGGTTAGACTCAGAATGGTCTGAATGAGTCGGACTACATAACTGGAAGTCCTCAACTCGCTAAGATTATGTAAATAAACTCTGCAACTGAAAATCGCTGGAAAAATTGTGTAATGTAGCATGGACTTACATACTCAGCAACCTGTCAGCTGAGGTTTGCATACTGCATGGGCATCTTGTAGTAAACAATAACAGCGAGGTGCAGAACATTTAAGTATAAATCTAGTTTAGATATTAACTGCTTGAAGAATTGAAAAGTAGTGCTAGGCAGGAACTGGTATACAGATAAGCAGAAACTACATAAAAATTGTAAAAGAAAATCACAGTTAAATAAACATTAGTTCAATAAGACAGAAGCAACAGCACTTGGCATAACACAGAATGCTGAATTTATGAGTACAGGAAAACATTATGTCCAAACAATGGTTAGTTAAAAACATGATAATTATATAATTAAATAATTAGTCAAAACACTGCAAAAAAGGTGGCTTGATGAACACAGAATCACAGACAAACATTGTCCCTCTCTCTTGGAAAAAGACCATGTTACCGTAACAATAAGGAAAGAAAGTCTTCAAGTTTAATATATTCAAAAGTATTTCTGTAAAGCTGCAAACCTGACCAAATTGTTAGAAATAAACCATCATAATTTTGCAGTAATCTTTTCCTACCTTTTAGTGTTGTGAATAGCGGTCCCCCCCAAGACAATTCGGACGCCTGGGTTAGTACGATTTAAATTATAAACTGTCAAAGCCTCTTCAAAGGTAGCCCCACCAATCATAAATACAATGATGTCCTGTGGCCTGTACAAAAAAAGAGCATGAAGAAAAAATGTAGCCTTTGGCGCTATTTAAAAACATCTCAAAAAATTTCAGGTCTAGAAAGATCTCTTATTTTTCAAAAGTAAACCTATTTTGATTAAAAAGGTTCAAACATTTTAGACATTTTCCTAGATTTGAATGGAATTTATGTAAAACTAGACAATAGCATTTAATATTTTTACATTATAAATGTATTTAGAATGCCAGTTTAGATGTGTAACTTGTGTCCCAGTTCTAACTACAGAAAGTAAAGGTGTATTTTTTGACACAGTTTGGATGCTCAAAAGAAACAAACTTGTTAATTATGTACTACATGCAAAATTCCAAAGAGAATACAAAAATTAAAGATAAATGTTTTTCATTTAAAAAAAAACCAAAACACTATTCAAAACATTGGAAAAACAAATGAATGGAACAATAGAACTTAAAATCAAACTAAATTAACTGGAATTATAAGTGACTATATTAATATTTGTGATTAAGATCTTACAGTAAACCACCTTCATCTTCAATGTATTAATGTTCAGGGTTAAGGAAAGTGTTCATTATTTGAGAGAAGTGCTAAACTGGGCTCCCAAAATGTTTGTCTCATATACAAAGTTTAACTTTGTTCAAACTCCCAGGGGATTTATTCTGACAGGTGCAATGGAGTATCTCAGATTGCAGCCAAACAAGTATACTAACTCAGCTGTTCAAGTTTATGAGCAGCTGTTTAAAAACTTAGTTTTCATCTAATGTAGTGGTTCGTATATTTTGCTGAACTAAGGACCTCTTTACAGCTTAACACACCTTGTGTATTTCAAGGAAACCTGTTATCTATCACAATTCTGGACCAGAGGTATCAAACTCAATTTTACTGAAGGTCAAAAGTAACCCTTTACATAACCAATGTGAAGGACAGAATATATAAACAGCTACCACCACTTTTATTTTACTAACAAGATGCACAGGTGCCTCACTGCTTTTCATAACTGTATATTCTGCCTGATGTCTCTCCTGAGACTCTTCTCGCCTTATTTTTTCTTTTCTTGGTTATTGCAGCTGCTTAGGAAAGCTACCAGTAGCAATGGAACCTAAATCAGCACTGAGTGTAAAAATGATGTCAGCACCACAAATGGCTCAAGCATGTTAAGTGCTCTAATCAAAGCTGTAAATATCACACCAATCTCAATATCCCCATTCATCTTTAGCCAAATAAACCCATAAAACTACAGCAAACAAACTAAAGACCAGTTCCAAAAAAGCAAATAATAAGTTAAATTAAGTTTTTTTTTTTTTTTTTTTTTTTTAAATCAAAGTATTTTTGTTTCTCATCTGTTCCGGTTAATTACCATCAGAATTCATAGCAAATACATAAACATTCTAAAACCGTCCAAATAATAATCCACTTTGACTGGCAAAAAAATGAAGAAGTGAAAAGATATATACAGTATGTATTCAAAATCTGAATCTATATTGAAATGAGGATGGGAAATAAGATAGACAACAAGCATGCAGTGTCTTGCAAAAGTATTCATCCACCTTGGTGTTTGTCCTGTTACATCTGTGATGTGACGTCTGACAATATGAAAATAAAATAATGAGAATTTATTCTGGAGGTTGAAGGGTGTTAGTTCCAACATTTGCTGCTTGGTGCGTGTACTAGAGTGCCTTCTACATCATTTAGCTAAGTGGCATCCTTGAATTGCTCACTCGATTGTGTGATGCAGTGTGAAGAAAACTACCTGAATTGTGGCATTCAGGCGACTAGCTTCTGCATCAAGACAACGCTCCTGCCCTCACAGCATTGAGTGTGCGGCAGTTTCTCTCAATAAAAGGGATGGCACTGGTTTTCCATCCCCCCCTACTCCCCAGACCTTGCACCCTGCAATTTATTCTTATTTCCAAGAATGAAGAGGAACCTTAAAGGAAAGTATTTTCAGGATGTAGAGGAGGTCAAGAAGCAAACAACGGAAGTGCTGAAGGCTATCACTTAATGGAAAAAGATGTGGAACAAGAGTATTGTGTCTCAGGGACAGTATTTTGAGGGTGATTAAATTTTGGAAATGACCTGTGAAATAACAATTTTTTTTAATTCTCATTATTTTTGTGTCACCCTCGTAAAATTTATATATACACACACACATATACATACATATATATATATATATATATATATATATATATATATATATATACACATACACATATATACACATTTATTAGTATAGATATACATATATACATATACATATATACATATATACATATATATATATATATATATACATATATATATATATACACTAGCAAAATACCCGCGCTTCGCAGCGGCGAAGTACTGCCTTAAAATTTTTATTAAGAAGAAAATGTAACCTTTTTAAACTGAGGGAAAATATGCCATTAATTATTTGTTAAGGATCTCTTTGTATACCATGTTTTCAGTTCGGCCCTCCGGTTGTAACATGACCAAGCTGTGCGCTGAGCTTACTCTTGAGCATGTAACTTACAGTTGGCCATGTGAACAGTAATCTTGTTTCAAATCTCACAGCTTGGATTGCTGCTGTCATAATCGGTTTGAGTTTCATTGTTTGTTTCAATTACGATAGTATTTGCAGGATTTGTTGTGTTGAAGTGACATTCGCCATCTGTCAAGCATTGTAAGCACACAACCGGTTTCATCGATAAAATCACATCCAGCTTTTGAGAGTTTAAACATTCATAAACATCAAAGTGTCCACTACTGAAATCGTCACCTGTGAATCTAAGATGTTTAAGAGGCATTGGCGGTTGTCGAAAGGTGTAAAATATTTGGCCATTTCAGTACACTTGAAAGCGACAACCGAACAATTCAGCGGCAGCCATCAACTCACATGCAGAACCATAGGTGAAGGGCTTAAGCATTTCACTCTTATAGTGCTCATTTGTAGTATAATTATCTCCTGTACCGTCATCAGTCCACACCTTGAACCTGTCCCAGTCATTCAATACATAAGACACAATGTTCCTCCGCATATCAAGAGTGAGCCTGATATGGCCGTGCAATATGTAACAAAGAGAATGGAAAAGGTAGGTGCCATCTCCGGGCATGGAAACCACTCAGTAAGTGACAGTTCTTTGATCGATAGTGATCACCTCGATAGACATGGTAATGGGGGAATGATAAAGAAAATGGGTACCTGAGCAATGTAAAGTAAGTCTAAAATACCTATACAATAACTATAATTGTAATAAACAAACAATAAAACAGCGGAGAAGCCGTGGATTAAA
>JANRMT010062854.1:126971365-126982368 GCA_026402145.1 Polypterus bichir lapradei | reverse complement strand
GGGGGTTTAGAGACTACTATAAATACTTATACTCTACTGAGATTAAAGAAGACAAGACACAATCTAAGCCATTTCTGGATGCATTACATATACCACAAATAGATGCTCTTAGGGCAGAGGAATTGAATAAACCTCTGGCACTATCAGAATTACGAGATGTTATTAACTCACTGCAGATTGAGAAAGCAGCAGGCCCTGATGGCTACCCTGCCAAATTTTATAAGAAATTCTCAACTCAGCTAGCTCCCATTCTATTAGCAACATTTACAGAAGCTAGAGAAAATAAAATCCTACCTCAAACTTTTCACCAACAATTAATTACTGCCTTTCCTAAATAAAATAAAGACTTATTAAAATGTGTATCATATAAACCAATCACTTCTGAATAACGATGTTAAGATACTCTCCAAAGTTCTAGCTAGAAGGATGAAGAAGTGCTGCCTTCGGTAATATCACAAGACCAAACTGGATTTATTAAAGGCAGACACTTAGCTTCCAATCTTTGATACCTGTTTAATGTAATATATTCACCAACAAAGTCAAACACCTCAGAGATATTATTATCATTGGATGCAGAAAAAGCATTTCACATGGTTGAATGAAACTACCTTTTCACTACATTGGAGAAATTTTGGTTTGGCCCGAACATTTGTGCATGGATCAAATTACTGTATACCAATCCAGAAGCTTCAGTTTGTATTAACAACATCAATTCAGGCTACAGATCAGTTTAAATACCTAGGGGTAAACATCACAAGTAGATACAATGCAATTTATCAACAAAATTTTGCTGTCTGTATGGAAAAAAAATGAAGCAAGACTTGCATAGATGGTCAGCCTTTCATCTCACTTTAGCTGGAAGAATTAACATTGTTAAGATGAATATCCTTCCTAAACTTGTCTTTTTTTTAAAAAAAAAAATTCCCATATACATCAGTAGATCATTTTTTAAGAAATTAGACTCAACCATAACCTCATTTATTTGGTATTCAAAACATCCATGTAACCAAAGGGCAACCCTACAAAGACCTAAGGCGGAAGGTGGCATGGCTCTACCTAACGTTCAATTTTATTACTGGGCAACAAACATACAAACTATAAAAACCTGAACATGGACAGAAAGAGATGAACATACACAAGCTTGGTCCACAATAGAAATAAAATCCTGCAGTACTTCTTTATAGTTCTTGCTTTGTACCCCAATAAATACAAGTTATCGCCAATATACTAATAGCCCAATTGTGCTTCACTCACTCAGAATATTGAACCAATGTAGAAAGAATTTTAAATGGAGAATCTTTTATCTGTGGCACCTCTGCATGAGAACCACCTTTTCCCACCCTCTCAAACGTAAGCAGTTGTTAATGCCTGGAAAACATCCAGGATTAAATCACTTAGAGATCTGTACATAGACAACATTTTTGCATCCTAAGAACAATTACACTCCAAATGTAACTTACCAGCAACACATTTCTTTCAGTACCTTCCAATTCAAAACTTTGTTAAACAGAACCTGTGCAATTTTCCTCACCTCCCACCTACCTCTATACCGGAAAAAATATTGCTCAGTCACGAGGACCCAGACAGCATTTCTGTAACATATAAATCTATTTTACAGTCCCTCCCTTTCAAAGATCCAACAGAACAGTGGGAAAAGGATCTCTTACTCAATATTTCTCTATCTATTATGGCATGCGGCTGGGGGTGGTACCCAGCCGGGACACCCAGGAGGACCGGACGAGGGCCAGAGCATGAGGGGGTGACCGCCCTGGTTGCTTTGGGGGCCACGGGTGCAGAGCTTTGAAGCTCAACCCTGTAGGTGCCCGTGGTCACCGCCAGGGGGCGCCCCAATGCCTGGAGAGCACTGGACCTCAGCACTTCCGCTACACCAGGAAGTGCTGGGGGTAAGAGGCGCAGGGACACCCGGAGTGCTTCCAGGGATACAGCCGGCACTTTCGCACACTGTTGCGTGTCGGTGGAAGATGGGTTGTGCACTTCATATTCTGTGTAAATAAACGTGTGTTGGACTCTAAATGATGTCCGTCTGTCTGTGTCCGGGCTGCTTCCCACACTATCTATTTCGGAAAAGGAGTGGAAAGTAGCAATGCACAGAATTCACTCAAGCTCCATATGTGCAAAGCATAGATTCAACTTAAAATTATATATCAAGAGCATCTCTCTCATTTTATTGTCCAAAATGTTTCCAGGGCAAGATCCAACCTGCGAACGCTAAAATTAAGCTCCGGCCTCACTGGGTCATATGTTTTTGGCCTGCACCAAATTAACATTATTTTGGACCAAAATCTTTAAATGCCTTTCAGACAGCTTGGATGTTACAATCCCTCCTAATGCACTAACAGCTGTGTTTGGTGTACTTCCAGATGGGCTTAAAGTGGAGAATAACAAACAAACTGTAATTACCTTTACAATTTAGGCGGAATGGTGGCTTTCAGTCTAAGGATCTGCGCTGGTATCCCAAAGGTTGCCAGTATGAATCCTCGTCACTGCCAAAAGAGATGCTACTCTGCTGGGCCCTTGAGCAAGGCCCTTAACCTTCAATTGCTCCAGGGGCACTATACAATGGCTGACCCTGTGCTCTGACCCCACGGGGTAAGCGAAAACCAAATAATTTCCTTTGGGATTAATAAAGTAAAATAATAATAATAAAAATAAAATAATACACTATTGGCATTGTGAAAAGTCTTGACAAATATAAAGGTTTGGGGACCGTCCCCGTATATTGCCCTTGGACAATATATAAGGAAAAAAAAGAGATCAAAAGTCTTTGATTGCAAAGGAACATTTGACAATTTACTCAGATGAAAATGGAGGTTTTATACAGTAAGGATTATGGGAAACAGGAAATGGTTGGCATGAAGTGACATCAGGCAGGAACTGGAACCAACGTCATTAGGATGAGCTGGAAGTGATGTCATTGGTAGACCCATTGCGTTAACATCTAACTTATGTAAAGTAATGGAAAAGATGGTAGTAGCTCGACTAAATTACGTAATAGAAAGCAAAAACCTTTTAAGTCATTATCAGAGTGGCTTTAGGAAAGGGCGAAATACCATGGATTCAGTAGTATGTTTAGAGTCTGAAATTAGAAAGGCAATGGCGAATAAGGAGGTACTTGTAGGGGTGTTTTTTGATGTGGAAAAGGCCTATGATATGCTTTGGAAAGAGGGAGTTTTAATAAAATTAGACAATATGGGAATCAAAGGGAAAATGTATAATTGGATAATGGACTTTTTGTTTAATAGAACTATTCAAGTTAGGGTTGGAACAATGTACTCTAGGATATACTCAATTGATAATGGGACCCCACAGGGTAGTGTGTGTAGTCCAGTGTTATTCAATTTAATGATAAATGATATATTTTCAACTATAGGACAAGGACTTGGCAAGTCTTTATATGCAGATGATGGTGCTCTGTGGAAAAGGGGAAGAAATGTTGAGTATGTGGAGAAAAGCATGCAGAAAGCAGTTAATGAAGTGGAAAATTGGGCTAATAAATGGAGCTTTAGGTTGTCTGTAGAGAAAACCAAAGTGGTATGTTTTTCAAAGAAGAGGAAATCCCCGAATATCAAAATATACCTTTATGGGCAAACTTTAGAGCAGGTAACAGAAATTAGGTTTCTCGGAGTATGGATGGATACAAAGCTAACTTTTGCATCCCATATAAAGAAAGTTCAAGGTAAATGTAAAAAAGGAATAAATATTTTAAGATGTTTAGCAGGGGTAGATTGGGGTGCAGCCCGACAAGCATTAAAAAGTGTGTATTGTGCAATGATAAGACCAATTATAGATTATGGCAGTATAGTTTATAGCTCAGCATCAGAATCTTTGCTAAAAAAAGTTAATGTTATTCAGTCTCAGGCTTTAAGGATAGGAAGTGGGGCATTTCGAACATCGCCTGTCTCAGCGATGCAGGTGGAAATGGCAGAGATGCCATTAAAATTTAGGACAACTAAGTTAAAGATGGCATATTGGAATTCTGTAAGGGGGCATGCAGACACCCATCCAGTAAAAGAAGTACTCCAAAAATGTTGGGAACATGAATACACTAAGTACAGGAGTTTTGGGTGGAATGCAGATATGGAGGCCAAGAAAATAGGTATTGACTGTATAAAAACAAGCCCTACAGTAGTAATACCTGTTATACCTCCTTGGTTATATCAAATGCCGTTAGTAGATTTACAGGTGCATGGTAAAATTAAAGATAAGAATGAGTGTAGGACTAATGAGGAAATAGTAGAGCAATATTTGAAACAAAAATATTCCAATAGTATCCAAGTATATACAGATGGATCAAAAAATCCAGATTGCGGGTACGCAGCAGCAGCGATATACATTCCACATTTCAAGCATAGTGTCTTGAAGAGGTTAAGTAATCATGTATCAGTATTTACAACAGAAATGATGGCAATTTTACTGGCAATGCAGTGGGTAGAGGAAACTCGGCCCATAAGTGTGGTTGTATGTTCAGACTCATATTGAGCCTTAAACAGTTTAAAAAGCGGGAACTCTACATCTAGACAGGATATTTTGTATGAAATTTTGCAGAATATTTATAGAATCAAACATATGGGAGTAAGGGTAGAATTTGTATGGATCCCTGCCCATGTAGGGATAGAAGGGAATGAGGAGGTGGATAAGCTGGCCAAAACAGCATTGAGAAAAGAGGAGGTTGAGATAGAAATTCCATTATGCAAATCAGAAATGAAAAGTATTATTAAAGCTGCAGTCATAAGATTATGGCAAGAGGACTGGAAAAACGAGTCAAAAGGAAGACACCTTTTTAACATTCAATCAAAAGTGGGGAAAGAAAGGAAGGAATACGGAAACAGAAGAGAAGATACAGTAATAACTAGGCTCCGTATAGGTCACTCCAATCTTAATTGTTCCCTATACATGATGGGGAAAAATGAATCAGAGTGCTGCAGACATTGTGGAAGAACAGAAACAGTTGAGCATGTATTATTACATTGTGATGCATATAGAATGGAAAGGAATCAGCTTGTTGGGAAACTAAGAGCTCTGGAAATTAATGTTATCTCAGTCAAAGATATATTTCAGAATGCAGAGAAAAAACCAAGGGTGTATGATCTTCTGTTAAAATATTTGAGAGATACAGGTTTAATTAACAGGATATAAGGTCTCACACTCCAACTCAGTAGGTGGCGGTAATGCACAATAAGTTGGTTTGCCAACCGCCATTAAACCTAAAAGAAGAAGAAGAAGAAGAAGATGTCATTGGTGATGGCCGGAAATGATGTCATTGGAGATGGATGGAAGTGATATTGCGTCGGCCATTTTGTATACCCTGAAGTGGAGGTAATTAAATTCCTTCTGGCTTTCTGTGGAGAGAAGAGATTCAGGTAAGTACCACGTGACCACTCCATATCTCTCGATAGTTCACTCACCTTTAGGCTCTTTGACTGCCTCCTAATCGCACGTGTGTGACAGCACATAGACTTATCTTGCTCAATTGGAAGGATCCTAATTCACCTATTCTAAGTCAGTGGGTATCTGATGTTATATACTATTTGAAACTGGAAAAAATCAAATTCGCACTTAGAGGATCTGTACAAAACTTTTCAAAACTTGGCAGGATCTAGTCAGTAACATTTCAGAATAAGCATTTAAATTGAGGAAGCAGGTTCTCTCCCCTATTTTATTCCATTTATCTTTATTCATTTATTTTATCTATTCATTTGTCTTTACTAGCATAAAGTTTTACACTGCTGGCCTAGCTCTCTTTCTCAGGGGTGGGGATTGATTTGTTTCAAACCTTTTCTTTTTTTTCTTTTTGTAAAACTCGAGTTATGTGTATGGAGTGTTATTTGATTTTAATAAATTCAATAAAATAAAATAAAAAAAAAGAAAAACACATGGATACAATAGTTTTCTGACAAAACTAGTATTTGGTACCAGTACATTTGGTAGCAATGGCTGCTTAAAAAAGAGCCAACCTAACACACAACGAACATTAGAACAATTTTAAAAAGAACAGTCCATTCACCCCAACAAAGCTTAGCAATCCAATTCCCATAATTTATCCAAAATGACATTACGTTGAACATTGAGGGTCCTTAATGTCTTACTATCTATCACACTACTTGGTCGCTTTTTCCATGTGTCAACTGTAAATTTTGGCACTAATATTAAACTCATAGTTAATATTTCTGTCTAAGCTATATATTATATTTTGAAGTATTGTTGGGTTTAACTTGGTAATAGAAAATGTGTTCTGAGATTTTTCAGGAAAGGAAGACAAATGTTTTGAGGTAAGGTAGTTCTACTCACTAATCATGGTTCTGGAGAAGGACAGTGTATTGCATTTTATTAGCATGTGCAAGTAAGAATATCATCATACAGTACTTTCTACATGTGACAATAATGAACAGAGACTGAAGGGGCATCTTTTATAGTACCTTGAAGCCCATTGTGGCAAGTAAAGCCTCTGCGTGTATTGTGTATTGTGTACTGTGGGCTGGACAAAGAGCTCACTTCTCCCATATGCAGAGTGTGTGTGATTCACTTGCTAAATAACAATGATGTAACTTAAAAAACTGCACACCTCTCCTTGCTGATTACCCTGTGCCAGCACCGCCTGACACATTGTTCTTTCTTTGTCGCTTTGCCAACAAGATAAAAAGAAAGTTCTGTAAACATTTTCTAAAGAACTGGTCAGCATGACATTTGCTATGTAAATCAAAATGGACAAAGTGTTTGTGTTAGGGAGCTCACCGATTTTATTCTTATTTGAAAACACCCTGATTTGCCAGCTTCCCACAGATTCTCACACCTTTTTTAAAGCTGAAGAAACATATATGTAAACAATATTTTATAAATCATTCAATCATCAAGATGCTGTAAGGACAGAGAAGGTTTTGGGCTTTGGAAAGAGATTGCTTTAGAAATATCAATTTAAAGTATATTGGTACTTGAACCAGTACTACTAGATACTAAAGGGTTTAGGAACCATTAAGGATAATCCAGGGAGTCTAGTTTTCATTTGCATTTTTTTCTGTTTTCCATTAACTATTTTTTTCTTTATTTCTTCTTCCTTGTGAAGTTTAAGCATGAATGTAGGTGTCTATTTTAGTACCTTTGCCTTATTAGCATGAGTTTGGATTTGAGGGCCATTTCAGGGGAGTCTGTTCCTTCTAGGCTATTTAAATCTGTTTAGATAGTAAAACACAGCCACAGGCGATGCACAAACCAGTGTGTTTCTGCCGGTCCTAAGCCTGAATAAATGGGGAGGGTTAAAGTCAGGAACGGCATCCATTGTAAATTTTGGCCACATCAACATGCTGACAACCATACAGATTTCCATACCAGATCGGTCAAGGCCAGGGTTAACAACGGATTGCCACCAGTACTGTTAGCCAACAGAGTGCTGGTGGAATTTGGGCTACTGTTTCCAAAGATGGAGAAAAAGAGGGGGGAGATGTGTCCGGAGGCTGGAGGAGGGGAGGAAGGTAAAGAGAGTGGAACTGAGGGTAGGAACTTTGAATGTTGGTAATATGACTGGTAAGGGGAGAGAGTTAACTGATGTGACAGATAGAAGGAAGGTGATACATTGTGCGTGCAAAAGACTAAATGGAAGGGGAGTAAGGCCAGATGGATCGGAGGTGAATTCAAATTGTTCCATCATGGTGTAGATGGGAGGAGAAATGGGGTAGGGGTTATTCTGAAGGAACAGTAGTATGTCAAGAGTGTTTTGGAAAATTAAAGAGTGTCAGAGAGAGTGATGTTTGTTCTGAGGATGTTGATGGAGAAGTATAGAAAAGGCCAAAAGGAGTTGCATTGCATCTTTATGGACCTGGAGAAAGTATATGACAGGGTGCCTCGAGAGGAGTTGTGGTATTGTATGAGGTAGTTGGATGTGGCAGAGAAGTATATAAGAGTTGTACAGGATATGCACGAGGGAAGTGCGACAGTAGTGAGGTCTGCGGTAGGAGTGACAGATGCATTCAACATAGTGGTAGGATTACATCAGAGGACAGCTCTTTCTTATTTGCAATGGTGATGGACAGACAAGATTAGACAGGAGTCCCCATGGACTATGATGTTTGCTGATGACATTGTGATCTGTAGCGAGAGTAGGGAGCAGGTTGAGGAGACCCTGGAGAGGAGGAGATATGCTCTATAAAGGATAGGAATGAAGATCCTCTATCATGTAGATCTGTAGTTCTCTATCTTGTAGGAACAAGATAGAATACATGTGTGTAAGTAAGTGAGAGGTCAGTGGAATGGTGAGGAACCAAGATCAACAATTGGGATCAACAATTCAGAGTAACGGGATTCTGGAAGAGAAGTGAAAAAGAGAGTATAGGCAGAGTGAAATGGGTGGAGAAGAGTGTCAGGAGTAATTTGTGACAGACGGGTATCAGCAAGAGTGAAAGGGAAGTTCTACAGGACGGTAGTGAGACCAGCTATGTTATATGGGTTGGCGACAGTGGCACTGACCAAAAAACAGGAGACAGAGCTGGAGATGGCAGAGTTAAAGATATCAAGATTTGCATTGGGTGTGACGAGGATGGACATAATTAGAAATGAGCACATTAGATTGTCAGCTTAGATTGGATGGTTTAGAGATAAAGTCATAGAAGCAAGATTGCATTGGTTTGGACATGTGCAGAGGAGAGATGCTGGGTATATAGGTAAAAGGATGCTAAGGACAGAACTGAAAGGTAAGAGGAAAAGAGGAAGGCCTAAGAGGAGGTTTATGGATGTGGTGAGAGAAGACATACAGGCGATGGGTGTAACAGAGCAAGATACAGAGGACAGGAAGATATGGGAAAAGATGATCCACTGCTTGACTTATTTTTACCATGCTTCAGTATTAGCCTTTCTTCATCAATGCTTATGCATAAACAGTGCATCCGGAAAGTATTCACAGCGCATCACTTTTTCAACATTTTGTTATGTTAAGCCTTATTCCAAAATGGATTAAATTCATTTTTTCCTCAGAATTCTACACACAACACCCCATAATGACAACGTGAAAAAAGTTTACTTGAGGTTTTTGCAAATTTATTAAAAATAAAAAAAATGAGAAATCACATGTACATAAGTATTCACAGCCTTTGCCATGAAGCTCAAAATTAAGCTCGGGTGCATTCTGTTTCCCTTGATCATCCTTGATATGCATGATGCATGCATGATGACCTAGATTGTAGTATAAATTCTGTTGAGTTGAACACTGTTGAGTGGAACAGTGCTTTACTTGTATTGATAGTGGAAGGCTGATCAGGTGTCGGCTTTACACAATGTTGTCTCCATCATGGAAAGTTACTGGAAAGATCCTACAATCTTCTACTTCATATTTTGTCTGCTCCCATTAGGGGTAGCCACAGTGGATCATCTGGTTCCAAATTTTACTGTTCTCTGCAGCTTGCTCTGTCATACCCACCATGTGCATGTCTTAATACCTATATATTGAGAGTTATGTAATAATTTGTCTTTCCACGATGTAGCCAACAGTGAAAAGAGTTAAGCAAAAAAATGCTGTGTGTATTAGAATCAGATATCTCCTGATGTTTATACTGTGTATCTAACTGAAAAAGTTCCTGTTACGTTCTTTACTCCCTCTTCCTTTTAAGACCAAGTGGTGTGAATCTAAATTAGTTAATGTTTCTACTTCAATAAGGTCAGGACAAAACAGTAAATAGTGTCATAGTTATTAGAATACTAGAATTTGCCAGAAATAAGTGAGCTCAGCAGGCTTTGAATTTGGGAAGTGTAGTACTGAGAGAAGATTGAAATGAATATGAGACTTAGTTAGATGGGTACATTTAAAATATGGCACCTACCAGAATACCTGGTCAAGATAATCAATACATGTTGATGGTAAAATTCATCAAGAACACGTCCACATGCTTGTAAACTAAGGTGTAAATTTTCTTTACAAAGAACCATAGACGTGAGGAATAAATTACTAAGATGTCTGGTGAAGAGTAGGACTTTAGGGACCTTCAAATCTTTGGTCTCGACTTGATATTATTTTGTTGAATCAAAGTAAATAGAATGGATGAGCTTGTTGAGCTGAATTGCCTGGTATTATCAAAATTATTCTAATGATCTAAAGAACACCTTGTCCAGCTGTGAGCATTTGTGGGGAATCCTCCTCTTTTATAATTGAGAATAACATGCTTCTTCCATGGATGGCATAGTGGTTCAGAGATTAGGGTAGTAACCTCACAACTCCAGAATCCTTCATCACTTTTTGCGTGTAGATTGCATGATCTCCTTACTTTGGGATTTTCAATAAGTCTAAGGTTTTCTTGCTTTCTAACAAAGATGAGCATATTATATTTTTAGGTGTAAATTGACCTGGTGTTAAAGTGTGCTGGTGTGTGTATACAGAAGTCCTGCAAGGATAGGCTCCAGTCTTTGCAGCCTGGAACTGGATTAAGGAGGTTGAAAAATCTATCAATGATTAAATGAATTAAACAGGATTTTCAACCTTTTTAATATAAGTACCCAAGATACATTTAAGCTCTCATAATTGTCCTATTGACAGCATATTGAATACTTACCTTCCAAAAACAGTCTACTTTTTATAACTTTCATTGGTTTTATAAATTACAAGTCAGTATGAATCAGTCAGACATACAGTGCTACATCTTTTTTCAAATCATATACAACATATCTCCCTACTGTTCAAAAATTCTTCTTGTCGATGTAGTTCAACCAAGATATTTTTAGTGTTTAAATTTCAGGATCACAGGACAAAAGAGAACATTTTCTATTATTGCTTTTTAATGTACAAAATAAGAAACAGGTTGTTAGAATGAAATTTACAAGGTGTTGTCAGTTTCAGATGAGATGCACACTTTAGGAACATGTGAAAAAGATGAAAAAAATTGTTTGATATTAATCAATCATTCAATCAATCAATCAATTAATTATCAGCTTTGTATTACCCAAGCTGATAATTTCAGTTATTTTTCTGCTCTTTCTCTGCATATGAGGTTTTATAGCTAATTCAT
>JANRMT010062854.1:126887648-126910821 GCA_026402145.1 Polypterus bichir lapradei | reverse complement strand
AACACAATGGGCAGCACATTGAACACATTTTATAAGTGGTCAGAAACTTGTAAATAACTCATGAAAGAATAAAGTTACGTTAAAACCAAGCACACCATTGTTTTCTTATGAAATTCCCAATAAGTTTGATGTGTCACATGACCCTCTTCCTATTGAAAAAACAAAAGTTGGATCCAAAATGGCCGACTTCAAAATGGCCACCATGGTCACCACCCATCTTGAAAAGTTTCCCACCTCACATATACTAATGTGCCACAAACAGAAATTTAATATCACCAACCATTCCCATTTTATTAAGGTGTATCCATATAAATGGCCCATCCTGTATTATATTCATTGCTTATATAAGAGTCTTACAGTGTGAGATTTATTTCTTTTGTCCCGACACTTGGCATCTCTTGTTAGTAACCAGTTTGTCAATATCAGGCTTGAAATCTTGTGCAGCTGCAAATTTTATGAGGAATGAAAGGTGCTCGACAGTAAGTCTTGAGCGATGTGGGGTTTTGGTAGCTTTCAATAACGAAAACAATTGCTCACAAAGGTAAGTGTTTCCGAACATAGACAGTACTCTCGATGCCAACTTATGGATCTGCACATACGAGGGTGGCAGGTAAGCATACAAGCCTGGCACACCAACTTCGTTGTATTTTGCCATCAGAATAGAATCTGAATGCAGTTCAATTCCATTTGGATATTCTCAGGCGCATTCTCAACATTGGAAGAGTATGGTGACATAAACAACACAAAGTCCTGTTCATGTGAACTGAAATCGCGAAAACTCTCACTAAATTCACTGCTCAGTAATACAAGTTGAAAAACAAATCCTCCAAAAATCAAATTTTACTTTACTAAGTTTACTTCAAAGTTTATATTGTAAAGTAAGCCGATATGCAAAAAGCCCTCTGACCTACACTAATTATACAAACTCAAAATCACAAAAATCTGTTAATAAACAACTCACCAACCTCTCACGTCCACTTCAGATCTTCAGCTGTAGTCTGCACTAACTGTTCGTTACAATACTAGCACAAAATTACATAAAACTAGAGCAAAAAAACGTGAAAATATGCAAGCTATTACTACTCGTGATGGTCAGTTCTGCCCAGTGGCCAGTCTCAGCAGCCCAGCGGTCCGCAACCCGTTTGACACCAAGGACCCCTTTACTAGAAGCAAATTTTTCCAGGAACCGGTGGGTTGTTGGAGGTTGGAGTTTATGAGGTGATTATGGGCGGGTTCATAGGGCAGTTTTATACACAATTTACATTACATTTCTATTATTATTAAGTTATAATTTAGTAATAGAAATTATACAGCTTACCATAATGCAGAATCAGTGAAAGCCGTGAGCTTGTTTTCCTGCAACCAGACGATCCCATCTGGGGAGGATGGAAGACAGTGACAAGCAAAGTGTGTTGCTTATGTTCAGTATACTCCGTAATCTCGTTTTGGTTGCTTTTTACTGCAGAAAACGTGCATCACAAAGATAGGATGTTGGAAATGGAAGCAGCTGCAATAGCTTCTTTCGCGTTATTTTAATCTTCTCCTGTCTACAAGGTATGCTGACGAGAATTTTTCTCAGCATTTCCTTGTGATGATACATTTTCAGGGTGCGAATGATGCCCAAATCCAATGGCTGAAGCACTGCCGTGCAATTGGGTGGGAGGAATTCAACGTGAACATTATCTAAGTGCGGAAGCATGTTGTGGTCAGCACCGTTATCAGTCAAAAGTAACATCATCCTTTTCTTCTTCTTCATATTGTGAGGTTTCTAAACTCTTTTGGGATTTGGGATCTGGGATCTGGGATCTCCCCCCCCCCCCCCCCCCCAACGGGAATGACATGCTGAAGTGCGTCCCGAAGCACTACTGCAACCCGAGATTTTTCTTCTTTTTGCATATAACAAGTAGGCCTATGCTGTTTCTATAGAAGGGTGATAATGAGTTAAATTCTAATGGATGTTTTTCAAATGTTGACGAGCAATAAGGAAAATGTATCACTTAAAACCACACAAAACAAAAACAGTACGAGGAAAGTTCGAAGAAAGAACATTTTTTTACAGTGTTTCTGTTTGGGGATTGTTGTGCAAATGTCCACAACTAAGCTGTGACCGCAGAACTAACTGCTCTGTGGATGATTCATTCAAGCATTTCAAGGTCACTTCGTTGTAATGAAAGTATTTGCTGCTGAATGTACTTTGTAGTAACGAGATTTCTGTGGACTCGTGTCATATGGGGAAACTGTCAGAAACATAAAAATACTTTGTTGTAATACTCTCTCACTGCGGCCTCTCTCCTCTTTCTGCGCCGCTGCAAAGCCCCGCCCACCTAGTGTTCTGAAAAGTGTCCTCAGTGAAGGGCGCAGCCTTTTTGCTGTAGCCCTTCACTGAGCGAGTCTCCATTGCTGGCAGTTCTCTCGCGGCTCGGTAGTGGTCCGCGGACTGCAGCCTAGCACTTCAGTTGCGACTTCGCGGCTGCAACTATACTAGCAGATGACGTTTCCGGTACCGTAATGCCAAGGGAAAACATGCTTTTGTCAAAAGGCAGAAGTAAGAAAAGTCACTAAGTAACGCCGAAGATGCAGAATGATTCAAATCACAAACGATAGTAACGATAGTACAAGTTTAGTGCTAACTAGGATCTGTCATGCGGGCCGCACAGATTTCTGTTGCGGGCCGCATGTTTGACATGCCTGGTCTATGGTACTCAGCACTACATTTTTCTTTACCTAGATGATATTTGGTCTTTCATTAAAGTGCCTCGGATATCTCTTGCATAGATAACTTATTTGGTCAACTCCATAAGCTTTCTGGCTACAAAATTACATAGTCCAAATCTGCCCTTCTTTGAAATCCACCACTGTGCCAGTGTCTCTTCCTCCCAAAACATTCCAATGGCCAACTCGATTAACTATCTAGACTACAAGATATTGCATTGTCTAATTACGAAACCCATTTTAAAAGTATCTCTTGCATCTTGGTCCTCTCTTTCTTTGTTATTTAATGCTAAGTTTGCACTCTTCAAGAGGAACATTGTTTCCCAATTTAATTTTGCTAGTGGTATGTTACCACATTCCCCACCTATCAAATACTGGGCTGATATTCGATGCTTAATCTTTCTATTACTTTCTTTAATGAAAAAATAAAAGACCATCCATTAAATATCCAACTTTGATTTATGACAGAGCAGAAGGTAGGGTTATTCTGTCAAATCTGGAGATCACTGGGTATTTATGTTTTGCCTAGTTTGGACCTGGCTAGTACTCAATCCCTTTCCTTGAATTGAAGCTTTTCCTTTCAATATTACTAAATTAAACTTACACTCAAATCTGGACTTCAGTAGTTCTTATAGTTTGTGAACTTACAACAAGATCAAAAAACTTCTAGACCCATGTTTAGTTTAGCACAAACTCATTCATAACTTGGCTTGAAGCATTTAATAGAAATCTTCACCGTTTCTAAACATGGTCATGCCAAGGTATCCTGCACCTACATGATGTTTTTAATGACACCGGGCTTTGAAATTTCCAGTCATTGAGAACCTTTTTTTTTTTTTTTTTTTTATTTTATTAATTATATTGTAATCATTCCATACAAATAAATCAATTTTTACAAAAAAAAAAAAAAAAAGACAGGATGAAAACAACTTAACCCCCACCCCTAAGAAAAAGAGCATGGCTAACGGAGTACAACTTAACGCTTGTAAACATACCAAAATTGATTTGTTTAAAAGGGCAATAGAGATGAATGGAGAAGAAAAAGATGTGGAAAGAATTGCTTCCTCGGTTCTTTAAAAGCTTATTCTAAAATATTATTGATTAGATCCTGCCAGGTTTTGAAAAAATTCTGTACCAATCCTCTAACTGAGAATCTGATTTTTTCCAATATCAAATAGTATAAAACATTGGTTTCCCACTGACTTAAAAGAGGAGAGTTAGGATTCTTCCAGTTTAGCAAAATAAGTCTGCATGCTAATAGTGTAGCAAATGCAATCACAGTTTGTTTGTCCTTCTCCACATTAAGCCCATCTGGAAGAACCCCAAACACAGCTGTTAATGGGTTAGGAGGGATTGTGACACCAAGGCTGTCTGAAAGGCACTTAAAAATTTTGGTCCAAAATGATGTTAATTTGCTGCAGGCCCAAAACATGTGACCCAGTAAAGCTGGGACTTTACTGCAGTGTTCACAGGTTGGATCTTGACCTGGGAACATTTTGGACAGTTTTAAGCGAGACAGATGTGATCGATATATAATTTTGAGTTGAATGATTGTATGCTTTGTGCATATGGAGCTCGAGTGAAATCTCTGCATTGCTACCTTCCACTCCTTTTCTGATATATTGATTAAGAGATCTTTTTCCCATTGTCCTCTTGGATCTTTGAAAGGGAGCGAAGGTAAAATAATTTTATATATTGCAGAGATGGTGCCTATGTCCTCGAAATTGAGCAATATTTTTTCCAGCCTGGAGGAGGGTACAAGATGAGGAAAATTGGGCAGGTTCTATTTAACAAAGTTCCTAATTTGAAGATAGTGAAAGAAAAGTCTAGCTGGAGAGTTAAATTTGAATTGTAATTGTTCATAGGATGCAAAGATATTGTCTATATAAAGATCTCTAAGCAATCTAATCCCAAATCTTTTCCAGATATTAAAAACTGCATATGTTTGCGAGGGTTAAAAGAGATGGTTCGCTTGCAGAGGTGCCACAGATAAAAGATTCTCCATCCTAAAATGCTTTCTACATTAGTTCCATATTCTGAGTGAGTGAAGCACTAATGGATTATTAGTAAAATGGAGATAACTTACATTTGTTGGGGCACAGAGCAGGGAATATAAAGAAGTACTGCAGGATTTTACTTCTGTTGCGGACCAAACCTGTGTATGTTCATCTATTTATGTCCAAGTTTTTATAGCTTGTATGTTTGTTGCCGAGTAATAAAACTGAAAGTTAGGTAGAGCCATGCCACCTTCTGCCTTAGGTCTTTGTAGGGTCGCTCTTTGGATACGTGGATGTTTTGAGTTCCAAATAAATGAGGTTATTGTTGAATTTAATTGCTTAAAAAATGATTTATTAATGTATACTGGAATGTTTTGAAATAAAAAAGAAGCTTAGGAAGAATATTCATCTTAACAATGTTAATTCTTCCAGCTAGAGTGAGATGAAGGGTTGACCATCTATGCAAGTCTTGCTTAATTTTTTCCATACAAATGGCAAAATTTTGTTAATAAAGAGCTTTGTGTATACTTGTGATGTTAACCCCTAGGTATTTAAACTGATCTGCAATGATAAAAGGTAGGGTGTATAATCTAATATTATATGCTTGAGAATTCACTGGAAAGAGTATACTTTTATTCAAATTAATTCTAAGACCAGAGATCTTTTGAAATTCTGTGAGTGCTGTTAAGACTGCAGGCACAGAATTTTGTGGGTCTCATATACAATACCATATCGTCTGCATATAGAGAAATTTTCTGTTCCAGTCCCGCTCTGGTAATTCCCTTTATCTGATAAGCGTTTCGACAGTGAACCGCCAGTGGTTTAATGGCGATTGCAAATAGCAGTGGTGACAAGGGGCATCCTTGTCTGATACCACGTTCTAGTTTAAAGTAGTCTGAGCAAATGTTGTTAATACAGACTGAAGCTTCTGGATTGGTATACAGTAGTTTCATCCATTCACAAATGTTCGGGCCAAACCCAAATTTCTCTAATGTAGTGAAAAGGTATTTCCATTCAATCATGTCAAATGCTTTTTCTGCATTCAATGATAATATCTCTGGGGTGTTTGACTTTACTGGTGAGTATATTACATTAAACAGGCGTCGAAGATATGAAGTGTTGACCCTTAATAAATCCAGTTTGATCTTGTGATATTATCGAAGGCAGCACTTTCTCTATCCTTCTAACTATGATTTTTGAGAGTATTTTAACATCATTATTCAAAAGTGAACTTGGTCTGTATGATGCACATTGTAATGAGTCCTTATTTTGTTTAGGAAAGACGGTGATTAATGCTTGGCGAAAAGTTTGAGGTAAAATTTGATTGTCTCTAGCTTCTGTAAATGATGCTAATAAAAGGGGAGCTAGCTGAGTGGAGAATTTCTTATAAAATTCTACAGGGAACCCATCAGGGCCTGCTGCTTTCCCACCTTGAAATGACTTTATAGCATCTAGTATTTCTGATAGCGCCAAAGGTTTATCAAGTTCCTCCGCACTAAAAGTGTCTATTTGTGGTATCTGTAATGTATCCAGAAATGCATTAGAATGTGTGTTGTCTTCTTTAAACTCAGCAGAACAAAGGATTTATAGTAGTCTCTAAAAGTATACATTATGTTTTTATAGTCAATGGTTTCATCTCCGTTCGTGTTGGTGATTGCTGGGATTGCATTGCGAACTTCTTGCTTATGGATTTGTTGAGCTAAAAGCTTATTAGCTTTCTCTTCATGTTCATAGTAGTAATGTCTTGATTTATAAATTAGTTTTTCAGTTTCTTTAGTTGTCAGGAGGTTGAGTTCTGAATGCAGAGACTGCCTTTTCCTATGTATAGCCTCGCTTGGACGCCTGGCATGTTCTTCATCTATTTTAGTAATTTCGCCTCTTAGCTCTGATACTTTCTTGGTTTCTAACTTATTCCTGTGGGAAAGAAATGAAATAATCTGTCCTCGTAAGAAGGCCTTGAGAGTTTCCCAGAGTATTCCTGCAGACACCTCTGAGGATCTATTTGTCTCTAGGAAGAAACTGATTTGTTTGGAAATGAATTCTGTACAGTTCTTGTCTGCTAATAGAAGTGGGTTAAGACTCCAACTGCAAGGTGATAGTGTTGGGCATAATGACTTTAGCTCCAAGATCAGAGGTGCATGGTCAGAGATAACAATAGCGTTGTACTTGCAAGATTTAATCGTAGGCAAGAAATTATTATGTATAAAGAAATAATCAATTCTTCAGTAGCAATGATGTACTGGTAAGTAGAACGAATATGTTCTTGAGTTTGGGTTTAGAAACCTCCAGGGGTCTGATAAGTTGTGGTCAGTTACAAACTGTGTAATTGTCTTAGCTGTGTTAGATGACAGGAGTCCTATCTAAAAGTGGGTTTAAAACACAATTAAAGTCCCCAGCCATTATACTTTTATGAGTGTTCACATTGGGAATGGATGCAAATACATTTTGCATGAATTCCTTATCATCGATATTAGGTGCATAAACATTTATCAAAATCACTTTACAGTTAAATAAGTTGCCCATGACAATCACATATCTCCCTTCAGGATCAGATACTACATCTGATGCTACAAATGAGACTGTTCTATGTATGAAAATTCCCACTCCTCTAGTTTTCTTTGTAAAGCTAGAATGGAACATTTGGCCAGTCCAGTCTTTTTGCAGCCGGAACTGATCCCTGCTTAGCAAGTGGGTCTCCTGTAAAAATACTATTTTAGCTTTTAAACCTGTTATGTGAGAGAATACTTTCTCTCTCTTTAATTCGTGATTCAGGCCTTTAACATTCCAGCTCACAAAGTTAACCGTCCCATCATGGAGACATTGATTCTGAATTTTTGATGTCATTTTATAGTCTTAACTGGAAGTGAGACAGCTTTAACCCCAATTTCCACTTTCCCCACGAGCTATTACCATGCAGCCTATTGTTACGTTGATAGTTGTAATTATAAGGGTTACAAGTATAAATTAGATATAGCCTGCTCTCTTTCTCTTCCTCCCTTATTCCCACACCCCTCCATTTTGCCTCCCCACGTGAGGCTGGACCCCACTTCACAGAGTCCCGGTCCTCTGACATACATAGAGATAGAGCACGTTCAAAGCAAAACAACGCAGCGGCGTTTTAGGATTAAAAAGTAGAGATATGTATTGCCAATACAGTATAAATACTATATGCCT
Organism: Polypterus bichir lapradei; assembly: GCA_026402145.1. Lineage (NCBI taxonomy): Eukaryota > Metazoa > Chordata > Cladistia > Polypteriformes > Polypteridae > Polypterus > Polypterus bichir. Next base: position 126,902,938 of record JANRMT010062854.1, on the reverse strand, counting down.
AAATATAATCATTAACAAACTATAAGCATAAAACATAATCTTCAGCAATCTTAAAGTATTAAGATAATAAAAACCCCAGGGAATAGTGTTAAAAAGTGGTCCAGAATAAGCATAGTAAATCCAAATGCAATAATAACAGTAACAATAAACCAAGGGAATAATGTCAAACAGTCTCCTTTAGGGCAGTAAAACAAAAAAAAAAAAAAAAAAGAAAAAACAAATTATTAATTTCTTCCGCACACACGTCTATAACTGTAAGTAAAACATAAACAGAAAGTGTCCGAGTAATGAAAAGAATGTATAATTATAATATCTGTATCATTACAAGTGAATCAGACAGCAGGTGATATCTACAGTACTTGCCATGCCATGATAGGATGGGACTCACTATTGTGTTTCAAAAAAAGTGTCGGGATCAGCTTCCTTAATTCCTTTTCTGCTTCTTTCTTGCTGGCGAAGACATAGAATTGACCTTGGAATTCCACTTTCAGTTTGGCAGGATACAAGAGGCTGTATTTGATATCAGCTTGACGTAACCGCTGTTTAATGTTGTAGAAGGCGCTGCACGTTTAGTAGTTGTTGCCAGAGAGAAATCCGGGAAAATACGAATGTGGTTATTTTCAAATATAATCTCTTGCTTGTGTCTGAGACGTGCCATCACATCTATCTTAAATAATAATCTCTCGAAGCGGACAATAAAAGACCTAGGTCTAAAGGTATTAGATCTGCGTATGCGATAAGCTGCTGCTATCTCGGTATCTGATTTAAATTCTTCTCCAGTTATTTTAGAGAAAAGTTCAACTGCAAATTTCACTGGGTTTGGACTTTCACGATTCTCAGGTAGACCTTCGATTCTAATATTATTCCTTCTGCATCCATCTTCCAGAGCAGCAAGTCTGTCTCAGTTTCTTGCATTCAGAATTCGCAGCTGCAGCTTTTCCATTGGCGTTAGATGCCAGTCGTTCCGCTGTTTCAATTCGGGCTGTGAATGACTGCTTAACGTCATCCAACTGGCCAGCAAGTTTCTTCAGTTTACACATATTTTCTTGGATGTAATCCTCAATTTTCCCCAGCATACCTTTAAAGGTCATGTCAAAACAGTTGTATAGATGCATTTCCAGTTCTTTAATATCTTTCTTCATATTTTTCTGAATGTCTTTCTTAAGCTCACTTATGGCCGTGGCCGATGTTGTGATCATTTCCTTCAGTTCAGAGAAATCGTTTCGGCTTTCATGCTAAGCAAGTGGAGTGGCAACCCCGGTTATAGCCGATGTTTCAGGCTCGCCAGGAATGAATGAAAGAACGGATGGCAAGGCCATTTCTGGCTTCATGTGTTCTACTGGAATCGGCGAGCTCTCGTGACCTGCATCACTTGCACCTTCGCTCCCATTTTCGCTCTCGACTGGAGAATTTGCAGTGGAGTGGGGTCCTGGGAAGTCTGTGCATTCGCCTGCCTGTTCCAGGTCAGTAACTGAAAGGCCGTACCTCGCTCTTGGGCTTGGGCTTGATGTCTGTCTAGTCTTAGATGTAGCTTTAAGTTTCTTTTCCAGTTCTTTCTGACCCCCTTTCTTCTTACTCATGTTTATATATTGTAGTGGAAACCACTCGGGTCGGGTAAATACAGGATACCTCAAAATAATAAGAAATAAGTGAAAAAAATAAAGCCGCTGCTAACGGAGCTCCGCTTCAGACGTTCATCTCCCGTAACGGACGAGACCAACTCCGAGAACTTATTTCATTTTTCCTCTTCCCCCATTTTCTTCTAACTATCACTCAGATCTTTTCTTAAGGCAAGTTGCGTTTCTCCCTATAGTTCCTCTCTCACCCTCTTTATAATATCTTTTAATTACATTCCCATTGCAGAATACCACTGACTGCCTTGTAGGTAACTTTTTAACGCATGCTATAGTTCACTGCAAATATTCTTAGAATGGCAAAGATGACCCTGTATCCCCATCTCTGGTAGAAGTTTAAAAAAAAATCCTTAAAAAAGACCAATCTATCAACACATTCACTCAAATATGTACACTGTTGATACAGTGCCTTACTCCTCTAAATTGGTATGCTATGGGTTTGCTTATGGATTCTTACTGTTAGGCCTTTTCCAGGCACCATTATGCATATGCTCTGGGACTATTCATTGGAAAATGCCTTCTGGTTTGTTGTCTCTAACTTTCTATCTTCCACCCTCTCTTGTACTATACTTCTTCTGTCACAATTATTCCTTCTTTTGGATTTTCATCTCTCTCTCTCTCTCCTTCAGTTTATTCCTGCAGATACTGTTATTGCTAGAGCCTACTGTTTGAAAATCCAAGTTGGCCTCTAGTTGGAAGTCTGTTGATTCTCTCTGTAATTATAAACCTTCCCTAAATTGACTTTTACCTGAACTTTCCACAGTATGGATTAACAGGTCATCCAGCTGTAAGTGAAGAAAATCTGTGGTGAAACTGGTTAGGTGTCAGATGGCAGATCTCCAGTTTTGCATCTGTGACCTTAACTCTCGACTCTACCTCTTTTCTAGCATCTTCAGGCAAGGCCTGCTGAACATGGTAACTCTCTTCCTCTGGTTAGCTGAGGCATTTTAACTCTACTGCTATTTCATGTTTATTTACAGGATTAGAGTAAAAATATTTGTGGTTTCGGGTGGGATTTGTAGTAGAGAGGGAGATTCTTGATTTTGAAAATTTGAACTCTTTTCCAAATTTACTTTTCCCAATTTCTTCTGGTTACTGTTAATAAAAAAAAACCTGATCACAATAAAATTCTTTGGAAAACTAAAATACTTCATCTTTGTTTTTAAATTACTAATATTAGTTTTTAGGCATGAATTCCATCAATGCTAACCACTTCCTTCTTCTGAGGAATTTACTCTGAGAAATGTGAGAATTCATTTCAGGTAGAAATTTTTTATATCTATGTTCAAATGATGGAAATGTATATGTTTTACAAGTACTACTAAATGACACAATTACTATAGTTAAATTACAACAAAACAATTAGTACCCATCTGTAAAGTCCAAATATATACAGTATTTCATAAAAACTTACATCTACATTGGATGTAATTTTTAGGAAGTTGTTACTACCTGCTTACTTGGTAGTTTACAATCATAGTTGTACTACACACATATTTCAATAACCAGAAAACCTCAGTTTTTTCTGTTCACTAATTATAACCAAATTAAAACTAAATACAATTTGCCTGGTAAAACCCAATATCAGCATCTTTTCATTTGGTATGTGTGCAACTGGATGAAAATGACAGGAAGTTTGAATGATGCATATTTTTCATGTGACAGCAGTTTTTCTAAACTCAATACACTAAACATTATGGTTTATTTGAGCCAAACTACTGTATTTGTGATAAATAAGCATCAGATCTTTGCCAAACAAAAAAACACTTGCCTTTTCCATCAGTAGTGAAAGGATGAATTTTTGCTAATTTAAAATATACATTTTAAATATAAAGAGGAATATAAGAGGAAACAGTGTAGTATCAGGAAAATTTGCTAAGTGGAAAACATTTTACAAAGTTAAGAAGATATTTGCCAATTAAAAACCTGGGCAAATTAGCCACTATTTTAATTCTGTATCAATTTCTTTATGTATTTCATTTCTATGTTGTATAGATTTTCTTAACTCATGCAGCGCTGAATATCATTCTTACAATAATTCTAGATTAAATTGCACGATCTCCAGGAAAGATGAGAGACTTACATTTGCATAAAATTCATCACTTTCTGCAGACAAAACAACCTCCCGCAGATCTTTGTTCACTCCTGGGACTCTAGATAGATCAATCCGATTGTTGTTTAGACCAAGAAGCTCATGAACCATTGCTTGGTATGTCCACTAAGAGGGAAAAAATAATAAAGTTTCTATGACAAACAATGTATATTAGTATGATAAAAATGAGTAGCCACTGAAAAGTATTTGTATGGAAAAAATATAAAAACATTATGATTTACTTTACTTAGAGGTTTGGCCATATGGTGATTTATAAATATTTTCACTGCACTGGAGCCCAACAATTGAATTTCATTTATTACTTTTCACTTTTGTATTTTAAATCTTTTCTTTTCTTTGTGCATTTAAAGTGAAACACATTCTTATCTCTCCAGTAAACTCTGCATAATAAATGATGAAGAGATTTTTTGTTTCTCAGTTTGGAATAAATATGCAGACTGAAATATCACTATGCTTAAAGAATTACTGCAGTAATCAATTGACTCACTTCACCAAACACAACATCAGTAAAAATGTGTATATATGGTAATAAGATGAGTAGGCATTCCAACCAAGGCTGACTGCTACCATACACTAAGCATCATACTTCAGGGATAGCAGGTGTTGTCCCATGGAAAATAATAAAAATTAATTGAATGCTCACTTCAAAACTACCAAAATTTGTAATACAGATAAACGCATTTTGTCACTGTTAAATCCAGCAATTTAGTAGTCTAACAAAGTTCAAGTTAATTTTTGTACTTTTTGGCAGAGGAATATTGCCATATAGGTTAAAATAGTGTAGGTATATACCATTCAGAGTTCAAAAAGCTAACCAATAATTTTTGAACATACCAAATTTTCAAACTTGGAACTTTATCACAATGCTTAAGATTGTACAGAGCATATGATCACTTAAGAACCTCAGTTTCATCTAAAAAGGCTTTTCTGAGATCCCCTTAATTAGGGCAACAAATATGTTTCCATAGACACTGTGAATGCTGAAGGATTTTGTCATAAAATACATTATATACATAATATTAAATCACATTCCCATAACAAATATGTAGATTTACTGTTCCTGTAGTCATTTTACAAAAGTTATCAATCTTTCAAATGCTGTTTAAAAAGGGTAAAATATAAATGAGCATGTCTCAGTAATTAAATTAAAGAGATAGTAATAACTACTACTACTAAATGACTTATAACAAAAAAAAAACTAACTTTGCAGCAAAAAATGAAACTCAAAGACACACCTGATTTAGTAAGGGAGTAATAGCATCATCACTACGATCTAAAATCAGCAGCAGTGGAGGCACTTCAGTCTTTCTGAAATCAAACAACTCATACTCCTTGGTAATGATTTGCTAAATAGAAAGAACATATAATGGTTAGTCAAACGATTAAAAACTGCAGGACCTCAAGGAAAATAATCTTATATTACTATGATATATAGATTAAAGTTTCATCAAGTTACATTTTCATGGTACTATTTCATATACTTCAAACTTTTATATTAACAACTAGAATTAGAAGGAGCCATAACATACATTTTAAAATGTATTTTTATCTAGAATCGCCAAGAATTGAACTCTGATTAGTTCCAATGGTCATATATTACCTGGAAAAACTACAATCCAGCTCTTGCTTAGAATCACTCAGTTGTGTCAGTCCCTCAATACCACTGCTTTATTTAGTACCAGTACTAATATGATGGATATTACCAAGAACAGTAAAAGCTTTTGCGTAAGTAAAGAAAAAAGTTCTTCACTAGCCAGGTTTCTTAAAGAAACAAAATTTTGGGGCACAGTATATTAATTTAATTTGATCATCTCAATAAAATAAAAAATCTTTGATTAAGGTTAATCACTTCCAAAAAGGGTGTAAATGACTGTTTAACCACCAGTTATAGCAAAAATTTAGTATATCTTGAGTCAGCTCATACGAGGCTTACTGTAACGTAAAACAATTTAACAGCAGCAAGAGAACAAGTAGACAGAGATGCTGAACCTAACATAGTTTGTTAATATCAACCGTGTGGTAGCTTGAAATTAAATAAAAGAGGAGCTAAACAGCTCACCTGCTCAAACATCACTTACAGTCAGTACTGAGAGTAGAGAAACTATATCAGTACTTTCACTACAGATTAATTGCTTTTCTGGCCTCAGAGTATTACAAATCATTAGGGGACAGTAATATTTATTTATTTATTTTTTTTAAATGGTCTGGTCAGTAAAAATAAATTTGGAGAAAATGGATTAGCAGTATCATGTGACTGTTTGCTTGTGTTAAATATAAAAACATTCAACAAATAAATAAACAAAAGAGACAGGGTTAAGCATACAAGAAGCACTACCGACAAATTAAACAATTAAGGAGTCTGATTTGGCAAGAAGACCCAAATGAATGAAAGATGCCTATAATGAAGACAAATCAGATGTACATCAGTTATGGATGTGCAAAGAATCTATTACAGTGTGGAAAAGGGTAAGAAAGGGAACAAAGGTAAAATATGTTGTGAGAATATTGAGAAATATTAGGTCAAAGAAAATAAGACATGAAAAGTACCAAAATTAAATGCAAGGGTCGAGTGGGCGAAACATCAAAGAATCATTCTTATTCCCTTCTCATCTAAGTATTTCGAACAAACTTTTTAGCTGTTGACTGATTTTATATGTCATTATCCAATACACCATAAAGTAACAACACTAACCAAATTTTAATTTAAATATGCTGTTTATTTTTTTTTTCATCACCTTTTAACTAACCTTTACACTCTCTGCCAGTCGTTTAGCCATATCCGAGGAAAGCTGATATCGGATCATTGGACACTTCTTAAGAGCCAGAAGGACAGAAGTCAAACCCTGAGTGGTCCTTGAGAGATAATCTTGATCCCAGGATCGAGACTTGATTATAACAGAATTAAAAGAAAAACAAAATAGGACTGAATATCTACTAAACGCTTTACTCTAATATGGAATTACACATTTATAAAAGATATAACAAGTAATATACTCCAGATTTCTCTGTAAATCTAAACCTCAAAATAACTAAAGATCTTAATTTCTATATTATTGCACTGTACTGTATATGTAAGCTTCAATTAAACAAAAGAAATCTAAGCACACTTTTACAATAGCAATGCAGACAAAGTGGGTGTTTTGTTTCATACTACATTATATAAAAGCGTGCCGACTTTTAAGTTACGGGAAAACATGAGCAGGCTCTAATAAAGTGTGTTGCATGCATAAATGAGTAAGAAATTTTAAATGAAATACCAATAATTGTTGCAAACATCTTAGATGTGAAAAAATTACTGTGGGTCTAATTTTCGGACCAGCTTATTGCACGGTGGGAATATCCAGATATTTTTTAAATTATTTTTCCTGTATCCTACATGGTCCTTTTTTTCTCAACAAATAAGCTCAACTTTTCTTATGTGAATCTTTCATTTTATTTTCCACTTTAAACATTACTTAAATTCACCATTTGTCAATAATAATCATCATCCGGTTCTTCATCATTAACCTGGGTATAGGATTAATGGAAAAAAAGAAATCAAGGCACAACACATGCTTGTTTATCACTAAATACAATACTAGTTACTGTATAATGAAATGTTAACATTTCAACCAAGGCATGACAGAGGACATTATCATTTGGTATTTTTGATATGTCCTGCGCCCCATTCATACAAATCCTGTGGTGTCAGAATGTGTCCTGACATTGCTGCTCGGAAACAGGCTTTTGCTGCTTCCCTTTTAATGGTGCATCTAACACCGTCATACAAATTTTTGCCATGGGATGTGGCAAAAAAAATGCTACTCCACTTCAAATCCCAAATCATTTCAGTGACACAAGAGATTAGCAAAGTTTTTTAAATTTTTGTACTGCGAGGGAGCTCCATCTAAGAAGTAAATTTTGGTTAGATGTGGTGCTGTATTTCGTAGGCAGTTCAAGGCATCCTGTTGGAATCTGTGCACAGTTATTGTGTCATGCTGCAGACAAGTCACTAACAACACACATGCTCTCATGCTGTACTTCTCCTTATTTCTTGAAATAAACAATAAAAGGATGAAGTGTAGCTTGAGAATACTCCCAGTAAAGTCCCAGAGCAATATCTTGTACCACAAAGCTGAAATGCTCAGCTAAGTTAAGGATTATTACGGCTTAGTTTGATCTCAGCTGTTCTTTCAAGTTTGTCAAGAATGCAGCTTGATGCTTATAGATGAAATGATGAGCTGTCAATTTGTCCATCTTTTTCACTATTGAGTCAAGAAAATCCACCAGTGTACTAGTACATGTTTGTATAGTGTTGTGATTTGTTGAAATCCACCACTTGTAAACACCATCGTAATCTTCACTGGATTCATCCAATCCACACGAGGTGTCCAGGTATCGATTGAGCATATCAACCCCAGGATAGTCTGGACATCTGTGTACCATACACTGTTTTGAGGTGACTGAACAAACAAGTTTTGCCATCGGCTCATGGTATGTGACTCTCTCGTCTCCAGCTGGCAAAGCAGCAAGCATCAGCTCTAGATTTTGGTGAATTTGGCAGACACAACCTGTGTGTATTCCTCGACCTCCCACAGTGATGCAGTGATCTGGTCGAAGCATGCCGAACTTTGAAAGTCCAATCTTGGAAATCACGCTTTGTAATTTTTAAAGAGCTCATTAAGATTCAAAAGTATCAATCTTTTTTGCTTCTGCTCAAGCTTTCCTGACTCACTGGAATTCACAGACTTTTAGTCCTTTGCTCTTGGGAGAAATCTACTGAACTCATCACTCTCATAGAAAATTATAACTCTCTGTTCAGTTTCCGGTGACAAACATTTCCATGTCTTTGCCTCAAGATCAGCAAGGATGCCATGCTTTATCTTTAACTAGCTGAAATACCCAGCGTTGCCTGGGAAGAAAATAAAGTTTTTTTTTAATTGTTTGAGAAAAACATAATTAAAAAAAAAACACAACTTTAAAAATAAAAATAAATTAACAAATAATAAACCTGGGTTAGCTTCCCGGTTCCTCCCTGCGTGGAGTTTGCATGTTCTCCCGGTGTCTGCGTGGGTTTTCTGAGGTGGACTGGCACCCTGCCCGGGGTTTGTTTCCTGCCTTGTGCCCTGTGTTGGCTGGGATTGGCTCCAGCAGACCCCCCCGTGACCCAGTAGTTAGGATATAGCGGGTTGGATAATGGATGGATGGATAAAGACTCACTAATGTGCTTGTCTTGCGGTGTATGTATGATGTTATCATCCAGTTGACGCTCGGAACCGGCCAATTGTATTTAATTTGAAAAGCAACAGGGGCACGGTGGTGCTCAAACATAAGGAATGCCGACAGTAACCTCCAGTTAGCTCTCGTGTTTTTTTTAATTGTTTGAGAAAAACATAATTATAAAAACACGTTAAAAATAAAAATAAATTAAGAAACAAAGACTCACTAATGTCCTTGTCTTGTGGTCTTGTATGTATGTTATCATGTAGTTGATGTTCGGAACAGGCCAACTCTATTTAATTTGAAAAGCAACAGGGGCGCGGTGCTGCTCAAAAATAAAGAATGCTGGCAGTTGCCTGGTATATACTAACTGTGATCCTAGAAAGTATTTAAATCATCAGAACTACTCTGGGCATCTCTCTGCTAGAAGGATTCATGTTGCTGAAGTGCTTGCATCATTTGTGCATTAGCAGCTAAGCGACTGTCTTTCTTAGGAGGTTTCCTTTTGCCGGTGTACTGGCCTTGGTTGCATATCCTCGGAGCTGTAGCCCTCAACCTGACTCTACGTCTCACTTCCAGGCCGGACAGACGCACACACTTCCATGTGTAGAACTCTATTTAATTTCAAAAGCAACAGGGGCACGGTGGCGCTCAAACCTAAAGAGTGCTGGCAGTCGCGACCAGTTTGCCCTCTGGTGGTCGTTCGGAATGTCAACTGGATGATAATATACATACAAGACCGCAAGATCACCCCCCACAGAAGGGGATGGGTTACGGCTGATTTCAACCTACAGTATTTTCAGTCGACCAATGAGGAACATGTATACCAAGTTTCATGAAAATCATTCCAGCCGTTCAGACGTGATGCTGGAACATACATACACACATTGACATACATATACATACATTATATTACAGTATGTATATATATCTATACTAATAAAAGGCAAAGCCCTCATTGACTGACTGACTGACTGACTGATACTAATTCTCCAACTTCCCGTGTAGGTAGAAGGCTGAAATTTGGCAGGCTCATTCCTTACAGCTTACTTACAAAAGTTGAGCAGGTTTCATTTCAAAATTATATGCGTAATGGTCATAACTGGAACCTATTTTTCTACATATACTGTAATGGAGTTAAGCTCGATGGCCGTGGGGGGCGGAGTTGCGTCTGACATCATCACGCCTCCCACGTAATCACGTGAAATGACTCTGAACGCAATACGTAGAAAACAAGGAAGAGCTCCAAAGAGCGCTGAACAGAAAACGCCATTTCACAATTGAGAAGGCAGCAAAAGATTATGAAGGGAGTGATGCATACAAGCATATTCAAACGTGCAGCTACTGTGGAAACAAAGCACGGTGTGAACCGTAAGTTTAAATTAAGTTTATAGACACACTCCCGCTGCCGTTTGTCATGTCTACAACGAATGTGGTATTCGCGAGATACAATAATGAAAAGACACGAGGTATAAATGAGACTTTGGATCACTTTGAGCTAAAATTGCTGTAGCAAGAAACTTTTAAGTGCCGGGTCTTAGCTAACATTAAATAAACCCGTTGACATCGCACGAGCACAGCTCAGAAGCTTCGATGCATGTACTCCGAGCGGCTCACGTCAACTGACTTTGCAGGACTGGAAAAGATTAAATTAAATTCATACACACGCTACTGCTAAATATTCGCAGGCAATTTCCACAACTTAATCCCGGGAATGCCTGTTGAACAACTTACATTGACGAGTACCGATTTGGGTGGTGAACACTTCGATGAATGAAACCTGTTATCTTTACAACGGTTGACAAACACGGAATATAACTTGAACACAACACATCCTCCAAATACGAACCTGATTGCAAGAAATAATGATAATCAAATCCTTGATGACAGCAACACTCATAACGGTCACAAAACTATTACTTTCACAATCATGTTACATTATTTTTAAAATGTTTCCTTTTCTTAGCACAAGCACAGCTGAGAAGCTTCGATGCATGTACTCCCATAACGCGTTAAAAAAAATAACGCATTTAATCACACTTTGCATTCCAAGCAAAGGGGAACTTTTGTCAATGCATGATTTCCTAGTACATCGATTACAATGATGCACACATCAGAGCTACAAAAATGTTAGAGTCGGAATAAAGCGTGTTCCTAGGACTGATCACAGGCAAATTTCATTTCAAAAGACTACCCGACGGAAGCCTTGATAAAAGCGTGGTTTTGTGCAAACTGTCCAAATACGAACCTGATTGAAAGAAATTATAATCAAATCTTTGATAACAGCAACACTCATAACGGTCACAAAACTATTACATTCACTATCATGTTAAGTTATTTTTAAAATGTTTCCTTTTCTTAGCACAAGCACAGCTGAGAAGCTTCGATGCATGTACTCCATAACGCGTTAAAAAAAATAACGCATTTAATCACACTTTCAATTCCAAGCAAATGGGAACTTTTGTCAATGCATGATTTCCTGGTACATCGATTACATTGATGCACACATCAGAGCTACAAAAATGTTAGAGTCGGAATAAATCGCGTTCCTAGGACTGATCGGAGAAAAATTTCATTTCAAAAGACTACCCGACTGAAGACTTGATAAAAGCATGGTTTTGTGCACACTGAAAAGCAAGCAAAATTAGATGCATTACAGAAAGCGGACTTTGTGGCTCTTACTGGGGATCATTGGACTTCCATGAGCGTTAGTAATTCTAATTACATCTAATTACAAAATGTTTAATGATCACACTGTTTTAGCCTAATGTACAAAATAATTTTGGCTAAGGTTACTCAGAGTTTAAAGGTGAAGCTGGTCAAATTACCTTTTATGTTTCTGCCTTATTTTTTAAGAAGAAAAACTGCATTTTATGTTGAAATTTTTGTTATTATTATTTAAAGACAATACCATTCTGAAAATGTATTTAAAGTACTTAAAATACCACTTTATTTTTAAGTCTGCCCAATTTTAGCCAGGGATGATATTGTTGTTTCTGTTTTGAATTGAAATGCAGTTTAAAAGCATTTTTTTTTTCAGAAATTAAAAGAGCTTGAGTTTACAATATTCATGTCCATGTCTATTATTTGATTCTGTCGCCCACTAAAACCCTTTTAAATTAAAAAAAAAATTTGCGATTTGGGCAAACGTTCATGTGTGATTACATACGATTAATCAAGATTAATTATTACACAGCTCTAATTAATTAGATTATTTTTTTTAATCGAGTCCCACCCCTAATATATATATGTAGATATGTATATGTATATGTATATATATGTGTGTGTGTATATTATGAGGGGCCGTTCAGGAAAAAAAGATTGGTTCGTAAATATATACATTGGTTCAGATATATATATCGCTTCAGATACATTGGTTTGAATATATACATTGGTTTTAATATATCCGTTCAGATATATGTTTCGGTTCAGATATATACATTGGTTGGGATATATTGGTTGAGATATATACATCGGTTTGAATACATCCGGTCAGAAATATACATTAGTTTAGATACATTGGTTGAGATATATATATAAATTGGTTTGCATAGATCTGTTCTGATATATATACATTGGTTGAGATACATCCGTTCAGATATATACATTGGTTTGAATACATCCGTTCAAATATATACATTGGTTGAAATATATATATTGGTTGATATACATTGGTTTAAATATATACATCGGTTCAGATACATCCGTTCTGATATATATATATTGGTTCAGATAGATCCGTTCAGATATATACATTGGTTGGGATTTATGGGCAGGCACAACGCGGCCACCCATGTTTAGCAGCTCCCTTTCGCTTCATCATTGCTTCAACACTGTTGTAATTATTGTGCACATTTTATACAAGTAGCATATGCCTGTCTGTCGCGTTTTGTTTTGTAAGCCCTCTTGGTTGGGGGTCCTCGATTTCAAAGCACTATTTTTCCTTTCATTATTTAAAACACTCGCACAGATACCCGCCTCTTCGCCTCGCTCCGTCCCGCCCCGGCTCATTGTACCCGCCTCACTCGCTCCCTCTTTTCCCACCCATGACAGATTCTTCTCAAAAGCAGAGTTACCAGAAAGCATCAATCGCAACCACAGTACCTCCCATTTTTTCACCTCATGAGACGCTGGTTTAACATTGGTGGAAAGCCGCCCGGTGATATCTGTTATTCCGTATTGGCAGCATTTCATTAAAGGGCGATCTGCTTCATCAAGGAACTTTGTCCTGTTTGCAGAAAGGATGTTATGGAGAAAAACACTGGAGTTGCTCTGTTTCTTTAAATGTTGATCAGGGATCAAAATGACCAGAATATTCCCGCTTCACAAATAACTGATGTTTAACTGTTTTTATAGTAAAACTAACAAAACCACACACAAGCACGTACACGCTCACACACACACACACACACACATTCTCAGACTCACAAATCGTGGGTCGCACGTACTACTGATTAAGCATATCTGTCAAGCGCGATTATTTTTTCACCCCATAAAACAGATTCTTCTCAAAAGTTGAGTTACCATGAAGCATTGATAGCAACCACAGTACCTCCCATTTTTTCACCTCAACAGACGCTGGTTTATCATTGAACGAAAGCCGCCCTGTGATTTCCGTTATTCCCTATTGGCAGCATTTCATTAAAGGGCGATCTGTTTCAGCAAGGACATTAGTTCTGTTTGCTGAAAGGATGTTATGGAGGAAAACACTGGAATAGCGCTGTTTCTTCTGAATGTTTATCAGTGATCAGGGACCAGAATGATCAGAATATTCCTGCTTCACAAATAACTAATGTCTGTTTTTATTGTAAAACTGAGAAAACCACACACACGCGCGTACACAACACAAACATTCAAACACACAGATCGTGGGTCGCACACACTACTCATTAAGTGCATCTGTCACGGACGGTCATTTTTTTCACCCAATAAAACTTTAGTTCGTCAAAGTTAGAAAGCAGCGCGGTGACTTCTATTATTCCTTATTGGCAGCGTTTAATTTAAAGATGATTCACGTCAAGGTGAAAGAGTCTCTTATTTTGACAGGGCGATCTTTTTTTAGGCTTAAGCATTTTTGATTGACTTACAAAAGAAAATAGTTATTACTTACCCTCTTTGCTTCAAATTGGCTTTTTAAAAAACGTTTTTGATATAATTTATTGATGACAGTATAAAATAAAAAAGTAGTGCTCAAAATTATAATGCGCGTATCTAACAGAAAGAGGTGGTGGTAAGTGAGATTGGTGACTCGCAGTTAAATGATCACTGGTTTGTGTCCGGGGGGCTTCCTTTCTGTTATTTTATTTATTTTTTTATTGTTACAAATTGCTTTGAGTAGTAAGAAAGGCGCTATAAAAACGTAAGGAATTAATAACAATAATAATAATAGTAGTAGTAATATTATTATTATTATACGTGTGAATGCATGATCAAATTCAGCCGGTGCGTAGTGGGGTATGAATAGGGACAATACCACGAGTTCATTGAAATAATTACACAGCAAGGTGCACACGCATTGCAAACATAATGTGTATATTATTAAAGTAAAGGTTCATATAAATTAATTATATGCAACTTTTTAACAAGTTGAGAGAGGTCAACTGGTTAAAATGCACGAAATTATACATGTATTGCTTTATAGTCCACACATAGTGCATGTATATTATTAAAATAATGATATAAAAATCCTATAAAATGGTATAGAATCTGCGTTGTAGACTTATGTTGTGTCAAATTTCTTCAAAGAAGTTTTTAACTATTTTGCTTTAAAAAATCTTACGGCAAACATGTGAACCATTGAAAATCGTTGATCTTAATCAATTTGTTTTAACGCATGCTCCGTGCAAAATGCTGTCATATCTGTTAGTAAACATGCATGCGCAGCAATGTCCTGATGTCTGCGTTCTAAGGCTGCAGGGATATTAAACGCTATCGACGTTTTACCGGGGTGCTCTGTGATTGAGGGCGGACAGTAAACTTTGTTAAAATGATATCGAAAAATACCAGTCGTCAGTTGTGTTTTCAGTCGTTTTGGTGTGTTTACTGTTCTGTTACCAAAAAATTCTTCAACGGGGCTCATCAACAAAGAACCGTGGATAGTAAGATTTAGTAAAATATCAGTAATAATAATACATTGCTCGACACCCAGTAACACTTTACAAAGATATTTAAAAGACAGCTCGTTTAAATAAATGTAGCAATCCATTGTCATGCTATAAGTGACAGCTTGCTCTTAAACATTTACACAGGTGGTTTTTTTCTGGGAATAAAAAAGGGGAAAAAAATCTACGGGAAATGTTTTGTTGTTGAACTCAAATTTCACCTCCGCCATGTGAGTCATTAAA
>JANRMT010062854.1:126845796-126877648 GCA_026402145.1 Polypterus bichir lapradei | reverse complement strand
TATATACAGTATATATATAATTTTTACTGCAGTAATTCATTAACAATTATTGGTCTTTATATACCAGAAAGACTTTCCAAGGGTCTTTTGTAGGAAATATGTACACATAGTTGATTTTCTCTATGATTTGCATTTTTATAATTATAGAGCACTTCATATTATTTTTAAAGCTCACTCTGTAAAATTAAACTATGATTAAACAATTCAATGTTTATTATATTTATACATTATTATATCTGCATTTACACGTGTTGCACAAATATTTAGTAAATGTAATAAACTTAACCAAGAATGTTTAAAAAAATCATTCAAAAAATGTGTAGGTGAATATCTGCACAAACCGACACTAGTGAGTAACATTTTTAGACAGTTCAAAAAGAAAAGTGCCAACTCGAACAAGCTTTTGCAGAATACATTAACTGACAAGAGGCTGGCCCGCCCTTTCCGAGTTTTGGTAGTCGTGATATTCTTGGTAGGAGAAACGAGTTGTGAATGGTCAATTCTTGGTAGCCGAAACGGGTCGTGATTGGTCAATTCTTGGTAGCCGATACGGGCCGCGATTGGCCCAAGCTTTCAATTCTTGGTAGAATCTTGGTAGCGGAAAGCGATCCGATTGGTTCTCGCTACCAAGAATTACCTCGACTCACGGCTGCTCGGGGGCGCCCTATACCATTCATTCACTTTCTACAGTATTATGAAACCACCTTAGCATGGATACTATGACATCATAAGGCACACTTGCATCTATACCTGGATGGAAGAGTCAGTTTAGAGATGTCAAACAGATCACATGGTGTTTTGGTATGGGAGGAAAGACAAATGGAATAGATGGCTCACATGTAAACTCCACAAAGACAACATCCCGGCTATTACAGAATTAGAGCCAGAGCACAGTAAGGGGCAATTGTACCTATTATTCAAAATATAGCATCAACTGGTATAGCTGGCCATCTGCTCATCTCGTTAATTTATGTTTTTATTTTGTTTTTTTATGTTAGTTTATCCCAGCAGCTACTTTCCTAAGATAGTGTTTCTTAAAGTCTTTTCTTGTATGCTCTCTTCTCAATTTTCTTCTTCTGATGGGACTTTATTTGAACCTCTACCCTTGTTCTATTCATCTTCTGACTTCTTTATCTGAACACCGGTATTAATAAACCTAGGGTCTTATTAATGCAGCTATTTATCCCCATTCAGAGACAGGATTAAACAGTAGTGTTCTTTCAGGTGAGCAGCTTCATTCTTTGTCAGCAAAATTGATACTGCTCTGGCATTGTTCTTACTAGTTATGTACTTCCTGTTGTTAATCAAGGCATTGTCTTGGAATCTTTTGATGTTATTTCACTTTCACAGTTAAAAAGTACTTATTGACACACAAACTTACTTTCAGTCCTCTTGATGTTATTCCACAACACCTCCAAGGTGAAGCTTTTGATGTTCTGGGTCCATTTTTGTTAGTTATTGTTATGTTGAGGAGGTTGTGCCCTCAACTTTTAAACATGCGGTGGTGTGACCTTGTCTAAAGAAGGCAGATTTAGATTCTGGAGTGTTCGCTAATTTTCTCCCGATTCTTAATTGCCATTTCTGGCAAAAATATTAGAAAGAATTATTTATAATCAATTGGCTGATCATCTTAATTCCAATAATTCATTTTAGATCTACCAATCTGGCTTTTGGCATTTTCATAGTGTTGAGACAGCCCTACTGAAAGTATTTAATAACATCTCTCTTGTTACTGACTCAGGTGGGGCAGCAGTCCTTGTCCTCCTAGACCTTTATTATTTTCTATATTTTTAAAAAATGTCTTGCCTGCACTGGTGCTTTACATTGGAATTAACTAGACACGAAGCCTTAAGCTCACCGAACACGTCCGTTTTTCAAGAAAAGACCATTACCGAGTGCTGATCTGCATGTTGCTATTTTACAATGTGTGAAACTGCATATTCGTGTCATTTTTGGATGAAGAAAAAAAAACCTAATATATGAGATTCAGCCATTTTGAAAGATAACCAGCTGTGCACACTACCTTAGGACTTATGGGTTTCCGAAATAGCCTTTCTACCTCCCGGTTAGTGGTTTACCCTTGAGAGAGATAAATATCACAGAAAAAATTCCATGCCAAAAGGTTTTGTTTTGATTTACTTTCAAGTGGATGTTATGCAGGCTGTGCATGCACAGCAAACCACCAATCACAATCATTCTTGATTAGTTTATTAAACAACCAAAGCAGGTCCCACTTGCTGACACTAATCATTGACAACAGCCTGAAAATTAACAAGGAACAGGAGAAAAACAAAGGAAATTTGGTCCGAAAAACAAATGCAAAGTCAGTCGTATGTTATTATTTTAGCTATAGAATGGATGATGTTGACGAAAAAGAAGTGCTTTTCAAATGTTGCCACAACACGAGGAAACACAACTAATTTGTTTGATCATTTAAATCAGCACCACAAAGCTCTATATGACAAGTGCAAAGACAGTTCTAAATGCCTTCAAAAGCAAAAAACAATTTTGGAGGTCTTTACCAGTGTTACACCATATGAAAAAGGTTCCAAACGGCAGAGAGAAATCACTGGGCAGTAACTTTTCACCATACAAAAGACAAAGTACCAACTAGCACAGTTACCAAAGATGGTTTTAAAAACACAATCCAGACGATTGATAAGCAGTACGTGATACCATCATGGCAACTATTTTTCCGTAATTTACCATCTCACAGCAGTATGAGAAATGAAAGGCACCTATTTCCCACCACATTCCCTCATATCAAAATGCCAGATATGATAGGGTTCCAGAACACGATGATCAGCGTGACACTAAAGCAGCAGATGGCTAAAACTTGGGGTTTGTCCATGGACAAGAAGCTGCAGCATCTAATTCCACAGTGGCAAAATATGGAAGTTCTGGAATTTGTCAGCAAGTCACCGAGCCAACTGGTGGATTTTACAGATGCACCGTCAGACACTACATTAGTGTCTCCTATGTGCAGACAGTTTTTCACTTCTTCAACACTTGCAAGAGGAAGGCACAGACCTGACCAAGACATTGAAGAACGTGATGTGTGGCTATAATTCATGAGCAATATAAAGACCAGGGTTCTCAGGCGAAGTTAAATATGCCATCTTGTTTAGACCCCTATTTCAAGATGGACTTCATCAGTGCAAATAACAAGCACCACCTCAAGGCCAGAGTAACATCAGAGGTGATGGAATGCCAGAACACATCAAGTTGTAGCACTGAAGAGGAGCCCAAAGTTGCTGACAAGTCCCAGGCAAAGAAAGTCAAGAAGTCCATGGGAAGTAACTTTAAACAGAGCAGAACTGCAACAAAGGACGATTCTTCTCTGACTCTTAAGGAAGCAGAATTAAACAACTGCCTGTTAACACCTTTCACGGACAAAGAAGAAGCTCCACTTGCATGGTGAAAAAGTAAGCTTTCCATAACTCACCAAACTTTCCTTCAAGTATCTATGCAATTCTACTACAAGCTTCCCCTCTTGCCAATGTTCTTTGTATATATACACTGTTAGAGGTGGCTGGGGTGGCGACACGGCCGGGACGCCCAGGAGGACCGGAGCAGGGCTTGCGGCTTGCGCCTTCCCCAGACCATCTGGGGGCGACTGCCCTGGTTCCTTTGGGGGCCACGGGTACAGAGCTTTGAAGCTCGACCCTGTAGGGGCCCGTGGTCACCGCCAGGGGGTGCCCCCATGCCTTTGGAGCCCTGGACCTCAGCACTTCCGCCACACCAGGAAGTGCTGGGGAGAAGAGGAGCAGGGACACCTGGAGTGCTTCCGGGGATACAGCCGGCACTACCGCCACACAGGGGCGTGTCGGTGGGAGATTGCCGGGAAGCACCTGGAGCACATCCGGGTGTGAATAAAAGGGGCCGCCTCCCTTCATTCAATCATTCGAGGCGAGAGTCGGGAGAGGAGTGGACTGAGCTTGCTGGAGGAGGCAAGGAGGCGGCCTGAAGAGGAAAGTAAGGCATTGTGTGGTCAGGACTTTGGGAGTTTGTGTGGCACCCTTGTAAATAGTTGTGACTTGTAAATAAACATGTTTGTGGGTGACATGAACGTGTCTGCCTGTCTGTGTCCGGGCCAGCCTCCACAATACGGTCATATGAAAAGGTTTGGGAACCCCTCCTAATTCTTTGGATTTTTGTTTATCATTGGCTGAGCTTTCAAAGTAGCAACTTCCTTTTATTATATAACACCAGTAACGGCGTACTGCACGATAACATGCAGTGAATACACTTAACTTGTGCATTCCTAGTTTTCATCCTCTGTCCCTGTTTAGCATTCGTTTGCTCAGAGGTTGATGCGCTTGCTGCTTTCTGAGCAGCTCTTCTTTTCTCCACCCTAGCGGCCCGCTGCTACTCTTCTTTCGTCTGCATCCTTTCGCGTTAAAACAAATTAAGTTAGTTGAATTAAGTTGATTAAGTTAGTTTTTCTGTTGCAATTACTTAGTACGTTTTCCTTAATTTTTCCCTTAAGCTAGCACTTAAGTCTTTAATCTGCCTCAAGAATGATTAGCGAAGGTGGTAGGGAATGAGAACTACACTCATACGCATGCGCCACATGGCTGCCCTGCCGAGAGTTGATTCTACAATAAAATAAAATAAAAATAAAAAGAGTAATAAAAATCACCACCTAGAAAGCGGATAGTAGATGTCACGTAGTATATGTGTACGAAATTATGTGTGTATGTGTGTGTGTGAGAGAGATGGCACAGTCTGAAGTGAGGCGTTTCCCCCCATGTTTAATCAGGAATTGCGCAAAATCAGTGATTTTGACTATCAAAATTATTGGAATCATACAGAAAACAAATTTATAGCACAGACCAGTGGACAATTTTTTTTAATGTTATCATTATTAGTTTTTTTTACATTTCATTATGACAGGTGAGACCGCAAGTCCCTGTATGAAGTGCAGTCCTGGTGCCAGAGAAGTGCTAGACTTCCACTAAGTACTGATCCAGCTGGTCCTGTACTGAAACTACGAGACTCTCTTCTTCTCACACGTGACATTTGCTTTCATTATCATCTTTCTCGCTTTCTATCTGCAAACATCTGTGCAAAACTTGTCATTGTCAACCAGAAGTACTTACTGCTTCAAACCGATAAGCCAAATGTGCTCAACAAACAAACAACGGTCCTGTACTAAAGTTGCACCACATGACTTTAGTAAGCCCAAGTTACAAGATTACCGCATAGTGAACAGCGCAACGTAACTGAACGCTCAGGTCGACCCACAAACAACCTCTCTGCACAACTGAACCTGACTGAACGAAAATGCTATTGCTGTTTTTTTTTCATTTTTACTCAATTTTCGTTCTCGTTTTACTTTGTTCACATATCACTAATTTTTATTTTTATTTAGTTTTAGTTTCTCTGTTTGCTGTAAATTCAGTTCTAGTTCTTGTAAAACAAAAAAAAAATATTTTTAGTTGAAGTTCTCATTTTCGTTATGAAAATATCACTTTAGTATACTAGGCCACTGGTCCCCAACTTGTGGTCTGGAACACATTATCAGGTGGTCCACGGCTGCATTATCAAGTTGGTATTAACTGCTTTGATTCTGCTCTGATCTTCCTTATGTTTATAGTGATCATATATTATATACTATAAAACCCAGCCACAGGGGAGACACAAATCAGTCATGTCATGAAGGGCATCCAGTATAACATTTCGCCAAATCTATATGCAGACAACAAAACAGATCTCTGTACCGGATTGGTCAAGGCCAAGGTTAACAACAGCCACCATCAGTACTGTTAGCCAACAGGGTGCTGGCGAAAATTAGGCTACTGTAGCTAGAAGAGAGGGAGGAGTGTCCAGAGGCGGAGGACAGGAAGAAGGTAAAGAGAATGTAAGAGAGGGTAGGAACTTTAAATGTAGGCAGAATGACTGGCAAGGGGAAAGAGACAGCTGATCCGAGGGAGAGAAAGAATGTTAATATATTGTGCATGCAAGAGACTAAATGAAAGGGAAGTAAGGTCAGGTGGATTGGAGGTGGATTCATATTGTTCTATTATGGTGTGGATAGGAGGAAAAAATGAGTAGGGGTTATACTGAAGGAACAGTATTTCAAGTGTGTTTTAGAGGTGAAAAGAGTGTCAGACATAGTGATGATTATGAAGCTGGAAATTGAAGGTGTGATTATGAATGTTGTTAGTGCATATGCCCCGCAAGTTGGATGTGCGATGGATGAGAAAGATGATTTTCAGAGTGAGTTGGATGAAGTGGTGGAGAGAGTAACGAAGGGAAAGAGAGTGGTGATTGGAGTAGATTTCATTGGACATGTTGGTGAAGGAAACTGAGGAGATGAGGAGACAATGGGTAGGTATGATGTCAAGGAGAGTAATGCGGAAGATCAGATGATAGTGGATTTTGTGAAAAGGATGGGCATGGCTGTGGTGAATACTCATTTTAAGAGGAGGGAGGAACATTGGGTGACGTACAAGAGTGAGAGAAGATGCACACAGGTATATTATATTTTATGCAGGACAGTCAGTCTAAAGGAGATTGTAGACTGCAAAGTGGTAGCAGGGGAAAGCATAGTTAGGCAGCATAGGATGATCAAGAAAAGGATGAGAGCAAGGGAAGATCCAAGGATTAAATGGTGGAAGTTGAAAAGGGAAGAATGCAAGGTTGAGTTCAGAGAGGAGTTAAGACAGGCACTGGGTGGCAGTGAATAGTTACCAGACAGCTGGGCAAATACAGCAGAAGTAGTAAGGATGACAGCAAGAATGGTGCTTGGCATGATCTGGAAGGAGGAAATTTATGGATGTGGTGAGAGAAGATATGCAGGTGGTGGGTGTAACGGAGGAAGATGCAGAGGACAGGAGAATATGGAAAAAGATGATCCGCTCAGGCGACCCCCTAACGGGAGCAGCCTAAAGAAAAGGAAGAAGATATAAACTATGAATAGCCAAATGGTTTAAAACCAGTATTTGTCTCTCCTGCCACAGAAAATTCTGTCCAAAGGCAGTGGTGTGCATGCGACGAGTTATCTCAGAGGTAATGGCAAAGGAGTTAAAGAGGACTGAATCTTTCGGTCAAGTTGCAGGAATATTTTTGAAAAACAAGAAGAAATAGTTTTCCTAAGTTTTGATTAATTTCAGTGGCCTTGTAGCCCACGTTAGCCTGTGTAGAAGTCTGGTCTTGATGAGAGGGTCACATGCAAAATTCACTTTCAACTTTTATTGCGCAGTTTATTGAATTTTTAAATTATAAACCAGGGTGTTGATCTAAGTTATAAACTTATTTAGAAAAATGTATTGCTAATGGTAGAGCTCCTTTGCAAAACTTTATTTTAAAAAAAAGCTGCTTAAGAAAAGTAAATAAGCGGTATTGATTAATTAATTTTACCATTTTACACCATACATGGCACCATAAGTCAACTCACAAAATTAAGTGGTCATTCATACTGTCCTTTCAAACATTTACATATCCTCAAGCCACAACCAGTATGAAAAATTTTTCTTAGTTTTACAAAAGGTTAGCACTAAGCCTTCATACTTGCAGTGATATACTTCAGAAATCTCTTCCCTGTTTTGATGGATAATTATTGTTTTATTAACAATATATTTACTTTCCCCTTTCCTCTTTTAGTAATAGGCATGTAAGAAATATGCATGAATGGAAGAAGACAATTCATTGCTTTTGTATTATATGGCCATTGTTATTTGTTTATGTATGGTTCCAAAGTCATTATTGTAATATTCCTTTTTTTGGGTCCCAGTATGGTACTGATTTTCTCATTTGGGTCCTCAGATTAAAAACTTAAAAAAAAATCCTGATCTATCAAATAAATACAATTTAGAGGTTATTGCATAGTTGGAAAAGTGGCTCTTGGATGAAAAAGGGTTGTAAGCCACTGTACTAGACACAGATTAAAATGGCTAACTGTATTAAGTTCTAAAAAATCCCTAGTATTTAATGTTAGTATATTTTTACCATACAACATATCAAAATCGGCCAAAATGAAGCCTAGCTTAAAAGCGTTATAGTATGAAATAATAAATTAAAACTACATACAATGTTAAGTATTTAATTTTTTTAGGCAAGTACTATAATTCAACAAATAAAAAAACAGTCATAAGAATTTCAATAACCCTGGAATTTTAAATATATACTTGTCCAGTGGACCAGTTCACTGTAATCTATATAATTGTTAATTCTGTTTAATAGGAATATGTTATAAAAATAAATCTCGTTTCATTTCTCATATTTTGTAGATTTCATAATTATTCCATTAGTACCAAACAAAAAAGGTAAAACTTACAGATAAAGTAGACGCTGTATTTTGGCCTGCGAAGTTCTTGAACCAAATGGCCAACATTTTCCTATGGAAGCACAGCAAAGGCAAATGAGTCAAAATCATAAAAACTTTGCTAAAATGGTACAAAAATACAATTAAAGTAAATGTACTGCTGCCAAGAGCTATGTATACACTAAAGCCTCAATCCCAAATGATAAAAAGGTCTTCAGCAAGACCAAAAAAAGCACTGCAAATTTCTTTAACAAAATGATAAAATGGTTTTAAAAAAACACTCAATTTACAGGCAATTTGCAAAACAATTGATTACAGCACATTTTAACAATTGGATCACAGTCAGGTTAGGTAACTTACTCAAAGTCACACTGCAAGTCAGAGGCTTGAACTGAATTGTCAGCTTTGTGGTTTCAATAAGGATTTCTGTATCCAGGACCAATTTTAAAATTCTGACTTCTATATTATTAACAGTCTACTACTGTAATTTGCAATTGTAGGATAAATAATATCATTAGTTACTGGGGCTATACATAGTGGAAGAATCTGTAAGCAAATGAAATATGAAAACTATAAATCAGGATCAGCATATAAAATGAGAATAAAGACCCAAAACTTTGGTACAACCTCATTATGTTAGAGTAAATGACATAATATTGAATTATTTCTCATAAATTACTGCACAATTAATCGTCTAGCTTTAATTACACTTTTCACGATCAGCTTTAATTGAATGCTCGAGTCATTTTTTTGTTACAAAAAGCTCTGCATTGGAGCTTGGTGCACAGCTCTGTGTCACACTCCTGTCAACATATTCTATTGTATACTATTGCTTTTGAATAGGGACGTGATCAATTGATGCCATCACACATAAATCACTTGTTTGATTGGAACAATTTCTGAATATATTATGAGTCTATATATAAAGAACATTTTTTTTAATACTGCTTTATTCTGTTAACCCTGTTAAATACCAGTCTTACTTTAAAATGTAAAATGAAAGGAGAAAAGTGTGGCTTAGATATGCTTTATTTTATAAAATGACTGCTTTAACTGTATAGAGTAACTGCATAATGTGTGCATTTTACTACACAGTGCACACATTTCATTATGCAGTTTAAATATCTCACCATACAGTATATGTACTATTAAGAATGAATCAAATTGTAAACAGCACCTCATAAAAGTTGTCAATTCAACAAACCAAATACAGGAGCGTCCAGACCCCTTTCTGAACTTCCTGTCAGTACCTTAAAATGAAAAGGATGTCCTAATTTGGGACCACTATTTTTAAGGAGTAGTGGTTTAAATTTTATTTTTTAATTTTAAGCTGGAGTAGTGGTTCCTTTCCAATTTAGTGCACAAATCCCCGATCTTTCACAATCTAGTTCAGCATATTGGTGGCATTGTTACCTACTTTCCTTTTTCTGATTTTTTGTGAAAAGGAGTAACTTTGACCCCTTATCTCCCATTAGTGAGTGAACTCCTGGGGTTGGTTGATATTGCATTTATAACTTCTAAGACCTTCTAACCATTATTGCTGAATCAACCTATTCTTTACTCTTTAACATAAGGATTTAACTGCCTTCACAAAATATGGTTTATGGTCTATGTGTGGGGGGTGGGTTCATACCAGTGAGTTAGGGGAAAATTAATGAAAAAGAAAAAAAAAAAACAAGTGATTTCAAAGTGTTCCACAATAGCTCTTATGAACACAAAAACATTAAGATTGGATGAAGAAGTTTATAAATCAGCAAAAGAAAGATGAATCAAACACTGTGTTTAACCATAGTTGTTGTAGTAGTAAAGAAACTGTGCAAATGTCTAGGAGTTCTTGTCTTTAGTGACAAATAACATTTCTTTGATGAAAATAACTGAAAGAAATGGCTGCCCGGGTGAGTGTAGTCTTTAGTTATATTTCCAGTATGTTTTCTGACCTGTGATGTATACACAACCTTAATGCAGTGCAGATTTGGGCCTACAATCTTTTTTGCAGTCCATACAACACATTGCAGTGTGTGTCAAGTGAGCAGATGCATTGCCATACCAGACTGTTACAGAGTATGTGAGGATACATTCAACAGCAGAGCTATAAAACTGTACCGTCACTAGTTGGAACAGGTTAAAATTTTTAAGTTAACATTTTTGATGCAGTTATATTTTCATCCCAGTTCAGACTGTGAGTGAAAGTTATTAAGAAAATTAAATGATTCTGTTGTCAGAGATTTCAAGTTAAAATTGTTGAGGGGGCACCAACTGGCCAGCCAATCCACCTCACTCTGATATGGCGCCTCATCCACATCTGTGATCAGGACAACAAGGGTTGTGCTATCATCAAACTTCAGCAGTTTAACAGATGGGTCACTGGAGGCACAGTTGTTGAAGTAAAGAGAAAAAAAGGAGAGCACGGCAGAATTACTACTTCAGAGCAGAGACTTCCGTGTCTTACATATTTTATGCTTGTACACTGTCTGACAAAGAATGGATGAAATCTCCAAATGTTAGAAAATCTCTTATAACTCTAAACAGGAAGTAGAGCATCTCTAATTTACATATATTTGTTATTCATACAAGAGTTACCGCCGGTTTTTATTTATTTTAACGAACAAAATCAGCTTAAGAATATCCAAAATCGCTACTATAGACTTGGCATGCAAGAGGTTCACTAAATTACAAAAAATGGACAACTCAGGATTGAAAAAATGTGGTCTAGTCTCAGCATGTTGCAACATATACTGTAAAACAGCAAGGTCAGATTTTAGAGCAAGCTGCATAATCCCTTGGATCCATGCTCTCTTGTGTCAGTGGTGTGTGAAATCGGTGTAAGGAATGTTTCTTGGCACACATTAAGCCTCATAAACCCAACTAATTATTATTTGACAATAACTGCAAACTTAAGAATAGTTGCTTACAATGTGCATGTCTTTATTGTCACGTTCTATATTTTTCAATAGATTCCTCCAAAAACCTCACAATTCATGCATCATCTCAAGTTGGTTCCACATATATGACAGTGTCTTCTATTTGCTCCAATGGCATGTATCAAATATACAAAAGCATCTGGGATGAGAGGAAACAAGAGGCTTACAGAAGAAATGTGTTGTTGAAGAATCTATAAAAACTGCAAGATACTATATTCCTGGCATGGGAAAAAAACTCCTATGCTTTCACTTCCGAGCAGAACTCTTTGTTCAAAGAATTTACATAGTAGTGCAAGCACAAGTGTGTTCCTGTTTGTATAGGTTATGTGTATTAAGTACTGTGGCCCTTGAGTGGTATCATGCTACACAGGAAACAGAGACAGGAACCTTGATAGAGTAACAGAGAACAGGTAAAATTATCTATCATATTAATGTTATATTTTTTGTAAGGTTTTGTTACAAGAAAACTCAATAAAGTGACTCAAAGAGTGCACTGTAAAAGTTAGCTGTATATTTTAAGTCAACTCATAATACAAATATGCAACTAAAAAAGTGTTACCTCTTGAATTTCATAGCCAATCTTTTATATCTTGTGTATCAAAAAAAGCATGTTAAAAATGAATATCATCTGGCTTTGTATTTCATAGACCAGCTAACTTCAACTGACACAGAAAATTCAGGTTATAGTACCTTTATATCAAAACAAATATTTTTATTATGTTTAACTCAGAATAATTTTCAATGTATGTTTCCATTGAAGTAACTTAGAAAGACTTACTAAAATGAATAGGTAGTTTTTCTGCCACAAAGCATTCTGGGCCCCATCCAAAGCTAACAATAATATACTGAGTGAATCTGAGACTATAATAGCGTGGGATCCCTGTTGTGAAACAGCACTGTGTGTTCCTGTTTATCTCTACTGGAAATTTAGAATGGGTTAGATCCTTGGTTAAAATATACGCTGTATGTTATGTTATTAAGTTCTGAAAGATGCATCTTTTTATGGTCTAATGTATGAGCTTTGTAAAGCTTCTGTGATGGTTTACTCTGTGAAAGTGTTTAATGATTGTGTTTAGATTAAAAATGTTAAGTTAACATTCCCATGAGGTTTAGTTGTTCTAATAGGTGTCTACTAGGTCTTGCCGATTCTATGAAATCAATATCAGTATATACTGTAAGACAAGACTGATAATCCCTCTGGATACTGATACAACCATAACACAGGATATTACATAGCAGTAGAAATTAGAAGCAGCAAATTTCTCCCCCAAAAAAAATCAGCAGCTTGTGAATAATTTTGTTTGCATTTATTTAAATGTAAGAGAAACATACTCAAATATTTTTATGTTGGATGAAATGCATTTACTACAGAGGCACAGCTTTAAACAATGAATTGCAAGAAACAAATCACTGTTTTGAACAGAAAGATCACATAATATCATTTAAGAAACTGCTCTGGATTGATTAGCTGCCAGTACAAGCCAATAACTTGAATGATAAAACCAAAAAAGTTTATTTACCATTAACATTTCATATGTTTGCAATATTTTAGGATTAAATATGGAAATTATACAGCCATAAACATAAAAGTCTACATAACAGTTCAATCACTTTTAAATAAGGCAGTCAGGTGTTGATACACGACAACATTTGATACACGGAAAACAATCTGAGCAACTGTTCTTTAGACACACACATAACCATTCATTGAAATTAGAAAATAGTCACAGGCTACATAAAACTGAATAAGATTGCCCTTTATGGAATAGGTTTCTGGAATGTATGAAGCAGAAAAAAATAAAATTACAATAGTTTTCAATGTCCTTGCTATTTCTATAAGGTTCATTTGTCCATACCAGCCCAAACTAAATTAAGGCCTTTTTATAAATTGTTTTGCTGCTGTTTAACAGCTGAAAAATTACTTTTATAGAATGGGGGAGGTTGACACAAGTACTGTAAAGCACCACGGAAGCCTTTTTACACAGGTGACACATTCCTGTTCCTTTAAGAGGATGAAAAACATAACATATACATAATGGTAATGCCTGTCTGCAAACTTTTCATATAAAGGATTTATAAAATCAACCACACAGAAAGACCGTAAATAAAGTTGTTCAGCAGTGGTGAGCAGAATGACCCCAAAAATGAGATCACAATATTTTCCACAATCCTAATGACGCCAATACCGTATTACGATATCAAATAACTAAATTAATTATAGAGATAAAAATGGCAAGATACTGTTGGCAGCTGAAAATATTTTTTTTTACTGTAGTAATGCTTTGGTGATAAACCTAAGGTGTAACAGTATAAAATTGAATCATAAATTAAAAAAAAATACTTAAAATTTAATTCCTGGGGATGTTATAAAAATCTAAATAATAACAGCAAAACTTGTTTCTGTATTACAAAATGTGCAAAAGATGCCTATTTAAAAATAGGTACGGAAGGTATATATAGGTATTAACTTTTTTCATTTTGTATTCTAGAACTGGAACTCTTTCAAAGTTTTTTTTTAATCAGGCGATTAAACATTATATTCCTCCAATGTTCACTCTTTCCACCGTACATTTTAGTAGCCAAAAATCATGCTTTGATCAACAAATGTTTGTAGGTTGTGCTGTGATGTTTTAAGCCAAGCACCACTGCTGCGCCGATTTATCATGTGCTTAGTAGCTTCTTCATATTCACTCACACAAGCAGTTTTCAGGCATTTTAAAAATTAGTGCTGATTCAGCAGGACAACATAATTTTAAAAGCAATATTTGTTGGATAAAGAAAACAAGACAAAACCAAATAACTGAGGACCCTTGTTACAAAAATACAACACACTGCCTTTTTAAAATCAATTCTGTGTTATCAGCCTCAGTTCTGTTTCTTACTTCTACACTGCTCACCAAAATAAAACTTGTTTGCTGCTCTAGCCAACTAAATGATTTACTCTTTTGTTCAATGTTTCCTACACTACAGAATCTAAGCTAAGCAAGCACAGTAAGGAGAGCATAAGACTAGTGCACAGAGAGGTGAAAATTACACTCAAAGATTCAACATACAAGTGCTCTGTTCACACACTGATTTTCAGTTCTGTGTGGTATAGCATACATACTCAAAAGAAAAATGTTACTTTATAATAATTCTGTTTTGGACAATACTGTTTAAGTAATGAAATCTGTGGACCTAACACAATTCCACCAATTCAAATACACTTAACTGAATTCAGTGCAGATGTAAAATTTGGTCAGCTATGATAGCATTGTTTAAGCCTTATCCTAATATGAGGAGGCATGGAAAAATGAGAGGAAAGCATGAGGTGTAAGATTTAAAGTGGGGAGCATGATATAAAGCAGTATGAAAGTGATGATCAGGAGAGGTATCCAGTTCAGAATAGAGGAATAACACTAGCTGGTTGATTCTGGTACAGGATCATACATGACTGAAGAATAAGAAACAAGCTACTGGAGATACTCAAGGAGGCAAAACCACCAAAGTAAGACAGGGGCATTTGCTATTTTTGCTAGTGCCTTCTATAATTCATACATTCCAGCAACATGAAATTATCCCGACTTTTTTTGCTGT
This sequence comes from Polypterus bichir lapradei, assembly GCA_026402145.1. Classification (NCBI taxonomy): domain Eukaryota; kingdom Metazoa; phylum Chordata; class Cladistia; order Polypteriformes; family Polypteridae; genus Polypterus; species Polypterus bichir. The sequence goes on along the minus strand of JANRMT010062854.1, from coordinate 126,862,882 downwards.
TTCCAAAGAAATTACATATTTGTACTTAACTCGTTCAGTTGTGCGTGTTGGGGTTTGGGAGGTGGGGTCACCGCTAGACAGAAGTTTTTAAAAAAATTTGTTTTACTGAGGCACCTTACTTATGTGTTTTGTTTAAATTCATCTTTTGTCACTATAACTTTACTCTCAAACATTTCAGTATATTATTGACACTGATGGTGGACTTCTGTTTAAGTAAGGTTGTGCTGTCTCATTCTATATATTTTATATAATAGATCATCTTCTTCGGGAACTGCAGGTCTGACATTGTGGTCAGCAACACAGGAGTGCTGCAGTGGACTGTACTTCCTCAAGTCCTGTTCAGCCTATATACATCGGACTTCCAATACAACTCCGAGTCCTGCCACGTGCAAAAGTTCGCTGACAACACTGCTACTGTGGGCTGCATCAGGAGTGGGCAGGAGGAGGAGTATAGGATCCTAATCATGGACTTGGTTAAATGATGCAACTCAAACCACCTACACCTGAGCACCAGCAAAACCAAGGAGCTGGGGGTGGATTTTAGGAGGCTCAGGCCCCTCCCGGACCCGTGATCATCAGAGGTGACTGTGTACAGAGGGTGCAGACCTATAAATACCTGGGTGCAGCTGGATGATAAACTGGACTGGACTGCCAATACTGATGCTCTGTGAAAGAGAGGACAAAGCAGACTATACTTCCTTAGAAGGCTGGTGTCCTTCAACATCTGCAATAAGATGCTGCAAATTTTCTATCAGACGGTTGTGGCAAGCACCCTCTTCTACTCGGTGGTGTGCTGGGGAAGCAGCATAAAGAAGAGGGACGCCTCACGCCTGGACAAACTGGTGAGAAAGGCAGGCTCTATTGTAGGCACGGAGCTGGACAGTTTGACATCTGTGGCTGAGCAAGCTCCTGTCAATCATGGAGAATCCACTGCATCCACTAAACAGTATCATCTCCTGACAGAGGAGCAGCTTCAGCAACAGACTGCTGTCACTGTCCTGCTCCACTGACAGACTGAGGAGGTCGTTCCTCCCCCACACTATGAGACTCTTCAATTCCACCTGGGGGGGTAAATGTTAACACTACACAATATTATAGACTGTTATACCTGCCTCGCACTATCTCCTTGCATTTTTTAACTTACATTGCGTTTTAATCACTCTTTAATTAATAGTGTTTTTATCAGTACGCTGCTGCTGGAGTATGTGAATTTCCCCTTGGGGATTAATAAAGTATCTATCTATCTTCTTATATAATAAGCTACCGTGATTGTCCATTTGTCTGTCCAGGATTTTAAATCACCCGTAGCTCGTAAACCGTTTGACCTATTGACCTGAAATTTGGTACACATACAGGTGCTGGTCATAAAATTAGAATATCATGACAAAGTTGATTTATTTCAGTAATTCCATTCAAAAAGTAAAACTTGTATATTCGATTCATTCATTACACACAGACTGATGTATTTCAAATGTTTATTTCTTTTAATTTTGATGATTATAACTGACAACTAATGAAAGTCCCAAATTCAGTATCTCAGAAAATTAGAATATTGTGAAAAGATTCAATATTGAAGACACCTGGTGCCACACTCTAATCAGCTAATTAACTCAAAACACCTGCAAAAGCTATTAAATGGTCTCTCAGTCTAGTTCTGTAGGCTACACAATCATGGGGAAGACTGCTGACTTGACAGTTGTCCAAAAGATGACCATTGACACCTTGCACAAGGAGGGCAAGACACAAAAGGTCATTGCTGAAGAGGCTGGCTGTTCACAGAGCTCTGTGTCCAAGCACATTAATAGAGAGGGGAAGGACAAGATGTGGTAGAAAAAAGTGTAGAAGCAATAGGGATAACCGCACCCTGGAGAGGACTGTGAAACAAAACCCATTCAAAACTGTGGGGGAGATTTACAAAGAGTGGACTGCAGCTGGAGTCAGTGCTTCAAGAACCACCACGCACAGACGTATGCAAGACATGGGTTTCAGCTGTCCTTGTGTCAAGCCACTCTTGAACAAGAGACAGCGTCAGAAGCGTCTCGCCTGGGCTAAAGACAAAAAGGCCCGGACTGATGCTGAGTGGTCCAAAGTTATGTTCTCTGATGAAAGTAAATTTTGCATTTCCTTTGGAAATCACAGTCCCAGAGTCTGGAGGAAGAGAGGAGAGGCACAGAATCCATGTTGCTTGAGGTCCAGTGTAAAATTTCCACGGTCAGTGATGGTTTGGGGTGCCATGTCATCTGCTCGTGTTGGTCCATTGTGTTTTCTGAGGTCCAAGGTCAACGCAGCTGTCTACCAGGAAGTTTTAGCGCACTTCATGCTTCCTGCTGCTGACGAACTTTATGGAGATGCAGATTTCATTTTCCAACAGGACCTGGCACCTGCACACAGTGCCAAAGCTACCAGTACCTGGTTTAAGGACCATGGTATCCCTGTTCTTGATTGGCCAGCAAACTCGTCTGACCTTAACCCCATAGAATATCTATGGGGTATTGTGAAGAGGAAGATGCAATACGCCAGACCCAACAATTCAGAAGAGCTGAAGGCCACTATCAGAGCATCATGGGCTCTCATAACACCTGAGCAGTGCCACAGACTGATCGACTCCATGCCACGCCACATTGCTGCAGTAATCCAGGCCAAAGGAGCCCCAACTAAATATTGAGTGCTGTACATGCTCATACTTTTCATGTTCATAGCTTTCAGTTGGCCAACATTTCTAAAAATCCTTTTTTTGCATTGGTCTTAATTGATATTCTAATTTTATGAGATACTGAATTTGGGACTTTCATTAGTTGTCAGTTATAATCATCAAAATTAAAAGAAATAAACATTTGAAATACATCAGTCTGTGTGTAATGAATGAATCCAATATACAAGTTTCACTTTTTGAATGGAATTACTGAAATAAATCAACTCTGTCATGATATTCTAATTTTATGACCAGCACCTGTATACTATGTGACATCTACTATCCACTTTCAGGGTGAGGATGACCTGCAAGGTTATTCCTCTTTTTATTTTATTGTAGAATCTATTCTCGGCTGCGGCCAGCAGGGCGGACATGCGGCACATGTGTACGGGCTCTGTTCTCATCCCTACCACCTTCGCCATCACTTCTCCTACCTCTTCATATCTTAAATCATTCTTGAGGCAGATTGAAGACTTAAGTGCTAGCTTAAGTGAAAAATTAAGGAAAACGTATTAAGTACTGCAATTGCAACACAAACACTGACTTATTCACTTTTAGCGTGAAAAGATGCCGATGAAAGAAGAAAAGAAGCGGGCCACTAGGCTGGAGAAAAGAAGAGCTGCTCAGGAAGCAACAAGCGCATCAACCTCTGAGCAAATGAATGCCAAACCTACAGAGAAAGACTATGAAAACTATGAATGCCCAAGTCAAGTGTCATGCAGTGCACCATTGCTGGTAGACAGATATTTTTTCATCACATTTAGATGCTTTTTGTAAGTTTAACTTTTGATGCTCTTGAAATGGTTACTAGTGGTTTGCCATTTCTGGGCGAATCACAGTACCAGCAATACATCAAAATTTAGATCTTAGCATCTTAGCACAACATCACACAGGTATTCAGGGTCACACCAGTAACTCGAGTTAATACATGCTATAATAACTAAGGAATACAGTTTTGTTTTTTTTTTTTTGTTTTTTTTTTAATCATGACAAAAACATTGCAACTGCTGGATATGTAATAAAATAAGCAACAGTACTTGATTTTTAAAAGAACAAATCAATAGTTCTGAATATACTCATCTATCATGGTCACTCTGCACTATATAAAAGGTAACTGCAATAGAAGAAAAATAACCAGGACTTCACATGCAGCACCCAGCACATTTAGAAAAATATTATACTCTCCTACCACAAAAAGAAGGCAGTTTTCCTAGTGTAAAGCTAAATAAAATAAACTCCCATTCACACTGGTTAAGATTATATAAAAAGACTTATCAAGGATACAGGAAGAGATTACTAGAATACTTATAAAGCTTATTACAGAATTCACTTAGAAGAGAGCAACCTCCAGAGATAGTAAATATGGAATACCACATTCTTACTCCTGAATTTCACCATAGTTAATGCCCCCATTACCTTAGTAGGTCGTAAAAAGCAGATAGCCTTCAAATGCTTCATATTCTCCCTATTTTGGGAGTCAATCCGTTCAAACAGGTAGACTTCTTTCTGTAATATCTCCGACTGAGTATAGACCATACTCACTATACTAGTCTGTAATTATACAAAAAAAAATATATAGTTGTTTTACACCATAAACACAGGTTTTCTATTGAAAGAATAGATTAACAGTAAATAAACATTTGGTAAGTGATGCATTTGAAAAATTTTTGAATTCATTATTGAGTTTCTGTTTTCTGTTATCAGGGTCTTGTCATTACCAACAGGTTAAGTGATAAACAAAGCAATTACCATTAATATTTTTATGATGTACTATCAGAATCAGGATATATTTCAACACAAACCAAAACAGACAATAACAATTTTTAAAATAACATATGAATGTCCCTAACCAAAGGTAATCTAACTTGTCAACACATATTGATAGCAAAAATCATACAGCATACATTTTCACAAACTTTTACATTAACACAGGAAAACAAAACTTTGACCCATCCATATTGATTAATAAAGTATCTATCTATCTATTCTCTAACATTTGTAAGTTTCAGATCCTATGTAAAACTAAGGATCACAAAATATCAACTGAAATAATATATCTTCTGGCAACATAAATATTTTTAATAATAATAATAAATTTTATTTATATTGCACTTTATATTTTAGCAATCTCAAAGTGCTACAGAGTAAAAATAAAAATAATAAAACAAGAAAATCTATTTATACTTTAAAAAATATCTTTCTAAATAGATGAGTTTTTAGATTCCGTTTAAAAACATCAGTCGACTGTGGGGCTCTCAGGAAGTCAGGGAGGGCGTTTCACAGTCTCGGCACCACAGATTAAAAAGCCCTATCACCCAAACTGCGAAGCTTGGTTCTAGGGACTTGGAGAGTGTTAGTGTGTACAGAGCGGAGGGTGCGTGAGAAGGTATGAGGGGTAAGGAGTTCCTGTAAATAAAGGGGGGCATGTCCATAAATGCACTGATGGTTGAGGAGAACGACCTTGTACTCTATGCTGAGTGGGACAGGGAGCCAGTGAAGGGTTTTCAGGATTGGGGTGATATGGTCATGCTTTCGCACCCTCATCAGGATCCTGGCAGCACAATTCTTAATTTCTCAGAATTCTGAGTCTTTGAAATTTTTTTTACAATTTGGAACTGGGTCAGCATAGTGGTGGTTTGTTTAGCACTGCCAACACACAGATCCAGAACCCTAGGTTCAAATCACATACTCAGTAGTGGCGACAGGTTTTTTTTTTTTTCACCCTCAAAGTACATTAGCTTTCCTTCCACATCCCCAAGACATGTGTATTATCTTAACTACTGAGTCTAAGTGGCTCCATCCACGTATGGATGCTTGCATAATAAGAGTTCTTTAATAGACATGCAATCCTGTGCATGACAGGTTCCTGGCATGTGCTTAATACTTCCTAGATATGCCCTGGTTCCAAAGCCCCTATTTGAACTGGGGGGATCTGAGAATATTATAATGTTACCTCTACTTCTTTCTAGTTGCAGTAATGAAACGACACTCAGTATTGTGAACAGTTCTATACAAAAGTATGAGGCTGGACATCCTTTATTCCTATATGTGTATTTGAACACTTTCTCTATTTGTGTGCCTATTTTTTGGGGGGCATTGAAGTTTGTTAAACATACAGTGCCTACCATAATTAAACTGAAGTGACAACAAAATTGGTTTTTTTGCTACATATTCAAGCTTATCAGTCATCTGTATTTTTCACCTTTCGCCCTAACCTTGTTACACAATTATCTTTGGCTCATATTGCAATAACACTTCTTACCAAGTTTACATTTTTGGCAAAAAATAATGTAACCAATTTTTGGTACTAATAGAAGTTTAAAATCTTGCAATGAAACCTTAATAATTAATCAGAAAAAAGTCTTCTGCAGGCAGTAAATTGTATAGGCAGAGATACCTTAACCTTAACATATGCATTAGGTCATTGTTCTGCTGATATTTTTTCAAAGATTACTTTCTGTGCTTTTACCCATATATTTATCTCTAAAATAAAATGGAAATACACAAATTTTAAGTTCCCTACCCCTATATGTCAGAATATGAAGTAAACAGGCTTCTGTTACCAGCTTCTTATTGCAAATTCCTGATGTGAATGCCCTACTAGCACAGATCCAAGTCTATGATCGCATGTTCCTCTGCTTTTATTCAGTTTAGTGTCGTAGTCACCATTGACACTACTAAACAGTGTACAACAGCCTCATCATGAGGTTCACACTTTATGTGATATTCCCACATCAAGGATGATAAACACAGTTATTAGATAGCCACAATAGTTATAGGTTTTCATTTCAATCACTTCTTAACTATGATGCTGCTGTTAATGGAACATACTACTAGCTCAAAGACTCACTCGCAGGTTAAGACTTAAAATGCTGACATGCACCTTGCTCTTAAACGGTTAAATCACAAGTCTTTATTGACATCATGTTTCTTAACCAACTGCCTATTATCAATGAGGTACAAATAACAAGGTAACCATCTTTAATTTGGTCTATACTGTTCTTATAAATAAATCATACTCTGTGACCAGATGAGGTGGTGTCCTAACTGTATTTCCAGCTATAAACTTTATATTTCGTCCACTCCAAAAACGTTTCAACTATGAATATTATATTTCGTCCACTCCAAAAGCTTCATTTTTGTATATACTAAACATCCATCCAACCCTACATACTAAACATCTTTAAAAGTAAATACATGTCTCCCCAATGCTGAAACACTATTCCTTTAATTATACGGCATCGTAAATCTTTTCAAATAATAATCATGGCATTATCAGAATTTAAATGTTTCTTGATGTATCAACGTAGTTCTGACTCAGACAAGATAAGGATCCGAAACACTAATATTACATTGGGTAGAAAAAAAACTCCACCAAAGGCACATTAGCCCTGCTTGTCCATTGATACTGTAAATTATATTTTTTCATCTAGATTTTCATTCTACTCCAGTATGTAAATTTTCAACTTTACAAACACTCAAAGACATTTTTAAGTACCCACTCATCTGGTTAGACACCTTTGTTCCTAACTACTCTTTTCCACTGTAGCAAGTTATGCAGCATCTTGTCTTGGATCATTAACTCTGCTTATTCATGTTGAATGCATTCTTTAATTTGCATTCCATAATTTTATAAACATGTTGCACTGAGAAGCAAAAAATAATAATAATAAACCTGCTTGAGTTATGAAAACCTTCCTTCCGTTTCTAAAGCTCAGATAGTCAGAAGTGTTTTGTTCGAGTTTAAAGTGTACCGACCTGCGACTGAGGAACAGTGAAACAGTTATCCGTGTCCACATGCAGTGTCAAACGTGCATATTTTATCAGCTGTTTTGTGACACATTAAGTATGTCATGAACGACACTGCATTCATAAAAATGAACTGGTGCATATTCTAAATAATACCCACCGTTTCTTTATCCATGAGCAGCACTTTCATCCCTGGTCCGCTGCTCTCAATCATCTTCGAAACATACTGCTTCACTGCCAAAATTACGTTCATCTTTACGAACAATTCAGATGTTAACTGACAAAATGTGTAGTTTGGAAACCCTTTTCATCCAACAAACTTCAAAACCCTAACACATCTCACAACTGAGAATATATGACCCGAGCTCCTTCCTCTTACAGCTGTCTGGATAACCCGGAAGTCTTTTTTAACTTCCTGTGTTCGTTGGGAATTGTAGTTTTTTAAATTGCTATCCTTCAAGCATAACTGCGCAGAAATACTTCCACCCTGATTCCATTATGGTTTGGTACCTTTTTCAATTGATTTACATATCTAGAACAATTACGTTTAAGTTCTTTTTATATAAATTTTAAATTTACTGCATAGAAAAGCTTTTTTACACATTTCTGTAATGGAAAGACCAGTTAGGTAAAGTGGTTTCCTCAGGGCTGCACAATTAGTGGTGAGTACTGAACCAGCAACATTCTGTTTATTAGCCACTTTTTCAGCCATAAGACTACCTATTTTTTTCTGCAAAATAATTTTTATATTTTTCAAATGTATCAACACATAAAATAAATACATTAATAAACATATTGATACAGTAATAACAATTACTGTAAGTGCACCAATAATTATATAAGTTCAAAATAATGAAATTAAAGGTGAGAAGCCATTTAATTACAGGAACACACTTAAAATCATGTGGAGTCACCATCCAGTTTACTAGAATGTCATAGTATTGTGTGAGAAAGCCTGGAATTGTAAGAACAAAACACAAGGGCAGCTCAGATAGTAATAACGTCAGTAGTATTGTTCAGGAACAGTAGGATCTAATGTGCCACTATGCTGATGTACCTACTAAAATGTATTTATAATGTGTAATGTATACTAAATTACTACTATGACTGAGTACTGGCTTGTCAAGGTGGTATAGGGGGCAACATCATTAGGAAACAAAGAAGATAGAACTTGTTAAGCCTCTTTAGGTAAACTCATTGCATATTCATTACATTATTCTACAAGGTCATGGCTATTATTATAAATAGAGGAAAGTAGTCAGACATATTGTATTTCATTTGTAATATTTGTGGAGAGGATGCTAGTGTCAAATCTGGTGGGATGCAGTCCATCCGGTCTGTAGAAGTGTGGTCTGTCCCAGAAAAGGTCCCAGTTGTTGTTTAAAACTGATATTTTGTCTCAACCATATCATTCAGGGATAGAAGTCTGCTGTAACTCTTGTCCAGTCTTCTAATCATTGGTAGAGGTCTAGAGATGAAGACTTTAGCATCTGGGGTCCTATTCTTGATGACTTTAATAAGTAATGTGAAATCCTTCTTCAGTGCTTCTGACTTTTAATATCTGACGTCATTTATACCAGCATGCAAAACAATAGTCCCAATGTCTCTGGTCTGACAAGGCCTTTCTTGTGATATCCATAACAGGGGTACATGGGAAAGCAGGATATAAACATTTTACAATTATTAATTATAATGTATTAATTATTAATACAGCATGAGTATCAATATCAGAGTAGGAAAGGCTACTGTAGTATAGGACTCCTTAAGTGTGCGTTAAATTGAAAGGTCCTTTTGTTAAGTTCCACCTAGTCTTGGGAAAAGGGTAATGATAATTCTCTGCTGAAACAGGAGATGGTGTTGTACAATGACGATCTCTCTTCTTCTCCCTCTGCAGAAAGGAAGACTGACACCTTCCCACCTCTGATGTCACTTCTGGAGTCCATCCACCTGGACACACCTCTTCCTCCAGGAATGCTTGAAAACCAGAAGAGCCAGCATCTTGGACAGTCAACCTGAGACACTAGTCCGAGGAAGATTTGTTTTTGCATTTTTACACACATTTCTTTTGCTTTCAAGCTTTTCAATTATACAGGGTTGGCCAAAAGGTACCCCGAAACATTAAGATTGTTTGTTTCATCTTTACAACGTTACAAAGTATAAGCACTCCCTAGTTTCAGCCAGCTCATGATCTGGCAAAGTCAATATACAGACACATGTGTTGAAGGAGCAAAGAAAGAAACAAGAGGAGACCAAAAAACATGGTACAACTAGACAATTTATTCCCAACAAGAGTGTGTTAGTCAGAATCTACTTGATTGGGGTAGGTTCAAGTTGGGTGCCAAGTAGAATTCTAAAATAAAATAGGTAAAAGGCAAGGTGATGAAAAGGCATGTTAACCAGTTTTTAGCTTCTAATGTTGAACCTGAAATAGAAGAGGAAATTGAAACTGAACTAGCCAAATGGGAAACATCCATACCACTTGCTGCAATTTTACAGAAACTTCTCAAACCTCCTGGGGAAGATCCTAAAGGGAGTTTAATGATTTGTACCAGTGCATTCTCCTCAACTTGACTTGACTTGACACTTTAAAATACATTTTAGTTTAAACAGAGAGTAAGATAAAGCAATTGCAAGCTGTTTGACATGAAGAGATCCTAACAGTATATCTCCATTAAAATTATCATTGAGATGTAGCCAGGAGATAAAAGTAAAGATGAAAAAACAAACTCCATTGAGCAGCATCAATGGAAAAATTAAACCCTTAGAGGTTCACAATCAGTTAAAAGGAAAGGCAATAAACAAGGTCACACACAGTTTAAATATTGAAGACCTGGGCTAACTGACTGCCCACCCCTTTGGCATTCTTCAATAAAAGCTAGTTGTTTGATTCCTGTTTGCACCAGATGCAACAAGGATGGATCCTAGCACTCTGCAATGCACAACTGAATCGAGTGGGGGCCTCATTTATAAAACTTTGCATAGATTTCAGTGTGAAAATATGTGCAAGCCAAAAAAACAGAAAAATGCATATACTGTACAAAAAAAAAAACTCGGATTGATAAAACCTGGTGTACATAGTTTCTACCCAGTTTACTGTTTATAAATCACAATGACCTTGTAAATATTCATATGTGAATGTGTCTTAAACACTGGCCTGAAACATCCATATAAGGAGCATGCTAATCAATCTCATACATATGCACTCTCAATACTTTATATTGGCCAGTAGAGCAGCCTCCCACCTGACGCACCAAGACCCTGTCACCTGTCACCTATTGACCAGTACTCCAGCGTTTCTCAGCCTTTAAGTATTTGCAACCCGAGTTTTCATAACAGTTTTAATCGCGCACCCCTAACATTTTTTTGAAATGTAGATGCATATTTTATTATACCTACTTAACTTTTATCGACATTTATCTAACTCTATATTTATTGTTCTAGTATCAGAATGTAGTTTAAGTTGATTTGTTTTGGTTTCAACAGATGTTTTTTTCATATTTTTGATTCTTGTGTTCTTTTTTTCACAACTTTGCGCCCCCCTAGGGGGGCCCTCCCCACAGGTTGAGAACCACTGCAGTACTCTGAGAAGTGACAACAAGTACTGGATATAAACTGACGAAAAACAAAAAAAGTTCTTCAGTGTACATATCATTAGCAATCTTTAAAAGGAGCTAAGGTGTTGTGGTGCCTCTGTGGCTAAGGCTAAGGATCTATGTTGGTTTCTGGAAGGTTGCTGGTTCAAATCCTGCTACTGCTAGAAGGGATCCTTCCTACTGTGCTGGGCCTTTGAGCAAGACCCTTAACCTGAAAATTGCTGCAAGGGTTCTGCATAATGGCTGACTCTGTGCTCTGGACTCCAAAGGTCATGCAAAAAGATGATTTTCCCTCGGGATTAACAAAGTGTATTAAATCAAAAAATAGAGTCTGCACATCATATTCAACACATTGAGGTGCAATATGTTTGTCATGTCAATGCACATTCTAATAACGGCTTGTTGATATGAATAATTAGTCATGAGTTGTTATTTAGTTGATATGGCTGCATTTCACTGATTGATCAAGGGTGTCATCATTTCCCAGTTTCTCCAAAATGCTGAATACTGATTGTCAGAGTTGCTGTAAATATACGTATGTTTCACCGTCAAGTTTTCTTTTATAAATCTCAACGTTTGCGTAAGAAGTTATGTAGGCACTTTTGAGCCTGTTTTTATGAGTATGCAAGATTTATTAATGAGGTCCCAGACTTGATACAAACCGTGACATTTGCACATTAAGGGTCAGTGGGGCACAGACCGACTAGATGCAAAATAAATATATAGTTTCCCTCATTAATTTCATTATTATTAAAATGTTTAACACTCAACTTTGTCTTCTTTAGCACTTTTTTCCAGTTTTTGTTCATATTCTTGATGTAATTATTTATCCAGAAACATCTAGCTTCTTGTACTGTGTGAAACTATCTTCATGCCATATGTTGTAAGTCTGTTTCTGGGTAAGGAGCTGGTCCAGCTGGCCCTGCAATTTTCACTACAAACTTTGTTGTGTGTGCACATGTGCAGCCTGAACTTTTCAGTTTAGTGATGAGGCATGGAAGTCAATTAAAAGAGGACTGCCTGCACTCAAAAGAATTATTCATGAACACTTTGAAATCACTTTAGTTTTTTTCATCTGGTGACTCCTGACTTAGCACACACACATAATATACCATTTAACTTTAAAAATATCTATTTTTGCAAGAGCTTTTTGGAATTCCCCCCATTTTTGCCACTTCAGACCTGAAAATCTGTGATTTTTAGGGCATCTTTGGACCATAGTTTGTACAGAAAATCACACACTTATAATAAAGAGTAAACCCAATAGCTGTTGTGACAGTTTAGGGCTTTCTTGCTCCTTTGAACCCTCAGACCACTCGTCAGACACCAGGTAAAAGTCCAATAATAATATTTATTATTATAAATAAGTGCACAAAGCACCTCCACCTCCCCTATACTTCAATAAACAATACAATAATCCAATAATAAACAATCCTCCAATCTCCCAGACGCTTAGCCACCCTGCCTTCCAACTCAGCTCATCTGTCTGGGATTTCCAAGAGTCCTTTATAGTCTTTGACCCGGAAGTGTTTGTCCCTCAGTCAGGTAAAAACTCCTTTTCTTTATCCCGGAAGCATGTCATTTCTTCTGTCCATGTGACTAGGACGTACTTCCGGGGTGTAGAGAAAATAGTCCCTGGGCTTCCCTGCAGTGACTCCTGGCAGCCCTCATGGTATCCAGCAGGGCTGTGCATTAAAAGTCCACTGTCCATAATTCCCTGCTGGCATTTGGGGCATCTCCATGCTGCAAGGAGGGCTCCATCTGGCTGCCTGGGGGTATTGGCCGGGATGAACAGCCGGCCATGTACCACACTGTCTTCAACAAAAATGATCAGAAGGACTAGAAGTTGTGCATGCCACATCAGCTGACTCCAGGAGTTTAAACATTTAAACTGAAGCACACATTTGAATATTTCATATAGTTCACCAGACTATTCTTGCTTATTATATACTTCTACCCCTTGAAGTAAATAATTACATTTCTTATGAATACCCTGGATTAGGCAGATTAAGTTAATTTAGACTTTTTTTTTTTTTGCTTTTTTGGTTTTTTTTTTTTTTTTTACAATTGTTTGTCTGCATTTCCAGCTTGTACTTTTTCTAATGAAAGCTATGTAGCATTCACTATTGAAGAGGTACAATTTACTCATTTAAAAGTAGTTGTAATAATTTAAAAAAGAAAAAGAAAGGAGATCAATATCAGAAATATGTCCTTCTTAAGACAATAGGGTCCTTTTTTCATTTTCACCCACTGCTGGGGAGAACCATGGTAAAATTTAGAAAGCCATCAAGAAAGCTTGCCTGCGTAATTCATAGCCAATAGATTTTCCTGAGCAGCAGGTGATTGTGAGGCTTTCATATTTTTATAGCATTTAAGTCTGTATGGCTGTATTTTGTCAGATGATGACGATGTCAGAGGATATCACAAGGATCTGCCAATTGAGAAAATCCATGGCACACTGATCCCACTATTTATTTATTTAATGAAAGGTGTGTGAAGTTGCATGTTTTTTCTGGTCATTATAGCCAAGGAGAGACAGACATCATTAGATGGGTAAGTGCATGTAAACGATAGAGACGTCTGCACACATACTGAAAATCTCTGTTATGGCTCAAACTAAATTTTAATGCAGAAAACAGTTACAGAATCGAATTACTAAGTATAAACTTTCTAGAGTTTAGATTAGATAATAAATGCTTATTGATTATAAGGAATAACATTGTAAAATCATTAACATGATTAACTGTATTGCACGACGAAACAATGGTATTAACATATTATTATTAGGTCCTTCATCAGATTTCTACTATATTAAGGATTTCGCCAGGGGAGGCAACCATGACACCTGTCAGAAATCCTGAGCAGTGGGAGGCTCTCTTAAGTGAGGCTAAAGCTGCTGCAAATGAAATGGAAATCCCTGCAGTGTTCAAATCAGGTCGCCGGCGCAAAAGACAAAGACGCCTTATCGAGTCCGACGGATCTGACGCAGTAGCAGATGATCAGGAATCCCAAGAACCAGAAGTAAAATTCAGAAGAGGCACGCTTCACATTATAATGGATTCCTTATTTTCAGAATTGTCCCGGCGTTTTGAATGCCTAAACAACATATGTTGCCTTTTTTGTCCAATTTTAAACTTTAGGAGTATGAGCAGATCTCAGCCTCTTGTGCAAATTTAGATGCAAAATTTTCAAAGGATCTGTCACATCCTTTGAAAGATGAGATGATTCACATCAAGAACGTGTATGACGCAAATGTTAATGTCCGAAAATCAGAACTACCAGACCCTCTACCCATGTGACATGCGATACGATATTACAGTATATAAATTTAATCACGGTTGCGCGGTGTAGCATATGCACGTTTTCTGGGTTAATCTAGGGATCAGAAACAAAATATTTGTTACAGTTTTGTATAGACTCTTTTTACGCTCTTCCCATCCCACACCTACAAATTGAATTGATTACTTTTTTTTTTTTTTTAACTACAATTGCATCTGCATCCACTGGATGGCAGTAATAGATTTGTTACTGTAAAAACAACAAAGTGCTGTGCTGTGTTTTTTGCCAGACGCTTCCTCCGAAACTTTCAATAGAAGTTGGACAAGACTTTATCCTACTTTGCTATAAGGTAATCATTGGTAATGGTGTCGGACAAGTTTGTCATTTTTGAGAAATAAAGGTCAGCAAAACATTTCATTTATTCTAATAAGCATCATCTACGTGAACAGTAAGTTAGTTAAGTCCACCTTTTGATTCCATGCAGGCGAGTCATCCATGACCGAGATGCATAACTTGCTCTATGGTCTCAGACGTGTTACTTGTTCAGTGCGAGGACATAATTACAACACAGTGGGACTTTAATATTCTAGTTTGACCAAAAATACCAGTATACTTAAGAAATGTAGTTTTTAAAATTAATAAATACATTCTGAAAGTGTGGCCGCATAATGGAGAGCACCTCAGCTTCACAGAAGTAGAAGTATAGGTGCATTTTCCTAGTCACTATGTCACTGATAGGTCATTTTGTAGTTCTTGGATGAAAATTTGCAGCAGAAGAAGTGTAGGAAATATTTTTTATTTTTGGTGTTCCATCTTTTTTTTTTTTCCTGATTAACTAATGTTTATGGATGTGGTTAGAGAGGACATGCAGGTGATGGATGTAACTGAACATGATGCAGAGGACAGAAAGATATGGAAGAAGATTATCCTCTGTGGTGACCCCTAATGGGAGCAGCTGAAAGAAGAAGAAGGAGAAGATTAACTATCCAATCCGCTATATCCTAACTACAGGGTGACGGGGATCTGCTGGAGCTAATCCCAGCCAACACAGGGCGCAAGGCAGGGAGCAAACCCTTGGCAGGGTGCCAGACCACCATAGAGAAGATTAAGTAATGTTCCTATAATATAATAGTGACAGCAGCTTCTGCCAACCTCTCTTTTTGGAAAAGTAAAAGTGTCCCTGCTCCCAGCCATTCTTTGATGTTATCAAACTATCTCCTTGGTGGTCTTCCTACTTGCTGTTCTCTCTGTCCTCATTCTGATTAGCCTCTCCTATCTCATCCTGCATATGTGCCCAAAGAGACCCAGCTTGTTTTAGTACCTGTTTTTTAATTTATTTAATCATTTTATTTACTTTTTTTTTTTTTAAATTCAATTTAGTTCCTTCCTATTAAATTCACTTCTGTGTTTGAGCCCAGTATTGGGTGCTGGAGACTATCTCAGCAGCATTTAACATACAGGAGCAAATTTGAAACAAAATATACTGTATATTTGAAATATGCAAAAAAAGAATATAGACTAAATAAAAATGTTCAATATTTATTGTTAGAAAAAGTGTCACTAAATGGTTGGCCTGAAAGCCTTTAGTGGGTGAGAACCCATTTCCATAGCTGGTGGTATTACTGACATTAGTAAAACACAGCTTTCCACAATTCAATATTTTATTATTAAACAAACAAGATTACTTTGAATATTTAACATTTTTCCACTGTAATATAATTCTACTGTGAAATTAAAACTTAGGTACTCCTTAGTCCTATACAAAAATATAGATAATGTATACTATTTTTTGTTGGCTGGAGAAACAGGCATGTTTTACAAAACCAGTTTTGTACACAACTTCAGTAGCTTGCTGTTTCTGAAGAACAAAATTAATTTTACTTTTGATAATGCAAACTAATTTCAATAACATTTCCCTTGTAGATTTGTCTGATGATGTCCTTAAAAACATGCATATGTATGTATGTAATGCATGAGCCTAAAACATTAAATGAATCACACTATAGTTTCTATGTGGTAAGTAAATTATGTTTTTTTTCCCTCAATGTCCTATTACACATTTGGTTATAAACACATTTTGTGACATTCTGTTTACTTGTTGGTTCAGCAGCTTTGTGGGGGATGTGCAAGCTGGGAGGCATTGTGTGTTTTGCTATTACCAAATAGAACCATTTCACTTTATTTCAAAAGCTTGCCATCACTCCCATGCAGGTTGGCATTTATTATAATGCAAATAAATCTGGTCCAGAAAAATAAACAAAAGAGAGTAAATCAAGGCCAATTAGAAAATTTTATATAATAGCAAACTTTAAAAAGGAATCAGTCTGACTGTCCGATTATTACAATGAAAGTAAACTGTATCCTATAAAACCATTATAGCTTATGACTAATATACAGTTTGTTTAATAATTATTAAGATATCTTTAAAAGGGAATAATTTGAGTACAGTTTAAAAATAACAACATTCTTTATTCAGAGCAAGATTTAAACAATGTAGAGATGGTGGAATATTATTTTTGATGTAGTGGAAAATGAAACGAAGAATATTAATTTGGTTTTATGTTTGGTTTAAACAACAATAAAACTCCTCTTCCCAAAATTTGATAGTCCAGAGTTTCATCATCAATCAATATTGAAATGGCATGTAGAAATGTTAAAAATGATAATCATCTACTCATCAATGCGTCAAAAGCCAAATTTACCCCAGTGACAAAGTTTTATCTATCTATCTATCTATCTATCTATCTATCTATCTATCTATCTATCTATCTAT
>JANRMT010062854.1:126826863-126845786 GCA_026402145.1 Polypterus bichir lapradei | reverse complement strand
TATCTATCTATCTATCTATCTATCTATCTATCTATCTATCTATCTATATAATAGAAACTGGAAACATTTAGAAAATATACAACTAATTAAGGTTTACTCTCATGTCCTGATTTCATAAGATGAACAAGAAACTTAATTTTCCCTTTATGGAAGCTGGCAAGATGGGAGGCATAATCTAATGTTCTTAATTTTAAAGCTTCTCTTGCTGTCTTAAATGCTGGTACACTGTATGTTGTGGCGGGGGGCCAAAGCCCTCACCCAGCTGGGACGCCCTGAGTATGGAAGGTCCGGGGTAGAAAGGGTCTTGAAAATACTCTCCCCCCCAGTCCTTCCTTACTCAGGGTGTCCCAGCCGGGTAAGGGCTCCAGCTTTCCACCACAAATATCTTCCAAAAAAATAAAGTATTAAAGTTTTAAAATATTTGTGCAATCACAAATCACTTGCCTACTGTTCCATAGCTTTATTAGATTAATAATAAGAAGAATAGTAATACATTTTAATTATTATTTATTTAGCACCTTTCCCATGCTCAAGGTGCTAATTAGATTACATCATAGTGCAAAATTGCTAAGTTACTTAGAAGACACATTTAGGTACAGCCATCTTTTAGAACACATGAATCACATACACACTGTGGCCAGTTGTACAAAAGACAGGAGCGTGACTGTGGAGAAGAACTGGGACACCATCTGGGTCGTCCCTTTTATTACTTGGTTGGAACTTAAATGGTTACTGGTTACCATTTTTGAAAATTAGTAGCCCCAGGGCAAAGAACAAAACAAAAGACTTCTGGCAATTAAGAGCCGTAAACTTAGGTCCTTCTGGAACTCTGGCTAGCAGTCTGTTCAGTCTCTAAAGACACCTCCTTCTGGGCAACCAGGTTTCTTATATCATATGGACCAGAATGGGCAGGATTAAATGCCCTAAGTGGGAGGTTTTTTTTGGAACTGCAGGGATAAAAGAAGAAGAAATGGTTAGTGACAACATCCCCGCTTGCCCAGGTGGGGTATCACATACTCTGAGTGAGCCAGCGAGGAGGTCTTTGGATGTGCATGCATGACAAGTAAGCTTGTTCCTTAGGGGTCAAGCGGATCTAACAGTGAGGTCATAGACCTGGGAGAGGGCATCGGCATTGGCATGGAGGGATTCCCTCCAGTGGAACACTTTGAATTTGTAGGGTTGCAGTCTCAGAATTCACTGGGTGATCTGGGGATTTGATTCTTAATGTGTGCAGAGCTACTGCAGGGGGGCAAGGTCTGTCACTAAGGTAAACTCTTGTCCCAGTAGATAATACTTGCCAATACTCGACAATCACCACATACCTCTTCTCCCAATCCAGCAATTTCCAGCAGATTTACACAACAGGGTCTTCAATTGCATCAATGACCTGGCTCAACATGGCGCCAAGATCACAGGACAGTAAATGAGGCTTCCACCGTGGACAATGTCACCATTTTGGGAGCCTTTTTCTTTGTCAGCTGTATAAGAGGCATGGTCCCCTCAAATAATCGAGGGACGAACCTCCGATAGTACCCAGCTAAGCCAATGAAAGCCTGTATCTGCCTCTTGATTTGAAGCCAAAGCCAGTCACAAATATTGGCAACTTTGGATGACTGAGGTTTGATATGTCCTCCACCCACCACGCATCCCAAATATTTTACCTCGCTCAGCCCAAAATAACATTTCTGGGGTTGATTTGTGGATGGTCCGGAGGACCGAGTAATCATTGCATTGTATTGTGGGGCCTTCAAGGTTGTGGGGGCCCAGTGCAGCCGAAAGGGCAGGATATGATACTGTCGGTGTCCACTAGGGGTACTGAACACAGTCTGCTCCTTTGCCGCGTCTGTCACGGGGATCTGCCAGTACCTTTTCATCATGCCTATGATGGACAGGTCCTGGGCTTTACCCAGACGCTCCAGGAAGTCATCTGCATGGGATAAGCCTCAAAACTGGAGACTTGGTTAAGCCAATGGAAGTCATTACAGAAACAGCAACTCTCTTCTGGCTTTGGGACCATCACAATCTGGCTGGACTACGGGCTGTGACTGGCTCGATCAACCGAGGCTCAGTATCTGGTGTATCTCCAGCTCTACCTCAACCTTCTTTACCTCTGGCAAGCAATAGGCTCTCTTGTGAGCCACCAATCCTGGTTCATTCACTATGTTGCGATCAAAACAGCTCCATACAGCTTGTAATGGATGATATGATAAAGCCCAGTTCCTCCTTCTGTCAGGGAGTAAGAGTGACTCTGTAATTCCGGAAGGCGAATAGGACAACAGGAAAAGGCTGGTCCCAGTCTTTCCCATTCATTCCGATCACCTTCCTCAACATCTGTTTGAGGGTCTGATTAAACCAATCAACAAGACCGTCCATTTGTGGGTGATACACACATGTTTTGAGGTGTTTGATCTGTAACAGTCTAGCAGCCACCCTGAAGCGCAACGTGAAAGGTGTCCACTGGTCTGTTAGGACTTCTTTGAGGATACTGCTTGCACAAAGAGCCCTACAAGTTCTCAGGAAATTGTTTTTGAATTAGCCACACTACGGGCTATGGCCTCTGGGTAGTGGGTAGTGTAATCTACGAATACAAGAATGTAGTTTTGCTCCCAGATGAGAGGTTTGAGCAGGCTGACAAAATCTATGCCAATCCACTTGAAGAGAATGTCAATTAATGGGAGCAGAATGAGGGGTGCACTTTTGTGCCAAGGTATTTGGGTCAGTTGTCACTCTGGGTCAATAAAATGTGTTGTTATTCAATCTAGTGTTTTTTCACTGCCTAGGTGGGCCCCCAAGATGGGAGCATAAACCAGGTTGCATATCTCGCATCAGTATGGCTGCAGAACAAGAAGTTGTCTCCAGGTCTCCCCCTGGTGGTACACTACCTGATACAACTGATTATTTTCTAAAACAAAGCAAGGTCTAGATAGAGTGGAAACACTGGTAGGTTGTCCATTTACAGCAACGACTTGCATTGTCCAGAGGATTAAAATAGGGCACAATTGTGCCAAGTAAACAATTAGCATTTTGCTGTTCTTTTCAGAGGTTCTGGTCTGCTCAGAAGATGGTCCGTGTATAAATGTTGACTTCCACTGGGCCTATGAGTTGTATGCCACCATGACTGGAAGGGGTGGGGCTTTGATCATACCGAATGTGGCCTCACCTGTCTTCTAGGGTTTTTGTCTCCTCTACTTCAAAGTAACAGATGGATCAAAAGTTAGTGGTCACACTTAATTCCTTCCCTATATTTGTCCACCACAAATCTATAAAACTTTTCAATGCCCATGTGTCTGTCACATTTGAAATTATAGCTTAGACGTTTATTTAATTTTCAGTTTCCTTTTTCTTATTTAATAAATGAATTAAAGAATCAATTATTTTGTTTTATTAATCTATAGGATTGACAGACCTCCTCTCCTTCAAAAGGATGTGGGCCCTGAGACCTACTTGAAGAATTCAGGCCTATCTGAGTTTTTGGACACAACAAGGTTTGATTCTATTCTAACTGTAACTTTTATAATAGCCCAATTAAATCATCCCAGTCCAGAGAAATAGTTGGAGAGCCATCCAGGCCAGCCAGTTTAATTTTACAACTAAAGAAAACCAGTGCTTTTTGGAACCACATAAACAAACAAAAGTTGCCTTTCAATGGTCATCTCTTTACACCTCAGTAGACTACTCTTTGACAAAGTAGCTTAGATTTAGAGCAGGTCAGATTGGGAGCTCAGTATTGTAACAGGCTCAGGTCCAAGAATGATGCCCTCTTCCAGGGTCATCCATCTTTATAAGCCTCTGACCTAAAGGAAGAGGACCTTCTCCGGGCATGTCATATGCTCTCATTGAGCGTCTCCTCACAGCTGAGAAGGGAAGAGGTGAGACAGTTAGTATCAGCATCCAATCGTGTCCCAAAGTGGTATTTAATGCCCAGATTGAGCCATGAAGTTGATCCTCAGGTGCCCATGTGTGACACTGTATTATACATGCGTGTGTGTATTTTTGTGCTATTTAGGGTTTATATGTAGTGGTGTATGTTAGTGATAAATAGCTTTAATTTAAGTAGTCCCAAGTGTTGGGTTGGTTCCCAGGTTTTCAACTCTTCTGTCCTTGACTTGTGATTTTGTTTTGTCCTCTAGTACTGATTGTTTGGTTTCTTGTTGCCTTTTGGTATCCTTCTGAATGCTGGTGACTTCAAATAAGGAATCACATGTCTATTAGGCATATTCCATTCATGGAAACTACAAGCTGGACCTGCTCTATCCAAAACTTAATGAATTTAAATATAAATTTGTGGTATAATCTGAGCAGGTCAGATCTCATCTTTCCACCACTAATATTGACACCAGCAGCTCTCTATTATACACGTACAAGCCAGAAGTTTTTTGTGTATGTTTGGGGAGGTTCTTCAAAATGTTAATTTACCTTGGGAACAAATAAAATATATACTAAGATGGGTGGCTGCTGCCTCACAGTTAGGAGACCTGGGTTTGCTTCCCGGGTTCTCCCTGCGTGGAGTTTGCATGTTCTCCCCGTGTCTGCGTGGGTTTCCTCTGGGTACTCCGGTTTCCTCCCACAGTCCAAAGACATGCAGGTTAGGTGCACTGGTGATCCTAAATTGTCCCTAGTGTGTGCTTGGTGTGTGTGCACCCTGCAGGAGGCTGGTGCCCTGCCCGGGGTTTGTTTCCTGCCTTTCGCCCTGTGTTGGCTGGGATTGGCTCCAGCAGACCCCCGTGACCCTGTAGTTAGGATATAGCGGGTTGGATAATGGATGGATGGACTACTTTAGAAGATACAACTAAGTAGTTTGAAAATTGCAGCCATGAAGGATTTGTCAAGCTTGAATAGCCATCCCCACGATTCAGATTTGGTCAGTATTTTGAGACTCAAAATAAGGTTATTTTTATTTGCCAAATAAAGTAGGAATTTTAGCAAAATGTTTTGCACAGATATTGCTTGTTTTCTGCTGATAACATTGTAGTGACATATTAAGCAGATGCGTGGCATGCTATTGATATTATCATTACACGCTGTGATGGACAGCTGGGTCTCATGCCCGGCCGGGACGCCTCTGCTGCATAAGTCCCGGGGGAGCCACCATGGACAGTGCAATACCTTCCCCGGGGCGCCTGGGGGCAGTCTCCCTGGCCATGGGTCCTTCCTCAGTCTCCCCCGTGGCTTCATGGGACATGGAGTCCACTACAGCCCGGTTGGGAGATGGGGTGGCTGCTAGGGGGTGCTGCGGAGAGCCAGCCGCCACAAGGGACGATTTACCAGCCCCACCCGGAGGTGCAATTAAGACCAGCTGGTCAGGCACCTGGAGCACTTCCGGGTGGGCTATAAAGCGAGCCAACCTCCCTTCATTCTTGGCCAGAATCGGGAGGAAGAGGACGAGGTTGCCTGGGAGGAGTGGTGGTGGCAGAAAGGGTTGTTTAGAGTTTGTGTTTTGTGCTTTTGGGACTGTGTTGGGCCTGTGGAACATGGGGAAGACGTGCCCCATGGCTGAAGAGAAAAATAAAAAACCCTATTTGTTTTACACGTGCCTCTGCGTGAGTCTGTGCTGGGTCGGGCGCTATATAGCGCCTTTTACAATGTGTACATTTAGTTTTAATCGGGTCATTAGTACTGATGTTTCAAAGTGGGTAGTGTGGTGTCATAGAGTACCATAAGATCCCACACTATGTGTAATGAACTTCTGTACGTTTAATTCTCCAACCGCAAATGGTCAAACTGCAATTATCCACTGTCACAAAACTCACAATGAGACATAGCAAGGTTTGGGGCAGCCACCCGTATAATTTAGTATCCTGGCTGCAAATCGTCTTTTAAATGATAGCACTGCTGTGCTCAAAACCGAGTCCAATACAGAACTGAGGGAATAAGGAAAAGGTGGAGGCTTTTAAAGGGGAAGACAGGAAGTGAAGTCAAAAGGGGTCGGGCTCATGGAGGTCTTCTGTCTTTGGTGCGAGCCCGGACGTAACATCACAGGGGCCGGGCACATTGGCTCTGTCCCGGAAGTGACGTCAAGAGTACCAGGTGGAATCTCCCATGAATGGTCTGCAGGCAAGGAAGAAAAAGAGTCAGTGCACTCTGCCACATCCTGGTATGTCTCGGAACTGTCCTTACTCAAGCGCTTTTAGCTGGCTGCCATGCGCACGTGTGTGACACCACCTTAACAGAAAAATAAATGTTTGTGTGTCTGTGCATCTGTGTGTCTATCCAGCTGCTATGTCTCTGTCATTCCAACAAATGGTGCATCACAAACATTTGTAGGAATAAAATGCATTGCATTTGTCATTCCAACAGATGGTGCATCACAGCCATTAACACTGCTTTTACAAATCACAAAACAAATGGAATATAACAGAGACATATGCATTATATTTGTAATTTCAACAGATGGTGCATCACAAACATTTGTAGTTATGCATTCTACTACAAATGTTTGCGATGTGTCATTTGCTGGAATGACAGATACAATGCATTATATTACTACATGCATTATAAAATACATTCCAATAATTGGTGCATTGCAAACATTAATGTTGAAGTATACGATGATTACTTAGATTTCAATCCACCTTGGATGGGTGATGCAGCTAGTCTTAATATACTTAGAATGCCACAGCATTACAAAGTTTTTAACAAGGTTGTGACATCTCTAAGCTGTGTTTGGAAGCTCATTAGCTCTCTTAATTTTGAAGTATGCTATCTCACTCAGGGTTTATTTTAACAACAGTAATGTATCAAATTTGCTCTGTATTGAAATAAACTCTGTGATGGATCTGTATGTAACAATCTTTCTTTATATAACATTGCCATGCTTAACATACAGTTCATCAGTAGTAATACACTAAAACTGATTCACTGCAGACTTCAATCTTGATAAATCACACAATAACAAAAAATTAGGAGTTTGCATGTCTAAATGAGGTGACACAGTGTGTTTACTTTTTTGCAGCATGGAGGTCTGGGTGGGAGTCTGAGATATGAACTGAACAGCAAATAAATAGCCAATGCATGTCCAGTGAATGGCTGTAAAACTGATAAAGAAATCCACTCTTATCCTATTCATTACTCCTTATCATTGTGCCTGATTGTAACATCAACATTAAATTGCTATATGTAATTGTACACAAATTGTGTTATGTGTCTATGGCTTTCTTCTTTTTTTTTTGCTTGTTTCTTAATCTAATTCAGGACTTTGACTTTCAAATATGTATCTCTCAGCTAGCACTCTACATTTTTCCCGATTCTGGAGCTGCTCTGGCACTGTCCGCAAGAACCCGGTTCTTACTCATTTCCTAGCTTGATCTGGCCAAAATGCGGGCTTGAAATGTCTGGCTATCTAATGGACCAGCCATGGCACCTCACATTTGGGCTGAGTCTAGAATAAGCACATTGAGCTGATTACAGTACCGTTATGGCATATCATTTTCAGCCGAGTTTGATTCAGAATCAGTAGTTCCCGATAGACTGCAGTACAATTTCAGCAGGTTGCATCTTTGTTGAGTCTACATTAGAACAGACATTGTCTGAGTAGCCACCTAGTAAAATGCACTGAGGCTGCACCCAGGAAGATTTCCCTCCATGTCATCCTAATTACTGCTTGGCTGTAGTGTTTTTGCAGCCCTGGGTGGAACTGTAAATCCCTCTAAAAATCCCCTATGTAGTGGAATTTAATCATGTTAAAAATGAAAGTACGATAATGTTTCAATTATTGTAATTCACCTATTTAATTAAGTGATAGTTAAACTGATCAGTTGTGTAAAGCCATTTAAATGATACAAAAATAAAATCACAAAATACTCAGCTAAATTTTTATATTTTGTGCAATTTTCATTTGATACTGCGTTGCTCTTATGATAACAAATTCCACATTCCTAAGGTATAATTTTACTCTCCAGGCACTTTTGCCTTACTCAGGTTTAACAGCTGGTCTCGAAACCCTTCCGACTGACAATGGCCCTCTGGGAACTCTAATGACAAGCTTTGACTTCAAGTCAGTCTTTAGTGGACTCTGATGCATGTTTTTCCCTTGGTGCCTAGAATATTCTTCCTTTGAAATATTGTGGTGTGAAAAACTGCATGAAGCATGTGTTACTCCCCAACAGTACGTTTCTCTAATTAATGTTGCGAAAGTGAACTTTGTTTCGCTTGATTTTTTTTTTCATGAACGCTCCTTGAATTTTGGGGTGATTACATGGGACTGGTATAAATCTTAAACGATTTGGCTGTTGACATTTATGCATAAAAGCAGTGTTCGCGATTTATAGAAATCATTCATACTGTATGTAGGCTGCTTTTTATGCCACATTTAAATACTTCTGCATCAATTTAAGACATGGAATAAGATATATTTGTTATTTTTGGATCATCTGCTGTAGTTAACAGATAACAACTGATATAAATAACTAACTGGAGTGAGCTAGAATATATATATATATACATATTTACATTTAATATGTTTTTTTAGCCACCCTAATGCCACGTTACAAAAAACTTGACTTGGGTGTGAAGGTGAT
Organism: Polypterus bichir lapradei; assembly: GCA_026402145.1. Taxonomy (NCBI): domain Eukaryota; kingdom Metazoa; phylum Chordata; class Cladistia; order Polypteriformes; family Polypteridae; genus Polypterus; species Polypterus bichir. Next base: position 126,837,270 of record JANRMT010062854.1, on the reverse strand, counting down.
TAGACAGAAATGACATTAGAGACAGAATGGAATCTCCATTGTTCAAACATGGCCGTGTTTGGTGTCATTGGAAACATCACAGTCTCAGCTGTCAAATGGTGTGATTTTTGTGATGGTATGACCCAGTCAGCAAGATCCTTACCCCCCAGAATCCCCAGGTGGTTCAAGCCTGTACTGGTGTCTGTGTTTATGTGTTTTTAAATTATGTCATTTTTCTTGTGACTCCTTCATCGCACATGAGGGCTCGTTTTGCTCAGAAGAACCTACTGTAAGTGTTGATAAGTTACTTTTGCTACATTTTTGCTGAGCTGTATGCAAGAGCACGCAAAAATGTTGTTGTGAGGTGTGACAGTTTTTCTGGTTTTTGGTATGTAATTGCTGTGTGCTCAGTCATAGCCAGAGTTCAAGGTATCAGTTCATTTCTACTGCTCAAGACCTTTCAATTGATGTACAACACTTGTATACTTGTACTTATATACAGAAAAATTACTAGGCTGGTTTCAATTTTTTGATGATGTTGTGATACATGGCATATGTATAATTTCATGCCAGATTAAAAGTCAACTATACATATTGTGATCTCTATGAGTGTGTAGTAGACACCTGTGGCTTTCAAATAAGGTATTGTTTGTGTCTGTGTGTGGTGTAGTTCATCTTTATGACATGGCAAAAGGTGTTTTAAAACATTTTATGAACCCTTGTTGGTCCGGTATCAGGCCATTTAGGGTTTAAGACATTGGTGCGTAGCCGATTACAGCCATTTTAAAATGCCATATTATTTTTACAGCTTTACTCGAGATAGTATTTAGTATTAACAATGAAAGGACAATCATTCATTGAAACATTGAGATTCCAGGATCACCTTTGTGGCTTTCATCCAGTTGTTCACCACCAACTAGGACAACTAATTAAGAGTTCAGCAATTTGAGTACAAAGGTGAAAGGAAAAATCCGGAGTTTAAAATGTTAATTCATTTGTTTTATTTTTCTCTTGCAGTTTTATGTATATTTGTTTAACTCTACATTTTATTTGTTAAAAGCAATCATGCTTGTTTGTTTTATTTTCTGTTTTTATTCCCTGAAAAACTTAATAAGAAGAACTGACAAAATGTTTTGCAAGGAAATTCATAAGTGATGTCCTCCACGGCCCTTCCTGGGTTGTGTGGTGTTAAATGCTTAGCTCAGTATTTGTTGGCAGATCGTAGAAACTAGTGATCACAGGAATAAGATTCACCAAAAGAACTGCTGCATGTTGAACATGAAGGAAAAATTCTCAGTATGTGTAACTATACATTAATTTCCAGACATTGGAATAAAAGTTATAATAAGCATTAACATGAGAAATAAATAAAACAATATTATGGAGTTTTGCAGTACAGTGGTTCAATTGGATGTATTCTACAGTACTGGGATCCTAATTCTTTTATATATGCTCATATCTTTTATAAGAAGAATGAGTCGGAGACATCATAAAGATTTGGGGCAGCCACCCGTATAATTGAATCGGCTGCAAAAGTTGGTTTTAAATAGCACGATGTGCTTAGTTCAGAGTCCAGAACAGAACTGCCTGTACTGAGGCAAGATGGCAGTTTTAAAGGCCTGAAAGAAAAATGACGTCATCTGTGCAGGAACTGGGAGTGGTGTCCTCGTGTCCGGAAGTGGCGTCATCCTTGAGGCCGGCAACAGGCGGGATTTCCTAGAAAAGGTCTGCAAGGGACTGAGAGAGATAGTCAGTACACTCCGCCACCCCCTGGCCTGGCGTAGAATTACTAGTGTTTAGGCCCTTCAGCTGATTCCCATGCGCACGTGTGTGACAAGGCCCCCCCTTACCCCAGACCCACCAGGTCGGACGGACCTGTCCGAGAGGTCGTGGACTCGAGAGAGGGCATCAGCATTGGCATGGAGAGTACCCTTACGATGAACGAGCGAAAACTTGTATGGTTGGAGGTCAAGAAACCACCTAGTGACCTACGGATTAGACTCCCTGTGAAGGGCCATCCACTGGAGACGTGCATGGTCTGTCACCAGAGTAAACTCACGGCCCAAGAGGTAGTACCTCAACTGTATATTCACCCATTTTATCGCAAAAGCCTCCCGTTCCACTGCTGCGTACCTGGTTTTCAGATCCAGCAGTTTCTGGCTCAGGTACATGACAGGGTGTTCAACACCATTGATGCTTTGGCCCAGCACGGCCCCCAGGCCTGTGTCTGAAGCGTCCGTCTGGAGTATGAAAGGAAGTGAAAAGTTGGGTGCTTTCAATATGGGTGCTGACATAAGGGTCTGTTTTAGGTCACAAAATGCAGCGGCAGTCTTGTCAGTCCACGTGGTTTGGAGCCCTTTTCTTTGTTAAGTCTGTCAAGGGTGCTGCTCTCTCAGAGAACCGGGGTACAAACCGGCGCTAGTACCCGGCCAAACCAAGGAAAGCCTGCACTTGCCACTTGGTAGTCGGATGGGGCCAGTTTAATATGGCATTAACTTTGGAACACTGTGGCTTCACGGCACCCCGACCCACCAGGTAGCCCAAATACTTAGCCTCTTTTAATCCAAAGAAACACTTCTTGGGATTAATTTGAAGCCCGGCTTCACCCAGTGTCCGCAATAACGTTTCCACCTGCCGCACATGGTCCTTCCATGTGCTGGAATAGATGACAACATCATCCAAATAGGCAGCATTGAACGCGTTATGAGGCCGGAGCACTCTGTCCACCAGACGTTGGAAGGTTTCTGGCGCCCCATGTAACCCGAATGGGAGGACCCGGTACTGCCAGTGCCCACTGGGAGTGCTAAACGTGGTGTGGTCAAATATTTCACCTGTCCCAGCCTCTCGAGGATGTCATCCATGCGAGGCATCGGATAAGCGTCAAACTGGGAGACTTGATTCAGTCGACAGAAGTTGTTGCAAAACCTCCAACTCTCGTCAGGCTTACTGACCAAGACAATTGGACTGGACCAGGGACTATAACTTTCCTCAATTACACCTAGATCCAGCATGCACTGGATCTCAAGCTCCACCTCTGCCTTCTTTGCTTCGGGAAGCCAATATGGGCGTTCTCATATGACAACTCCTGGTTCTGTCACTATGTCGTGTGCAATCAGAGAGGTCCTTCCGGGCTGCTCACTCACTACTTCCGGAACTGACAAGATCGTTAATTCTAGCTCACGTCTATGTTTATCATTCAAGTCAGGACCGAAGTTAAGGTGGTCGGTCTGAGCAAAGAAAGAGCGGGGCTGAGTGGAGGAGGGATCGGAATCCCTCTCCTTCCACGGCTTCAGCAAGTTGACATGATATAACCGCTCGCTCGGCCGACAATTGGGTTGTTTCACCAAATAATCGACGAGCCCTTTCCTCTCCTTAACTTCATATGGGCCTTGCCAGTGGGCAAGCAACTTAGAATGCGAGGTAGGGACCAACACCATGATGCGATCCCCTGGTTGGAACTCCCGGAGAGTTGTGCCACGGTCATAATAGTTGGCCTGTGCTGCTTGCGCCTCTTCCATGTGACTTTTTAACAAAAGTCTGATTTTTCCGAATCGATCGGATAACTGCGCGATATACTCTAATATATTGCTAGAGGGAAGAGCCTCTCCTTCCCATCCTTCTTTTAAAACATCCAATAGCCCTCGGGGTTGTCGGCCACATAACAATTCAAAAGGGGAGAACCCCGTAGAGGCTTGTGGAACTTCTCGATAAGCAAAGAGCACGAGGGGGAGGAGCTAATCCCAGTTCCTCCTGTCCCCGCTGACCACCTTGCGTAGCATTTGTTTGAGAGTCTGGTTGAACCTCTCGACAAGACCGTCAGTTTGAGGATGATATACTGCAGTCTTTAGGTGCTTTACTTTAAGTAACTTGGCCATTTCCTTGAATGTCGCCGAGGTAAAGGGCGTCCCTTGGTCCGTAAGGACTTCTTTAGGGATCCCTACGCGCGCAAAGACTCCCACTAGTTCCCGTGTGATCGCTTTAGTAGTAGCAGAGTGTAATGGAACTGCCTATGGATATCGGGTAGCATTAATCCACGAGGATTAATATATATTTGTGTCCTCGGGCTGAGGGCTCCAGAGGTCCTACTATATCAACCCCAATACTCTCAAAGGGAACATCAATCAGGGGGAGTGGAACGAAAGGAGCATGGTCCCTCCTAGGAATTTGCTGTAAATTACATTCTGGACAAGATATGCAAAAATGCGAACCTCCTCGTTAATTCCCGGCCAATAAAATCAGAGCTTAATTCGCTCCAATGTCTTTTCGGTGCCTAAATGGCCTCCCATGAGGTGGGCGTGTGCCATCTCGCAAACCTGCCTCCGGTAGGTTCGTGGGATTAGCAACAACTTCTGCACCCCGCCCTCATGCTCTGCTATTCAATATAACAGATCATTGTCTAATACAAAGTGGGGCCCGCGTGGCATGGGCTGATGAGTGCATTGGCCATTGACAAGCATGACTGCATTTTTCGCAAACTTCGGGGAGTCATCATTCCATTGTTCCTTCCTGAAAGATGCCGGTGTTTGTTTGAATTAGAAGTGCATTTCGGAGAGAGGGTCTGGCCTGACCTCAAGGGGCGGGGAGTCCTCCCGACTCGTCGAGCCCCGGGTTGATGACGTGTTTAAGTGTGATGGCCCAGGAGCCTCCCCATCCTCCTCGCAGTCTTCCGTACCCATCTCCGCCGGCTGGTTACACAGCGTGGAAACAGCCTGAGTCAGGTTATCCCCTTACATGACTAGGCCTACTGGGACAAGGGGAGCAGTTATCCGCACTCCGCATTTACTGTCAGAGCAGTCCTGCCCTAGGATCACAGGAGAAGGTGGGTGTGGGTGGATCGCCACGGAGAACGTTTTTACTAAGCCTTCATAACTTATAAGACAGAGGGCGGTTTTATATGTCCGTGTTTCCCCGTGTATGCAGAGTATACTGGTCTTTTTCCTCGTCCACTATCGCAGTAGTACGTAACGGCAACTAACAACGGAGATGTTGCTGCCGGAGTCTAGAAGGGCTGTAACTCAAAATCCATTCAGAACTACTACTCCCGTATGACCAGTAGCCAGGGGGTTCGTAAGTGCATATAACCATCCTCTCCCCTTCCATCCGCATTCCTCCACACTCCCGTGCGAGCAGCCCACCCCGCGCCCCGGGGACATCGGGACAGGCTTCGGTTTATATGGAAGGGACTTATACGGTGGAACGTAATCCCTACAGAGTCCACTAGAGGACCGTTCTGCTCTCACAGATTGTGAGGCTGTCGTAGTTGTTCTTAACTGAGTTATTAACTCATCCATGGAATTAAAGTCTCCCCAGACCGGCTGGGTAAAAGTAGTGGGAAGACCATTAATTAGGATAAAGCAGACCACCTGCTGCACAATTTGTAGGGTAGTTAATTCAAATGGCTTCAGCCATTCAGCTACTATTTCCCAGAGAGCATAAGCTTGTTCCCGGGTTGATCTCTCCGGATCATATTCCCAGCTTTGTAAGTGCTTTACGTGCTGGTCTGGGAATAGCCCGTATGGAACTGTGGTCCCAATGGACGGCTCAGTCCTCTCCTCTGAGAGAACATAGTAAGCCCTTTTCGATTTCCCCCCAGGAACCAGTCCACGTCGATTGGTCTCCTCCACATTCTTCCTGTGTAGGACTAGGGGCTCGTTTTCCCTTGCTGGAAGCGAAGCCTGTACCGTGTCGCTCTGGACCACTGAGCGCGCCCCCCACCCGGAAACATGGTCCCAGTACTCTCCTACCTACCCTACCTACATGAGTATATCCATGGTTCATTCCCGGTTTCTTCTGGGAAGGTCTCATCCTGCCGGCTACGCCACTGTAAGAAGAATGAGTCGGAGACATCATAAAGATTTGGGGCAGCCACCTGTATAATTGAATCGGCTGCAAAAGTTGGTTTTAAATAGCACGATGTGCTTAGTTCAGAGTCCAGAACAGAACTGCCTGTACTGAGGCAAGATGGCAGTTTTAAAGGCCTGGAAGGGGAATGACGTCATCTGTGCAGGAACTGGGAGTGGTGTCCTCGTGTCCGGAAGTGACGTCATCCTTGAGGCCGGCAACAGGCGGGATTTCCTGGAAAAGGTCTGCAAGGGACTGAGAGAGATAGTCAGTACACTCCGCCACCCCCTGGCCTGGCGTAGAATTACTAGTGTTTAGGCCCTTCAGCTGATTCCCATGCGCACGTGTGTGACACTTTACACCAGCTAACCTGAAATTGTTACCATAAATAAAATATCCACCAAAATAAATGACATTATAGCCTACATAACCTAAAACTGCTAAGATTTGTATCACTGTTATTTTGTTTTCTGGTATTTTATTCTTTCAGTATATTAAATCTGCTTTTCTAGTTCTTCATGTTTGCTAAAGAATCTTTTATTTGTCCTTAAATAACTCAATGTTTCATGCTTTCTAATATCAATTTATTTAATTTTATGTAATTCTTTTTTGAAAGAATGAAATATAATTAAATAGAATGGTATCACTTTAATCATTAGACCTGAAATGTGGTACTTTTGTACAATAAACTATATTCCATCAATCAGCTTATAGCCTGTGTACTTTATTTTCTCCCAGACCTGCATGTCACATTCCTAAGAGACCATCTGAATTCTCACACAATGCAATAGCATATAAGATTCAGAGTAAGCAGTTGAAGTAGTTATATGTTTAAAATGTCCTTGCCACCTACCTGATTGTGAATATCCTTATTCTGGATTTGGCCTTATTTGGAGTATGTTAGACTAATTTTATTGTTTATTTATTTCCATTCTTTCCATTTATATGAATCCATTTATATGAATTTTAGGAAACGTTCCATTACGAAATGTGCCACTAATAGTGTTTGTCCAGTAAAGGATGAGATTTTTATAACCTATTAATGACATTTAATAATGGGTGCCACACATTTAAGTTTTCAATTAGTATTTGTTAATTACAAAGTTTTTTCCAATAAAAGTATAACCTATTTTGTACTAAAAACTGCATAATAGATTTTGTAGAATTAATCATGTAAACAACTTTGTAAAACAAAATTTTTACTATCCATATTACTGAAAGTTTATTTTCATTTTTACAATAATTTTATACTATAATATCATATTATAGACTGTATCTTATCAGTTTAGATAGTACCATTGCATATTCATCTTTCATACTTGTTTAAAAATCCCATGGTATTGGCATACTATAGTAAAATTAACTATCTCTGTCATGTTATAGTGGTGCCATGGTACATTTACGAGTTTCAAAATCTGGTGTTACATATATTATACATTTCCATAGGACATTTTTTATACGGGATGGTTAGAAAAGCTCCCACCGCCAATCTTATGCTAACTCTTGATGTTATACATTTACAAAACAATATTATTAGTTGATGCTTGATTAGGTGCCAGTGTATTTTCAGCTAGATCAAGATAAAGAGGTGACTCTGTGAAGATTACCTTGTTCTTCATGTTAATTGTCTCTTTCTAACTGCAAGGTTATTGTTGCTTATTCTTATTTAGGTCTAGTTGACTATTATGATTATAACTTGTTTCTTCGAATTACATGTTTTTCTTCACCTCCCTCCTTTTCTATATGCTAAATAAAAATGAAGGTTAATGGAATACACTTGTTACAAGTTTTACTACTAAAGTTATGACTAGAATTACTCACTACTTATTAAAGTATATTTTAAAAAAATCAAGTTAAGCCTTTATGCTTTATATGCAGTTATTTTAAAAATAAATTTTAAGTCAGTTTGCGAATATGGGATAAGATTGATGTAATTATTAAGGCAGTAAAGGAATGGATCACCAGAGGGAATCAGGGAGAATCTGACAAGAAGCGTGCAAAGGCTGCAAAATCTGGTGTGGTGACAGCATCTTTGGTGAGTGATCTGCTGCTACCTTTGGCCAGGATATCAGGCTGTCATTCCAGACAGTCTTGGACCAAATACTACAGCTATACAGTATATGGGGCGATTCATAATGATCTAGCTTGAAGAAATCTGCCCTGTTGATGCCCAAGTCTATTTTGCCTGCTAGAACAGAACTGGCACAGTTCTGCCATGAACTATAAAATATTAGCAGGTAGATTCAGACACAGTGTCTAGAACTTTGGTCAGTGATCGCCAGCTGCTTCCAACTGGGCAGTCCTTCCAAACATACTCATCTAGAATATTACATCCATATCCAGGCTGAATGATTAGAATCTGGCCTGAGGAAATCTGTGCAGATGAGGCCCATGTGTATTTTGCCAACTTGAACAGAATTGGTGCAGTTCTGGCTTGAAGTATAAAATATTAGTGGGTAAATTTTGATGCAATGCCAGACAGTTTTTCAGAACACAGTTGACCCAAGTACTACATCAGCCCAGATGAGGCCAGAGTGTATATTTCACCAGCTGGGATACTGATTCTGATTTGATTTAATCCTTTGCTTCACAAGCTGTTTATTGTGATAGGAGATTGAGAGATACAAAAATAGATCAAGGACTGGGGCTTTTGTGCTTTGCTATTGAGGTTTTGATTTTAGTAGGTATGTATGTATGTATACAGTATCTATATATATTATTTGTGTAACCCTTGTCGGCTTCAGTCAGCTGGACAGACTACAGATATTTCTGTAGTGAATGAGGATTGGTCTGTTATTTCCCACACCCCCTTTGTACATCTTGTCTTTTTGTGATTGGGGTAAAAGAAAAGAGTGTGCAGTTAAGTGTCATTTAAAAATGTTGATGAGTTTTCTTTGAGATGAGTTGATGTTAGCTGTAAAATCACCTTTGCAAGCTGTAAATAATAAAGCTTATTCTTGTTTTTGAGTTTTCTTTGGCTAATTATACATTTTGTGTTATCTAGTACGTGGACATTTGTTGTATTTTGTTTGTGGTTATTGTTTCATTTGTGTGCTCTCAAGCTTTATTTCACATTGCCTGTCAGAAATGGAAGTGGTGAGTGATAATTCTCCAAGCCATCCACAATGAGACAGAAAAGACTGAATCATTTGATATCAACTGATCATGATCAAGGTCAGAACCTTGGTTCTAGTGATCTGACCATGGACGTTGTTGCAAAGAAATTCAGAAAAGAACAATTTTGAATAGCAAGAATTTGTCTGTGTTAATATACAGAATATCTTATACATGACAATATTTGACATTCCTTTTGCAAACATTTGCAATAGGGTTCTATAGTTGATTTTTAAACATTGTTTTGTGACGATTACATGGTTACTTGTCATCCATGCAGGAATTACTATTTAGAGACATGTTTAGGTATCTTATTTTGCTACTCATAATTTCAGAGAGTAAGAAAACATTTTTTTCTGTTCTTCAGATTTTTGCCATTCATTTTAAAGCTAAAACTCTGTAGTAGCCATTTACTTTATACTGTGTGACTCTGACACACTGCAGTTGATGTGAATTGCACTAATAATAATTTGTACAGGTAGGGCCCCAAATATGTCTTTAACCCAAGGGACTCCACCCACATTAATCCAGCCCTGCCTGTGTCTTTGCTCTAGGGAAGCATCCATAGCAGATATTGCAATGTAAAACTTAGATGATGTCTTCCAGCATTCTGGGATTTACTTGAAACACCCAGTTTTCTGTGTTTCTGTTCTGGTTAATAATACACTTAGAAATACCAGAGAGCTGGGAGAGACTATCCTAAAGGAAGCAATTTCTGGAAAGATTTATGGGTTTATGTTGATAACATTTTCATCATATAAGCAATGTGCAGAAGCTTTTAAGACAAATAAAATGTTACATTATTTTGTAAATGTTTTGAATATAATTCAAGGGATGTTATGCTCAAGCTATATACTGCACTAGTGAGACTGCATCTGAAGTATTGTGTGCTGTTTTTATCACCATGCTACAAAAAAGACATAGCAGTACTTGAAGCTGTACAGAGAACAGTAACCAGGTGCATCTCAGGACTTAAGGATATGTTGTACTCTGACAACTTTAGAGAACTAGACCTGTTTAGTCTGTCATATTCAGGTGTTGAAAATCCTCAAAAACAGTGATAATGTAGGTCCAGCAGTATTCATTCAGTTTAAAGGTGAATCACATACTTGAAGACAACAGTACAAATTAAGGAGAAGTGCATTTAGTAATGAAGACAGGAAGCATATAGATACTGAGAGTTATGAGAATCTGAAGCAAACTTTTGAGGCAAACCTTGACAACTTTTAAGAAGTACTGGGATGCAACACTGAAAAAGCTTAGCTATAAACTAAACAAATTAACCTGATGAACTGAATGGTCTCCTGTCATTTGTCAAGTTTCTTATGTTCTAATAAGGACCAGAAGATGAAGTGTAGTCAAAATAACAGGCCATAGTTAGTAACTAATCAGTCATTTTCTCACTTGCTTAGTCCTGAACAGTGTTGGGGGTTTAGAGACTACTATAAATACTTATACTCTACTGAGATTAAA
>JANRMT010062854.1:126794266-126811863 GCA_026402145.1 Polypterus bichir lapradei | reverse complement strand
GTATATTTTGCTTAAACGACTTTTGCAGCCAGGATACCACATTACACGGGTGGCTGCCCCAAACCTTTATCTGTCCATGTCTCGTTCTTGTGACAGTGGCGTAGTCGGCAGGATGGAGAAGTCCCAGAAGAGAAGGGGACAGGACCTGCAATACACCCAGGTGGGAGCGTACCGGGGCCGAGTTTTCAGGCGGGGAGGGTGCCCCGTGGTTCGGCGTGACCCGGTGCGGGCTCCGCTCCCGGCACGCATAACTAGGCCACCTGGAGAGGCCAGGGAGTGTGCGGGTGGGGCTCACAGAGTTGGGCTGCCCTGGAGGGGGGAGGCAAAAAGGGCTCAGTACGCTCTCTTGGGGGAGAGTGCCTGCCTCCCTGTGAAACCAAAGCCCCATTTACCACCTAGGGGTGCCCCAGACTGGCAGGTGAATAAAATAAAAAAATGGAGGTTGGACCCTGAGCGGCCGACCAACAAACAAGCCTGGTCCTTATGGGCAACGGTAGGGCACTGGCTACGGCCATTTGAAAACACGCCCTACCAAATAATAGAGCAGGTAGCTTGCTATCTGCTCCTGGAAGCGCTTCCCCGTGGCTTCACCCAGCCGGTCTGGGGCAAGCAGTTTAAGAACATGGCAGAGCTCATAGAGCTTCTGGAGACACAGAGGGCGGCCTCACACTCTGGGGGAGCAGAACCGTCCTTATGTCAAACTCACCCGGGGTACGTCCCAAGACCTAGCCCCTCCCTGTACAACCCGGAGCTTGTATTGGCGTCCGCGGTGCCGCGGGCGCGCAAACCGCTTGGAGACGAGGAGGAATGCAGGTGGAGGGCGAGGAGGGGTTGGTGTGCTCTAGTTAATCCGTTGGCGGTCCCCCATACTGGCGTGGTGATCGTCAACGGACACAAGACCACCGTGTTGTTCGATTCCGGCAGCAACATTTCCATTGTTGCCCGCCGCTTTGTGCAACCGCAACAGTGGCTAAAGTTTAAGACCGGTATAACCTGTGTCCACGGAGAAATCCGCTGGTACAGGACCGCCGCTTGTATCATCAGTTACGGAGGGTCAGTTTATAAACTCACCGTAGCGGTCCTACTGGATCCTCCACACCCGGTGATACTAGGGCGGGACTGGTCTAAAATTAAAAGCGGTGTGACACATACCACTACCGGGGTTAATTTGGGCCTCGTTATGGACGGAGATGAACCGTCTCAAGCTGCCTCCACGCCGTGTAATCAGCCGGCAGAGAGAGACGAACGCCGCGGCGGAGCGGGAGGAAACCACGCCCATTGAGGTCGACGCTGACCCTCTCTCCGTGTTGCAGTTTCAATTTAAAAAGACGCCGGCTTCTTTTATAAGGGAGCAATGGAACGATGACTCCCTGAAGTTTGCAAAAAATGCAGTGGTCCTGGTCGATGGCCAGCGCACTGATCAGTCGATGCCACAGGGCCCCCAATTTGTGTTAGATAATGACCTCCTTTACCGTGTAGCAATGCATGACGGGCAGGAGACGAGGCTGCTGCTAGTGCCGCGTACCTTCCGGCGGCAGGTCTGCGAGCTAGCACACGCCCACCTCCTAGGTGGCCACTTGGGCACCGAGAAAACTCTGGAGCGGATCAAGCTCCGTTTCTACTGGCCAGGAATTAATGAGGAGGTTCGTCGCTTTTGCGCTTCCTGCCCGGAGTGTCAACTGCGACAAATTACTAGGAGGGACCGTGCTCCTCTCGTTCCTATTCCACTGATTGACGTTCCCTTCCACAGAATCGGGGTCGACCTGGTGGGACCCCTAGAGCCCTCAGCCCGAGGACATAAGTACATTTTAGTCCTCGTGGATTATGCTACACGATACCCTGAAGCTGTTCCCTTGCGCTCAGCTACCTCTAAAGCCATCGCACGGGAATTACTAGGGGTATTCGCGCGCGTGGGGATCCCCAAGGAAGTCTTGACAGACCAGGGGACCCCTTTCACCTTGGAAACGTTCAAGGAGACTGCCAGATTACTGAAAATAAAGCATTTAAAGACCTCGGTGTATCATCCTCAAACCGACGGATTAGTAGAGAGGTTTAATCAAACTCCCAAGCAAATGCTGCGTAAGGTGGTCAGCGAGGATGGAAGGAACTGGGATCAGCTCCTCCCCCTCGTCCTTTTTGCCTATCGGGAAGTCCCACAAGCCTCCACGGGGTTCTCCCCTTTTGAATTACTGTATGGGCGACAACCTCGGGGCATATTAGATATTTTGAAAGAAGGCTGGGAAGAAGAGGCTCTTCCCTCTACAAACATACTGGAGTATATCGCGCAGTTACGCGATAGATTTGGAAAGATTCAGCCTCTCCTTAAAGGTCACATGGAGGAGGCTCAAGCAGCACAGGCCCGGTACTACAATCGCGGCACGTCTCTTCGGGAGTTCCGCCCGGGAGATCGGGTCATGGTCCTAGTGCCTACCACCCACTCTAAGTTGCTTGCCCACTGGCAGGGCACCTACGAAGTTAAGGAGAGGAAGAGACTGGTCGACTATTTGGTGAGTCAACCCAATCGTCGGCCAAAGGAGCGGGTTTATCATGTGAACTTGCTGAAACCGTGGAAGGACAGGGACCCCGCTCCCTCCTCTGGCCAGCCCTGCTCACTCTTCGCTCACACACACGACCTTAACTTCGGCACGGACTTGAGTCCCAGACAACAGCAGGAGCTGGAAACAGTTATCCGGACCGTTCGGGAGGTAGTCAGTGAGAACCCCGGAAGGACCTCTCTGATTGAGCACAACATCGTGACAGAACCCGGGGTTGTTGTCCGAGAACGCCCGTATCGTCTTCCCGAGGCAAAAAAGGCTGAAGTGGAGCTTGAGATCAAGCGCATGCTGGAACTAGGTGTAATTGAGGAGAGTTATAGTCCCTGGTCCAGCCCCATTGTGCTCGTCGGTAAGCCGGACGGGAGTTGGAGGTTCTGCAATGACTTCCGTCGGCTTAACCAGGTCTCCCAATTTGATGCCTATCCAATGCCACGCGTGGACAACCTCCTTGAAATGCTTGGACGGGCTCAATATCTGACCACACTTGACATGACAAAAGGGTACTGGCAGGTTCCTTTAACGGACTCCGCGAAGGAAAAAACCGCGTTTAGTACCCCTAGCGGGCACTGGCAGTATCGTGTCCTTCCATTTGGGTTACACGGGGCTCCAGCAACCTTTCAGCGTCTGGTGGACAAAGTGCTTCGGCCTCATAACTCATACAGTGCTGCCTACCTGGATGACGTGGTCATCTATTCCAGCACATGGAGGGAACACCTACAGCATGTCCAAGCGGTATTACGGACACTTGGTGAGGCCGGGCTCCGGATTAATCCCAAGAAATGTTTCTTTGGATTAAGCGAGGCCAAATATTTGGGCTACCTGGTGGGTAGGGGTACCGTAAGGCCACAGTGCTCCAAAATTGACCCATTTTGAAATGGCCCCGTCCGCGAACCAAGCGGCAGGTCCAAGCCTTTCTCGGGTTAGCCGGGTACTACCGCCGGTTTGTACCCCGGTTCTCGGAGAGAGCGGCGCCCTTGACTGATTTAACAAAGAAGAGGGCCCCGAACATTGTGGTATGGACTGAAAAAACAGGCGCTGCATTTGGTGACTTAAAGCAGGCCCTTACGTCCGCACCTATTTTGATGGCACCTAACTTTCCTTTGCCTTTCATCCTCCAGACGGACGCTTCGGACACAGGCCTGGGCGCCGTGCTGAGCCAAAGCGTCAATGGTGTGGAACACCCCATCATCCGGAAACTGTTGGACCGGGAGACCAGGTATGCAGCGGTGGAACGGGAGGCTCTGGCGATTAAATGGGCGATTACTCAGCTTAGGTACTACCTGTTGGGCTGGGAATTCACCCTTGTCACGGACCATGCACCTCTACAGTGGATGGCCCTGCACAAGGAGTCGAACCCGTGGGTCACCCGGTGGTTTCTTGACCTACAGCCGTACAAGTTTTCGCTCATTCATCGTCGGGGTGCTCTCCATGCCAACGCTGATGCTCTTTCTCAGGTTCACGACCTCTCGGTTAGGGTCACCCGACCCGACGGGTCTGGGCTAAGGGGGGGGCCTTGTCACACACGTGTGCATGGGAGGCAGCTAAAGGGCTTGAGTGAAGGCAGTTCGGAGGCATGCCGGGGTGTGGCAGAGTGCACTGACTCTTTCTCTCCCTTGCCTGTAAACCATTCCCAGGGGATTCCACCTGACTCTCCTGACATCACTTCCGGGACCGAGCCAATGGAAGTCGGCCACACCAGCTCCAGTCCCCCTGATGTCACGTCCGGCTATGATCCAATGGTGGAAGACCACGTGCTTGATCCATATGACCTCACTTCCTGTCTCCCCCTTTAAAACCTGCCCCTTTTCCCTTTTTCCTCAGTCTTGTTTTGGACTCAGTTGTATGCACTTCAGTGCTGTATATTTTGCTTAAACGACTTTTGCAGCCAGGATACCACATTACACAGGTGGCTGCCCCAAACCTTTATCTGTCCATGTCTCGTTCTTGTGACAATATATATATATATATATATGTAGTATCAACATAAAAAATTAAGATACAAGACAGATGAGATCAGCAATCAATGAAAACAGATTAGGCTGTCTGTTCTAAATTTGTTTAGAGATTTTCTGATTTACTTAATTTCACAAGCATTTTCATTTACCATTTCACGTTTGTAATTTCAGTGTGATGCAACAGCCAACTCGGACATGCTCAAACAGAGTGGTGCTTGAAAGTTTGTGAACCCTTTAGTATTTTCTATATTTCTGCATAAATATGACCTAAAACATTATCAGATTTTCACTCCAGTCCTAAAAGTAGATAAAGAGAAACCAGTTAAACAAATGAGACAAAAATATTTTACTTGGTCATTTATTTATTGAGGAAAATGATTGAATATTACATATTTGTGAGTGGCAAAAGTATGTGAACCTCTAGGATTAGCAGTTAGTTTGAAGGTGAAATTAGAATCAGATGTTTTCAATCAATGGGATGACAAGGTGTGAGTGGGCACCCTGTGTTATTTAAAGAACAGGGATCTATCAAAGTCTGCTCTTCACAACACATATTTGCGGAAGTGTATCATGGCACGAACAAAGGGGATTTCTGAGGTCCTCAGAAAAAAAGTTGATGCTCATCAGGCTGGAAAAGGTTACAAAACCATCTCTAAAGAGTTTGGACTCCACCAATCCACAGTCAGAGAGATTGTGTACAAATGGAGGAAATTCAAGACCATTGTTACCCTCCCCAGGAGTGGTTGACCAACAAAGATCACTCTAAGAGCAAGGCGTGTAATAGTCGGAGAGGTCACAAAGGACCCCAGGGTAACTTTTAAGCAGCTGAAGGCCTCTCTCACATTGGCTAATGTTCATGTTCATGAGTCCACCATCAGGAAAGCACTGAACAACAATGGTGTGCATGGCAGGGTTGCAAGGAGAAAGCCACTGCTCTCCAAAAAAAAAACATTGCTGCTCATCTGCAGTTTGCTAAAGATCATGTGGACAAACCAGAAGGCTATTGGAAGAATGTTTTAGTGGATGGATGAGACCAAAATAGAACTTTTTGGTTTAAATGAAAAGCGTTATCTTGGAGAAAGGAAAACACTGCATTCCAGCAGTATACTTTTAGGACTTGAGTGAAAATCTGATGATGTTTTAGGTCATATTTATGCAGAAATATAGAAAATTCTAAAGGGTTCACAAACTTTCAAGCACCACTGTACATTGCTTTGAATGAAAGCATGTTAAAACATGAGGCTGCGATTCAAGTCTTTTGTTTCCAATTTACTCAGAAGATTGTAAAGTCTAGAATTATACATGATAAAGTTAATCATAATCTTATTACATTGTAACAGTTAAACACAAGAGGGTAGGTCCTTAGCTGGCTGTTTGCAATCTGCTAGGAGTTTTATTTTATCTTGGCACAGATAAATAGTTTTACAACTTCAAGGCTTTAACGATGACATCAATTTCTATTTGAATTTGCATGTCATTGATCCAGGTAAGCATGAACAACTTGTTTACAACAGAATACACCATTTGTCCGTGCCATTTTTATGATTCTGAAGCTTTTAGATAGTGGAAGTTGCATTTTTGTACATATCTTGATCTTCTGCTTTTCATTTTGACTATGTTTATTTATTTTGTTATGTCTTTTTGTTTTTATTTTATTTTACTTGCCATGGCCTTTTCATAGCAGTCTGCTCCCATTGCTTTCCAATTGGTGACAACTGATAACCAGTGGTCACAGATACATGATGTCATCAATCTGATATTTAAGATGGTGATGCTTTTTAGGCACAAGCCTTTTGGACTAATGGTAATTTAATAACAAATTTAATGAAACTGATCTTTGAGTGTTTTGTTGAGTCTGATTTCCGGAACTCATTTTGGGGTCTGGTGTTTTGGTTGTGGTTGAATTCCCATCTTTTGGCTTTACTTTAATATATTCTTCATCTCCTTTGCTTCTCCTGCTTCTGCTTTAAGTTTTTGCCTTTCTGCTTTGCATATCCCTGCATAACACCACAGCCATGTGATTAATTTTCTATGGTGTCTTCCTCACAGCTTCTTCTACAACTTTGCTATGCTTTTTGCCATTCAGGCAATAATGTGACTCTTTCTTTCTTGAGGTATGGCTTCTTCTCCCTGATTGTGGTCAGTCACATTAAACTGAGGAGAGGATCTTAGAGTTAATTCAGGGCCTCCTGTAGCAAGGCTTTATGGAGAGCAGCTTCCAAGCCCAAAGACAGTACCATATAGCTTCCGGTAGAGTGAGTCAACACACCTTTCCAAACAGATGAAAGAGATGCACTTAGATTTATGGGAAAATGCAGCTTGGTGAATGAAAGTTACAGATTACAGAGCCTGTTTAAAGTGGATTAATGTGTCCATCACAGTGAAAATGGCTTAGCATGTGAATTTGTGTCTGATATTGTCTCTACAGATTTGGAAACAATACATACTTTTATTAATTTTTGTATGTTGTTACTACTTTAATGGGTTAATTTTTGTTTTATGGTCATTAAATGCAGATGATATCTGTAGGGTCCACACCACACAAGCCACAACAGGCAAATGTGACATTATAAGACTGAGAATACAGCCATTTTGCAAGCCACACGTTTCAGCTCATAGGTGTAATTAGCCAGAGGCTTTATCAAAACCCTTCAAGTGCATTCTTATATTTTTTCAAAATCTACTTGCATTTTTATTAAAAAATCAAAATTTAAAGAATTGAGAAAATAAAACATTAATATTTTAAATGAATCATCTTAAAAACACAGCTAGGAAGAAAAAGACATTTGTGCAAAAGG
This sequence comes from Polypterus bichir lapradei, assembly GCA_026402145.1. Classification (NCBI taxonomy): domain Eukaryota; kingdom Metazoa; phylum Chordata; class Cladistia; order Polypteriformes; family Polypteridae; genus Polypterus; species Polypterus bichir. The sequence goes on along the minus strand of JANRMT010062854.1, from coordinate 126,804,555 downwards.
CATGTGTCTCATCTCTGACTCTAGTGTCCTTTGTTTTAACTCCTTCATTTTATTATTCTTTGGTAATTTATGTTTCTAAAAATGTTTGTGTCTTCCCCTTTTTTGTTTTGTTATTCTTAAGTATATTGTGCATTTATGTTTATTTATTTATTATGTACAATAGCTCCATTTAGTTGATATTGTTATATTTCTTGTTCTTTGTGTACTGAGACTGTGACTGACTCCCTACATAAAGATGGTGGAACATTCAGTACTAGTGCTAAGGCATTGGCTTATACTTATGTTTGTTCAGCTCTCTTATGAATTTTGTTTTTTCATCTCTGACGTTGTGTAAGTGCTCATGTTGTCAGTTTTTTACTTTGCTTTTGTTATTTAGATTTTGATTGTAGATTAGGCATTTGACTTCTCACGTTTTGGCTTGCCTTTCTGGCAAATGATTTTGCTTTCCTTCATTTTATTTTGTTGGTAATATTGTTTTTTTACAAACTACTTTGGGTATGCTGTCAAACTGCATCTGGCCCTGCAAACAGTCCTCCAACTTGCAAGGAAAACCTGAGGTTTGGTGGCAGGATTAGCACTCTCTGATGTTCGCTGACCTGGGACTGGCTGGATCTCTGTAGGTGGGTAAATCTTTTATTGCTCTGGTCTCTCTGATGGCTATCATACTCAGGGAGTAGCTGTTGCTGTCGTGGATTGGCTCCTTCCAATGGTGTCTGATTTCATTCCTTTCAATGAGTGTATTATGAGACTCAGGTTAAGACACTCTCTGGGTGCTTGCTATGTCTGTTGTCTCAGTATATGCTCTGACTGCGGTAAGTGATGTCTTGGTGAGGGAGACATTCTTTTCACAGCTCTGCTCGGTGATTGATGGGTGCCTGCAAGGTGACACTTCTCTGGTCATGGGTGACTTCAATGCGACCACTGCCACTGACAGGGCTCACTATGAGGACTGTGTCTGTCCCAATTGGTCTGGCGACCGGGGTGAAAGTGGTTCCATGTTACTCTACTTTGCAAAAGGTCAGGAGCTGTGTATGGCTGAATCCTGGTTCCAGCTCCCTGGGCCACATCCTTGGACTTGGTACTCCAATACTGGTGGTGTGATGAAGGAGATCAATCACATCCTCATAGGCAAACTCTGGAGGCTCCTACAGAACTGCAGGGTCTAGAGAAGTGTCCGGTTTGTGAGTTCTGACCACACACAGACTTCTTGTTGCAACTCTGAAGATCCAGCTTAGATCCAGTAGGCTACTACCTATTTGGAGAATGAGGCTGGGCTTAGCCAGACTCCAAGATCAGGCTGTTTCTAATGAGTTTGCATGAAGTTTGTGTGAAGAATTTGTAGACTTGGGTGCGACTGCCAATCCTAATGTGATGTGGGAGACCCTCTGTGACAAGACCCTGAAGGTTGCTGAGGGCTGTGTTGGTGTTGCCAGTATTCCCAGAAGGAGGTATTTCATCTCGCAGTGCACTCTGGATATTATGAAAAGGAGTTGCAGCACACAACTTGATAGCAACTCTGGTCTGTACCGGGAACTGAGAAGGACTTCTGCAAGGGCTCTGAGGGAAGATAAGGAGGCATCTGAATCTGTTGCTTTGGAGAGTTTCAGTCAGGGCAGATAATGGAACAGTTCTTATGGATGACGTTGCAGTTGTGACCTGCTGTGATGACTGCTTTGAACAGCTGCTTAAAGCTGATCCTCCAGCTAGGATGTTGGACATCTCTGGGTTCACGTTTCTTGAGGCTGATCCTCCAATTAGCTGTGAACCACCCATTCTCACTGAGATTGCACAGTTGGTGAACCAGCACAGGGTAGGGAAGGCTGCAGGGACCTGTGGTATCTGGGGTGAACTTCTCCAGGCTGATGGTCAGGCTGTCCTCCTGTCATTGCAAGCAACTTTGCTTCAGTTTGAGAGACGGGTGTTATCCCAACTGACTGGAAAACAGGACTTGTTGTTATGATCTAAGAAGAGAAGGGTGATTGCCTGGATTGAGGCAACTACAGGAGGATAACACCTCTCTTAGTGCAAGGTAATATGATCTGTGATCACTTACCAGTGACCGAAGCAGTCTGGTTTTACACCTAAGAAGTCTACCATAGACCTAATGCTTGTACTGAGGATTTTCATCAAGCGCAAACATAAATATTAGCAGATTTTCTTTGCAGCCTTTGTCAAATTTTTAAAGTGTAGATTCAGTTGATCGAGCTGCCTTGTGGGACATCCTGAGACTTCATGGGATTCCCAGAAGTTGCTGTATGTTATGGTGGGCCTGTACACTGGTACTGTGAGTGCTGTGCAGAGTGGAGGCAGAACCTCTGCGTTTTTCCTAAATGATAAAGGACTTCCTCAGGGGTGTGTTTTTGCTCCTAGCTGTGTTCTTGCTTCTACCTTGTTCAGTACTCATATGTACTGGATGTTGGCCAGGGTCATGAGATCCAGTGGCTGTGGGGCATCTGTTGGTGAAGAAAAATTAATTGATTTTGACACAATGTGATCTTTGCGGAGTCAATGGAGGCTCTGATTGGGGCTCTCGAAAGAATGAGTGAGGAGTCTGAATGTCTGGGCTTGCGAGTGTCCTGGGTAAAAACCAAGACCATCAGCACTGTGCCTGTCTGCAGAGAGAGTGTTGACTGCATTGAGAGGTTTACCTGACATTCATGTCTCATAGGACTATTCCTATGATTGGGTGAGCATGGTGCCTCATGAGGTCACTGGAAAGGGGTGTGTGGTGCTCCTGATATCTTTGCAAATGGACAAAGTTTCAAGTCTTTCGAGTCCTGTTGCCTCTTGTTTTGTTATATGGTTGAGACATGGAGGCTGACCAGTGACATGAGACAAAGACTGGATTCCTTCGGTACTGTGTCTCTTAGAAAATCCTTGGGTACCGCTGGTTTGACTTTGTGTCGAACAAGTGGTTGCTAATGGAGTCCCGAATTACCTGCATTGTGAAGGAGCATCAGTTATGGCACTAAGACCATGTGGCACAATTCCCCCAGGGTGATCCAGCTTGCAGGATCCTCATTGTTGAGGACCCGAGCAGGTGGACCAGGTCAAGGGATGCTCACGTAACACTTGTCTGCAACAGATGTACAGTTATTTCAGGAGGTTGGTACTGGGCCGCGTGTCTGCCTGGGGAGTTGCCAACCGGGATCCCAATCTGTTTTGTCATGTGGTGAGTGCGGCAATGTGCTGTACCAGTACATGCTCCAAAACATGATCTGTCTTCAGCTTTGTTTGTCTTTGGGACTAGGGGTTTTATCATTCCCCTGTAGCCAATTGCATTAAATTCTTTTGTGATTGGTGTTCTTTAGGAGTTTATAACACTTTCCTAAGGAGTTTTTGTGCTAATTTTCAGATTTGCCTAATCCAGTTCCAGAGCATGTCATTTTTTTTAAATATAAGTATTACCTTATACAAAAATGTATAAGACATAATAGCAACAAAAATAAAAACATAAACAATTCATTTAACACCTTCAATTCCATCAGACAGACTATGTATGAATTATTGCAGTTACTTGATTGAACATTTTCAGTTGACTCCTTTTTATCTTGAAAACCAGGACCCAGCCCCTGTTCAAGACTTTCTTAAATTCTGTCTTCAGGCTGCTGCTTGCTCTCTGGATGGCCATCTTTCATAATGCTCAGTTAAGTGGGAGCTGTATTATATATATCAAGGTGCAGGTTGTGAAAAGACCAAAAGTGAGCCCACCTTTATCTTGGAATGGTGAAACAGCTGAACGTGGTTTGAACCAGATGTTGTAGGAATATGTCTGATATTTAGTTGATTTAAATAAAACAACCTAATATCAAACATATCACACATCATCTGGCATGTAGAATCAGAGACCCTGGCTAAGTGAGATTCTTGATGATACATGATTCTAAAAATAAAGTCAAAGTAGCACAGAAAGAAACTCATTACAAAATGATTAATTGTTACACTGTTTCACTCATTCACTGTTTTCTTTTTATGAATTATTATGCATAGACGGCAAACATGCCCATGTTAAATTAACTCTTATAGTCTCCAAACAAACCCTAAAAATTTTTACATAGAGACAGAGCCTTTCCATTTATACACTCAAAATGTTAATTCAGCACTAGAATTTGTGCTGTATATAGTACAGCATTGGGGAATAAAACACAAAGAATCTACTCAACTATTTCTGCAATGTATCCAACTAAAAAAAAAATTCAGATATGTGGTGTTTATTCTTAAGCTAATGCTACAATACATTGAGGAAATTAGTTGGAAATAAATTGCTTTTTCACAGACAGCTACAGTAATAATACTGTACATGTAATACATCTTCAGATGAAGGAAGGAATGAAAAATCCATTTTAAATACTGTGAAACAAAGAAAGAGTAGCTGTACACAGATATGCATTCATCTAAGCAAAGTTTTACTAAGGATTATTTTCAGCATTATGATTGCCTAAAATATAGTCTAAGATATAATCTGTATTATGTCATATAAGAGCATTTATATGAACTTAGTAGAAGGTAAGTATGATTTTTTTTTCATTAAACAGAAGATTACTTTGCCATGCATGTCTTAAAACACTGCAAGTCACTGGTAGGTGGCAAATGCTTTTAATGCCAGGAGTGTTTTTTCATCTGACCTAGAAGATAATCGTTTTCACTATTTATTGACAAATAAATAGTTAGAGCATGAGCTTCTTTATTGATTTTGTATCCCACATATCAAGTTCAGGATAGGAGGGAGTCAGTGCCTATCCTGTTAATACTTAGCAGGAACAAACCCTGAAGATGACAATGGCCTGTCAAAGAACACAGGGACACACACATCAACCAAGAGTTGCCTATTACCTGTATATGTACTGCATATGTGCTGTAGTACATAAAGCAGTAGTCCTCGAGTTTGAACAATATTCAAATTCAACAAAGACAGTGTTTGGGCTAGGCTTTAAAACCCTGGAGTCTGAGCTATAAGGAAGAAGTTTAAAATACTGTACTACCGTGGCATCTTAAGGCTATTTACAAAAAGTATAATTAATAAGGAAGAAATCTACATAATATATTTACATTATCTTAAGGTTGCTTTTGACAATTTATTTAGTATTTAAGTTAAAGTGAATATACCTCATTTATTAAACATTTACAGTAGTTAATGTTTTAATATAGTAATACCAAGCTTTAATATAGTAATAACAAGCTTTTCAAGAAATGATGCACAGGAATACAGAAGAATTTGCTTATCTGTTAAACATCTCTACTATGAATTAGGGTGAAATTAATTGAATAATTCAGAAATAGCCATAAATATAAGTAGGTAAAGATTTTGTTATATCTATATGATACATATATTTAATAGTTGGTATACCACAGACACAATAAAAACTTTTAAAGATGAGCATTCCTTTAATTTCTGTATTTTTAATGAACAATCTGCCATTTTTGTCAGTAATAATAAACACTCACACTTTTTAATTACATGTTTTTGTGCTTTATCCCACAAAGTAGGCATTGTACTTTGACCCAGAATTATGCTTTTTTCTGATAGTCTAATAAATTAAAATGCTGCTGTAATAAAAGATGATAAAAGATGAGAATTCCAAACTTCTTGCATTATATATTTAAAAAAACAGTCTAGAACAAATACAAATATTTCAGTCTCTATAATATAATGTGTGTATCTTTCTATTTCCCAAACCTACTTTTACCATTCATGGAGAGCTGCAGCCTATCCTGACAGCATGAATTACATGACAGGAACCAACTCTGGATGGGATGGAAGTCCACCTTATGGGAATTAAAAAAAACACACACACACACACACATTTTAGAGTCCTCAACCAGCCTAAATTGTACATATTTAAGATATGTGAAGGAAGTTGATGTTGGGAGAAGCACTAAGTGGACAGACATAAAGTACAAACTGTGACTCAATGTTTCTTAAGGTTCTAAGGTAGCAGTGCAAGACACAAATTAAAAAAAAATAAAGCTGAAATGTTAACATCATTCAGAACCCTTAAAATGTAGTTTTTATACTTCAAAGAGAAGATAATATTTCCCTGCTTAATTTGAATACTAAATACTTATTTAAAGTAAGCATAGCTTATCATAGTGTTTATGGTCAAACTTAATAAGGCTGTACATTTCATATACAATACACTAGTAAAAAGTAATACAATGAATAGAATTTGAAAAGTAATTAGTTCAATAATATAACTTAACATACGCTTTACAATGTAGGCGTTGAACTGAGTCATTATGTTAGTTATATTGAATTATGACTGCAAGCTGCCCTTTATATAACATATTTTAGTAAAATTAAATCATAAAAAAGAAACAAGAGTGCAACTTCCTTCCAACATAGTCAAAATGTATCAATCTGTGTCTTAAACAATTACTTAGTGATGATACTGTATATAATAACATCCACCTGTCCATTATCTGAAATCACTTTTTCTAATACAGAGTCATGGAGATTGGCAATTCCATCTTCATAAACAAGTGTAAGTCAGGAACTAACCTTTCATGGAACAGGAGACAACTGTAGGCCTCACTCACTCGCACCAGGTGAAATTAAAATTGCTTGCTAACACATAATGCACAGTTTTCGAATGCGTTTAGAAATTTGATAACCTAAGAAAACCAGTATGTACATGGAGAAAAGATATCAGTCCTACATAGACAGTAAAACTGGGAACTGGACCTAGTTCTTTAGACCTGTGAGGCACCTTAATTGCTCATAAAATTCAACCTTACAATTAATTAAAATTAAATCATTCCAGCATTTCCTATCATTTTTTTTCAAAGGAAAACTTTGCATTGTAGGGATTTCTCTAATATGAAAATTAAGTATGTGAAATATTTCATATGTAAACACAATTCCATTATAAATGTGCCTGTGTTAATAATCTGCTTTAACCAGGAGAATGTAAATTTGGCAGCAGCATTTGTCAACACTGCTCTTTTGTTAATCCCTTCTCTTTACATTTCAATTAGAATGTACAAAAACCCCAGAAATATCTGAAGGTCAGATGAGCAGAGTATGCCTGTTATTTGGTGGTACATTCACAGTCTTGGGGATAACATTTGTAATATGTGTGGATGTCTTGCAGCACTGGGGACCTTATGAACTAGTTTTTTGCACAAACTTTTTATTAGAAGGGCGGACAGCAAAAGTGACTTGACAATTTTAGTATAACTACTGCTATAAACAGACATAATCTCTTTATCAATAATCATCATGTATAGATAACATATACAAGTACAGAGTCATTTATAGTTACCTTTTCTCTTTTATATGTCTAATATATGAATAAAAAACAAAGGTTCCTATTTATGACAATCTGGTATAAAATGCATAGATAATCTGAACAAAGTCAAACGCTACTTGGTGTGAAGTCATTAATTAAGAACTGTATTTTTGATGCATGAGCTCGACATGTGCCTTAAATATTTCTGCACATTCTAATTGTCAGTTTTAGCAAAAAACAACAAATATCGATAGTGTATATAGTGCTGAAAAGATTATATTATTTATAGATGACTGTGGCATGGTGGTACAGTGATTTGTGATACTACATATTCTAGCCCAGTTATTGATCCTGTGGAGTTGAATATTCTCCCTGTACCTGCATGTGTTTTTCCACAGACATTATCGTTTTCATCCTAAAGTTTAGGTTGTGTCATTGCTCTAAAATGAGAGGATGTGTGTGCACCCTGTCCAGACTGGTCCCTACCTGGTCTCTGATCCTGTTGGGATAAGTTCTGGCAACTTGCAATCCTGAATTGGATAAAGTGGGATTTGAAAATTAATAGATTACCTATAAAAATTTTCTATGATTCATTGCCTTGAATTTTTGTTAATGAATTACAATGCAGACCTATTGTAATTTTGAAAAGCTGTCAGATTTTGGAGAACCAAAAATGAAATAGTAAGCATGCTCGTGTAAATGCACAAGTACTAGCATGTAAGTTAAATGCTGAAAATACCTGAAACATTATTACATATATTCTCACTTTCTATAGTTTAATGTAACTTATTTGGACAAATGCAAATCGGATTTTCCAAAGCTGGAATTTATATTGCATAATACTGTATTTCATGTCCAGTGTTTTACGTAAACCAGTTTATGCCTTACAGCGTCATGATGATTAATGATAAAAGTCATTATTAGAAATCATATAATGATTTATTGTCTTATATAAAGCAGAGATTTACTGACTTTACCATGTATGGTAGACATCATAGAACATACTATATATCTGCAAATCAAAATTAAAGATCATGAAAACATAATAACAAACCTTTCACTTTTATAGTGACTATTTCCCTGAACAATATTGTAAGTATGCAGCAATAATACAATTATTATTATTATTATTCATGTTTAAAATTGAAGCAAATGCAGACTGAGTGACTTCCACAGGGTCACAGAGTGGATCAGAGGTCAGGCTCATCAGTTTGTTGTTTTAGCCTGTGGGCTATTCTACCCACAAATACATAGTTCAACAATATTAATAACCTAGTATTATGAAGAGAACACAGTTAAAATTACAACATATTTTCAACGTGTTTACTAAATGACATCTATTTATGTTTAAAATCAATTAAGCTGATAATAAAAAGCCAAAAAGAAATAGTAGCTTTAATTTGCAAAGATGATACAATATTTAAAGAATGCAGTTGTCAGTACAAGTGTAGAGGTCTTTCTTACCGTGAAGTGTATCAGATCTTCCTTGCAATCATTACTTTGTTGTAACTTCACAGAATCTGAATCATTTACCCCTTGAAAGTGTCCTGACTAGCAGCCCAGTGTGTGCCAACATATTTATATACAGGCTCATCAGGGCTGCCACACTTCACTGGACTAACACCATGACACATGGAACTCTTCCCACTAATTAATGCCATTATTGATCTAAGGGACCCTCTGGCTTCCACATGTAACACATTTTCAAGGTCAACAACTGGTATTGATTGTTTTTTTTCCCTTTTACGCCCAATCCAAACACTGGGATTGTCACTGAAATGTGACATTTGAAAACCAAACCAAGTCAATAATATTATGAAAATCGTGAGGATATAGGGGTTGTCTGTGAAGCCTGAATACCCACAATGTAATCAATATTTCTTTCCTAGCTGATGCCACATTTGTTTTACACATAACACACGCTTCCAAAGTGTAGATTTCAAAAAATTAATTCTATCATTATTTATAGTGAATTATGTTTGAAATTAGTGGTGCATGAAAGTATAAACTACTAAAGCTATTTCTATGCAAACACTATATAAAACAGAAATGTATGCTGGCCTTTGGCAGTTCTGATAAGGAACTTGGAGGTTGGTGGGCTTTTATACAGTATGTTCCATGACTTTTGAAATATTTTGTGAATACTTACAAAAACATCAAGCAGCATCAAATGACACTGAGTGGCCACTTCATTAGGTGTAACTGGCTTTTCCATATAACTGACTATTCAGTCAATGGCAGTCTGAGTGAAGACAGTGTCATTTAAAGCAGCTAGGCAGGCAGCATGAAAACTGATTATGTGTATAATTCATAGGGACAATAGGCAAAACTAATCGTTGGTATGACTTTGATCACAGTATGGTAGTATGCGGTATCAGGCATGCTGCCATAAGTGTACCAGAATAGGAACCTTGCTAGGGTTTTCACACACAATATTGCTATAGGATATATTAATAATGAGACAGTTCCTAAAAAACATCTACTCTATGACTGTCCTTTAGTTGAAAGCAAACCCCTATTCAAAGGAGCCAACACAGGCAGACATGACCTTTATAAAATAACATTGGTGCTAAAGTCAACCGTGGTGTCAAAAGAGGCTTATCAGAGCACACAAGAGTACTTTATGTACAGAAACATTATGGTAGGTAATGATCCAAATTAATTATATGCCTATCACTAAAAGACAATATGTGGTTGCTGTGTTCAAAGAAGCACAAACACTACAGAAATGGAAAAAAAATCACATGATCTGATGATTCCCAGTTCCTGCTGATTCAGACTGAGATATGGCAAACACTTCACATGTCAATGGAACCCTCCTGCCGGGTGTCAATAAGGTAAGCTGGTGGTATTTAAAATAAAAGTATGGAGTGTGTTTCCATGACATATATTTGGCTGTTTTTTTATGAATAGAGCAATGTTTTAATGGAAGAGAATATCTGAATGTTATTGCCAATGAGGTGCAACCCTTTATGATAGCAGTGTACTCACTGTTGAATGCGCCTTTACAAAAAATAATGATGATTTTGTATTTTTCAAGCTGTGTGCCTTCAACATTGT
>JANRMT010062854.1:126710015-126794256 GCA_026402145.1 Polypterus bichir lapradei | reverse complement strand
TTAATATTATATACATAACATATATATGTTTGGTATCATTCTTTTCGAAATTTATCGAACTTTAATGTGATGTTGTTAGATATTAAGATTCTTATTCTGTTTTTAAATTATAAACTAAAAAATATCAAGAACTCACGTCCCATGAGATGAAACTTTGTGCCAAGAGATTTAACCACACCCAGGGCCGGAAATAAAAGACAAAGAGTAGGACAGTTGCTGTACAGACTTTTAAATGTTTGAAGCACTGTGCGAGATAAAGATCACACGGCACAGCAGCAGCAGCAATCCAGCAGATGATCGAGCAAAGAGGAGGTAAAAAAAACTATATTTGTTTCCCATTGTATCACTATTTAAGAGGGTGTTTCAGAGAAGTGACTGTCTCCTTAGGGTGCGTTCAGCTCCCCTCTTCCTAAGTAGCTTGCACATAGCGCAGGACAGGGGTTTTGGCGAGTAAAGTGAGCAGGGGGTGAAACCCCTAGTATAATATATAAGTAACAAGCAGTGAATTTTTAGTAGTAAAAAGGAAAAAAAGGTGTCATAGATCTCATAAGAACAGCTGCTCTCCTGGGGCCTCATGTATAACGCCGTGCATAGAATTCGCACTATAACATGCCGTAAGCACAAAAGCCGAAATGTGCTTATGCACAGAAAAATCCAGATGCAGGAATCTGTGCGTATTCCAACTTCCACGTTCTTCCGCTACATAAATCCCGGTCAGCGTGAAAAGTAATGCTTGTGCACGCGCCTTATGTCCTGCCCCAACTCCTCCCAGAATTACACCTCTTTGAATATGCAAATTAATATAAATAGCCCTTAAGCTCAGCCTTCTGTGAAAAGACAATGGGAAAAGCACGGGGGGAAAATATAAGAATTTCAGCGAATACTAAGTGGAGGCAAAGGAAAAACATACTATTTGTTTAATTAAACCGTGGTATAATCAACAAAAGGAAGTTGATTGAGTGACATAGCGTGTTGGAGAAACTTGAAATCTCACGTTTACAAAGTCGCACAGTGCCGGAAATAAAAAAAAAATCACATATCAAAGTCACCGTGAAAAGGTGACTTGTAGCCCACACTGTCTGAGTGTCATATGAAAGCTTATTAGGGTACAGAGAAAAAAAAGGCACACAGTGGGGAAAAAGCACGAAATGTCAACTTCAATATCGAAATTTCCACTTTAATCATGTAGTTTATTTTGTCATTAAAGTAGAACATCATAAACTTCATCTTAAAATTGTTTAATTAACCAGTTTCTCAAATCATATCGTAATTAAAGTAGCACGTTAAATGATTTGTTTTTTATGTGATCTTCTATGTGCTCTATGTGTGTGAATCACTACTTGCTTCTTAAACCGGTTCTCTTCCTCCGACTGGACACAGAATCCATTACATTCATGATATTACAACTCTCTGAATAACTAAAATACTGGGATATATACGTAATATCATTTTCATGATGATAGGAGTTAAAGCACGTTATTAAACATGGGTTTCATGGTGCAGTGATTGTGCGCGACCTTTGATGAAATTATTTATTGCAGCAGTACTTATGGGTGGCTCTAGGCTTGTGGCAGCCCTGGGCAGAGAAAGAATCGGTGGCTCCTACGCACGCCAATGTCAATATGGTATCTTATGCATGGTGGATGGCCACGTCCGTTGCGGACACTGCATAGCCGCCTCGTGCTCATGACACAAGCGTTTAACTTTTGTTAATAATTTGCCGCTGCATTTTTAGCTGTGTCGTTATTTACTCTTTCTGTTTTATATTCAATATATATTGGCGTGGCCGCCCCTGCAGTCCTTGCTTAACCGATCGCCACACAATCAGCTCTGTAATAGACGTTAAGCCATCTGTAAGCTTAGAGCGCCGATTCTTCAAAACGTTTAAGGAACATTGAAATATCTTTGTAGTACATGTCCTAGTGAAGAATATAGATTATTTAAACGAAGTTAAAGTTTTATCTGTATAATATAATAAACATATTTTGCTTCATTTCATCTTAAAAATGATATTGTCATCATATGTAAATACGTGCTTTATAAAGTGGCGCAGGTTGTGTAATATTATAACTGTAGTGCAAGTTTACAGTGTGGTAATTGTACTTATAAGTACAAACAGTTCTACAAGGTGCACTTGATTGAGTGCGTTTAAAGTTCTTGGGTTGAATCTGTTTCTAAACCGCGAGGTCCGTACAGGAAAGGCTTTGAAACATTTGTCGTATGAGAGCTGTTCAATGAGAGCATGGCTGAGGCAGTGTGTGCTTGATGCTGTATACCGATAATTCTCTTTCCGATCAGCAGCTGCTGTGATTCCCCACTCAGATACAGTGATATAAATACTCCAAGTGGTGCAGTGAGAGTAACATGGAAAAAGATGATCCGCTGTGGCAACTCCTAACGGGAGCAGCTGAAAGAAGAAGAAGAAGAAGAAGGTGCAGTTAGAGTAACAACGCTAAAGCAGTTGGAATACTATGGCTATTCCCTGGACCATTATATTGTTACAAGTTAATTACAATCAGATGCATTACACTAATAAACAATATGCGGTTAGTTTCAGTGTATTTATAAATCCGCGTCAGGAAAATAAGGAGTAACCACACAGGAACAGTAGCATTGCTTTGACGCTGGGTGCTGCCAGTCTGCAAAACCGAGCGGAGAACTTGCGTACGACAAGGTATGAGGTACCATGGAAAGGTGCGTGGCTTTAAGCCAAGTGTAGGTTTTATACATCACGATTTGAACGTGGAAAAGTTCTTACGCAACATTTCTGTGCGTACGCACCATTTATACATGAGGCCCCGGTCCTTTGCAAGGTTAGATAATAAAAAGTACCTGAATCTGGAGACATTTTTTGTCATCCTAAATTAAAATGCATACCTGTGCTGAATAGTTTGTTTAAAATGCTAATTATTAAAACTCATTTTTATTGACGATCAAGTGTTTTGAATATTCCTGATCCACTCAAATGGTTTCAACCACAACATACAGTGTATTATCTGAATGCAGAAGCCTGACAGATGAAGCATCTTATGTTTATTCCATACTGGTTAGACCTGACTGCAAAATACAAAAGGCCTTCTTGCTGTTCATTTCTTCATATTCATATACTTTACTCTATTTTCTTATCCACAGTTCACAGTGACAATCCCAGCCACAATGACTAAAAGGTGGACACCAACCCTACATGAAGTGCTTGTTCATCACAGGACACAAGAATGTAGTACCTGGCTAATTTCAAATCAATTTCAAATCTCAATTTTTTAAAGTGATATTTTTAAAACAGTTAAAATTTACTTCTAAATGTTTCACATCTGTGGATGTTACCATTTTCTAATATAAATGCCTATTTATTTACTGAATTTCATATGAGTATCAGTAAATTAATTTAAGACATTGACTCAGTGAAGACAAACGTGAATTTTTGATAACATCTTGAAAATGCCCAGCACATACTGTATTTTGTACAAATCTCAGGATTCTACAACATATAAAAGTCTACTCTTAACCCACATGAAACTGTGCACTTGATCTACTATGCATTCACTCATTACCTTGGCATGAAAACCAACAAACTGGCTTTTGAAAGAGTTCAATATGTCACTGACTGGATTTAATTTAGCAAACAGTACAATTAAATTGCTCTGCTGGAGTAATCTGTTTCAAAACAATTTATAGCAGCTGCAGTTTTCCTACAATATAAAAATGTTTTTACCACAGGCCTTATGTTATTGTACAAAATGGGCAACAGCTTTCTTTTTAAGGCCCACCTGCTCTGCCTGTGTTATTGACTGTTCAGCGAGAGATAGCACTGAAACAAGCATACTTTGAATGTATTACTAATTATAATTTCCATGCTCAAAGCACTTTACATTACTTTTTACTTGGAAAAATTAACTATTCATGGATGTATTATACTGTATGAACATGGCCAAAAAACCTCCTTCCAAAGGTAATTCTGTGATATCCTTAAATAACCTGAATCTATGAATCAGTCCTGCTCGCTGTCAACAAACCAGGGTGGAAGCGGTCATGTCATAGAGTTGTGGCGGTGGAACATGCCAAGTCACATGACTCTAGTAGAGTAAAAAATAAACATCACAGGACATCGGAATGTTTTGCAGATCAGATGCATCCTTTTATACAAGCAGTCACTTCTGTCTGCAAATAAGTTTTTTTCAGCAGAATAATGCCAGATTTCAGGAGATAGGAAAATTCTGGAATCGTTCAAGAAACATAACAGAGAATTCAGTTCAAAGCATCATTCCCCTTGCAAGTCAATAGGTCCCAAGCCATTTAAAAATCTGTAGAATGTGATATAATAAGCTTTTTAGGGTAGAGATACATCACACAGTAATCAGCAGCAATATGTTTGGAGATGACTTGAGCCAGCAGCCTTTTATCACCTTGTTGAGTTTATAACCTGGTGAGTTAATGACAGCAAAAGGTAAAAAGGTAGCTCTGTATTAGTGTACCCAACACACTGGTCATTTGCAATAAATGTACATTTTGAATGTCCAGTTAATATACTGTATGTCAAGACTTTTGCTAAACCTCCATAGGCCAATGTAAAGGATTCTGTCTTCTGTCTTCTAAGATTTCTGTCTTATTTCCTCTACAGCTCTGATATCATTGACCCAGACCACCAACCACACTCTGACACCACCTATCTCTCAGCCCTTATCCACTCCCAAGGAATCTGCCTTATAAAAGTACTGCCAACATAGCTTTATTTCTGAAGAATCTTTCAAAAATCTCTACATTACTTTGTGATGTAGGAATTCCATGTGATGCATCCAAAAACTTATTTGCCCGACACTTTATTAAATGATGTATTCCTCCTGGGACCCCAACCCTCATTCATCACTCTCTAGTATCATTCTTTTCACTTGTCATAGGCATCATACACATGTGGCAGGGAACTAGGCTACTGAGAGACCTTACACATTAATATTTGAAGAAAACATAAACTAAGTACAGATAGTGATTGGATTAGGAATCAAATAATGTTCTTGGACTTGAACCTATAGACATGCAGGTATTTATCCATTTATTTTGTGAAACCACTTTTTTAAACCTTTATAGGACTGTGTGGAACTGAGGTCTATCCTGGCACCATTGGCCACAAAGCTTGAACCATGCCTCAGCAAGAAACCAGTTTATCACAGGGCATACTTCTGCTCATACAAACCATGCAAGTTTAGAGGCACCAGCCAATCTCTTATATATCTTTTCTGGTTCGTCCTGCTTCCACTTCAAAACCGGTCCTGCCCACACGCAGCCGACACGGCATTTCTCGATTCCTATTGGTCGTCTTCCATGTCATGCACTATACTGGCCTGCTGAGCTAAAGTAGCTTTACCACCTTTGCTGGAGCCACCTGTGTCTTTACAACAGCTTCTTACACATCAAACATCAGAAGATAAAAATGATCGTGAACACATTTGAGAATACAACTCTTCTCTAGCGTTTGCTTCCATGGGTGCATAGATAACTCAACCTCCTGGCCACGGACCATACTGTTTTAAAATACACTGGCAAATTTATCACCAAATCTCTCCACCATACGCTTACACTTGTACCTCTCCAATATATGGACAGTTGTATGTTTTTGACACAGCGCAAGCTACTGCAGTACGCTTTAAATAAAGCAAACTCTGCATGCAGCGAAAATGTACTTCTCCAGCTAGATTCCATGCTCAGAACCATCAACCCCTTCGCTAAATCATACAAACACATGCATGAAATCGCTCAGTCCAATCCAACAGCATCTGTACGAATGGTTTTCAAGGAAAATCCTACGCAGGATTTAGGACGATACAATGATTTTTGTCGGAGAAGATGGCGAAACGCCTGCCGAAAGGGATATTTGCATCTATCCCGTACGCAACTCCTGCAAACAGATTTCCACGCTCAATATGAATTGCGATCCTATGGTTTACCCACTTTTATTCCCTTATGGAGACATTGGCTGGCACAAAGATTTACATGTTCCCGATAAAAGAACCGGCAAGCGAATAAGGCTTACTCAATGCCAATTTTACGTGTACAGATTAGCAATGAGGAATACATTTAGTATTTTGCACTAAAGCGGCAAACTATTCCAACAGTACATCGTAGATGCGTATGTTAAAACAGAGGGCGCGCGTCTCACCTATCTCAGATTACATCTACAAGATCTGTGCGTGGAACAATACAATGTTTGAATACAGACGCACTGCAAGCAAACGCTGAAAATAACAACGTACGTGTAGGCAAAATGATCATATTACACACATGCCCAGGAAGTCCAAGATACATGCAACAAAACTATCAGGATGCTATGGCCATAGTACATAAATTCGGAAAGCCTGATTTGTTTATCACTTTCACATGTAATCCTACTTGGCCGGAAATTCTACATGCACATTGCGTCTTTCAAGAAGTATTTATTTCTTCTTGATTTCTGAATTCCTTTCTCATTCCGTTTCTATTCTTACACCGCCGTATGCTACGGCGGGCGTCGGCTAGTCTAATATAAACTGCAAATATTAAAGGAATACTGTACTTTGAAAACGTATCAGATCTCAATGGGAAAAAAAATCATGCTGGATATCTATACTGATATGGACTGGGTAATGTGTTAGGAATAAAAGGATGCCACATCATTTGATGGAAATGAAAATTATTAACATACAGAAGGCAGAATTCAAAGACACTCCGAATATCAAAGTGAAAAAATGATGCGGCAGACTAGTCAATTTTGCTGAAATTTCATTGCAGCAACTCAGAATTGTACTCAATAGTTTGTATGGCCCCCACATTCTTGTATGCATGCCTGACAATGCCGGGGCATGCTCCTAATGAGACGATGGATGGTGTCCTGGGGGATCTCCTCCCAGATGTGGACCAGGGCATCACTGAGCTCCTGGACAGTCTGAGATGCAACCTGGTGGCATTGGATGGACCGAGACATAATGTCCCAGAGGTGTTCTGTTGGATTTGGGTCAGGCGAGAGTGGGGGCCAGTCAATGGTGTCAATTCCTTCATCCTCCAGGAACTGCCTGAATACTTTCGCCACATGAGGCCGGGCATTATCATGCACCAGGAGGAACCCAGGACCCACTGCACCAGCATTGGTTCTGACAATGGGTCCAAGGATTTCATACTAATACCTAATGGCAGTGAAGATGCCATGGTCTAGCCTGTAGAGGTCTGTGCGTCCCTCCATGGATATGCCTCCCCACACCATCACTGAACCACTACCAAACCGGTTATGCTGAATGATGTTACAGGCAGCATTACATTCTCCACGGCTTCTATAGACCCTTTCACTTCTGTCACATGTGCTTTGGGTGAACCTGCTCTCATCTGTGAAAAGCACAGGGCACCAGTGGTGGACCTGCCAATTCTGTTATTCTATGGAAAATGCCAATCAAGCTCCACGGTGCTGGGCAGTGAGCACAGTGCCCACTAGAGGACATTGGGCCCTTAGGCCACCCTCATGAAGTCTGTTTCTGACTGTTTGGCCCTGTCCAGCTCTTCTAGAGTAACTGTCTATCTCCTGGAATCTCCTTCATGCCCTTGAGACTGCGCTGGGTCACACAGCAAATCCTCCTTCAATGGCACATATTGATGTGCTATCCTGAAGAATTTGGACTACCTGTGCAACCTCTGTAGGGTCCAGGTACCGCCTCATGCTACCAGTAGTGACACTGACCACAGCCAAATGCAAAACTAGTGAAAAAACAGTCAGAAAAGATGAGGAGGGAAAAATGTCAGTGCCCTCCACCGGTTAAACCATTCCTGTTTTGGGGGTTGTCTCATTGTTGCCCCTCTAGTGCACCTATTGTTAATTTCATTAACACCAGAACAGCTGAAACAACCCCCTCTGCTACTTAACTGATCAAATCAATATCCCAGAAGGTTCAC
Organism: Polypterus bichir lapradei; assembly: GCA_026402145.1. Lineage (NCBI taxonomy): Eukaryota > Metazoa > Chordata > Cladistia > Polypteriformes > Polypteridae > Polypterus > Polypterus bichir. Next base: position 126,786,348 of record JANRMT010062854.1, on the reverse strand, counting down.
TGACTTGATGCTATACTCTGATTAAAAAGTGTTCCTTTAATTTTTTGAGAATCTCACAAATACAGTGAAACAGCTGGGAATCAAAACTTAGTCTTCAGAGCGGTGAGCCAGCAAAGCTAACAATTGTGCAATTTTGTGTACATAAAATCAAGTATTATTTACATATGTCAGCAAAGGCTGTACATGGCATAAAAAAACAAATGTTTCTCTTCCGAGACTCTGACAGATAAAATGTAAAATAAAAGAAGGGCCTGGTTAAGCATTAGAAGTGTAATTCAGTATGCACAAAATGAAACAAAAATGTAAGATTAAAAGAATGAAAATTGTCACTTATTAAATACAGCTTAATGTACTCTACACATCAATACCTTTTTAAGTTTTTTTTTAATTATTGATTTTACCTTAGAGAAAATGCAACAAGTTATCAATGGTTATTATAACTTCAAGACAGAGACAAACAACCACATTTTACATATTTTGGTTTGAAATGAATGCTAATTTTGCAAATGTTAATGAAATTATATAACAGATAACAGAAGAAGTTAAGAATATAAATTTTGGCACATTTTGGAAATTGAGGCTGGCTAACTGGCTGGCATTTGTGATGCTTGATGAACATTTGAGTTGACAGGACTGGAATGAGTGCAAGAAAACCAATCAGTCCATTGCGGACCTGTCAATACCTTAATGTGATCACAAAACTGAGAAACCCTGAGGGGGCAGACACGCAAGGGCAGCAGCACAAAAATTCAGGACAGCAAACAGTGCCTTGTGGAATTAATCACACAGCAGACAGGTGTCATAAAGTGCAAGTTCAGCTTACCAGAGTTCATAGATTTATAAACACTAGAGACTCAATTGATTGAGAAGTAGTTTAAAAGTAAAGCTCACAAAAACCTATAACACATTCCTCCATCATCCACTTATTCAAAGTCAGGGTCATGGAGAGCCAGTGGCTATCCTGGAAGCATCCCAAGCCAAACATGGACCAATACTGAACAGAATGCTCTTTCTTCCATTGAAAGACCAAACACACTCATTCCAGGCCAATTTAAAGTCACCACCTAACCCTAACCCATGTGCATATATAAGGTCAGGTCAGGCTGGGGAGCATGCACTGGTACAACTCGTTGCCACACCCACAACTTGGGATCCCGGTTGACATTCCCAAGGCAGACACGCAGTCCAGTCCCAGGAAGAGTCACTAGAGATATGAATGTCACTGCTGAGGTAAGTAAACTCTCAACAAGGTCAGCACTCTCTCCACAGATAGACACACTGCTGATGGCTGTGCCGAAGAGGTCATTGAAGGCTTAGATTTTGTTTTTTATCCAGGACACTCACAAGCCCAGACGCTCAGTCTCTCGAGAACCCGGATCAGAGTCTCCATTCACTCTGAGAAGATCACAATATCTTCAGTAAAATGAAGATCAGTGAAAATTTCACGAAGATATGCCTCACAGCCACTGTACTCCATGACCTTGCCAAACACCCAGTCCATACAAGTTTAATACAGTAGGAGCAAGAACACTCATGTATGCATGTATAAACTAGGGAAAATGAAACATTTCACAAAGGAACAGATTATTAATAGACAGTCTTCTTTGAAATTTTATGGCAACTAGATATTCAATAGTTAGGTGGCCACTGTTTATCTAAGAAACTTGACACAACCTAGTATGATTTCTTTATTTATGTACTATTTTTATACTATATTAATTAATAACTTGCATGTTATTGTTAATTCTACTAACAGTATACAGTATAATAGTATATTGTTGCCAACCTGTTTGATTCTTCTGAAGTTGAAACAGGGAAAAGAAAATTACATCAATAAAGTGAGAGATCAAAAAATGCTGAAATTAAATTTTGAAACTTTTCTTTGGCATTCAGCAAGCTATTGTGATAGGAGGGTGTGGTTATGGATCCACAGCCAGACAAAACCAACAAGGCTAAATAAAACTTTTATGAACAGAAACATTCAATTAAAGGATTACAAAAGGGTAAAAAAACATGATAAAAAGAAATGAGCCACTCTCTTGGCTTGCCTACACTGATTTAAGACCCTGTCTGGCCAAGCTTGGTGGAGTGACATATCCACTTGCTCACTAAAGAACCAAATACATGTGGTTCCATTTTCTCTTATGACTCTGTCTCCTTCTCTGTCCACCACTGTGCATTTGCCCCAACTCACCTTCAGACTGAAAGAACCTCATGCCTCAGGGTTAAAAAGGGTCACTCCTAGGATTGTAGGTGTCTCTACTTTTGCTCGATGGCCACCAAGCTAGAACTTCCTCGAGTGGCTCCTGGTTGCCCTTAAAAGGGCAGCTCCATATCTCCTCGTTTAGAGGAACAGCATCATGCATAAGGTTTTTTCCTAGGATTGTATTCCCACTACCATAGTTTCCACTATCTTGGCCTTGTTTACACAATCTATTCAACTACAGCTGGTTTGTTCAGCACATTATATGCTTCTAGCAAGGCTGCAGCACCCTCTACTTTGTACTGCTGCTCCTGCCTAATGACCTTCCAGAGCATACAGCACACATATACTTGTAGGATGGACAGCCCCCCAGTGGCCTCAGTAATCCCACACTGATGTACACAGAGGCTTACTTGCTACCAGAGTAGCTCTGTGTTTTTCCAAGAGGCTCTTATTGATACAGAACTCTACCTTTTGCTGTCTATTCAGGAAATAGGATGAAACACATGCTGCATCAACTTTATTGCGAATATGGTAAAAAAAATGAACAATTGAGGATGATGGTATGTTTAAGTAAGTAAACGTAATTAGTAACTTTTACTGGTTTTAGTCAACAAACATTCATTGAAGCCTATAATGTGATTCAGCAATTCTACTTTTCGGGCTTTAAAGCCAATACATGTTTGGGATTTGCAGCAATTTAAAGTCCACATCAAATAATTTTTGATTATTTTCATATAATAACTAAATGCCAATTTCAATCCTGCAGGAGGGATATCTCAGGGCATCATGTGGTCCCCCACATCAAATGCTTTCCACAGTCCATGTGGATGGCCTCCATATTAAAGGCTGTCATAATGTTACATGTATTTAGTAAGCACATAGTAGCATAGCGACAAAATGGAGGTACTCATGAAATCCAGAGATACAAAACAGTAGCAGATATGTAAAAGAAATATACAAAATGGCAGTATGATGTCACCCTGATAATAGTAAACATTTTAATCACAACACCAGCAATTAATATTTTTCAAAAAAAGAAAACAACTAAAAAATAGTTTCAATAAATTTATCACAGGATATAGGTCTAAAACTATGTTTTTATTTAGCAAACTAGCTTCACTATCTATTGAAGATGGTTTGCAATCCAAGTAATCAATGTAAACCTCATTGTTAATATTTGCAGTTTACGATACAATGTATACTGTATGTCTCTGTTATATGCCATTTGGTATGGAATTCATAAAAGCAGTGTTAATGTTTGTGATGCACCATCTGTTGGAATGACCAATGTAATGTATATGTGTCTTCTATACACAATTTGGAAAAGCAGTATTAATGCTTGTAATGTGCAATCTTTTCAAATGACAGAGACATAGCAAGTGGATGGACACATAGACATAAGACATCCTTTTATTAAGGTGGATGTAAATAATGTAATTTATTATGAGTGGGTGTTTTTTGTTTGTTTTTTTGGTTAATATATTTACTACTTTATCTTTTTTGCAAGTGAAACAAACAAAACCAAAAACTAGTTAAATGTTGTTGTTATTAATTGTAGTGAGAAGTCAAGCAAAATGACACCTTTTATTGGCTAACTAAAATGATTACAATATGCAAGCTTTCAAGACAACTCAGGCCCCTCCTTCAGGCAAGATGTAATACAGAAACTGTAGTTCCCTGTGTTTATATAGACACCAGGACAGATACAACATTGGAAAACCTTTAAGTGAGACATCTTAAATTTAAAAAATGAATAAGCCTCTCCAGGCTAAAATTCACTAAGCAAGAGAGGAGAACAATGTACAGTATTCGCAAGATCTTTGTATAAGAGTACTGTCCAACAAAGTCCTTTGAAGTTTGTGATGAGTTTTTCAATACAATGTGGGTCTGTAGACAGGCTGTCTGTGTCAGTCCATAAGATGTAAACAGGCCTCATATCTGTCCATTAAACTCATCACTATTAAAAACAATGTTGTAATGTGTTAAATTTTAGCATGAGTTTAACTTCCCATTCTTTTCTCTCTTGCTGTGTTCTGAAGTTACCTATAAGCACTGTGACTTTAAAGTCCCTCTCATAGTGTCCATGGCTGTTGAAGAAGGCTGCTACAGGAACATCTGTGTTTCCATGCTTGATGTGGAACATGTGTAAATTCATTTTCTGGTGGAGTGTTTTTTTCCAGTTTCACCCACACAGAGTGCAGTGTCAGGACATTTCATATAGAGCAAGAGTTCCCAAAATGGTTGATATCGACCCCCTGGGGTCGATTTGAACTTTCTAGGAGTCGATAGTTTCAATAAAAAAATTTGGGGGTCGACAACAGCAAAAATAGACCTCCTTACTACTGCTATTTGTTTGTTACTTCAAAATATCTATGATTCCAATAGGTTCCTAATTAAGAAGTAAACTAATTCAAAAAAACATTTTTTTGATAAAAACACATTACATACCAAACTTGCGAATGAAAAGGTAAAATGTGTCATTAAAAAAGTCACATGTAAGAATGCGTGAAAATACATGTAGCACAAACATGTCTGTGCATTGTCTTATCGAACGTATCAAAGCAAGTGCGGACATGAAAAACTGTTGCATGTCCGCACTTGCTCGTGGTGGGACCAGACAACGGATATTCGATATTAGCAGAATCTATCAGTCTTGTACGGTCATTCTTTCATAAAACGCTATAAATTGGTTCGTTTGATGTGACATGTACTTATTTGTGATTTGAACTTTGAATATAATTATTTATTGAGGAGCAGAACTACGAAAAAGAAAATCAGAGGACACAGTTTATTTATTCAAGTTTGAACAAAAATCTTCTGTTTCAAGTAAGTACATACTTTATTGTTTTTTTTATCACAGAGGCTGTTGAAATTGTTTGTTAATAAAAGTTTTTATTTCTTCAGATAATAATATGATTGAACCAAAAAAGATATGCAGACAGTACAGCTTGGACTATTTGTACTTATTTTGAATTTACATATTTATTTCATAAATGTCAAAAATGTAAAAAAAACTTTGCTTTCATTTTTGTTAGTGCAGGTTTTGATATTAAATGTTGCACAAGATAAAGCCATATTCCGTAGTCCTTTTATCTTTTTCAATTATTAATTACAAGTGATTAAAATGAAAAGTTTGATATCTAGTGAAATATTTAATATTGAGTACTGTACAAATTTATTAATTTGAGTAAGTAAAGTAAATGAGCAGGGGGTCGATGGTTTTAAAAGTTTTTGGTAAAGGGGTCTGTGGCCGAAAGAAGTTTGGGAACTCTTGATATAGACAATTAGGTAGACCACATTGGATGATCTGCAGGAAAACGATCCCTTTATGCAATGTTCTAGTCGGCAGTGTGGTATAACTACATGGTCTGTATCTATACTATAAATGTGAGCACATGTTTTGCATCTTTTCTGTAGGCAGGGAAATTTGCCATTTTCTGTTGGTCCACTTAGGAAGTTAATTACAATTTTCACATGATATCTGGTTCTCTCATCTCATGTACTACACTACTTTTTCTGGTAAGAGTTATACCATTAAAAAGCTTTATAATACCATTTGAAAATATACTTATTAACAAAACCTTGATAAATTAGCTTGTTTTTTGAATAGTCAAACATCCCAGCCAAGATGGAAATTGGTTTCTGGCTGGAAAGGAATGCCACAATGGAATGAAAGTTGGTGTCTACTGCCCAAAGTCATATTCTCCCCCCATACACACAGTGGCAGTATCCCACTGGTGGGGCACCCATGGGAATACCAACAGGGTAGGCTCGGATTTGTAGGCCCAAGGGACAGCCCTGTTGGGGATCTTGGAAGCCGCCATAGGGAGCTGCAGAGGATTGTTGTTATTATAATTTATGTTAGGTAGAATGCCCAGAAGGGACTGGGTGGTCTCATGGTCTGGAATCTCTGCAGATTTTATTTTTTTCTCCAGCCATCTGGAGTTTTTTTTTTGTTTTTTCTGTCCTCCCTGGCCATCGGACCTTACTCTTATTCTATATTAATTAATGTTGACTTATTTTTCTTACTGTGTCTTTTATTTTTCTATTCTTCATTATGTAAAGCACTTTGAACTATATTTTTTGTATGAAAATGTGCTATATAAATAAATGTTGTTGTTGTTGTTGTTGTTGCAATAGACTTCGACCTGACCCAGAAGTGCTTAAAATGTGCGGTGGTGTGGCACCAGAAGTACTTCTGACTGGTATAAACGATGCTAAGTTTCATGACAGCCAGAGTCAGGAGGCGTGTGGACGAGGCTTTAAGGAATGTGTGTAAGGAGGAAAGGGATTTGTTCTGGTAATTGTGTTATTGTGGAAGAGAATTGGAAGAAAAGTGAAGGTAAGGAATAAAGAAAATCTTGTATTTCAACCCAGGACTGTGTTGTGTAGTTGTGTGTAGGAGCTTTGGCGTGCTGCAATTGGTCACACTTATTATTACTCATTGTTTGACTTATTTTTCTTATTTGTGTCTGTTTTTGTTATACTTTTGCTTGGCCATTCAGGTCTCTGTCTTTTTTTACTTAGGAGACTAAAATTTAAATTGTGTCACAGCCGAGGTACCCATGCTCCAAGTGTTCCTGTTACCTTAGATTAACTTTGATGTCAGGAACACAGAGACTTCAGTGTTCTATAAAAAACAAAATATTTTTATTACAAAAATTTAAAAGAAATGTGTACAGAGAAAGAAATAATGGCGGCACAATTACAATGATAAAAATAAAAAACACCTATTTTCACTTTATGGGCAAGATTATAAAGTTGACAAATACATTAGAATAGATGACAAAAAAAACTTCCATTTAAATTCTAACAAGGTTCTTGCCTCCATAATACTTGTATCCCTTTATTGATGTAACAGGACACTTGTATCTCCTCAGAAAGCTATTTCCCCTTTCCAACCTCAAGAAATGAAAGGGATGAAGGCGGCATTAAAAATCCCAGTCTGAGATCAAGTCTATGCTCAGGAGTACACAGCCCACAATGGCCAGGTGCCTGCTTTGTGCAATATGAAGTAAGTAGATAGCCAAAGAGTTTAATGTAGATGCATCTTTGAGGTACCTGCCCAGTTTTAAATTGTACAGGGCCTTAGCATCACAGTTGACTACCAGTAGACCTGAAGAAAAGTGAAAGATGTGTTTAATTCAAAGCACACTAAAATATTACATTCACAAAGATTTTGACTACTAAGAGTTAAATACTCAAGGACCCTCCTTTGTTACTGTTTAGGGATTCATTTAATACTGTGGAGGAGGTTCTGCACGTTACACACTATAATATGTTTATGTGAATCCAGAGAAGCCCAAGAAAATCTTGATTCTGTGTTTACTGCAACTGATCACTCATTGATCATGGTCATGAAACAGCCATTATGCTGGGCTGTTACAGGTTGTGTAAAATTAATGGGAGCATGTGTGACTCAAAAGGAACATGCCATCAAACTAATTACAAACATTGTGAGCACTGAGTGATTTTACAAGCCACAATTCTATTTTACCCTGGCAAAGGTAGCAAGCAAGTCACCAGAGGCAGGAAGAGCAGTTGTTAAACTTTTTTGTGCAAGCGCCTTTTAGCTTCCACTATATTAAGAGGGCTGTGAAACAAAGAAAGCAGTCCAAAGTTTGGGATACGGCTGATACAGATAGCCATCTTAAATAACATCAAGGTAATTAAAATATATGCAACACTGGTGTCAAATCATGTGACTGGCAATTAACAACCTTGTCATCGACAAAATGGCTCCAAACATGTCACTGACATAATGAAAAGTCTAAAAGTTTACAAGAAAAGCTGATAAAAATATTTGAAAATAGAATAACACATTTGTTAGAAACACAGGCATAGACAAGTTCAGTTTAGCCTTTTTAGTTTGCCTGATGTAGCCACCAGGAGGCGCACTAGTCACCCAAACCCAACACAAACAGATGCTAGGCACAAATCCAGCACACAAAAAGGCTTTATTCAGTGGGAAACACTTCCCAAATCGTTTTCCACTAATGCACAATACAAAAGCACCAATCAGCACAGATAATAAAGCATATAGCTCTGTTCTTCTCTTCTTTCTCCTTCTTCCTTCACTCCTCCTCCAGCAGGCTTTGATCATGTTTGTCATCCTTGTCCTTGTCTTTGCCCTTGTACTCGTACTCATCCTTGTCTTCTTCCCAACTCTGGCTCACAGAATGAAGGCAGGAGGATCCTTTTATGCTGCACTTCAGGTGGCCCATCAGCATTATCTGGAAGTATACCCAGGTGTGGTGGAAGCCCAAAGTAGGGTTCTGGAGCTCCCCTTGGCAGCTCCCATGGAACCCATAGAGCTGTGCCAAACTCCAAGTGCCATTGAGCCCTGTGGGAATCTGAAACACCGCTGCAACCCAAAGAGGCTGCCATCTAGCGCTCTAGGGGAGGCAGTGCCCTGTGCATATCTGCTCCCCCGGTCCCTGAAAGGGCTCTGGCCATCCGTCACAATGATAAAGGTTTTTGGAAAATAAACCAGAGTACATATTCTTTCTAATAAGCACCTTCAGAACACAACAAACATAACAAGAGCAGGCACCTGCTGCTGGAAGAATCTAGAAGAGTGTCATAACCAACAAATGTTGATTTTTAAATTAACATCTAGCTGTGTTACCAGGAAACTTCCTAAGACAATAGTCCTCAGTTATAGTGCTGAGGGTTAATCACATATATTCTGCATACAATTTTTTCCACCCACTGGAGATCCTTAATCCTGAACATAACATACCATTTTCTAAGCCTAGTTAATTTTAAGCAGGGTCACTGGAGAGCTATAGCCTAAACTAGCAAGTACAGGGTGAAAGGCATGAACAATCCCTGGACAGGATGCCAGCCCATCACAGGGTGTACACATAAACACACAGGGTCAATTTAGTATTGCCAAACCACCTTATTGTGGGAGGAAACTGGAGCACCCAGAAGAAACACGCACAGACACATGAAGAACATTCAAACTACACGCAGGGAGGACCTAGAACAAAAACACTGGTCTCCATACTGAGATGATATCCAGCAACTTTGTGGGGATCGCACAAAGTCTCAAGATGTCCCACAGATCAGCTCAATCAACTAAGTTGAACGCTTTACAAAAATTGGCAAAGGCTGCAAAGAAACTCTGACAATATTCCTGTTTGTGCTCCATGAGAATCGTCAGTGCCAGAATGTGGTCAGTGGTAGACTTCTTAAGCATAAAACCAGACTGCTCCAGTCGCTGATAGGTGAGCAAGTGATCACAGATCCTATTGAGGATGACGCCTAACAAGGACCTTACCTGGCACCAAGAGCAGTGTTATTCCCCTGTATTTGCCGCAATCCAGGCAATCACCCTTCCCTTTTCAGATAGGGACAACAAGTCCTGTTTTCTAGTCAGTTGGGATGACACCTGTCTTCCAAATGGAGGCAAAAACTGTTTGCAATGCAAGGAGGACAGCTTTACCACCAGACTGGAGAAGTTCACCCCGGATACCACAGATCCCTGCAGCCTCCCCTATCCTTAGCTTGTTCACTACCTGTGCAGTCCCACAGTCTTCCCACAGATATTTAACAAAATCAAATGTTGGCTTTTCAAAAATGATTAGGGTAAGGTTTTGGTTAGCATTAGTCAATTAAACTATAATCTTTCATTATGTAGAATATAAGCTTTAAAAAAGGATTTGTTCATTTTTAAACACCAAAATAAAATCTTAATACATAATTTCCTGTTAAAACATTTGGTTTTACAATGTAAGCATCATTACAAGCATCACTGAGACAAAATGCTTATCTGCTTATTATTTTGTAAAATGGAGGTAAGTAATGTCAGTCCTGGGGGGCCGCAGTGGTTGCAGGTTTTTGTTCTAACCCATTCTCTTAATAAGAAGTTAATTATTGCTGATGAAGCATTTTTAAAGCTTCATTTAGTTGTCTCTGCTGTTAAGATTCACCACCCTGGCTTGCTTATTTTAGTCTTAAACAGCTGCCTGCATTCACTGTTTTTAATTTAGCAATAATAACAAAGGAACCAGCAGTTCTCCATCTAACTTGTCCTCATTTACACCTATGTGCACTCAGGTTTAATCAAATATTTGGAAGGAAACTCTAGAGAATAAAAGTGAAGGACTGAGAATTATACATCTGTTTAAGGCCTCAAACCATTTGGATGATATCCTTGGAAAGGAGAAAAATCTGCGATATAAGAATGACCTGATATTTCAGAATTAAAACAGTAACAGGCCATGAAATAAAATAAGATCTGTTAATGGAAACATTGTGAGAAAACATGGGAAAAAGATAAAGCTAGTCCCCAGCTGACAGCTCCGGCGTGTTCTTTACCCTGCTTCAGCATTCACCACACAAATTCACACTCCCATTTGTAAATACCATAACACAGAATGATTAGGATAAGATCAGAGCGTGCCTTTTCAGGGGATTGGTGAAGAAAAGATAGAACTTTATTTTCCCCCACTGGGAAATTTTTCTTTTAAAAGAAGCTCTTTAAATAGATAAATAATTAAATACACACATACCCAGCCACAGGGGATGTACAAACCAGTGTGTTTCTTCGTGCCGGTCCCAAGCCCGGATAAATGGGGAGGGTTACGTCAGGAAGGGCATCCAATGTAAAATTTTGCCAAATCAATATGTGGACAGCAATACAAATTTCCATACCGGATGGGTCGAGCCCTGGGTTAACAACGACCGCCACCAGTACTGTTAGCCAACAGGGTGCTGGAGGAAATTGGGCTACTGTTGGCCGAAGAAGAAGAAGGAGAAGAAGAGGGGGGAGACATGCCCGGATGCAGGAGGAGAGGAGGAAAATAAAGAGAGTGAAACTGAGGGCAGGAACTTTGAATGTTGGCAGTATGACTGGTAAGGGGAGAAAATTAGCAGATTTGATGGAGAGAAGGAAGGTTGATATATTGTGTGTGCAAGAGATTAAATGGCATCCAGGTGGATTGGAGGTGGATTCAAATTGTTCTATCATGGTGTGGATGGGAGGGGAAATGGAGTAGGAGTTATTCTGAAGGAACAGTATGTCAAGAGTGTTTTGGAGGTGAAAAGAGTGTCAGGCAGAGTAATGATTATGAAGCTGGAAATTGGAGGTGTGATGATGAATATTGTTAGTGCATATGCTCTGCAAGTTGGGTATGCAATGGGTGAGAAAGAAAATTTTTGGAGTGAGTTGGATGAAGTGATCAACAGTGTACCCAAGGGACAGAAAGTGGTCATTGGAGCGGATTTCAATGGGCATGTTGGTGAAGGGACCAGTGGAGACGAGGAGGTAATGGGTAGGTATGGTGTCAAGGAGAGGAATGAAGAATGTCAGAAGATAGTGGATTTTGCCAAAAGGATGGACATGAATACGTATTTTAAGAAGAGGGAGGAACATAGGGTTACGTACAAGAGTGGAGGAAGATGCACACAGGTAGATTACATCCTATGCAGAAGAGTTGATCTGAAGGAGATTGAAGACTGCAAAGTGGTGGCAGGAGAAAGTGTAGTTAAGCAGCATAGGATGGTAGTCTGTAGGATGACATTGGAGATCAAGAGGAAGAGAGTGAGGGCAGAACCAAGGATCAATGGTGGAAGTTGAAAAAGGAAGACTGCAAGGTTGAGTTTAGGGAGAAGGTGAGACAGGCACTGGATGGCAATGAAGAGTTACCAGACAACTGGGAAACTACAGCAGGTGTAGTAAGCGTGACAGCAAGAAGGGTGCATGGCGTAACATCTGGACAGAGGAAGGAGGAAAAGGTATACAAAGGAAAAAGATGGCAAAGAAGAAGTGGGATAGAGGTGCAGAAAGTGAACAAGAGTACAAGGAGATAAGGCGCAAGGTGAAGAGAGAGGTGTCGAAGGCTAAAGAAAAGACGTATGATGAATTGTATGAGAGGTTGGACACTAAGGAGAGAGAAAAGGACCTGTAACGATTGGCTAGACAGAGGGACTGAGCTGGGAAAGATGTGCAGCAGGTTAGGGTGATAAAGGATAAAGATGGAAACGTACTCACAAGTGAGGAGAGTGTGTTGAGCAGATGGAAAGAGTACTTTGAGAGGCTGATGAATGAAGAGAACGAGAGAGAGAAGAGGTTGTGTAATGTGGGGATAGTGAATCAGGAAGTGCAATGGATTAGCAAGGAGGAAGTAAGGACAGCTATGAAGAGGATGAAAAATGGAAAAGCCATTGGTCCAGATGACATACCTATGGAAGCATGGAGGTGTTTAGGAGAGATGGCAGTGGAGTTTTTAGCCAGATTGTTTAATGGAATCTTGGAAAGTGAGAGGATGCCTGAGGAGTGGAGAAGAACTGTACCGGTGCCGATATTTAAGAATAAGGGAGATGTGCAGGACTGCAGTAACTACTGGGGAATAAAATTGATGAGCCACAGCATGAATTTATGGGAAAGAGTAGTGGAAGCTAGGTTAAGAAGTGAGGTGATGATTAGTGAGCAGCAGTATGGTTTCATGCCAAGAAAGAGCACCACAGATGCAACGTTTGCTCTGAGGATGTTGATGGAGACATTTAGAGAAGGCCAGAAGGAGTTGCATTTGGTCTTTGTGTACCTGGAGAAAGCATATGACAGGGTGCCTTGAGAGGAGCTGTAGTATTGTATTAGGAAGTCAGGAGCAGCAGAGAAGTACGTAAGAGTTGTACAGGATATGTACGAGGGAAGTGTGACAGTGGTGAGGTGACGGATGCATTTAAATTGGAGGTGGAATTACATCAGGGATCGGCTCTGAGCCCTTTCTTATTTGAAATGGTGATGGACAGGTTGGCAGACGAGATCAGACAGGAGTTACCGTGAACTATGATGTTTGCTGATGACATTGTGATCTGTAGCGATAGTAGGGAGCAGGTTGAGGAGACCCTGGAGAGGTGGAGATATGCTCTAGAGAGGAGAGGAATGAAGGTCAGTAGGAACAAGACAGAATACATGTGTGTAAATGAGATGGAGGTTAGTGGAATGGTGAGGATACAGGGAGTAGAGTTGGCGATGGTGGATGAGTTTAAATATTTGGGATCAACAGTACAGAGTAATGGGGATTCTGGAAGAGAGGTGAAAAAGAGAGTGCAGGCAGGGTGGAATGGATGGAGAAGAGTGTCAAGAGTAATTTGTGACAGACGGGTATCAGCAAGCGTGAAAGGGAAGGTCTACAGGACGGTAGTGAGACCAGCTGTGTTATATGGGAGACGGTGGCACTGACCAGAAAGCAGGAGACAGAGCTGGAGGTGGCAGAGTTAAAGATACTAAGATTTGCATTGGGTGTGACGAGGATGAATAGGATTAGAAATGAGTACATTAAGAGGGTCAGCTCAAGTTGGACAGTTGGGAGACAAAGTCAGAGAGGAGAGATTGCGTTGGTTTGGACATGTGCACAGGAGAAAAGCTGAGTATATTGGGAGAAGAATGCTAAGGATAGAGCTGCCAGGGAAGAGGAAAAGAGGAAGGCCTAAGAGAATGTTTATGGATGTGGTGAGAGAGGACATGCAGGTGATGGGTGTAACAGAACAAGATGCAGAGGACAGAGAGATATGGAAGAAGATGATCCGCTGTGGCAACCCCTAACGGGAGCAGCCGAAAGAAGAAGAAGAATTGGCAATGATTGTTTTCTAATTATCAGCTGGGTTTGAACAAAAACCTGTAGTCACGTTGAAACCAGGACTGACGTTGCTCACCACTGTTAGAATATGGGCCAATATTCTGTATATACTACTGAATGTAAATGCACTTCTAGACCCTCAGCACAGAACTCTTACTATGTATGTCCTGTTGCCTGTTTTAAACACTTGCTTCTGAGGATTCTCAATTAAATTGCTTGTTTAAATTTAGAGAACAACAACAACAACATTTATTTATATAGCACATTTTTATTCAAATTATGCAGCTCAAAGTGCTTTACATGATGAAGAAAGAGAAAAAAAACAAAATAAATAAAAATTAGAATAAGGGAACACTAACTGACATAGAAAAACAAAAGTAAGGTCCAATGGCCAGGGAAGACAGAAAAAAAAAAAAAAAACTCCAGACGGCTGGAGAAAAAAATAAAATTTGCAAAGGTTCCAGGTCACGAGACTGCCCAGCCCCCTCTAGGCATTCTACCTAACATAAATGACCTAAATCAGTCCTCATAGTATTCAGGGTTCTCATGGAAGAACTTGATGATGACGTTCATGTGGACTTCTGGCCTTTAATCCATCAATGTAGGGACATCACAGTGCTTTGATCAGGTGGTGGTGGTGGTGTAGGTCGCCACCCCAGAAAACTGGAAAAAGAAGAGAAGAGAAAGTAGGGAGAGAAAAGGAGTTTGCAATCATGAGCAGCAAGTGCCCTCAGTGGCATTGCAGCCTCATAACACTTGAACACTTAATCTGATTCCCAGCTCGGTGTTTTCTGTGTGTGCACTGGTGTAGCAATGGATTGTGCATATTATGCAAAGCACAAGGGCCTACGAGCTTGAGGCCCATTCTGGGATGTATAGATTTTTTAATTTTAATTACTTAACTAAAACAGCAGTTTCACAGTGTTGATGCAGTGGCTTTAACATTCCATGCCTTGTTACCATCAACTCTGAACTTGATGGTTGACAACGAACTGTATGGTGCTGCCAATCTTCTCATTGAACGCTATAACACTGATATTTCACTGCCGTTTTCCGCTCAATTGTTGTTGTTTCATTGCATGTTTTCAATCCATCCTGTCAACCAAGTCAACTGCTTTCGAAGTAGCTGAACTGTTGCTGATAGATCACTGTGCACTGTCGTCTACTTCCAGTGACATTTGCTTACATGTTACTGCTGACTATACCAGCGACTGTTGCTGCGTGTGAATGATCGTTCTCCAAGTTAAAGCTCATCAAAAATGACGACAGAAGCACCATGTACCAAGACAGACTTAGTAGCTTGGCTGTACTTTCAATCAAAAATGAACAGAAGGCACGAAAGCGAGTATTTTAAGGTAACCGCTGGGGCAACCTCTAACGGGAGCAGCCGAAAGAAGAAGTGATAAATAAGTCATAAGTAATATGATTTGTGACTTGTCAGTCAGTTCCATTTTTGTATACTTTAACAGTTTAACATATCTGTAATCTGTTTTATTGTGTACTTAAGTGTGGCTTACTGTGCATTAGTGTCACTACTGTGATGATTTGTGAGCGTCATCACTTTATGATGTTCGTTTTCTCAGAACTTGTGTAAAACAGGTCGATTGTGTAGTAGTATCCTGTCAGCCGGTGTTGTCGCTTTGTTACAAATTGAGATTGTTTCATTTTATAGCACAGAACAGTTTCTACTTTCTTTCTTACATTACCTTTTAACAAAAGTAAGCGGGTCCACATTTTACATATACAGTATTTATGTACTAGTACTTCTACCTACACCTCCCACTTCGCATTCTTACAATTAATTTTTTTTTGCTAAATTACAGAGGCTGTAATAAAGCGATTTAAAAAGTTATTACAAATTTCATTTAGAGAGCCAGTTTGTTCGTTACCAGCGTAACACCACTGCCCAGCCAGCCCCTGGGATCTAGTTATAAATAAATTACTAACAATTATGCTAAACAGGAAGGGCCCACCTCAGGGCGCTGCACAGGAGCCTTCGGCAAGCTAGGTACGCCACTGTTTGTGTGTCATTCATTTTCTCCATTTATGTGTGCTTTTCCCAGATAATCTAGTTTTCACCCACGGCTGGTTTGATTGTCAACTCTAAGTTGACCTCATTTGGCTGAATGTTTTCTTACTGGATAAACAGGTTTACAAGACAGGTTTGTGATAAAATGTTACATATCTTATGTGTATGTGTGTGCTCTTATCTCCTTTCGTTATTAATACAATGGCCTTCTTTCTTTAAAAGACATTTTACCTCCAAACAATGCTATTTAACTAACTACCATTGCTGCTCCATATACTATTATTTGAATGTATTCCACACCATCAGCTGCATTTTTAAATAAGTATTTAGAAGGAGACTGTTGATCAAATCTAAGACATGATTTAATATTGTGATGAGAGAGAGATTTGAAACAAATGTCAAAGTATTGTATTTTCACGTGAAAGCAAAATAAGTTTTTAGTCAAAGTATTGTATTTTCACATGAAAGCAAAATAAGTTTTTATGGGGACTGCAATGACATAATGCAAAATAAAATTATATATGTTCACTTTAAGTGGACTTTAAGTGATATGCGTCTTTCATTAGCTAAAATCGACTGAATTTACTAACTGTGGTTGCTGTTTAGTAGACTAGAAGGCTTTTGCAATGCATAGTGCACATTGTGTTTTGTATTGTTTTCTGTACTGTAATCTGTTTGGCAGGTACAGTACAAAGCAGGATTGTAATTCTCAAACACCTTTGGGTTATTTGTCCCTTTATTTTAATGATGGATCAATTGTCAAACCTTTGTGACATTCTTTTGGAATTATTATTATGTTTCAGCACAATGGTGCACAGTTAGGTAGATGACAGCTGGAATCTTGAAAATTATTTTTCAGGGTCTGGGGGTCTAGAGACTATCCTTGCTACCCTGGACAGGACCACAGACCATCAAAGGGCCAGCTCAGTTACCCAGGGCCACGTTAACCTAATACTTTGATGACAAGGGAAGAAAATCCAAGAAGAAAAAACCTTTAGTATGGAAAGAAGTATAGATAGACATATTTGTTCATTCTTTCTTAAATATACCATTAATTAGTTGTAACAACAATATTTATTTCTATACCACATTATCATACAAATGATGTAGCTCAAAGTGATTTACAAAATGTCAAAGAAGTAGTTACATGCAAAGAAAAATAAAGATAAGCATAATAATAATGAATAAATAGTATACAACAGGTAAATAAACAATGCATACTTACTTAAGAAAGAGATATAATTAAGAGAAGTACAGACCTTAAATACAGATTTTTTTTTAAGTTTCTAAATGCAGTTAGGCAGAAAAAAATAAGAAAAAACTCCAGCTAAGCAGCAAAAAATGCAACTGGGTATTCTGCCTAAAATAAACATTTTAAGTGCTTCTTTATTGTGTTTTTTAAGCTTCTTAGAAAATTTGACATAGTAGGTCTTGTGACGGGTTGGGGTATCCACTTTCATTTAAATATCTCAAATAGCTGCACAGGACTTTGATCAGATGGTGGTGGCGTACAGTAATAGTGTATAGTGCTAACTGAAGTAGTGCTTGATCAGAACTAACTGATTTCAATGAAATCGTATTTCTTTTACAGATTAAACATCTGTAAGAATTTCAATGTTTTCATTATAAATACTCTAGAAGGTAAACCACCTCAGATGTAATTCAGTTTATTACTGCCTTTGCTAAATACAAGTTCTCTTGATGAGGTTGCATGTAAAGGTGCAGCAAAATTTAGAAAATTACAGTGTTTTCCCAGATTCCAAACTTTTACACGAAATGCGTTTATAACTTCAGTACATGCAACAGTACTATTACTAGTACTTTTGTCCATAAAAATACTAAATGAAGAATATTCATCCAAGATTACAGAGACAACGTCCTCATCCAAGATGACAAAACAACTCTACATGTTTCTCAACTATGATAGCCATAAGTCTCTCTCCCTAAGATTTCTACCACAAATGGCTGTCAAGCACCAAGATATAGTTCAAGCTCAAGCAATGAGATTGTGTTTTCCTGCTGATAAATAAGCATGGATTTCAGCCTTTTTGGTCAGAATGGGTTGATTAATTACCCCAGTATTTAGAGGTTATAATTATCAATTCTTACTTGGTTAACTTGAGGGAATATAATAAGTCACACAGCTAAGACAATAATAGTGGTATTATTAATAGTTGCTAGGTTGACAGTTTTGAGTAGTTTAATGTGAGGCATGGCCTCAGTTTACCCATGTAAACTGTGATTTTTACCTTTGTCTGTGGTTGATGTAAATCTTCTGGGGAAAAAAAAATCAAACTGGAGCTTGATTGTATACTACTGGAACAAATGCTTAGGCAATGTTTGCAAGGCAGGTATTAAAGTGTTTTACATACCTATATAAACTTTCCAAAGACCCAATGACTGCTTAGGGTTCTGTTTACATCCCTTTAAGGTTTCAGCAAAATATTACCATATAACTCATTCCATTTTATTTCTGGGTTGATTGCATGATTACTGCTCTAGAGGAGGTAGTAGATGTATAGCCTAAATATGTGGTTGCAAGTAATCTCTAATAATGAAAGGGATAGATATTGTAGTGCACAAACATAAATGCCATAAGATAAACGTCAATACATATCACTTTGGGAGTGTATTTGGAATACAGAAAAGATAGGAGGACATTGATGTCAAATTCAGAAGCTGGTGCAAGTACAAATAGTAAGGAATTTAAGCAGGAGGGAAGAAACAGTGCTTTTGCAATTATGACTTTGACACATTGACTTGAATACATTTTTATAAGAATTAATAAGCATAAACCAAAAATCTGCATAAGGTTTATTTACCCAGAAAGAGGCGAAGATGTTTTGTTTAAATGTAGAATGTAAAATGAACAAATTAAACATCATATTGACTTCTGTGATAATATAGTAGTTGCCATCACTATGTACTAACAATTATTTCAGTTTTCAAAATATATTACTCTATGATGACATTTGAGAATTTTTGTGTTTATTTTTTGTATTTATAAATAAGGTAGGATTCTGTGATCCTTATCCCACACTCAGCAGCTCAGCAGATGCAATTGTTTAATCTTAATGTGGACTCCTAAATCCCATAAAATATAAGAATGAGGACTGTGGGCTCTATGTCTGCAATAAATAATGTTTCCACAGTGTTAGCCACTTAAAAGAACTGAAAAAGATAGGTTTTGGCATAATTACTGTTAGAATAATATCTATATATACTGTACATAATGAAAAGTGAACTTACTCATCAATAAAAATACTATTTCCCATTTTGTAAGTTGAAGTTGAAATTTGGTAGAATTGTACATGTAAGTCGGCATGTATCTGCTAAGAAAGGACATTTTGATCTATCAATATTTATGGGTAACCCCCCCATAGAAAAACAAATACTCCAAAATCTCAAAAATGCCTTGATATGTTTAGTTGAAATTTGGCAACATTATAGAAAAAAGAAGTGTAGATGCTGTATTTTTATCCTCCTTGATATTTTTTGAATACAAGTGGAGTATTTTTAGGCACCCTGTCCTTTTTTGCTTCAGTTGTGATTATGCAGAGGAATTTGGAGGGCAGTTCATGCAAATGAACACCACTACCAGAAAAGAGCCACTATTCCTTCTGAAACTTTATTTGGAGCTGGTGACAAGTGAAAAAGGGCAGCTATCCTGCACAGGAGAATGAGGTAAGGTGGCGAGCTGCATTGAAAATGAGATGTGAAGTAGATGTATAAGTGATATTTTCATGATGATAGGAGTTAAAGCATGTTTTTAAACATGGTGACGCAGTGATTGTTCATGTCTCATGCAAGATGCTTGCTGCACCATGCGCGACCTTCGATGAAATAATTTATTGCAGCAGTACTGTCTCTTTCAAACGTACTAACCCCTAATTCCTGTCCTTACTTTTCTTTCTCCAAATACCCAATCGCCACACAATCAGCTCTGTAATAGACGTTAAGCCATCTGTAAGCTTAGAACGCCGATTCTTCAAAACTTTTAAGGAACATTGAAATATCTTTGTAGTACGTGTTTAATTATTCTATCCATCTATCCTTCCAGTGTCGCGCCAGCACCAGCAAGATAACAGCACGAGGCAGGAACAATCTGTGAACGGAGCACAAAGCTCCTCGGTAGCACTGCGGCCTCACATGTTCAATTATTAACAATACAGATTATTTAAATGAAGTTAAAGTTTTATCTGTATAATATAATAAACATATTTTGCTGCCTTTTATCTTAAAAATGATATTGTCATCATATGTAAATACACGCTTTATAAAGCGGCTCAGGTTGTGCAATATTATAACTGTAGTGCAAGTTTACAGCGAGGTAATTGTACTTATAAGTACAAAGCATTCTACAAGGAGCTCTTGATGGACTGATTGAGTGCGTTTATAGTTCTTGGGATGAAACTGTTTCTTGAACCGCGTGGTCCATACAGGAAAGGTTTTGAAGCGTTTGACGTGTGACAGCAGTTCAATAGACAGCATGGCTGAGGCAGCGTGTGCTTGATGCTTTATACCGATAATTCTCTTTCCAATAAGCTGCTGTAGAACTGTGATTCCCCACTCAGATATAGTGATATAAATACTCCGAGTGGTGCAGTGAGAATAATATGGAAAAAGATGATCCACTGTGGCAAACCCTAATGGGAGCAGCTGAAAGAAGGAAAAGAAGGTGCAGTGAGAGTAACAATGCTAAAGCAGCTATGGTATTTGGAATACTTTGGCTAGTCCCTGGACCATTATATTGTTACAGGTTAATTACAATCAGATGCCTTAAACTAATAAACAATATGCAGTCAGTTTCAGCGTATATGATAAAGCCGTGTCAGGGATGTGGCTCTTAAAAAGGGTAACCACACAGGAATAGTAGCAATGCTTTGACGCTGGGTGCCGCCAGTTGGCAAAACCAAGTGGAGAACTTGCGTACACCAGGGTTGGAACTACTGTGAAAATATGTGTGGTTTTATGGCAAGTTTAGGTTTTAGACATCGCGATTTGAACGTAGAAACGTTCGTACGCAACATTTTTGTGAGTATGCACCGTTTATACATGAGGCCCCTGGTTAGCAAATGGCCTCCTTGGGTACACACAGTATTCCCCATTCTGACAAATGACCTGGCTGTTTATTAGGATTAAGACTAAAAATATCTGTCCATTATTATCATCACTGAGATATGGCAGGTTGACAGTGAAGGAGCAGAAAATAAAAACGTCAGCGGTTTCCTTGGAGAAAATAAACATCTAGGCGAGATATCCGTGGACTGTTATAACAGACAACGTCACATACAGCTGCAGTTTTGGAGAACAAGGCCAACTGACTGCCCACACCCACCTGGGCATAATCAGGCATATTGTTTTTCAAATATCATATTTGTAAAATTACAGTGCATGCGAGTTACTTTCTTAAGGGCATACTTTGATTTATTCAAAGAATATTGCAAATATCCTAGGCCATTGCTTTTGGAATGTATGCATATTCAAAAGGAATCCTAGTGGATACAAATTCAAGAAATAATCAGATGGCAATGGGTTCAACTTGGGGTGTGGCAATAGGTGCGTGGGCTGTGGTGTTTGGATAGGCTTCTTCTCACTGCAGTCATAGGTTTGATCAAAAATGTTGGAGACCTGGTGAAGGTTAATTTTAAAGAAATGATAGGTTAAATGGATTACTTGATCTCACAGCTTACTAGCACTAGCTGAACCTAGTGGTCTTACTAGGTAGTCATCTTGAGGGGAAATTTGGATTTTTACAGACACTCTTTAAATAAATAAATATATAAATAGGTAGATAAATGAATAAATACATAAGTATACACACACCTTGATATGAATACTCGCCAACACACCAGAATGATTATAAAGCAGGAAAATTAAAAATTTGGGAAAAGGAAGTAAATGGCAAAATATAATAAAACTTTTAATGATTTATTAATTTTATTACAATCCATACAAAGCAATCAAGTTTTTACAAAGAGAAAAATTAAGAACAGATCGATCCCCACCCCTATGATTTTTTTTATAGAATGGGCAGATGCCAATTTGGTGTGGGACCACAAGGATGCAAAACAGGAAATGGCTGGTGATGGGTACAAGTTCTGTAATTTCTTATTGATTAACTGTTGTGTAGTGTACAGGTATAATGTATGCCAATATGCTGGGGAAGCCATTTACTAAAAAGGCACTGTAGCTGCATTTGTCAAAATCCTTCTAAATGCAGCTACAAGAATGGCTGGATCATTAGGATGCCACCTCTTTAAAAATTCCACAGTCCAATTATCTTCGTTTTAAAAGTATTACTGAAAGTCACATTTAAATAAATGAAAAATTGTTAATGCATGCACACAAATATGTCATGTCTATGGTGTGTCTTAAGTATCTTACTTGGCTCATTTCCAGTTTCTAGATGTTCTCACATAAACTAAGACATTTTGACATTAGTTCAGAAGTCAAAACGCCACAAACACTTTCTAGTTGCAGGCAATCTCATCTAACTCTAACAATCTGAGATCATTTATTGTCACACCAGAAATACAGCAATGCAGTAAAAATATCCATTCCATTAACGTGTTAGCCTAAATGGATAAAAAAAAAAAGAATCTTCCTTTCTATACCGGGATCAAAGAGTGACATTCTGTTTAATTTAAGCAAACACGTGATTAACCGTTAACCTACTGTGTTGGGCTCTTACAGACATCATATTTTGCTAGAATAAAAATTAAAATGCAATATCCCCTGGTGGGGGCAGGGAAAGTTTTTCATCTCCAGGTTCAATCGTGTCAGGTTATATCTGACTTCAGGTAAATTATCATCCAGGTAACTTAACGTCTACTTCCTCCATTGCTACCATTGGCTTGGTGATCTTTTTCTCCTACTCGTATTACATTTGTAGAATTTAAACTTCCTGTTTGCCGTTTAAAGAAAAGACGTAAGCAAATATTTCTGAAATCAGGTCGGACGCCGGCCAACCTGTTGGACTGGATGAAGGAAACCTTGGGTGAGGCTCCCATCGGCTGTGTGCGTTGCACTTAGTTTCCACTGGACGCCCGGCCGTCTCCACAGTAACTTGTGTCTTACCAAAACTAGGCAGTTCTGTACTTTTGCATCTTGGAAAGATTTCAGTTCGCGAGTCTATTTTTTATTTTCCTGGACTCCAACAAGGTGTTTCAGTTTAATAAGTATTACATTTTCATAATTTGATTTAAGTTTTAATAGATTGTAACCCATCGCTTACTCTCTTCGAGATTTTTTTTTTTTTAGGTCGCAGCTTCCTACATTTCCCCCCTAGTTTAGGATGTTTGCACGTTTACCTCTAACTGTTTAAACCTGGTTGTTACCTGGCGATAATTTCTCTTTACTTTCGTTCCTTCTCAAGCTCCACGATGACGAAGTTCGTGCCGCTGGGCACGGTGGTCGCCGCCGTGACCTTCCTGGCGACGCTGGTATTGCTATACTCGCGCAGCATGCGCCTACAGGAGGTAAGCATACAGGCGCTCGAGCTTGACACCAAGCTTCGCGATGCCGAGCAGTCCATTGAAGTGCTGCAGCAGAAGAACGAGGAATTCGCCGAAGCAGAACGCGATCAGAAGAACTACATCGAAGAGATGGACGAAAAGATGAAGTTAGCGCTCTCCAAGCAAAGTGAAGCTGAAGCTAACTACAAGAAGTGTGAGGATAGCAAGGTAAGGGGACGGGTCGGACTGGGCTCAGCTGTTACCTGAAATCAGTCTAACGAGAACACGGGATTTCTCATTTCTGGTTAGAAGGGCTACAGGATGAGCCTACTGCAGGGTTATTACTACACATATTCAGCAACGTAGTCATGTACTTAAAAAGTGATTTTTGAAAAATAGTATGAGAAGGTTTGCCAAAGCATTGATTTTTAACCGGTGTCGATCACTAGGCTAGATTGTACGTGACTCAACGATTCATTAGGTGGGTTGGTGCCGGTCCGACAGGTGTAAATTAATTTGTTGTTTCCGCGAACCCGAGACACCTTCTAATTAAGCAGGAAAAAAGCAAAAGCACGAACAGAATCCTACATTGGTATAAAATGTAATTTATTATCTCAAGTAGGGTTGCGTAGTAATTCGATTACGTGCGTATATCCTTTTTTAAAATTCTTTATTGTTTCTATTCTTTTCAGTTCATGTACTGTATCTAGATGGGGAAGATTTAATGGAAAAGCAGAGTGGGTGAGGGCTAAATACTTGGCGGTGAGCTGATTGTTTGAAAGTGGTGGCATTCGTTGATATAAAGTAATTTAATTAGAAAGTAAAGGGCTGTACCATTAAAGAGTGGACGCTGTAATTATTTAGTCCATCCATTCAATCCATTTACTAAAACCGTACATCCTTAAGTTTTCAAAAGCATTTACCAAGTAAAGGGTACACGGACATACACTGACTGACACAATTCAGAATCACTAATTAACCTCAAATACGCATCTTCTGCATATTGATGGAAAAGCTAAGTGCCTTGGAAAGGAGAACCCACACAACTACAAAAATAAAGTATAAAGTCCACACAGGTGTGATTGGGACTAATTTTCAGACCCAGTAAAACAGAGTACTAAACCAGTGTTCCACTTCCTTATTATTACATATTTGGCAAGCAAGTAGTTATGGAAATAAAATTAAGTTGCTTAATTCAGTTCTTCCCCAAAACAAGATTCAAACCACATCGATTTAGAATGGCTTAGCAATGTAATCTGTATGTCTTTGAAATGTAGAAGAAAAGCTGGTGCAGACACGAGGAAGCAAGGAAATTATATATTACAAAATATAATCCACCTTCCATTGTTCAATAATTGAAATAACTCAGTTTGAGAACTATAACTGCTTGCCCTCTGATTTCTTGATCAGTAATGCAAAATACATGAGTCCGAGCTAGAATGGTGAAATTCTGAGGCATGACCAGGTCTTAACTTAGTTAAATGACTCATTATCAATAAATTGCCACCTCTACAACAGCACAAAAATGAATGGTCTCATGGTTTTAGGGGAATCAAGAGGTTGGTTTTACATATTCAAATCATTTCCAGTTATTCCCTTCAAAGGTGATGCACAAAGGTTTGGGCACTCTTGCTTAAAATGTCTGTTACTGTGAATAATTAAGTGAGCAGAAGATGAACCAATCGCCAAAAGGCATAAAGTTAAAGAGGACAAATTTCTTTAATATTTTAAACAAGATTACATTTTCATTTCCATCATTCACAGGTACAAAATACCAAAAAAAATGAAAAGGGCCTGAAGCAAAGGTTTGAACAACAAAATGGTCAGTACTTAGTAAGACCCCCTTTGGCAATTATCACAGTTGGTAAACACTTTCTGTACCCAGCTAAGAGTCTTTCAGTTCTTACCTGGGGTATTTTCGCCCATTCATCCTTCCAAAAGGCTTCTAATTATTCAAGATTCTTTGGCCATCTTACAGACATTGCTCTTTTCAGATCTATCCACAGATTTTTCAATTATGTTTTGGTTAGGGGACTATGAGTGCCATGGCAAAACCATCAGCTTGCACATCTTGAGGTATTCCATTGTAGATATTGAGGTGTGTTTCAGATCGTTACAGTATCTTGTTGTAGGACCCATCCTATTTTTAACTTCAACTTTTTTACTGCTGGTGTGATGTTTGCTTCGAGAATTTGCTGGTATTTATTTGAATCCATTCTTCCTTCTAGTAATGACACGTTCCCAACGCCACTGGCTGCAACACAAGCCCAAAACGTAATCAATTCACCCTATGCTTAATAGTTGGAGAGGTGTTCTTTTCCTGGAATTCAGCACCCTTTTTTCTCCAAACAAATTTAATTCTTTTATAGCTGGCTTGTCTCACGGTTGACTCTTCCTAACTGATGCATGCCATTTTAGCATTTCACTTACTTGAATTTGTTTTTACAGCGATGATTACTCCATCTGCCTCAAAGCTCCACAGTTCTGAGTTGAAATCTTGACGACCATTTTCTGTGTGGTTAGCATTCTCTCCCTTTGTCTTCTTTTTTTTAACTCTAGGTTTCATTCCACATCTCAAAGAGGTGCATGCCAAATTGGCCCAGTATATGAGATGGAATGTTAAATAGTGCCCAGGCATAGACTGGCTTCTCTTCTACTGGTGGTTCCTGCTTTGCACCCAGTGTTTCCAGAATAGGCTCCAGTCCCCCATTACTGTAAAATGTATTATGTGGGATTAAAAGTGAATGGCATTTTAAAACGCATATTTTTAAAAAGTCCTCTTGAGTTTCTGAATTTCAAAGGGTCAACTTGACTGAGGCAATGATGTGGTTCTGAATAATCCTATTGAAATTTCACTCACCCAAAGAAGGTGTTTTTTTTTTTTCTTGACTGAGGGATTGTTTAAAGCAGCTTTCCTTGTAATTGTATTTCACACAAAACAAAGGCAATTCATGCAGGGTGGAAACGGTTGTTACATAAAAGTCATTTAAGGCAGGTTAGGCTGTTCATTTTAATACAAAGACTTTCCACAGTTGTGCAATTCAGCTTCATGGAATTCTCAGGCAAGGTGCTATTGTCACCATTTTACAATGTTATCTAACTGTAAAATATTTTTCCTTTTGTCTTTAGAAACAGCAGCTGGAGCAGATAGCTAAGCAGAATGAAGAGCAGATGCAAAAGCTAAAAGGTATTCTTCATTGTTGATCTATATGTTGCACAGCTATAACTTGGTTGAGAGTGTCAACATTTGAGCTGGACAGTCATTGCATGGAATGCTACCATATTTTCATCTGGGTGAACATCTGCAAAGTGGACAGTAATTTATTACATCATCTGTGCTGATTGTTAAATCAAGAATTTGAGACATACTTATTTTGTTTATTCATAGCAAACATTGTCTCAGATTACAGTATTTAACTTGAAGCATCTGGTAGTTAGATGTTAATATTTAAGGTGTGAACTGTATTCCATAAATTATGCAATAATTGTAAAATTGATCAAGATTGGTATACAGTATTTCTTAACATGTTGCACAGAAAGACTGAAAAATTTGTGTAGACAAAAATAATTTTCAAAGCTGTGTTATGTTATAGAAATTTGTGCATGACAGAAAAGTTGTGCATTAAAAAGTAACATGAATTGTGTGAGGAAAGGTAAACAAGCAGAATGACAGAGAGCAAAAAAGAAAGGAGCTTTCCAAGAGTGGGTATCATAAGAATAGGAAAAGAGCTAGAAGGTTGTGTTTTTGGAGGAACATGGCACTAATATAAAAGCAATTTCTTCCTGTTCTCCAGCACAGAGTGAAACAGACAAAAATTCTTTACAAGATCAAATCAACAAATTGAAGACTGAACTAGAACAGTTCAAGAAAATATGTGAATTTGTGGATAAGGCAAGCGAGCAGGGAAGGTATGGATATTTATCTGAAATACTTCCTTAACCTGTTTGATAACACTATTTAATACCTCTTCAATTAGAGTTTTCTGTAGTATCAAAACTTCAGGTATTGAAATGGTGTCATGTGGTAAGTAGTAAGTGTTGATATGCTCTTCATTTTCTAAATGATACCAAATTAAATAAAAGTTTTGATTTATAGCTCCCAAAATCCCAGGAGCCCAGTGTAATTCCTAGTGTAGTTACTCGAAGTACACAGCATGTACTTGTTCTCCAGGTATGTGAGTATTTATGTGGGATTTCTCCTAGTATTATAGTCTCCTCCCATATCCCAAAGATGAGAAGCTAGAGCTGACTGGTCACTGTAAATTATATGTTTCTGATGATTAGCATTTTGCCCAGGGTGGCATTCTTCCATGTGCTTGATAATGCTAATAGATAGATAGATAGATAGATATTAATCTCAAGGGGAAATTCACATACTCCAGCAGCAGCATACTGATAAAAAAACAATATTAAATTAAAGAGTGATAAAAATGCAGGTAAAACAGACAATAACTTTGTATAATGTTAACGTTTAGGGTGGAATTGAAGAATCGCATAGTGTGGGGGAGGAACGATCTCAGTCTTTTCAGTGGAGCAGGACAGTGACAGCAGTCTGTCGCTGATGCTGCTGCTCTTTCTGGAGATGATACTGTTCAGTGGATGCAGTGGATTCTCCAAGATTGGCAGGAGCCTGCTCAGTGCCCGTCGCTCTGCCACGGATGTCAAACTGTCCAGTTTCGTGCCTAGAATAGAGCCTGCTTTCCTCACCAGTTTGTCCAGGCATGAGGCGTCCCTCTTCTTTATGCTGCCTCTCCAGCACACCACTGCGTAGAAGAGGGCACTCGCCACAACCGTCTGATAGAATATCTGCAGCATCTTATTGCAGATGTTGAAGGACGCCAGCCTTCTAAGGAAGTATAGTCGGCTCTGTCCTCTCTTGCACAGAGCATCAGTATTGGCAGTCCTGTCCAATTTATCATCCAGCTGCACTCCCAGGTATTTATAGGTCTGTACCCTCTGCACACAGTCGCCTCTGATAATCACGGGGTCCAGGAGGGGCCTGATCCTCCTAAAATCCACCACCAGCTCCTTGGTTTTGCTGGTGTTCAGTTGTAGGTGATTTGAGTAGCACCATTTAACAAAGTCTTGATTAGGTTCCTATACTCCTCCTTCTGCCCACTCCTGATGCAGCCCACGATAGCAGTGTCGTCAGCGAACTTTTGCACGTGGCATGACTCCGAGTTGTATTGGAAGTCTGATGTATATAGGCTGAACAGGACCAGAGAAAATACAGTCCCCTGCGGCGCTCCTGTGTTGCTGACCACAATGTCAGACCTGCAGTTCCCGAGATGCACATACTGCGGTCTGTCTGTAAGATAGTCCATAATCATATCACCAGGTATGAATCTAGTCTCATCTCTGTCAGCCTGTCCCTAAGCTTGTCCCTGATTGTCATCCCTGTGACCCTGTGATCATAAAAGAGTGTTTATACAGGAAAGTTTTACTTCTATAGTTTTTTTAAAATACCAGGTTTAAAAGTTTGAATTAATAATCTGAAAAGCAGGGATATTCCATGGTTTGTAATCATAGTCTCTACTCAGATTGTCCCATTAATGGAAATAAACTAGTGTTTAAATTCCAGAAGTGAAAAGTACTGACATTAAAATTGACCGACTTATCTTTTTGAAATTGATACATTCCAGTCAGTACTTAATAAGATGAAACACAATCAAAACTATTTGCTTATATTTTAAAACAAACATTTCGGTGAGAGTAGAATGAGAGTAATGAAGGCATTAGTTCATCTTTTTTTAAATAATTAAAAATGTGTGATTGAACTAAGCTAGACTAATATACAGTATTTCTATCATGATTGGATGCTCGCCTGTGAGACACGGTAGGGAAATATGCTTTGCTGTTAGAAATATTTACATTTATAACCCAATCTATAATTCATTATTGCTTTGTTCTAAAATAAAACTTTTTAAAATATGCTAACCCTTTATTAAATAAAAAGTTTGATTTTTTTTCTTAATTTTATATATACTAACTAGTCATAGAAATGTTTATCCTTATTACTGCTGATTATCTGGTTAGAATATCAGGCATTCAGACAGATAGCTTGCATAAGTGGTTACCATCCAAAAAATTGTCAATTGTGATATGGTCATCTATACTAATAAAAGGCAAAGCCCTCACTGACTGACTGACTGACTCACTCATCACTAATTCTCCAACTTCCCGTGAAGGTAGAAGGCTGAAATTTGGCAGGCTCATTCCTTACAGCTTCCTTACAAAAGTTGGGCAGGTTTCATTTCGAAATTCTACGCGTAATGGTCATAACTGGAAGGTATTTTTCTCCATTTACTGTAATGGAGTTGAGCTTGAAAGCCGTGGGGGCGGAGTTTCGTGTGACATCATCACGCCTCCCAATAACACGTAACACGTAATCACGTGAACTGACTGTCAACGCAGTGTGTAGAAAACCAGGAAGAGCTCCAAAATGCGCTGAAGAAAACATGCATTATATAATTGAGAAGGCAACGAAACAATAAGAAGCGAACGAGTGACATATACTACCATATTCATGAGTGCTGCTACTTCGGAAACAAAGCAAGGTGTAAACCTAAACTTTAAATTAAGTTAATAGACAGGCTGCCGCTGGCGTTTTTCATGCCCACGGGTAATGCGGGATACAAGTTTAATGAGAGGACGCAGGATATAAACGAGAGTTTTGATCACTTTGTAACTAAGTTAAAATTGCAGGTGAAGGGGTGTGCTTATGCAAATTCTGAGAGACTGTGTTTGTGGGGGATTGACAGTTAAGGTGGGTGGGGGAGTCACGTCATCATATCCCCTCCCATTTACCTCATTTCGCTCTGAGCTGAGTTCTGTGGCTAACGCCGTCTTCCGAAGCAACTTCGTCACACTGCCACCAAATATTCACAGAAAAATCCACAAGTTAATACACACGCTGTCTCTAGAGTTTCTCCACACTGAATCCTCCAGGCACTACTTACAAAAGGTTACATTGACAATCGCACAGCTG
Source organism: Polypterus bichir lapradei (assembly GCA_026402145.1). Taxonomy (NCBI): domain Eukaryota; kingdom Metazoa; phylum Chordata; class Cladistia; order Polypteriformes; family Polypteridae; genus Polypterus; species Polypterus bichir. The sequence goes on along the minus strand of JANRMT010062854.1, from coordinate 126,756,077 downwards.
AGAAGCTTCGATGCATGTGCTCCATAACGCGTTAAAAATATAAAGTCACTGTCGGAATAAATCAAGTCAAAACTTGTTTCTGAATATATAAAGTCAAAACTTTAATATATAAAGTCAAAACTTGAATATATAAAGTCATTCCCAAATATATAAAGTCAAAACCTGAGTATATAAAGACGGCGTTTTAATATTTTGGAATATATAATGTAAGCGCTGGAATATATAAAGTCAAAACTTAAATATATAAAGTCAGCGTCGGAATATATAAACTCCGCGCTGGAATATATAAAGTCAAATCTTGAATATATAAAGTCAGCGTCGGAATATATTGTCACGCTTGGGTCACAGATTTGCACAAAGACACAGGAGGTCGTAGAAACAAGAAGGGTTTTTATTCAAACACTGCAAACACATGAGCTTAAATGTGCTCCATGACAAGTCAGAGATGACAGTTCCGCTAGGAGCAGAGAGAGAGAGCGATAAAAGCAAGCAAACAATCAATTTTCAACTGACAGGTGCTGCACAAGGCTTTTAAGTTAGCGGAGTATCGCGCGAGGTTTGCATTACGCGTTATAGCGCAAGTGAGAAAGTAAGGAGCAATGTGAGGGTAGTCTGTGTTTCAGGGGTTGTGGTTTTCCCAGAGCCGTCTGTATCTTCTTGGGGTGCGATCAGCCCTCCAGCTCACACCCTCCCCCTCAGCTTTATTCACATTTCCGTGAATCAAGCGACTCGCTGTACCAGGTTCATTTAGTCTTGATAATACGTCTGCGTTGACGTGTTCAGAACCTGGTCGATGTTTTACTGTGAAACGGTAAGGTTGTAAGCCCAGAAACCATCTCATGAGGTGAGAGTTTGTATCTTTCTGTCGGTATGACCATTGAAGTGGAGCATGATCAGTTACCAAAGTGAAGTTTCGTCCCCACACGTAATAGCGAAGCCCTCCAGCTCACAATATAAAGTAAGCGCTGGAATATATAAAGTCAAAACTTCAATATATAAAGTCATCGTCGGAATATACAAAGTCAGTGCTGCAATATCTATCTATTTCCCAACCCGTTGAATCCGACCACAGGGTCACGGGGGTCTGCTGGAGCCAATCCCAGCCAACACTGGGTGCAAGGCAGGAACCAATCCTGGGCAGGGCAAATGCATAATTTTCAAAACATTAACCGAACAGTGTTTTTTTAATTTATTTTTCTGAATACGTTTTTGTTAACTTACTTCAGTTCAGAGTCGTTTCAATCAAAATATTTTGACTTTGAGTTTATATATTCAGGAATGAGTTTATATACTCCGATGTTGACTTTATATAATCAGGAATGACTTTATAAATTCCGACGCTGACTTTATATATTCAGGTTTTCACTTTATATATTCCAGCGCTGACTTTATATATTCTGACGCTGACTTTATATATTCAAGTTTTGAATTTATATATTCCAGCGATGACTTTATATATTCAAGTTTTGACTTTATATATTCTAGCGGTGACTTTATTTATTCAAGTTTTGACTTTATATATTTAGAAAAAAGTTTTGACTTTATATATACCGACGCTGACTTTATGTATTCAAGTTTTGACTTTATATATTCCGACAGTGACTTTATATATTCGGGAATGACTTTATATATTCAAGTTTTGACTTTATATATTCTGACGCCGACTTTATATATTCAGAAAATCAATGTATTTGCCTGTTTCGCACCCCATAGTATATGTGTATGTATATATGTACACATGTATGTATATATATATATATATGCCAGCAGCACTCATGACAATGACAAAACAATTACGTTGTCAATCATGTTACGTTATTATTAAAATGTTTCCTTTTCTTTTTACTTCTCCGCTGCCAAGCGTGGGTATTTTGCTATATATATATAGATATAGATATATATAAATATGACAACAACACTCATATCAATGACAAAACAATTACATTAACAATCATGTTATGTTATTTTTAAAATTTTTACTTTTCTTTTTCATAACTTCTTTTATACACTACTTCTCCGCTGCGAAGCGCGGGTATTCTGCTAGTATAAAATAAAAATGGAAAGAATTCTCAGCATCTACAATGATTTGCAGCATATGACTATTTTTCTGTAAGTTTATGAATTACAAATCAGACTGTATAACTTTACTCATTTATTAGTGGTGTAAAAATGTTCAAATTTGAATGTGTAGGAATTTACATGGCCGTCATGATTATTCTTCAAATTAATATAAAATGTACAGTTACAATTTAGAATACTGCTAAAGAGAAATAATGACAGGAAAATAGTCACAGGAGCACCCTAGTTTACTTTTCTTAAACTTTGGGAATAAAATTACTAGGCTTATTCTGTGAAACATTCTATAAATCTACTTTTGCTCACCACTATTTCTGTTATTGCAAAATAAATGTAATCAATAAGATTTTAGTATTCTAGCTTGTCACTGTTTTTTTTTTTTTTGCTGTTATAACATGTTAATTTTACAAAATTTTTAATGTGACCTAATTTTATTTGCTTCAGAAAACTGTGTGGATTGCCAGAACCTGAAGTGAAACCCAGTTAGAGATTGCGTAAGGTATGAATATTTTGATGTTCTTCATGTGTACCAATGAAAAGTATTTGGGAAGTGTAGTTAAATATTTTGCCACAATGACTTGAATATAAGTAGGTCATTGTTTAATTTACTTACTGTATTGCCATTTTGTGCTTTAATAAGACTATGAAAGGTATATATTTTATTGTAATTTACAAATGTAAAATTCATAAATGAGAAAATTGTCATCTGTACCATCAATTATTTACAAAACTGTGAAACTGAAGTAAATTTAGTGGTCAAATTAAAAGGCAAATTCATAATTTATAGTGTTATTCAATCAGTGGGTAATAAAACTGTTATCCCAGATAGATAGAAATTTATCCCCAGGGAGAAATTTGGCTGTTTACAGAAGCTCTTTAAATCAAAATAAACACATAAGTAGATAGATAGATAAATAAATATACACACACTCTGGTCTGAACACACAATGGAATTACTATAAAACAAGAACATTAAAAAGAAAGAAAAGTTCTGACTTGGCAGTTACAGTGAAGCTTAATGCAGATGTATTGCTGTTCGTAAAAAGGAGCCCCAGTAGCATTTTTGACACACTTCTGCTGAATAATTTGTTGACTGAAAGTAATCAGTATTAGTGAGTCAGAAAAAGGATGTGCAGCATTTTTCATAAGGAGACTCAGTTTTATTTTAATTCTCTCCTTTGCTACTACCTCAGGGGGTCCAGAGTGCCTCCTATAATCCTAATCTGTTGATTTGGTAGAACTCTCTTGAAGTTATGTTACCAGCCCTGCACACCATGGCATAGAAAATCACAGTGGCCATCACAGAGTTACAGAAGGTGTGGAGGATGTCACTACCCACATTAAAGAAACACAGACTCCTGAGGAAAAAAAGGCTGCTCTTCTCTTTCTTACATAGTTCATCTGTATTCCAAGACCAGTCCAACCAGTCATTAATGTGAACCCACAAGTACTTGTAGTAATGGACCACCTCTACATCCTCTCATTGAATATTGACCATACATAGAGACTCTTTGGTGCGGCAAAAGTCAATATGGAGTTTTTGCTGATTTTAACCCAAACAGTTTGCACACAGTTTGTGAGGAACTTGCAGACTTGGGTGTGACTGCTGATCCTAATGTGATGTGGTAAACCTTGCGTGACAAGAACTTGAAGGTTACTGAGGTTTGTGTTGGTTTTACCAATGTTCCCAGAAGGAAGTCTTTTATTTTGCAGGGCACTCTGGATATCATTGAGAGGAGTCACAGCGCATGGCTTGATGGCAACTCCAGTCTGTACTGGGAACTGAGAAGGACAGCTGCGAGGGCTCCGAGGGCAGATAAGGAGGCATTTGTTAGAGGAATCTGTGAGCAAGTGACATACCATCTATGGTCTAGTGTCCCATGTCCTGCTTACAGAGGAATCAAAGCATTACGCATATCCAAATCTGTTCCTCAGAGAATCACATTCAGAGTGGTTGATGGAGCGGTCCTTACAGATTAGACTGTAGTTGTGTCCTGCTGGGCTGGTTACTTTGAGCAGCTGTTTAAAGCTTATCCTCTGGCTAGGACATTTGATATCTCCAGGTCCACAGTTCTTGAGGCTGATCCTCCAATTAGCTGTGAACCACCCATTCTCACTGAGATTGCACAGGTGGTGAACCAGCTGAGGGTAGTGAAGGCTGCAGGGATCTGTGGTATCTGGGGCTACCTTCTCCAGGCTGGTGGTAAGGATGTCCTCCTGGCATTGCAAGCAATCTTTGCTTCCATTTGGGGGATGCTTGATTGGATGAATTGCAACAACTAAAAGTGTAAGGTCCTTGATAGGGTCATCCACAATAGCATCTGTGGTCACTTGCTCAACTACCAGTGACCGCATCCTGGCACTGAGGGTTCTGATGGTGTGCAAACGCGAATTATGGTAGAGTTTCTTTGCAGCCTTTGTCAATTTTTGTAAAGTGTTTGTCATGGGTGTGTTATTGCTCCTACTCTGGCCAATGCTGTGAGGGTTGGGCAAGGTAATGGGGTCCAGTGGCTGTGGGGCATCTTTTAGTGAAGAAAGATTCACTGATCTTGACTTTGCTGATGATGCTGTGATCTTCGCAGAGTCAATGGAGACTCTAATCGGGACGCTCGAGAGACTGAGTGTGGAGTCTGAGTGTCTGGGCTTGCGAGTGTCCTGGATAAAAACCAAGATCCAGGCCTTTAACGACCTCTTGGGCAAAGCCATCAGCAGTGTGTCTGTCTGCGGAGAGAGTATCAACCTTGTCGAGAGGTTTACTTACCTCGGCAGCGACTTTCATGTCTGTGGTGACTCATCCTATGAACTCATCATGTGTTTGGTGTGGCAATGTGCTGTACCAGTGCATGCTCCCCAACCTGACATGACAATTCTCTTTGCACCAAGAAATGAACTTCCCCACCTGATTCCTATACTCTGTCTCATCCCTTTATCAATACACCCCATTAAGTGCAAAATCATCTGAGAATCTTTGCAAGTAACATGAGGTAGTGTTTTATTTATAGTTTGAGGTGTACAGAGTGAAGAGAAAAGGAGACAGGACTGTTCCTTGTAGTGCTCCAGTGTTGCTCACATCCATTTAAGAAACGCAGTCCTTGAGTCTCACAAATGTGGTCTGCCTGACAGATAGTTTTTTGTCCAGGACACCATGGGCTCATCCACCTGCATATCTCTGAGTTTACCCCTTAACAGGGATGGCTGGAGTGAAAGCCCTGGAGAAATAAAAAAAAAAAAAAAACATAATCGTAATCAATCATAATCAAAACTACCAGCTTTGTCCAGGTGAGAAAAAGCCTTGTGGAGCAGATAGATAATTGCATCTTCCATTCCAATCTTTGTCTGATTGGCAAACAGCAGTGGGTCCAGGTGATCTACCGCAAGAGGACTCATGTAGTCCAGGACCAGTCTTTCAAAAGTCTTTGATATAAGATGTAAGTGCCACTGGTCTGCAGTTATTAGGTGAAGAGGTACCGGACGTTTTTGGAACAGGAACAATACTGGGATGTTTCTCACAGCAGTGGAACTTTCTGAAGCCTTAGGGACATACTGAATAGGTGACAGAGAACACCACAAAGTTTTTCAACAAAGGCCTTGAGAACTCGAGGACTGACTCCATCTGGTCCTGCACCTTTTCCTGTGTGTAGCTTCCTTAGTTGTCTCCTTATTTCTTCAATGATGGTCAGAGATGGACTTGTCACTAGGCAGCTGACGTGGTAGGAGTTGTTGATGTAGTAGGGATGGTGTGGGGAGATTGGTCAATGGACAAGGGTGGAAGTGGGAGGGAAAATCAATTTAAAAAAATTGGTTCAGGGCATTAGCTTTTTCCACATCCCTTTCTAGCACCTGAACCCAGGATTGCTTGAGTCAAGTAATTATGACCAGTGCATTCCAGAAATCCTTCTTGTTAGTATGAGTGAGTTTATTTTCTATTTTAGCTTTGTAAGCATCCTTTACCTCTCTCAGCTCTTTATTTAAACCAAGCTGTATGTCCTTCAGAACCTCTTTGTCACCGGATTCGAATGCTCTCTTCTTCTCATTAAGGAGACCTTTTAGTCCCTTAGTAATCCAGGGCTTGATGTTTAGAAGGCAATGCAGTGTCTTTCTGAGTACCACTGTGTCAACAGAGTTAATATAGTCTGTGATGCAGTAACAGAGTCTCTTAATATTGTCCTCATTTGTCTCATACATCATTTCCCTGTCTGTCATTCGGAAGCAGTTATTCAAAGCTATTTCAGCATCCAGGCTCCATTTTCTCATTATTCTGGTGGTAACAGGTTGCCATCTAATAACAGGCTTGTAGCTGGGAATAAGATGAATCAGGTCATGGTCAGATTTGCCTAAAGGAGCCAGCAGATTACACTTAAAGGCATCTTTAGCATTTGAATAGAGCAGGTCCAGCTTGTTACTTCCTCAAATGGAACTTGTCAAAAAATGATACAAATGTGCCATTATTTGTTCTAAAGTCACACAGTTGAAGTCATGTTAAAGTGTTGTTGATAGAGTGAATCATTTCCAATGCTAGATCCCCATTTGCAGAGAGAGGAATATAAGCAGGGTGGCACAGTGGCGCAGTGGTAGCGCTGCTGCCTCGCAGTAACGAGACCGGGGTTCACTTCCCGGGTCCTCCCTGCGTGGAGTTTGCATGTTCTTCCCGTGTCTGAGTGGGTTGTGTCTTCATGGGTTTCCTCCGGGTGCTCTGGTTTCCTCCCTCAGTCCAAAGACATGCAGGTTAGGTTCATTGGCGATCCTAAATTGTCCCTAGTGTGTGCTTGGTGTGTGGGTGTGTGTACCCTTCGGTGGGCTATCACCCTGCCCGGGGTTTTTTTCCTGCCTTACGCCCTTTGTTGGCTCCAGCAGACCCCCGTGACCCTGTAGTTAGGATATAGCGGGTTGGATAATGGATGGATGGAATATAAGCATTAATAAGGATGATATAATTGATCTCCCTGAGTAAATAATGTAGATGAATTCTGACAGCCAGAATTTCAATGTCAGAATTGCAAACTGTAGTTTTAACTGTAATATGATATTTAATATTATTGTGGGATTTAATTAAGCGGGTTCTGTTTTGGATAATGGCATTAAATTAAAACCCAATCCAGTTTTAAATGATTTGAGAGGAGCTTGTTATACAATGCTCTGTTTGCTAAAACAATTTCTCATTAATGCAATCTTTAAGAAACATCAGACAAATTTATAAAGCCTTGTTAGTTCATTACAGTGAAAATAAAAGTAACATACGCCATTTATGACAGCTAAGCATTTATAGAATTTCTGGAGTGTATTTCTAACATTCTGATAGTAGACCTAACCCTCTTTCATAAAGGTTACTTTAAGACTTTTGTCTTAAAAAATATATATCACAATGCTAGTACAAGAGAGGCTTTTGGTGTTCTCTCTTCTCCTGTTCTTCAAAACTGATGCTTGCAGAAATATTTCTGTATTTCAAATTGCTTTCCAAACTTTTTAACACTGGTCAGTGGAATGGTAAGGATACAAGGAGTAGAGCTGACGAAGGTGGATAGTTTAAATACTTGGCATCAACAGTACAGAGTAATGGGGATTGTGGAAGAGAGGTGAAAAAGAGAGTGCAGGCAGGGTGGAATGGGTGGAGAAGAGTGTCAGGAGTGATTTGTGACAGATGGATATCATCAAGAGTGAAAGGGAAGGTCTACAGGACGGTAGTGAGACCAGCTATGTTATATGGGTTGGAGACGGTGGCACTGACTAGAAAGCAGAAGACAGAGCTAGAGGTGGCAGAGTTAAAGATGCAAAGATTTGCATTGGGTGTGATGAGGATGGACAGCATTAGAAATGAGTACATTAGAGGGTCAGCTCAAGTTGGACAGTTTGGAGAAAAAGTCAGAGAGGCGAGACTGCGCTGGTTTGGACATGTGCAGAGGAGAGATGCTGAGTATATTGGGAGAAGGATGCTCAGGTTAGAGTTGCCAGGCAAGAGAAAAAGAGGAAGGCCTAAGAGAAGGTTTATGGATATGTTGAGAGAGGACATGCAGGTGATGAGTGTAACAGAACAAGATACAGAGGACAGAAAGATATGGAAGAAGATGATCCACTGTGGCGACCCCTAACGGGAGCAGCCAAAAGAAGAAGAAGATCATAATCCAACAAGCCACACAGTTCTTATTATTTGACATGTTTTTATGTAGATGTGTTTATGACTATTGCAAATAAAAAATTTTTCCCACCCTAGAATATTCTATTTGATGATAAATCAAATTTGCTTCACGTATTTAGTTTTGCTCCTTGAAATTGGGGTTATTTGTTGAAGTATTTCATCATTGACCTCTACTTTGACTGCTTTCACAAGCCAAAGTTACTTCAAAGTAGGACTGTCTAATTGAATATCATTATTTGAATATAATTCAGATGTATAGTATTTAACAACATCCTCATAAAAGGCAAATCAAATGTTAATTGTTCTTACTTCAGTTATTTCAGATTTTTGTCACTCCAGCTCCACTATCTAATATTGCAGTGTTTTACAAATCCCTTTCTGTACATCACTGCCGGGATTGATTCTGCCTGTGCCTCTTCATATTTTAGAATGGTTAGCTTATATTGTCATTAGTAAAACTGAGAGGCTTTTGCTTCTTAGATGCATGACTTCACTATACATTTTTGAACATAGTATATTACACACCTCTGCTCTTCAATCAACCATTATGCTAAGAACAGATTTTTATACACTTTTCTAGCTCCCAGTCCTCTTCCCAGTCACTGTTAAACCCAAGATCCCTTGACTTACTTGCTGTGATGAATGCTTAACAGTTCTGACATACAGCAATAGTAAGGGCTGATTTCCTTTCTCAATAAAGATAATGAGAAATAACTGGCATATTTCTGATTGCCCTTTTGCTGTTACAAGAGCTTTAAAATCCTTGTAGCTGCCGAAGTATAAGGCAAGATCAAGCACGGGTAAAACGCGTGCCAAAAGAAATCTCTCAGTCCAAAAGTTTATTTTAAAAATATTTAGTGAAAGTTAAAAGCAAATAATCCACACAAGAATAAAGAAAAAAGTAGTTACACACATAAAATATAAGGCAAAACAAAAAGAAAAGGAAAAATATATCTTCTCTAAACTTAGCTTTTCTTGAGAAACTTTAGCTATTTCTGTACTTAAAAATTCTTTACTACTTCTCCTTTACTTAAAGATTCTTAACTTCTTTTATACTTAAAGATTCTTAGTTTCTTCTTCTGTATGCTTTAAACGTGCGGCTCAACACTTAAATAAGTGCTGTTTCACGAGTTACTTTACACACTCAAACTGCCCGTTGGCACGTAGACACGTGCGCAGGCATGGTTTAAAACCATATGCCTTCTACACCTTACACATGGCAAGACTGATCACTGAGAATAAGGTTTAGTCAGAGCAGATAGAAATAGCTAGAATATACAGTACCAATTTTACTCAACTTATGGGGGTTATAGGAACCTCCCATAGATTATGCTTTGTCATCTAGTAAAATATTCATGAATCTCATATAACTAGCAAAATGGCTCTTACAATCCTCATTTAAAGAGGGTTTTAAAAGTCTCCAGTGCTCATTTTTAGCTACCCCAGTTAACATGCAGTTTCAAACATAGTCTGGATCTGGTGACAGCTTTTGTCACACTATTCCTAAGACAAAAGTATGATAAATAACAGGTAAGGTAAAGGTCACATTGATTGTGCTGTTCTTTTAACTTTAAAAGTGGTGACAGGGGTCTGAGATTAGTTTAGTTTAGTCCTGGATGTTATTCCTTGACTGTCTGCTCCAGCTAGTTGCACTCCACTGGCAACTCATGTTGCACATTTATTACGTTTGTCGTGCACAACACCCACTATCAACTAACTGCATTTTTAATTTCATTTATTCATTTTAATACAATTTTAAGTTATAAAAAGAAAAATAATTGGTTATTGACAACATTTTATATTTTTGTTCATTTCAAGCAATATTACCACAGTGCAAACTGTACTGATTCCACTTTAATTTTTTATGTGCAGAGAATCTTTTAGTTTTTGTGAAGAGTTGTGTGTGTTCAACTGTAAAGTTTACTTGAGCTACTTGAAAATGTTGTGTGTTGAAACTTTAGAGGAAGCATTGTTGCCCAGCCATTCTTTCTCTAAAAATAAAACAGTTGCAGTAGAAGCAAGCTTTTTTTCTTCTTACAAGTAAATGCTGAAAATCTTGAAAGACAAGACTAAGTTTAGGATGGTGTCAGATATACTGTAATAGTGGTGCTTAAGCATTCTTTTCTCAGTTTCCGAGTTCATCAGACAGTTGACATTTCTCATACAGTGAGCAGATACAGCTTTTGACAGCTTTTTTTATTTGTATATGGCTCTGCTTGTAACTTGTTAAAAGACTTCATATGCCAGATAAGCTTTGGCAAATTTTATCAACTCAGAGCAGGTTTAGTTTTAAAACACATCTTGTGCGCTTTACTGTTTTCAAATATTCTTATTTTTACACTCTTATTACACAGGCTGTTAGTTTTGCTACACAATGACTTCATTTTTACCTTTGAGTAATGTGTTTTTGCATGTATTTTTGGCAGCATATTTATGTATTATTCAGTCTTCTGTAAGTTTATACTTTTTCCTGATTAGAACTAGAATTCTTTCCGGTGTTGCTACGTCATTGGTGCTAACTTTGATAGATGCTTTGCAGGATCAAGGTTACTGTGTAACCATGGACAATTTGTATAATTCACCAGTTATTTGACATCTTGCTGCAAAGAAAGACTGACGCATATGGAACAGTGCATTCCAACCATCGTGACATGCCTTGAAGAATTAAATTAAGAATTAAATTACAGCGAGGTGTGCTAGTTGTTTGGCAAAAGGGTAAAGTGCTTGTGCTGAAATGGAAAGGCAAGAAAGATGTTTGTCTTCTTTGCACTGTACATAATGCAGCTACAATCACTGTACAGGCAAAAGGCAACTAGCAGGTTACGAAACTTTGTGCTATGCTCGACTACAATAGCATGATGGGCGTGGTGAATCGTGCAGATCAGGAATTGACTTTCTGTCACGTTATGCAGAGGCAACAAAAGAAATACTACAAAAAGATATTTCGTCATCTGATGGAACAGTGCATTTGGAATGCATTTGTTTTATACAAATAAAAAGCTGGCAAAACTGTATCTCATGAAAAGTTTACATGCCAGCTTGTAGAACAAATCATTGCTGCACATCCACCGTCCACATTACTCCTAAAGAGATACAGTCGACCCAGCACATCGTGAATCAATCCAGAGCAACTTCTTGGTAGACATTTTATTGATTATATACCTCCAACAGAAAAAAAAAACAGAATCCAACTCATACCTGTGCAGTGTGCTGTTCAAAAACTGACAAATCTGGAAATAAAATCCGAAAAGAAACACGCTATTATTGTCCCGACTGTGACGTTGGATTGTGTCTTGAAGATTTACCACACAAAGTACTCATTTTGAGATTATATATTGTTATGACATTATTATTAGTAGTATTATTATTACTGTTATTATTGTTCATTTCTTCTTATTATTTTATTCATCATTACTATTATTATTTGTATCATTATTATACTTTTGAGATTTAAAAAAAAAAAAGTAATTTTTCATGGCAAAAAATGCAATATTTCTACATGTTTTTTTGGAATAAAAAGCAACACTAAGGAAGTGTATACTATTCTCATCCAGCCATATTTTTCCTTAAAGTCACTGACATTTTTCTTAATATAACATCAACATTTTTTGCAATGTTAATACTCTGATAAATTAATGAAATTTGTAGTGCTGTTTTAGGTTCCTTCAGACAACATCGTAGAGGAAAATGCAAATTAATAAAAATCCATATAACAAATATGAAATTACTTAGATTATCAGCACAGGCCCAAACAGTGTGACATATATGAAAGTGGCTGCTCTGCCCTTTATGAAGTGAAGAGTTAAACCCCCTGGGAGGTAGCCATCCTCTGGCAGAGCGAAGAGCCACCACCCCAAAGAGACCAGTTTTACAAGAATCCTGCTCTGTTGTTCACATCTTCTTCTGCTTTATTTTAAAAGGGGTTTGTGTTTCACTAGAAGCTCAACAGGATTTTTTTTTAATTTACAAAGAAGGGTGAGGCTGTATAAATAAGAAACCGTGCCACATTGCTGCATACCTCTACATGTTTGCTTCTTTATGCAGTATTTTAATTATTTGTATGTTTTATTGTTAACTTAAATTATCTGTTTGCAGGGAAATAAAAGAAGAATCTATAGCCCAGGTGTCTTGGTATTATGAGCAGAAAAACTGGAAGGACATTCAGAGCAAGTTATTTGTGCAGAAGCTGAAAATGATCAAACTTAAAGAATCTGGATGGTTTTATATCTCATTGATATGGTGACTATTTAGCTTACACTCCAAGAGACTTTAGAAACTGTTGCAATTTTTTTTTTGTTATTTCAAGACACAAACACCTTTAATAAAATTTTTTGTTTTGTGTTCCACAATTTTTTCTTGTGTCACATTTAGATTCAGTCATTAACCTGTCAAAATACTGAACAGGAATCATGTGGATTAACTGTTATATTTTGTAGTATTTTGTCAGGTGTAAAGTGTCACTCTGTAAAGAGATGATGGCAGCATGGTGGTGTAGTGGCAAGAGATGCCATGTAACACTTGGACTATAGAGCAGTTCTTGTTTGACCAGTGCTCCTCCTCTACTACATTCTTATTTGTTAATTGGTGATGCCAAATGGGCTCAGTTTGTGTTTTTTATATATGTGTGATTATTTGGTTATGAACTGGTCTCCTATCCTATGCAAGTCTGGTTCTGAATTGATCTTCTGTCCATGACTTTGTCTTGCTACAAGGATACACTGTGGTTCCCTGTCTCCATGACTGGAAGAAAGCAGTTTAAAAAAAAGAGTAGACAGAATTTGAGTAGATATTGTGTATCGTATATTGCCAAATGAAGTGTGTTTCAGTACTTAAATGGTTCAAATTCAAGGTTGGCAAGATAGGATAAAGAACGATGTCTGAGATAGTGCATGAACATATCATCTTAGAAGTTACAGTTTTGTATTGTTTTTTAATTTGTTGGCCAATATTGAGGAAGTTACTATATTTATTCAATAGCCAAGTGAATCTTGGAGAAATGCTGTAAATTTGGAAAACCTTGATCTTGGAAGTAGTGAATATTTGTTATAAGGCAAGATAATACTGTAAATTCCAACTGGAGAATCTTAGGGCACCACCATCTGCAGCATTCTAACACGGGAGGTCAGTACATTCAGTGTGGTCAAGACAGCTTGCCAGAGGCTAGAATGGTTTAAAAGGTTCAGTATATCACAAGAAATAAAGATTATCTTCTAAAGGTTCATGCCTGAAATGTTTTGATGTTCTTCATCTTGGTTTGACATGGCAGTGTATTTACCGAGGACAGAACACCTGTAAGAGAATTTGTGCATCAGTTCTAAACCCATTGCTTGTCACATTTTAGATTCACTTTTCAATTCCAAAATGTATCATAAAGCCATTAAGAACACATTTGACCCTTCAGATCTGACATAGGCAACTGACATTCTTGTAAAATAAGCAAAATGTATCTACTTTTTCTATGGTCAGCCTGGCTTACCCATCAAGGATTACAAAGACTATTATTTCATTTAGCTTGTAGTTGTCTGAAGTAGCTTTAATATGCAAAATACAAGACTTAATTTTGCCAGAACATGCAGTACTTCATAAATGTACATTATGTAAAGATTCATTGGCATATATGAACTCAGTAAAACATAATGTTAAATTATTAGTAAAACTCTAAATAATATGATAAATGTCATTATTATTAAACATTAAATAATGTTTAACACAAATTTAGAAATTATATAAAATATATGAAATGTCATAGTACTTAATTTTGAACAAGGCAATGTGTCAATCTTAAATTGCCTAGCTAAACAAAAACAGTTTTCTAGGAGTTCTCAATAATTCACCTCTTGAATGAAAAATCTATGAAGATAATTTATTTTAATATAACCATAAAACTGTTATCTTCTTATATATTTACATTTTTGATGCCAAATTTTTCTTAGCCTAGCAACTACCTGAAAATATTTCACAAGTTCCAGACAAGGAAATGGATATACTGAAAGCACAATAAAAATGAATATTTGAATGTAGTCCAGGAAGACATTAACACTAAAGGCCATGTGAAAAGACAATTTCCCCACAGGAATTAATAAAGTATATCAAACCAAAAAAACAAAGGCTACAATACTGCTGTGCTTAAAAGAGTATGATTTGAAAAAGAATAGGGGCATAGTACGATAAAAGAAATGAGAGATTCTTAGATATTGTCAGATAAAGAGAATAACAGGTCATACAAGGTTTGGGGTCCCAAGGGATGCCCCTTTTAATGTCTAAGTGAAGATAAGAAAGAAAAAAAAACAGCCCAAATGGTTACAAAGGCTTTTTCAGCCATCACAATGTTAGCCGCTGTGTTGAGGTCTGACCTTGTTGTTAACTGATTCCAAAAGGAATGCCAACTGCCAGTTGGTGAGTTCTTTAAAGTAGCGATGTGGATGGAAGGGTCGGGGCTACTCTCAATTTCCTGGAGGTGGTGTGAGAGCTCTCCTGGCAGGTGTTTCTCTTTTGCAGAAAAGGAAGTGGAGCAGAAGTTAGTCTAGTGTCACCTTAATAAACCTTTCCCTTTGTTTCCCTTGACATAAATCAGTGAGGCACTCCCTATGCTCACGTGTGTGACAATATATCCAGGTAGCTGTGAATGCATATCTATGAAAATAAAATCAGTGATTACCTTAAAGGAATGCTCAACCAAAAAATTATATTTTTTTTATGTTACTTATCCTATGTAATTGTACTCGTGACTGAGAAAATTTTAATCTTAGTTTTTCTTGGACCAACACTGGACAATGGCAAACAATGGCATTCATTGGGAAGAAAAAGGATTCTTAACTAATGAATGAAGTGAAGAGGTAGATTTTCAATTCAAAAGCACTGTACTATAGGAATGTGCCTTTCTTGTTTATATTGTGCACTGGGTTTTCCGTTATTAAGTATTAATAATTTAGCAAAAAATGCATTCATTTTGCACATTTTGAGCACAGAAATGGATAACGAACATGTGAATTATGAGAAATGAGTTACAAAATTATTTTCTTTGATTTCCATAGATGTTTTTCAGATTGTTTGCTCTCCTGGCCTCTACACAGACTACATGCTTTGACAGGCAGATAAGCACCTTTCTTTATCCGAAACTCTATAAACCATTGTTCTTTGTGCACAGGCTTATTGGAATTAAATATGTCAACCTAAAACAGAGAAAAAAGCTACAAAGTGCTAAGTGGCTTTATATTAAACAACAAACGTATTGTTCTAATGTAAATTACTGTTCCATTATGCATAGATTATTCCATCTGCAAATGTGTATAAAAGGAAAGGTAACTTTAAGTAAAGTAATACATACAGATGATGCTATCACAAGCATATAGAAAAAGGTAGATGACAGCAGCAGCTTCAATGCACATGAACAGTAACCTTCATGACACTAAAACTAACTGCCTGATTACATCACATGACAAGAAGCAAGAAGGATAGGGTTAATCCCAGATATTCCTACTAGATGGTGCTAAACTGCAAGTCTTAATCAAACTGGCGGGTTTAACAAGTTGTAACAGAACATTTGGTGTTGTCCAGTATTGGTCACTATTGGGTCTTATTCTGTTAATATCTTTTTTACTTATATGTTAAAAATACCACTTTAGGGTGTATTCCTTTATGATTTAAAATCTAAACGATTCCATCCACGTGTTTGTAAGTCTGCTTCTGATCAGACTGAAACAAACAAGTAAAGTTTATTGTTACAAGTACTGAGTACAGTAAAATTCTTACATGCATGGCTCACTAACATCCAACAAGCAGATCACAGTATGTTTATTTTTTTTAATGTTTTTCCTTAAGGGTGTGGTGACTTTATGGCCCTAATGCACTGGTTCATTTTCCATCTGTGGTTCCTTCTGTGTGGAGTTTGCATGTTGAAATCTTTAACTTCTCTTATAGGTGTAAAGATAAGTTGCAGTGTGACTCGAAGCTGGCTTTGTGTGAATGAATATATGAGCTCCATGTATTTCCTTTTTGTTCCTGTTGCTGTTACAGCAGATTACAAATCCCCACAAAAGTTACTTCATAAAACAAGCTGAAGAAAATGAATGGATGGATATTTTACTTAAAATGTTAACTATCCTAACATCAGAGAGTATGTTGTTTCATTAACTAATAAAAAAGAGCATTCAGTGTGCAGTGTAAGATTTAAAAAGTTTAATTAATGCATTGTTTTAATTAAAGTGGAAAATAAATATTTTAGTTATGTATTCAAGTAACATAGGCTTCAGGTAGTTGCACATTAAAAACTGGTGAAAGATTTTGAAATTAACTAAATCCTCTGCTGATAAAATGCCTTCCCCATGAGGCTCAGCTCCTTCTGGTATTGTAGGTATTCTTGATGTAGAAGTTCCTCCAAAGCAGCTCTCCGTACCTTTTTGTATAAACAATAAGGAAAAAAAGATAGGAAAAGTGGAAGAAAATTAAATCTCTGAAATTTTGCTTTGAATAATACAAAGTGTCTCACACATTTAAAAGAAATCCAGCTTTAAGAGAACAGTACACCTGAGCAAAGGCAGAGTATTCTGAGGAATTCCATCTGTTGCGTCAGAAAGAACTTTGGTTTATTGAAAGACTAATATTTCAAATGTGTAGCTTTGTTTAGTGAAAGATATTAGAATCGTAGATGGATATAATTACATACTCCAACAAGGATCTGAGTGGGCAGAAAGAATGTTTGTGATGATCAGTCTTGAAAACACACCTGAACAGAAAGCATCTGCAGTGTTTTTAGATTGTGTTTTTTCAAAGCTGCAAGAGGCCAACTACTTGAAAAGAGATTATGAGAAGGCTGTGCGCTTGTAACTAATTGTGTAAAGTGTAGTTCTGTTTTGGAAGCTATTCATCTTGTATCTTTTGTTTATGGTTACATTCTTATGGCATACATTTCAGAAAGTGACATTGCAAATAAAGCATATCTGTAGAAATACAGCATAAGCGGATAGTAAATGCTTAATGCATGTTTAATAATGAATTGAACCGTTAAAAGTGAATATATGAGGGTAAGTCAAAAAGTAAAGGTAATTTGAAAATTATACAGTAACCTCAACGGATAGAAGCTGATACAATGCAACATGTTTGCAATGGCTTATGGGTATAGTTTAACAATGCACAACATATTGCTGTGCTGTTAGTTTTGTTGAAGCCATGGTCAAATGAACATGGATCCTCTGCTGGGGAATGCACCATAAATGCACCATAACAAGATTTTTCTGGGCAGAGTGAAATCTGCTGAAATTCACAGAAGGATGTTGGCTCAGTACAGAACTGAAAAGAGCATGACTCAATTAAAGGTTTACGAATGGGTAGAAAAGTTTAAAGTAGTAAGAATAAATGTAACTAATGAAGTTCAAACTGGTCGACCATCAACACAAGCTCACATCGAAATGGTGAATGTCTTCATCTGAGAAGACTGATGGATTATGTTGTTTGCTGTTGCTGCACACTTGGGTATCATCTGTGGATCTGTTCGTGCTATAGTGCACAATGGCTTGGTGTACTGTAAAGTTTGACCAAGACGGGTATCCAAACAGCTTACTGATCTGCACAATCCATCATTCTTCTGTGAATTTCAGCAGGGTTCACTCCCTCTGCCCAAAGAACTCTCACTATGGTGTGTTTTTGAGCAATAGTGCAATCCTAAAGCAGAGCATCAGTGTTCATTTGACCTTGCCTTTAAATCAACTAATGGTGCTGCACTGTGCATGTTCAAACCATCCATAAACCATTGCAAGCATGTTGTATTGTGTCAGCTCCTGTCTGTTGCAGTTACCATGAAATTATCATATTGCATTTACTTTTTGATTTACCCTTGTAATAAAAAAAACAGTCATCGTTTATTTAAAAAAGTTTATTAGCATCAACTTATGCCTAATGTACTGTTTCAGTACAGTATACAAGGTCATTTTAGACTTATGTAAGAAAGCAGTGCACATCAGAAATATGTCAGATTTGGACATGCCAGTATGTTTAAGTGCTTTAGAGGATTTTGATTTGTAATATTACTTGTGTAGTTAAATAACATTTTATAGCATAGCTATTTTTCCCAGAACATCTACCTGTGATCATCCTATTAATTTGCCTCCCATGACTCGTACACATAACTAGAAGTAAGTGGGTCATATTGGTAGAGCCATATTGTTTCAAAGAACACACACACACTAAACAATACATAATCAGTTTTAGAGATCATAAATAGATGTGGAAAGGGGAAGAGATTAATTCTAATCAGCATACTATACTGATAAAAATGGTTAGTATTGTAGCCAAAGGGGTCTGGGTTTGATTCATACACTTGTCACTGGTGTGGCTAGAGTTTGCCCATTCTTCTTATGTTCTTGTTTACATTGTCAAGACTAAGAACTGTAAGTTAACTGGATTACTTTAAACATGACAGATTACTTTATGTTACTTTAGACTGGAGAAGCATGGGTATGTCATTTGGCATCCCATCCAGAATTAGCTCCTGAACAATGCTGAAAAAGTTGTTATTGGCTTCTCATAACTGTGAACTTTTGAAATTTCACTCTCACATTACAAGTACGAAACCACCAGAATTCAGCTTCACATGTCTAGAGAAGATACTAAAATACTTTTCCATGCTTTTATAACTTTTTGTTTGGATGACTACAGTTCTTTTTTTAAAGGCTTTTTAAAGCTCATTTGTACTTTGCGTTGAACCTATGCTGTAGCTTTGTGTATAGGCTATGCCATCAAAAGCAGTTTATGCCATAGGCATGTGTCAGAATACTAAAGGGTGGTGTTTGTAGTTCATAAGAAAAGTGAATGATCCATTAAAATGCAGAAAGTTTTGCCCTCCAGGATCACGACTCCTGTTGCTACACATTCTGTTCCGTGGGTGAATGTATTATTCCTCCACATATTTTCCCATTTTTGCATATGTTTGTTGACTTCCAAAATGGAAGATGAACGGAAACACATCTGAGGGAATATGTAGTTACCAAACTGGACAATCAGAGTTGTAAAGGTTTGCATAGGGTTCACATTGACGCAACACATAGTCACATTTTTGAGAGGGTGACTGTCAGGCTACGCTGTACATACACTGTATGCTTGACGCAGAAGTATAGATAAGCCTTTAGATTTGTACCAACAATGGCAACCACAGTGTACCTCAATTGGATTATCTGCACTAGATTTCTGTTTGTTACTAATTTTCAAAACGCTCATATCAACTTTTCAGTTCTAACACTTCAGAATATCTGTCTACCCTAACTACACTGTGTAAACCAGGGTTCTCAAACTCCAGTCCTAAAGGGCTGCAGTGGCTGCAGGTTTTCATTCTAACCCCTTTCTTAAATAGTGCCCTGTTTGTGCTGCTAATTAACACCTTGTGAATTCATTTTAATTGAATTCCTTTTTTAAGATTTGTTTCCCTGAATTTCTTCTTTGTTCCTCTGAATTGCTTCATTTCTTTCCTTAAACGACACCCAAACAGAAATGAAATGAGAAGTGAGGTAGCCAACAGAAGACCAACTAAGTCAGGGCCTCAAACTACAACCAATTTCACTCCAAGCAGTTGCATAATTAGATGCCGATTCTTGTTTTTAATTAAACCCGTTCTTCAATTCCATGGCTTGTTGCTGCTCTCACTCTGCAATAGCATACATTTCTGAAATTGTTGACTTTCTCTTTTCTAAGAGCAGTGTTAAAAAGTTTTGTGGAACTGAGCAGATCATTATTCCTTAGACCTTCACCTTTTTTATTTTCAGATATTGTATGATGGACACAGCTTGCTGGTCATGTTTTTTGCATCTCCCTATTGTTTGGTGGCTAATTAAGGGAAAAGAAACAATTAAGGGGTCTGAGTCTTCAAGAGCAAGCCAATTATGATTAATTCAAAAGAAGTTAATTAGGAGTAAAAACAGGTTACTAATTAAGAAAAGGGTTAGAATGAAAACCTGCAGCTACTGCGGTCCTCCAGGACAGGAGTTTGAGAACCCTGGTGTAAACTGACTGACTGCTGAGATCTTATGGCACTGGTCATCTTACTATTCCAAAATGCCATCACACAGCTTCTCGTAAACAATCATTCAACTCCTGTTCTCTGACATTGATTTCCTACATCTGATTGTGAGGCTCAGCCTGCCTCAATAGTCAAAACCAGAATGAAGATATGTCCTGGCCTTTTTAAACTGCAGTTCCTACAGTACTAACAGCACCAGAAGGGCGAGCATCTGGAAGCTGCCATGTATACTTGACCAAGTCTTTTTGGAGCTCAGAGAGTAGGAATACCCAGGGGACACTAGAATGTTGGATTCATATTTTTGACTTGGGGGTTAAGTTTAAAAGCTGTCTTGAACTAGAAGCATATTCAGCAGTTAATTTGGTGATTTGGCACTAAGTAGTGAACTAAGTGTGAAGGTGCATATGAGGATGAGAGTGCACGTCAGTAAGGGAGAGTATTACCATTAGATATATACTCAGCAAAAAAAGAAACGTCCTCTGACTTTCAACTGTTTTTACTTTCAGTAGACTTAATGTGTAAATATTTGTATGAACACTAAAAGAGTCAACACCATAAGACATAAACTAAAAATGTTTCACAATGTGTCCCTGAATGAAGGGAGGCTCAAAATCAAAAGTACCAGTCAGTATCTGGTGTGGCCACCAGCTGCTTGAAGTACTGCAGTGCATCTCCTCCTCATGGACTGGACCAGATTTGTCAGTTCTTGCTGTGAGATGTTACCCCACTCTTCCACCAAGGCACCTGCAAGTTCCTGGACATTTCTGGGGGGAATGGCCCTAGCCCTCACCCTGCGATCCAACAGGTCCCAGACGTGCTCGATGGGATTGAGATCTGGGCTCTTCGCTGGCCATGGCAGGACACTGACATTGCTGTCATGCAGAAACTCACGCACTTTTTGCCACTCCTGTCTGGTCCAGCGAAGGTGGGTTTGTGCCCATAGGCGGCGTTGTTGCTGGTGATGTCTGGTAAGGACCT
This sequence comes from Polypterus bichir lapradei, assembly GCA_026402145.1. Lineage (NCBI taxonomy): Eukaryota > Metazoa > Chordata > Cladistia > Polypteriformes > Polypteridae > Polypterus > Polypterus bichir. The sequence continues at coordinate 126,734,883 of JANRMT010062854.1, read as the reverse complement.
GCCTTACAACAGGCCTGCAAGCCCTCAGTCCAGCCTCTCTCAGCCTATTGCGGACAGTCTGAGCACTGATGGAGGGATTGTGTGTTCCTGGTGTGACTCGGGCAGTTATTGTGGCCATCCTGTACCTGTCACGCAGGTGTGATATTCGGATGTACCGATCCTGTGCAGGTGTTGTTACACGTGGTCTTCCACTGCGAGGATGATCAGCTGTCCTTCCTGTCTCCCTGTAGCGCTGTCTTAGGCGTCTCACAGTGTGGACATGGCAATTTATTGCCCTAGCCACATCAGCAGTCCTCATGCCTCCCTGCAGCATGCCTAAGGCACGTTCACGCAGATGATCAGGGACCCTGGGCATCTTTCTTTGGGTGTTTTTCACAGTCGGTAGACAAGTCTCTTTAGTGTCCTGCGTTTTTAGAACTGTGACCTTAAATGCCTACTTTCTGTAAGCTGTTAAGGTCTTAACGACCATTCCACAGGTGCATGTTAATTAATTGATTATGGTTAATTGAACATGCATGGAAAACATTGTTTAAACAATTTACAATGAAGATCTGTAAAGTTATTTGGATTTTTAAAACATTATTGTTGAAATACACAGTCCTGAAAAAGGGACGTTTCTTTTTTTGCTGAGTATATATAATCGAAAGACTTGTGTGTATGGAGCAGCCTGCTGCGCTCATGCTCAGCCATAGCCATGGGATTTGGTGTGAATACTACAGAAGATGTAGAAGTTTATACAAGTGTGACTTGCACTTGGTGAGATAGATAGATAGTGTCACAGGTGGCTGGGGGTTGTACCCACGCCCCGGAGGACCGGAGGAGGGCTTACGCCTCCCCCAGACCACGTGTGGGGGGACCTCCCTGGTGGCTTTGGGGACCACGGGAACTGAGCTTGGAAGCTCAACCCTATAGGGGCCCGTGGTCTCCGCCAGGGGATGCCCCAATGCCTTTGGAGACTTGGCCCTCAGCACTTCTGCCACACCCAGAAATGGTGGGGGGAAGAGCAGCAGGGACACCCAGAGTGCTTCCGGGGATGCAGCCGGCACTTCCGCCACACGGGGGAGTGCCAGCGGAAGATAGTTGGGAGGCACCTGGAGCACGTCCTCCGGGTGTGTATAAAAGGGGCTGCCTCCCTCCATTCGAGGGCTGGAGTCGGGAGGACGAGACAAGGTCTTGGAGGAGAGGAAAGGAGGCGGCCTGAAGAGAGAGACAAAAGGCATTGTGAGGCCTGGACATTTGGGGGAATTTTGGGGTTGTGTTGCACTTATTTGTAAATATGTATATTAAACGTGGGTTGGGTGAACCATCGCTGTCCGCCTGTCTGTGTCCGGGCCATATCCCACAATAGATAGATAGATAGATAGATACTTTATTAATCCCAAGGGGAAATTCACACACTCCAGCAGCAGCATACTGATAAAAAACAATATTAAATTAAAGAGTGATAAGATGGTGTATGCATGCACTTTTGAATTTTTTTGGCGCTTGCATGCGCTTCACTTCTCATTCAACCCAGGCAGACAGACTCAGCTTTGTGATACAAGCACGTTGTACGTTCACACGATGAGCTACAATTGCCTGAGACAGGTTCCATCCTGTCCCACTCAATTTGTTCCACAGCTGCACTTGACTAAATGTCCATCTCGGACAAGATACTACCTGTCCCGGCACACTTAGTGAACTTGCAGTGGTGTCAGCTAATATAGTAAAACTGAAGGGGAGTCTTTGGGTTCTGTTTGTCCCGAAGACCACACGCAACTAGTACTTTATTGACAGGCAATTTGGCAAGCCTCTCAGCCCAACAGACAGTGAGAAATTCTGTACAGAGAAGCCTACTAGAACTTTTTGCTTTGTGCAGTCTTTTCATTTTCCAGCGGTATTTTGTGTTCAGTCTTATTTATGCCTCATTATATATGTATTGTTTTAAATACAGGCACAATTTTTGAGAAATTTTGACCGCTTGGCCTCACTCCAAGTGTACAAATGTCCCAAGAGGGTGCTTTCTGAACACACTTTGCACAGGCCTGGATGACATCAGTTAAATGCTTTTACATTTTCAAAATAAAATGAATAATAGTCTAGACTGTTAGGTCTAACTGCTGTCTTAGAAAATATATCCACTTTTGCCAAGAACTAAATTATACATTTTGTAAACATTTCCTCAGGAAAAGCAGTCTACAGTATGACTTTTGCAAGCAGAAACATTTTGAATTGCCGGCTAAATGCACTAAATATACTTGTGAGTCTTAGAACTGTCAAAGCTTTTAATATTTACTGTTGAAAATTAATGGAAGAAAAAAAAATATATAAATTTGAGAGTAATATAAATTAGTATTCAAAATTGCTGGTATTCTTTTTATGGCAAATTACCTCCTTAAAATGATACAATTAACAGCTATGGCCGGTCTGCATGACTTGCAAAGGGAGCATGATTTTTAAACAACTTTTACATACAATACAGATTTAGTGTGTAAGTAAAAAGGGGTTGTTTGCATCTTTTAACAGCAGATTCTCAAGATTTGAATCACTGTGGTTTTGAAACAACTTTTGAAAAGTCGGACTATATAAATGAGACATTTGACTTGCTCCTGAATTAAGATATGGGCAAACTAAACAGAAAAGATGCTTTAATTTTCTCAGTAGAATTTAAAAATGCCATGTAATAAAACATTTTTGACTATTTTAACAGTTTATTTGTGTCTTGATTCTTTTTTCAATATAAAACCTTGTTATTTATTTTCATCAGTCAATTAAATTAAACTATAAGCCTTATAAATTAAGGAAGCTACAGGGTGATGTTGGGCTAATATAGTTTTCACTTATCTCCTTTCTTATTTCTTTCCATTACAAAGTCTATAAATAGGGTAAACATTTAAGCTTCCTAGTTCAGGTACCTATTGATAGGGTGGGTGTCTCAGTTGCTTACTGAATTTCCTATTGAAATTAGTCACATTTTCTCTGAAACATTCATTTTGCTTGCATGACCATCTTGTCTGATCCTTGTCTCCAACATCTTTCCGGCAGGAACAGCTACACTACTGACAACTTTAGCGTAAGGACTGGTATCTTTGTTAAGGACTCTGCAATATGTTGCACAAAAGAAATAACACTGGGTGGTGTGGCAAATTTCAGCAGTGACTGAGTATGTGCATTGTTAATAACATTGATCATTTTCTTTCTGTGAAAGCGGAATGTTCCTTTAGCTGAATGGGAACTAGTGCTGTGGAAGAGCCATGAGTCATTGATGTGAAGCAGATCATTGATACTGGTTTATCAGACCATTTTCTCTTACTATTAAATATAGAAATAATGCTAGAAAGAATTCACGAGAAGTATATTGTTAAAAAATGCTTCTTTGATTCATCAGCAGCTTCAAAGTTTACAAACATTCTAAGCAACCAGTCCTTTTGTAGTGCTTATTACAATAGCGAGGATAATGTAAATAGTAAGGTGGAAAAATGTAATACTAAAGTAAGAGCTGCTGCTGACATAGTCACACCTGAAAAGACAGTTAAAAAATCCTCTCGCACCATTATTATACCATGGAAGACTCAAAGAGTGTCTGATCTAAAGAGAACATGCCGGAGAGCTGAGCGTACATGGAGAAATGGAGAAACTAAAAGTGACTCCTACTTGGATCGGAGAGTGATGCAGAGTATGAATACATTATAGTTTATGTTAAATCAGTGGACTTAAAACTCCTGGGAAGAAAATTATCCATGCTTTCCTGAACCCACATAATCTAATTCAGGGTCTTGAGGGGCCATACCCAATCCTGGCAGCATCAAGTGCAAGGTAGGAACCATATCTGGATGGAGCGCCAGTTCATCAGAAGGACTGACAAGGGAATTCAGTTACTTTAATTGAATTATACATTTTTTTCCTGTTAACAAAAGGACTGAAAAGATTTTTTCTTAATGTTACTTTTTTCATATATTGGGTGTACAGTAAATACATTAGAAGTCAGTGTTTAACTGCTAAGATATTCATACAGCTAAACCGTGAACAGCATATTGATATTGTGTCCCTGCAAAGACAATATGACAAATGGAAAAATTTTATTTCACCAATACAATATAGTTTGTATGAATTTATTGTCACTCTTACAATATTATTCTGTTTTATAATATTTGTATGAGGGTAGATCAAAAAGTAAAGGCAATATGAAAATTACACAGTAGCTGCACAGGGCAGAAGGTGATGCAGTACAGCACATTTGCAATGGCTTATGGGTGGTTCACACACAGTGCAGCACTCAAATGAAAATGGATGGTCCACAACTGCATTGCACCATTGTTGATCAATGTGTCATAGGGAGATTTATTTGGTCAGAGGGAGTGAAACCTGTAAAAATTCACTGAAGGATGTTGGCTCAGTACAGAAGTGAAAACAGCTTGAGTCAATGAAAAGGTAATGAATGTGAGAAAGGTTTAGGTTGAGGGAGTGAAACCTGCTGAAATTCACTGAAGGATTTTGACCTGGGCCGATCAGTAAATTGTTTGGGTACATATCTTGCAGAAACTGCATAGTATCCCAAGTCATCATGCACTATGGCTTGTGCAGATCCATAGCTGACATCCAGCTGTGCAGTAATAGTTGTCAACATTCTTCTCTGATGAAGACATTTACCATTTCAATGCAAGTTTGTGTGTGCAATGTTGATGATCGACCAGATCGTCCTTTGTCGATTTACACTTTCTCAAAGAAATCTGACTACGGCGCATTGTTCAACAACAGTGTTAATACCGCACCGGAATGTCCATGTTCATTTAATTTTGACTTCAACTAGAATAATGGTAAAATACTGAGCTGTGCATGTTCGAACTACCCATAAGCCATTTGTGAACATGTTGTATTGCGTCAGCATAATTTTTGAATTGCCTTAACTTTTTTTTTTTTACCTTGGTAATATTCTTGTATATTTAAACTGCGTATCTGGTTCTGTGTCTTGGGCAGCCTGTGCCTTTCCAGGGAAACAATGGGCACAAAGATGGAAAACAGTGCTAGATTCATCCATTGAGGGGCTTGCTTATGCACACATCCACACTTGCACTTATGCCAGGCCAACTCAGAGCTGGTATGAAGAATAAAAAACAGGCTGCCTATTGAAGAATACATGCAGGAATGGAGAGAATGAGCAGACTCCAGGCAGAGAGTAACCAGGTCAGGACATTTGAATTCAAGGCTTTGGAGCTGTAGCTGGTAGCTACCCAGGTAGCTGAGGTAATTACTATGGTATTGAGTTTCTTTATTTTGGAATATTCAATACCTTGTTTAATAATAATAATGAATAATTAACATTATATATCACAGTGTGTTATATATACCCAGTATTTGTTCTTTCATTTTCCTAACTCACTTATTCCAAGTTATAAGATGTGAGGTGCCAATACACCATATTATTCTGTACAATTTAGTGTATTCCTGTATATCACTATGTACAGTGCATCTATTTTAATTATTTAAAACCACTATGAAACATATATGCACCAGAAAATTTGCATACATAAAGGTCAATGCATGTTAACATTTTTGCAGTCTTCAGGGAGATAAGGTCTGGTAGTATGCTTAAATGGCAAAATAATAAATAATAAGCTAAGATAATGCCAGAAGGCAACAGATCAGAACAAATCTAAATATGAGCTTATACATGCCATAGCGTAAATAAACTAGAGACCCATGTAGCTTGTAAGAATGCAAAGACAAAGTCTAGCTGACCTAGGCCGGCTGGCTGTACAGCTAGTTCTTGGGCATTCTGCCATTTACTCCAGTGTAGGGTGTTGCATATGAGTGTGGTTAAATTATAAGGTGGTCTCACATTCGGTGTCATCCATGATGCCATTATTAATGCAGGAATTCAAGTTTACTGTCACATATACTGAGTACTTTGAAATTCTCTGACAGGTAAATAATTGCCATATTTTGATCTTTACAACACTGTAAATAATACACATGCAAAACTGGTTTCCTTTAAAAAGAGAAAACATGAGGAAATACAAAACAAAATACATTTGTTATGATTTAACTACTGTACATAATAATTGCAGACTCTATGAGTGCTCTAAGAAGTGCATGGTGTGACTAACTAGCAAATGTTTCCACACAAATTTGCCCAGACTCACCTGAACCAGAGCCTTTCTTCCAATGTTCAACTCATTGGATTGCTGAGCCTTCAAGTGTCTATCTCCTTCTCTTGTGTTCAGAAAACTAATCGGTTGAAACAGAATATTTTAAAGTTACTTTAGTTCTACAACAATCTATGCAGTCAAACGCAATTTATACATAGCGAAAAAACTGAAAACAAATCTGGATAAATAAAAGGTAACACAGACTGCACTGAGCCGTCAGAGCTCCATGCCATCCAGTGAGCTGCCTCTGCTGTATCCATGATGTTTCAGTCTTTTTCATACTGTAAGCCATTATTGAATCAGAACACAGTGTTATCAAAGTGTATGGTTCAAGCTGATTTTCAACTACCATGAACTCTTGCCCCTAAAATAAGTGTGCAGATCTGTGTTATTTGTGTATATATAAAAAAACAGCATGATCTCAGCCCTAAATCAAACAAATATACACCAATCCATAGCTGAATGTTCTATGGTTTTAATAAGTAAACAAATTCATGCACAAAGTAAAGGAGGGTGTTGTAGGTAAATTTATGTAAATGTAAAGCAAATCATATGAAAGGGAAAACAAACAATGAAGCATTCATAGGATAATTTAACATTGTAAAACCTACAGTGGTTTGCATACCTTTTACATGCATGGTGGCACAGTGGGTAGCGCTGCTGCCTCGCAGTAAAGAGACCCGGGTTCGCTTCCCGGGTCCTCCCTGCGTGGAGTTTGCATGTTCTCCCCATGTCTGCATGGGTGTGCTCCGGTTTCCTCCCACAGTCCAAAGACATGCAGGTCAGGTGCATTGGCGATTCTAAATTGTCCCTAGTGTGTGGGTGTGTGTGCACACTGCGGTGGGCTGGTGTCCTGCCCGGGGTTTGTTTCCTGCCTTGTGCCCTGTGTTGGCTGGGATTGGTTCCAGCAGACCCCCGTGATCCTGTAGTTAGGATATAGCGGGTTGGGTAATGGATGGCTAGATCGATAGATTTTTTATCTACTTTGTCAAAACTATTTTCAGCTTACTTCCCCTAAACATTTTATTATTGACCTGTTGTAAGACCAGCTTTTAAATTATTTTGTACAAATAGACATCTGATGTTTTAAATTACGTAACTTAAATGTAAAAGAATTACTGTTTTTTGAAGTTTATTTATTTTTTGGTAATCTGGGCAAATAGCGTAGCTTATGAACTGTTTGTCAGCACTATATTCACCACTGCCGCCTCATAGCTCTACAGTTTCAGTCTTGGCCTGCACACTATCAATGTGCAGTCTACTTACTCTTCCTGTGTTTTTATGGATTTTTCTGCAAATACTCTTAATTTCTTCCATTCTCTCAAAATGCGTATGCATTTTTTCCTCCTTGCTGACTTTGAATTGAACTGGGCAAGTTAGTGAAGGAGTGTGTGTGAATGAGTGTGTCCTGTATTGGACTTTCACCTTATCCAAAGTTAGTTCCCATCTTATACCAGGAATTAGCATGATAGGCTCTGAATCATCTTGACAGGATTAAGCGAGTTAATGGATAGAAAGATCACTTGCTCTTTAGTATGTTTATCCTTTTTCAAATCAGTTTATTCCAGTTCAGATTTGCACTTGTGCAGGACCAACAACATCAGGTGAAATATAGGAGCTGGTCCAGGGGTCAGATTTATACAACTTGCGTACTCACAAAAATGTCTTGAAATGTGTGTATGCTACTTTCCAGACAAAAGTCTGAATTTATAAAAGAAAGCTGGACAGGGAACATGCTTATATTTGTGGCATCTGTGAACCATGCAAATGCAACATTTCAGATAAACAGCCTTGATTAATAGGGAAATGCAACAAAACCAGCTAAGTGACATATATAATAATTTATATCACCGAGCTGTTATTATAATGAGCGTTGTTGTGACAAATATAGCACAAAAATCAAGAATATGACATATACACTCTATTTGGTTCCCTTTTAAGAACAATAGTATTCAACTGTAGAACTGCAGCACAATACTGTATGTCACTACAGATTTTATGACAGTAATTCTATTCCAGAAGTTCTATGGTGGAAGTTAAAATTAGGGGTTAGTGTGATTAGCATCCACCTCAATAAAATGTTGTCTGTCTCTGTTCCCATCCAGTTGCTATGTCTCTATCACTCCAAAAGAAAGCGCATCACAAACATTTTTAGTAATACAAGTAAAATGCATTGCATTTGTTATTCCATTTGATGGTGCATCACACACATTAATACTGCTTTTACGAATGGCATATAACAGAGACATATGCATTACATGGTGCATTGCGAACAACATTGAGATCTACGTTGATTATTTAAAATTGCAAGCCATCTCAGATGGGTAGCATAGCTAGCGTAGTATAAATGGTTAAGGCTGGGGTAAGTTAAGGGCTAATTGTTGTTAAGATTAGTTAGTGTGGTGTTGTATAGATGTGCAATGAAGTCACTACTGCTGTGAAATTGCTGATGTAGATATGTGGTGATGTATGGTGCTGTGGCTGTAAAGTTGGATCCTTTTCTTTTTAGAAGGCTAATGCTACATATTTGCATTGAAGAATTTTTTTTTCACACATGTCATTCACTCCTTGTATACAGAAATCTATAAATATATGGGCCTATGTAAATTTCCATATATGAAATGGATGTGGCTTTCAGGAACAGGTAGGATTCTTTTTACCATGTGTATGACTTGCTTATGAGCTGATCTGGGTTAACTAAGAGCCATTTGGTTTTCCTAACAGAATCAGGGCAATTGACAGTACTCATAGCAATAAGGTACCTTCCTCTGGCCACAGAACTACACAGCCTGTTGGAGGCAAGCATCATTGAACCAGTTAATACCTCGCTGTGGGTATCAAACTTAGTGGAAGCCAAAAAAAAGACAGGGAGCTTGCGTCTGTGCGTTGACTATGAACAAAGCAGTAATACCAGGTAAATACCCATTGCCAGATACTTAGGAGCATGAACCAGCTCCATGGCTCTAAAGTATTTTCCACATTGGACCTTGGCCGCCAGGGGTACCTGTAGATTTCTCTCCTCCCTGAAAGCAGGGATTTGACTGCCTTTTACACCTACAATTGATTACTTTGCTATACTAAGTTATTGTTTGGCCTCAGTTCTGCCCCCAGCTGTTTTCAGAAGGTGATTTCCAATATTTTTGGCAGGATTCCTGGGATGGTCTGGATGTCTGGATGACATTGTCATTCATGGCCAAACCACAGCTGCCCATGATGAACATCTCCACAGAGTGTGAAAAGTATTGTCTATTCATTACTTCATACTGAAAGGCAATGAATGTGTTTTTTAGTGCCTTCCATTGAGTTTGTGGGATTTTGTCTAACTACTGATGGCCTCTCTTCACTTCAATCTCAATCTCTTTTGGGAATGACCACCTACTATCTTTGATATCTGCCATAGAACTCTGCCACCACAACTGGCCATTATGTCACCTACTGTGGGTGGATGTTTCTTAGTCCTGGACTCCCACTTGCTCAGAGGCTGTCATTCCCCTGAAGGCACAGCTCTCATCTCCACCTGTCCTATCTCAGTTTGACATCTGTTGTAACAAAGGGTCTCTTGACATCCTTTGTTATCTGCGATGCTTCCAGTGTACCACTAGGAACAGTGCTGTGCCAGCTACAGAATAGGTACTGAACGACCCATTGTCTTCACCTCCTGAACTGAACAATGGGTTACATTGAGCTTTAGCTTGGGGGTGGGCTTGTGAATGATGGAACGTGTTTCTTTATGGCTGGTTGTTCACATTTTACACTGACATCAGGCACTCACATCCCTACTGTCAGTATCAGGCACTGGGTACAGGCACATTGCGCACTGACCATCAGGCACTCACAGGCCAACTGACAACATCAGGCACTGGGAACAGGTCCCTTAGAATTTACTACTGGTAGGAGTGCCTGCAGCAGTATAATTTTACATATTTTACATTCAGTTCACCCCTGGCCATGAAAATGTGGTGGCAGATATGCTGTCGCATGCTTCCCCCTACTCCACCACAGACCCAGGACCTGACATCAGTGGACCCGAACTTTTTCAAATGCCCCACTTCACTGACTCCTAACAACAGCTTTAAAAGGCCTCTGAATGTGACTTTATCCTATCCCATCTGTGGGTTTTCATTGGTACAAATTGTCCCTCAAAGATCTCGGGGGAGCTGCTGTCCCATTGGAAGGAATTATGCATAGCCCATGGGACTCATACAGACATTCCTAGCTGACTCCAACCATGAAGGCTATTTGGGTATTGTGTGGGTTAAAGAGCCCTGCAGTGATCTGTTGTGGTGGCTTGGGATAGATGGGAATATCAAACATTTTGTCCGTGGCTGCACTGCATGCCATGTCAGTGTTATGACTGTTTCTCCAATTCAACCTGACTACAGCCTATAGTGTGGTCAGATTGGCATTGGAGGAACCTGCAGCTGGATATTTGTGGGGAGCTCCATGGAGTTCTGCACCATCAATGCTTTTTCACGTGGTCTATGATCTGTAATCCAAGTGGCCTGAAGTGCCACCTACAGTGTCTGTTACAACATGTGTAGTGACTGATCTCTTGGATTCTTGGTTTACTCACTGAGGGTTTGCCCTCTGCTATCACCATTGACAATGACCCCCAGTTCATATCAGTAGAATGTTTTTTACAAACCACCCTGGGGCATTTATCACATTCAAACAGCTCTCTATCATCCTCAGGCAAATGGGGGAGTAGAAAGGTTGAACCAGACTTTTAAAAATGACAGTAGGGATCACTTGGCTGAGGGATACAGATTTTCAATTTCTCTTCTCTGTGCCCTTTTTCCATTACAGAGCAATACAATACTCCACTACAGGCAGTTCTCCCACATATCTTTTGTTAGGGATTGAGCTGTAGCTTCCTCTTGATCATTTGTGGCCTAAGGCTTCCGACACTTCCACTTCCAAAAACACAGCCTCCAAGCACCAACAAAAGATGAAGCCACAATTTGATCAAAAGCATAAGGTGAGGGTTCCAAAATTCATGACCCTTGACTGGGTAAGAGTTTATTGTCCCCACCTTGACTACAAACTACAGTCTCTCTGGTCCTCATCTCTAGAGGTTCTTGAGCAATCAACCCTGTGACTTTCCGCCACTTTGATGGATCACGGTGGCACACAAGTTGCCTAAGTAGAGTTCCCCACCAGTCAAAGCTGACATACAGAGCAATTTAGATGTGGACTGCCTAGAAGAAGTCTGCTTGCCCCTTTTAGTAGTACTGAAACTCCTGCCAGAGCAACCGCTTGCACCTTCTCCTCAACTTGTTAGAACAAGGTCTTGTCCAGACTACCTAAGAGAGTATGCCACTGATTTTTAACAGTGACTGTATATGTACAATGTGGGGTTGATTAACATTGTCCATAGGTTTCCAGTTTGTTTGTGTATACATATTTACAAGATGATTTTGTTTTATAAAGGATAAATTGTGTAGAAATGTGCATATGCCAGGTTTTCTAAATTAGATTTTGCTTTTATTTTGGTGTATGCATTTTTCTGTTTTTTGGCATATGCATATTTTCATGCTTCAATCCATGCAAAGTTTTATAAATGAGACCCCTAGACTGTATTTGTGTAAGTCAAGCATCAACCCAATAACTTTGCTTACTAGCTAAACACCTACGTAACTGTACTTGGCACAAAATCATATTTAGATCTGGATAATTAACCATACAGTCATAACAGAATGGTTTTGGTGATGTGAGCTCTGACATTGTATACATTGGAAGGTATAAACTGGGACAATCTGAAAAAATATCTATGTGTAACATTTTAAGGATGTTTTTGTTATCATATTTAATGTTTTAATGTTGTTATTAATATTGAGGGCATACAGTACAGAATGGGCAATTTATTAGGATTTACTTGCAATTAGGGGCTGTAGATTGAGAGACCCACCCAATATGTATCCCATTTGATATGACACACCTTTGTCAGTGTCAGGGCTGGCCTGGTATTTTATATTTGGTCAATCTACTGTACATTTTTCTCTGTAATTTTGTCATTTACTTCGGACAAAGTCTAACAATGGTTAGACTTTCCGAAAGGCAACATATAAAGTAATAAAACAAACTTTTTTTGCCAATGTTCTACAGTGAACAGCATCCCACAAATATCTCAGTTATAAATTTAATTCAATATTTCTACAAGACATGATCAATTACTTGCTGAGATCTCCACAATTATTCAGTGGTGACAATTGAACTTGTAACATTATGGTTTAGAGCAGTGGCTGTCAATGTTCAGTCCTCAGTTACCTCCTCTGGCTGCAGATTTATGTTCCAACCAGTTTCTTAACCAGTCAGTCATTGTTACTTTTGATTGTTCACTTTCCTTATTTGAGTCACCCTTTTTTCCTTTGATTTGCAATTAGAAAAGTGCAGTAGTGCCAGATTCACACTTATAGGAAATAAAGACATATTTGCATTTTTTCTGAGCCTTTAAATGCTTGCATTTTTATTTACCTTTTCTGTGCTTTACCTTTTGCTTTTGCTTTTATAATTATATCTGAATACTGACAGTTAATGATGAGCACAGCAGACACCAGCTCAAATGACTCTGAAAGGAGCAAATACTTAAGTGTTACCCACTTCTGTGCTTATTCACCTTACTGGAAGGATAAGTGTCTGTGTATCTCTTTTTGTGTCCATCTGGTTACTGTGTCTATTGCATTCCAATAGATGGTTCATTGCAAACATTTCTCTTAATAAAATGCATTGCATTTGTCATTCCAATAGATGGCACATCACAAACATTAACTCTGCTTTTATAAATCCAGTACCAAGTGACGTATGACAGAGACACATACATTACATAGTGCACTGCAAACATTTATGCTGCAGTCTATGTTGATTACTCAGATTTTAATCTGTTTTAAATTGATAGCACAGGTAGTTAGTAAATAATTGTTAAAAAAAAACAGAATATTAAAAAATAAAAAGGAAAAGGAAAAAGAATAAATTCTTCCCCATCTTACACATTTACAGTATGTTCCTGCTTCATTCAATAAGAATATAGCATACCCGGTTGGTAATTTGCAGGTGGCTGTAAAAATCTAAGGAAATGCGAAAGAATGGCTAGCTTAATTAATGTAGGAGTCCAGTTAAGAGAAGAAATGTGTTGAGACAAAAACCTGAAGCCAAAGGAGGCCCTGAGGACGAAACATTGGGAACCACTGCTTTTTAGTACAGTACCACCATCACCAAGCCAAACTGGCATAATATGCTTAATTTATTGGCATATACTGTACTATGATAATACTGCCAATTTATGCACAGCGTGGCAATTTAGATAAGTATAGTATTAAAGTTTGTTGCCTCATAGCTCAAAGAAGTTTTGATTATCAGTCTGAACACTCTTGGAATAAAGTTTGTATATTCTTGACTCTGTATGTTTGAATGTGTGCATAAACATTTGCTTTGAGTAATGCAGTTTCTTCCAACAAAGATATGTGCATTAGCTTAATAGATGAGTATAAATTGCCTTGTATGAGTGAGTGTAGGTGATTGTGTGCGAGTTTGCCCAGTGAGATATTTTCAATTAATTCCTGTATTGTACTTGATATTGGTGGAATAGCCTCTGACAACTACTACCCCCACCTCCAAGTGACACTGGATCCAAACCCTCAATCAGGCTCGCATAAGTCCAACCTAGTATCGCTAATTGTGCAAAATAAAATATGAATCAGACAATTCTGCAAATTGATGAAGATCACATTTAGAAAAAAGAAAGCAAAAGTGTTTAAATTTGTTAACAGCAATAGTGTAACACTAAGAGTCAAATCATTCAGATAAAATATTTCTACCGAATTTATAGTTATTATTTAAATATTATATATTGAAGATATTACTAAAACATTTTACTCACTGATATCATATCCATCACACTGGATGACTGTTTCTTACCTTTTAGTCTGCTCATTCCTGAATGCCCGCTGCTGATCGCTCTGTAAAGATGTAAAGACATAAAAAGAAAACAGTCACATCTAAATTACTCGATCAAATCCAGCTTGCACGCATTATTAAAGCTTTCTAAAAAATTAAACATTTGTTTGTTGACTCTTTCACTAATATGTTTTATCTAAAGATTAACCGCTTTGGAAATGTTGCACACAAGTTTAAGCTTTTGCCAAATACTTCCATCTATATTAATTTATATTTCTAATGAAAAAATATTTTACCCTAAACATTTTCGAGCACTTCACGCTAAAAAAAGAGAAATAAAAAACAAAAGAAAAAAACACGACTGTCTCCTAGGAAACCAAGCTTCTCCAGTGACGCGAGTTACGAAACGAGATGGGTGGTTCCAACAAATCACGTGACACGGGCGAGGCGCGCGTACAGGAGATTGTATTCAAAAGCCAAAGAAAGAAAAAGTATTAACTCAAATGAAACACTGCTTAATTTGCAGTGATCTGCAATTAAGTACCGTTCAGTAAATTAAAATAGTAAGATTGTGAGTAGTTATGAGTAATCGATATTCGTGTGTTCATTTGTCTGACATCGATAATTCGATTTGCGTTCGTGGGGTGCCACAGCTAATAGCGCATTAACTGCCCAGTGCCGTTATGTTTTCACAGGGTACTGGTTGTAGATAGATAGTTGTACAAGCCCCTCGTTTACTCTTGCTGCAATCGTGCCAACGTAGTGGCTGGAATCATTCGCAACCCAGCTACTTATTTGCTTGTAGCCAAACACAGCATCATGTTAGTAGGAAGATATGTATATTTTTTAAAGTATGCACTACTTTGAGCCACTATATTTAAGCAGAAACGCGAAAAATACAACTTTCCCATGTTGATTGCACGTGAATTTTTCACAACCCAATGCGAATACGTAAATCAAATTCAAAGTTACACATTCCTGTGTCTAGAACACTGGATTAACATCTGGCCCTTTAATCGGAAGTGATGATGTAAAACTTAAACGATATCTGACTTTTAAATTTCCACACCCCAAAAAAAAGTGATTAAATGTAAAAATCATAGCTATAGACGGTAAATCTGAGTTGTCAATCGAAAATACCATATGAACGCCAGACGATCGCGGGACAAAACAAAGCTACATGTAATTGTTCTAGTGGTGTCGTAACGCTGTCGTTGCACCTTTGTCAGTTGTTTAAAATAAAACATATAATCTGGTCAGTCCGAAATTAGATTTGTTTTGGTCTAAATGCATTTGGAGCTAAGTGTATTTAACACGTTTATTTTACTCTTATATTTTCACAAAAAATGCACTGAAGTGCTAAGGTGAAACGTCCAAAGGAGGTCCGAGTAGTCCGAGAGCACGTGAACGCAGCATTAGATACCATCCACCTGCAGTGCCCCAGCACCATACGTCACGACAGGTCCAGGTCTGCAAGTGGATGTACTCACATCACATGCCACATTGACCACTGTCCTTATTTAGCGGCGATTGGTCTGCATGCCCGTCATATTCGAACGGTCCATCTCCTCTTTTAAACTCAGAGGCAAGTATAGAAAACGTGTTCATGTCAAACCAGCCACAATAAATAAATATCTAACATGTTTAGTTTTCTCCAAAGAAACAAACAGATAATAATGTGACACTTCTTCAGTATATAGAATTGGGAGATCCAATGTATAATAATAATAATAATAATAATAATAATAATAATAATAATAATAATAATAATAATAATAATAATTAATTTTCAATTGGAAACTAGAAGAGATCAGAAAACTTGACAGAAAATCAAGAAAAATACTCACCTTAGAAAGGATGAAGCACCCAAAGTGAGACAGATTGTACCTTCCCAGAAATTAATATGGCAGAGGCCTAATCCAACTGCAAAGCACCTACAAAACTATATCAACAGACTTAGACACTTATCTTAACACCAGAAATGATCCCCTCCTCATGATTGCTACAGAGCATGAAATGCAAAAGAAAAAGTACTCTCTAGCTAGCCAAGCCACAATCTTCAGAAGAAGAAATACCACAACCTCCAAATTAAACTCTAACCACCAATGCCCAAAAAGTAAAAAAAAAAGTAAAGCATCACGTCCAAGAACAAATGAAACAAAAATGAGAAGAGATACAAATGCATGGGCAATACCCAAAAAGGGTAGGGGAGAAAGATGTAGTCCAACATATGACCAATTGAAAACAGCTGGGCTAAAATCTGAAACAAAAGGCTTTATCATCGCTGCCCAAGACCAGGCCATCAAGTCCAATAACTATTGGAGCAAGATCCTCAAAGATGGCATAGATCTAGTGTGCAGGATATGTGGTCAGTTTCAGGAAACTATTGACCATATCGTGGCAGGATGCCCTGAGCTGGCCAAAACTGAATACCTTCATAGACACAATAAGGTTGCCACATACCTGCACTGGAACATTACCAAAGAATTCAACATCAACACAAAAGAAAAATGTTATGAGCATGAGCCCCAAACAGTAACAGACATTGTCAATAAGAGCAAAAAAGAAAAAAACTGGTTATTCCCCTATGCCTAGAGGGGGCTGTGTGGTCTTGTGGCCTGGAACCCCTACAGATTTTGTTGTTTTTTTTTCTCCAGCCATCTGAAGTTTTTTTTTTTTGTTTTGTCTGTCCTCCCTGGCCATCGGACCTTACTTTTATTCTATGTCAATTAGTATTGCCTAATTGTATTTGCTATATTTTGTCTTTTTTCTGTTTCTTCATCCTGTGAAGCATTTTGAGCTACATCATTTGTATGAAAATGTGCTATATATGTAAATGTTTTTGTTGTTGCTGTTATTCATCTATATGTCCTTCCCGACTGAAAGAAACACCTCAGTAAAAGTAACCAAAAAAAAAAAAAACTGTCAAAATATAAAGACCTTGGGCCTTGTGTATAAATGGTGCATATGTACAAAAATGTTGAGCATGGCTGTTTCCACACTCACTTCAAGATGTATGAAAACTAAACTTGGCATAAAGCCACGCACATATTCACAACAGCCTCACACCAAGCGTAGGCACTTTTCTGCTCAGTTTTGCAAATTGGCGGCACCCAGTACAAAAGCAGTATACTGTTTCTGTGTGGTGTGCCTTTCTTTTTTTAGATTCACATCCATGACATGGGCTTTGTCAAACACATCAAAATTAATTGCATATTGTTTACAAATTTGATTCACTTGATTGTAATCATTCTGTAACTATGTAATGGTTCACAGAATGGCCAAACTATTCCAACTACCATGGCTGCTTTTGTGTTGTTAGAAGACATGGAAGAATTAGAAGAGAGTGCATATATATAGATGATGACAACTGGCCTTTATTTTGTTTTCGATTTCCAACAGCTATCCTCTTGGAGCTGCTGTGTGCTGAACTGGTGCTAGCTTTACAATGACAGGCTTTTCAGGAATTGTGCTCTACCTTCTCCTTTGCAAGTTCTGTCCACTCTCTGGTTTTTAGCCCCAGGAAATTTTCAACTTGAACTTACTGATGATCGGGTTTTTCACAAACATCACTGAGTTGTGCCATGCTAGCTGTATAGGAAGGTATTATTTGCTTGACATCCAGATAGATAAGATTTCCATAGACTGTGGTTGAACTGGGAAACATTAAAGTGCAATTTGCAGTAATGACTGGTTTTCTAAAGGTAATGAGAATGGTCAACTGCACACACATTGCTATTGCAATGGTGCCCGACAGGTTACATCAGCCAGGGATGAATCACCAAAAGAATGAGCTGGCATTACATAATCTATAACAAGAGAGTCTATAAAAATGGCAACTCCGCCCAGTTGTGGGTGCTTTTTCCAGCTAGTGCGTCAAATGCCAAGTAGTTCTTTTAATGGTAAAGTGCAGAGAATTGATCCATTCTGGTGCTCGGTGCCAACACTACACTATAAAGGCACCTTCAGAGAATGAATTTGTTTATGTAAATAGAAAGCATTTCCACTCTATTAATGTGCTGCTGTATAGTGCACAGAAAGTGTTTTGCATTGTGCAAGCATGTAGCGTGCTGCATAATGTGGCACACAATCATGGCTTGCCTGTACCTACAGAGATGCGGTATGATGAACCTAAAAATTTGCAGGGGTTCCAAGGCCAAAAAGACAAACCAGCCCCCATCTGGCATTCTACTTAACATACAGTACATGTTCTAAATCTGTCCTCATGGTTTTCAGGTTTCACATGGAAGAAATTGATGATGATCTGTCATGTAGACATGTGGGATACCTGCCATTCAATCCATAGACACAGGTGGAAGCATGGTACCTTGATCAGGTGGTGGTGGCGCAGATCACCACCACAGAAGAACCAGAAAAGGCAGCAGAGAATAGTATAGATTAGCAAGGAATTGCAGAACCTAGAGGAAAATGATCATTCAATGGCCATATAGTGTAATAGGTGTGTAACTAAAATATCGCTATGAAAATGCCATTTTAAAATAATGGGTTTTTAGCAGTTTTTAAAATTGTTCAACAGTATTAGCCTGACAAATTTCTGTTGGTAAAGTATTCCATATTTTATGTACATAACAGTGAAAGACCACCTCACCACTTTTTTTCAGGTTGGCTCTTGAAATTATTATTAGACCTTCATTTGAAGATTTGAGGTTACGACATGGAGTGTATGGAGACAAACATTCCAAAATATATAAAGGGGTGAGATTATTTAAGGCTTTGTAAACCATTACTAGTATTTTAAAGTCAGTTCTAAATGACACAGGTAACCAATGTAATGATGCTATGACTGATGAGATGTGCTCAGATTTTCTTTTATTAGTTTTGATTCTTACTGCAGCATTCTGCACTAGCTGTAAACCGATTGATGTTTTTCTTAGGTAGTCCTGTAAGGAGTACATTACTGTAATCTAGTCGACTGAAAACAAGAGTGTGAATTAATTTTTAAGAATCTTGTAAAGTTATGAGAGGTCTAACTTTAATTATATTCCTTAAGTGAAAAAATACAGTCCTAGTAATTTGATTAATAAGTGATTTAAAATTTAGGTCAGAATCAATGGTAACCCCTAAATTCTTTATATCCAACTTAACTTTTAAGTCTAACAGATCAAATTTATTTCTAATACCCTTACTAAATCAATTTTTGCCAATAACTAAGATTTCTGCTTTCTCCTTATTTAGTTTGAGAAAGCTGCTACTCATCTTCAAGTAACACACAGGATCAGAGAGCCAAGAGCATCAGGGTCATCAGGTGCTATCGATAAATACAGCTGTGTATTTATCAGCACTATTCACGTACTACCATTTGGAAAGGAGCCAGATGATGATGATGTTGTGTTAAATTAAAGCTTTGTAGTTTTTCCAACTTTAAGAAAGCATTGTCTGGTGTGCTTTCTTCACTTCCAAAGCAGTATAGTGGTGAGCCCAATGCTCTTGGACGATTCCAGAGTTACACTAGACATGCCTACCAAATCAGTTCTGTTAAACTTGTCAGAGTTTTGGGAACAACAAGCCGGGTCATGGAGACAAAATTTGCATTAGATCAGATGACACAAAATACTACTATGTTGTTGCAGCACTCAGTGGCTCAACAGCATCTAGAGTGGTGAGTTTGCTTAAAAATCAACTAGACTTGAACATGTATGTGACTTTAAAGACATATCTTTTAGAGACATACAGCCTCACAGATTTAGAGTGGGCACTGCATCTGCTAATCATTGCCTTGACTTGGTAACACGAAACCCTCTGCATTGATGGACCATATGTTCACTTTGCGAGGCAGTTACAAACTCTGTTTTATATTCGAAGAACTGTTTCTGTAACAGATGCCAGAACAAGTGTGCCCTGCCCTAGCCTACATGCCATGTGCTGACTACCGGGAGTTGGCCAAAATGGCAACAGCCTGTATTCCATTTCACAAAACTATCTGTCTCTTCCCTTATCGTTCCTATCAGCAGGACAACCACTTGTCCTGCCCTTACCCCATCAGCCTCAAACCTGACAACTGGACTGTATTTTTACCATGCCCAATTTGGTGAGAAAGTGGGGAAATGCTGCCCACCAGGTAAAAACAGCCTGCCTGGGGCAAAAATCACTGTCTCAGCTGACCTATGAGGCCACTTGCTCATTACAGATGTCCAAGATGATCCCAGTTTTTTAAATGATACTGGCACACAGGAAAGAGTACTGCCTGCTTGACCTATTGATGTGACCTTGGGGAGAGAGGGGCCCATAATGACACTAAGTTGCCACCTTATGTTTCAGTGGAAGACACTTTAGTTAGGATTTCATCTTGGACAAGATGGCCAGATCACTTCTGGGCCCAGATTTCTGGTATGCTAAATGGTTGTTGGTTGATGTTAAGAACTGTTGCCTCATTGAGGCAAAGGAGTTCACCACTAACCCTTGCATGCTCAATACTGTCATTACTAAACAAATTCCTCCAACTCTGCAAACCCACTTTTTCCACAGCACGTATGGTTTTGAACATTACATCTCTGCAACTGGTCTGCCTGTACATGCCAGAGTTCACAGGCTCAAATACGAAAAGTTAGCTTGTGCAAACACAGAGTTCACCAACATGGAAAGGCTAGGAACCATGAGTCAAATGAACATCCCATGAGCATCACCACTCTATATGGTTTCCAAAGCAAGTGGAAGTTTTTTCTGTCTGGTGACTACCATCAATGGAACAACAAAATAGCCTTTGCCTACTACCCAGTCTTTCACATACAGGATTTCTCAGAACAAGCAGTCTGTAAAAGTAATTTTTTCAAAGTTAGTCCTTATGTGGGGCTACCACCATGTGCCTGCGCATCTGAAGGACATTCTCAAAATAGCAGTCGTTATCCTATTTGGGTTGTTTGAATTCTGGCAAATGCCATTCAGCCTTAAAAATGGCACACAGGCATTTCAAAGGTTGATGGACTCAATCCTCATCGATTTGAATTTTTTTGACCTGGATGGCCTGATAATTGCCAGCTCTTCCAAGGTTAAATATCTTGTTCATTTCTGAGCCTTGTTCAAAAGCCTCAACATGCATAGGCCAATAATCATTCCAGTTAAGTTCCTGCTTAGAGTGTCTGTGACAGACTTCCTGAGACATCGCATTACCAAGGATGGTGTAATTCCTTTGCCTTCCAAAGTTTCTGCTATCACTAATTTCCTGCACCTCAACATGCGTTTTAGCAGAGGCAACTATGCTTGCACACCTGCCCTTACAAGTGATGCTTCAGATTATGTAGTAGGAGCAGTTTATGATAAAAGTGTGAATTATTGAGAGCCATTAATGTTAATCAGTATACCATTATGACCCAAAGAGCACAAGTACAGCACCTTTGATTGTGGGCTACTGGTCTTTGTATCTGTTGTGGCAAGGGGCTGGGGGTCAGACCCAGCCAGGACGCCTGGAAGGACCAGGAGGCAGTTTATACATCCCCCGGGCCACGAGGGGGCAACCGGCCTGGATAATGAGGGGACCACGGGGACTGAGCCAGGAGGCTCAAACCTATAGGGGCCTGTGGCAACCACCAGGGGGCGCCCAAGCGTCGTTGAGCCCAGGAAACCTGCACTTCCGCCACACCTGGGAAGGTGGAGGAAGAAACTTCCAGGGACAACCGGAGTGCTTCCAGGTGCTCGTGCGGCACTTCTGCCACACCAGGAAGTGCCGCCAGAAGGTCATCAACAAGCACCTGGAGCACATCCTGGTGAATATAAAAGGGGCCGCCTTCCTACAGTCGGGAAGGTAGAGTCAGAAGCTGGGGGTGGACGAAGCTCCAGAGACAGGAGGAAGAAAGGTTGCCCACGGACATTTAGAGAGGCAAGTGTTGGGATGTTTGGTGCTGGAAGCACTGTGTATTGTATGGTAATAATTGTAATAAATGTGTGTTTTATAAAGTGCTGGTGTTTGGACCAGCTCTCACAGTGTATGTACATTGATATTGACTACTCCTTGTTTGCTGCTGACCATGCGGTAGACTTGGAAGTCCAAGCCCTTAGATCAGTAGAAACAAACCCACAGTTGTCAGACTTAAAATAAAGTTGGATGACAGCTCAGCCAAGCTCCTGTGTGACACCCAGGCCTCTCACATCCAGTGTGGCAGGCATCTCAACTTTTAGTGGTAAACAAGTTTGTGTGGCAGGGTCTCAAAAAAGATATTCAGTGTGTGGCGTACAGCCAAGGCCACTATACTGGAAGGACCAGGTCAGAGAGCTTATCCAGGGCATTACCTCCCTCAGAACACTAGAGGGCAGCCCCACTGGCTTACAGCAGTGCCATGGGTTTGGAGCATGGAAGCTCAACCCTGCTGGGGCCCGTGGCCGCCACCAGGGAGCTCCTGGAGGATTGCTTAGTTCTTGGTTGCAGCACTTCCGCCACACCCGGAAGTGCTACTGGAAGGAGGTCCTCAAGCACCTGGAGCACTTCTGGGTGCCATATAAAAAAAGCCAGCCACCACTACTCTGACAGCCAGAGTTGGGAGGAGGTGGACAACATTTGCTGAACGAGGAGTGGAGGCAAAGAGAGGAAAAGAGAGAGGAAGAGAAAGAAAGAAGAAGAAGAAAAGAAAGTGCAGTGCAGTGGTGTGCCTGAACTCTGCTGTACAAGGGTGAAATGGACGAAGGTGTTTCCCACATGGAAAAAGAAAAAAAAAATAAAAGCATGTGTGCTGAACTTGTGTGCTGCATCTCTCTGTGTCGGGTTTGGGTGGCAGGAGTGGCTTGCGTAACATGCCAGAAAGCTAAAAAATACCATGTTAATGTGAGCCTGGTAAGCCCCCTTCCTCCCATCTTATGGCTTTACACACATGCTCAACATTTGCGGACACAACTGCCAGATGGCCAGAAGCTGTTCCTTCAATGCCCTCAACAACTGCAGTCATGGTCAGTGCTTTTATTGGTATTGGCATTCAATTTAACTTGCGACTAAGTTGTACAATTTACTTGGCAGTTTTGGGCTGCAGTGGCATAGGATCTTGGGACAAGAATGTATCATACCACCACCTACCATCCACAGTCTAATGACCTTTGTGAGCAGTTTCACTCAAGGCTTTACTTCTCAATGACAACTGGACTGTCCAGAAGAAGATCTTAAAGCTTCTAGTGCTGAACTGATGTATAGTCAACCTCTCTGTGTACCTGGAGATTTCAGCCCTCAGAATTCTTCACCCTGGACCACATTCCAGCACCACTCTACTCTGATGGACACAACAGGTACATTCAGGCTGGTGTCCACCACCCATCAAGGCTCACCTCACACCTGGTTTCTATGGCACCTTCAGTCAGCTGAACATGAGTTTGCCTGGCACAAGGCACATTAAGGCCCACTGAAACCACCTGTGGCCTCTAGGGGGCACTAGTGAGCCCGGAACACCAGGCACAACTACCACAGACACAGTTCCAAATTAAAACAAAGTTATTTTATTTTAAAACAATAAAATCCAATAACTCAAATGCCTTTCTGCCTTCTTCTACCTCCACAGTGAATGCCATCCTCACCAAAGTGAATCAAGATGGTTCCTTTTAGGTTTGAACTGGGAGTACTTCAGATGTTATGACATAGCATGGTCAGATATCATGACATAGTATAGTGGAAGCACTTCTGGGTTATTCAGGGCCTCCCCAAGGTAGTGAGACCTCCTGGCATTGCCCTCTGGTGGCACCTAACAGGGTTGCCCATTCAAACTACACGTCTCATGAAATCCTGTGGAAGTCCGAACTGGGACCATACCAGAGTAGCACTCTCTTTCACCCTGGATAATAAACTGTCCTTGACAACAAGTCTCCCCCAATCCATCCATTTTATAATCATCCCAACTGGAATAGGAACCTAGAGCCATTCCAGCCAAGTTGTACCCCCACTTATGCAGTCCATCCATTATGGCCTCCCAGCTGGGTAAGGTATTATTTGTCATCCCAAACAAGATGCCTGATGTGTATCTATTACTGTACCTACACACTTTATGATGGTCGCTTCAAGCCCACTCACATGGACCTGGCACAAAGTTTCGTCTCTGATTCACCCCAGGCAGATATCTGGCCCCTGCCACCCTCAACACACCTGTGCCTATTGAGCCTATGGATGTAAGTGTTTCATCTCTGTTCCCAAACCTTCCAACACACACTCAGACTGAGCACAGTGCCTCTACTTGTGAATTCTGGGGGAACCTGTGTAGCAGCTGAAGGTGTCATGCCACTTTAAGAGCACAATTCACACACTTCTATTAAGAAGGCAGCCAGGTGATGATGTCATGGTGTGCGACTTTAATTTGTAATGTGTTATGTAGAATAAAGCATTGATATTTTTCCTGCTTAAAAAAAGCATTGCCTTACATGCTTTACATACACCCACTCACCCTCACTTATGACCAACTTAGTGCTACCAACCCTGGATAGGATGTCATTCCCACCAAGGCCAATTTAGAGCTGCCAGTTAGGCTAACGTGTTGGTCTTTAGACTTCTTAAAGAAACCAGAGTACCAGGAGAAAAAAAGTATGTAGAAGGACTACACAAATTTTACCCAGGACCCCAAGAACCTGGAGCTGTTAGGCTGCAATGCTAACATCTGTGTCCCCATGATGCCCCACTGTGAAAAAATAGTAAAGATTAAAGGTTTACCAGTAACTGGAGCCTGTCCTGGTGGCACTGGGTACAAAGCAGGATTCATTCCTGGATGGGCACCCATCCATTGCAGTCTTCTTACTTACAGTGGGATGCAAAAGTTTGGGCAACCTTGTTAATAGTCATTATTTTCCTGTATAAATCATTGTTGTTATGATAAAAAATGTCAGTTAAATATATCATATAGGAGACACACACAGTGATATTTGAGAAG